>OX467114.1:11051948-12251948 GCA_950106695.1 Biston stratarius | reverse complement strand
AGAAACAGAATAAAAATGTATCGTCTCATAAATGTTTGTCCTGAGTGGGAATCGAAACCACGGCCTAACAGCTCTTGAAACAGATATTCTACCAAATAAGCTAACATCACATCATCAGCCATAGGACGTCCAATACTCGCCACGTTTGGCAGGCGGGTTGGCGAGCGCAGTTAGGTGTGATTGTTCAAGGAAGATGCTGCTGCCCATCTTCCGGATCACATCCCTTAGCTGACTCGTACGGCAACCACGGGAAGAGAGGGTGTCACAACCACGTCAGTTTCCATGGTAAAATTTTCTTGTTCTTTGGTGTTAAAGGATACGGGTTGGTGAACATGCGCTTGAGGTCAACGCGCTCGCGGCAGTACGGGCAGGTCTGCTTCTTGCCGACGATGCACCATCCGCGGATACACCACTCGTGGAACACGTGTCCACAAGTCAGCTTGTACGTGTTTTCTGGAATGTTTCAGTCACACTACATTTTATTTCACTTTTTTTTTTACTCATTACACACAGCGCCATGTGACCCCAAACTAAGCAGAGCTTGTGAGATGGAACTCAGATAACTGATAGAATACATCAATACTTTTTTTTTTGTAATTACATACTTATAATACATACAGAACACCCAGACACAGAACAAACATTTGTTTATACCAAACAAACATTTGTCCTTGGCGGGAATCGAACCCACGCTCTACAGCTCAGGCAGGCATCCAAAGAGCCAACAGGGCTGTGAACTTGGTGGTAGATCTCCTTGGAAGGCGGTTGTCTAAGTACCAGATATTGCCGTTCCAGTTTGAAGGGTACTGCAGCGACATTACAGGGCTGTTGAGACTCAACATCGAAAGTATCAAAGTAATGAGCGCCAAAGTAGCGATGCCCTGAGCTTGGTTTGCTATTTAGAGTTCTGTGTATCGCTGCAATGGTCGTGGATATGTGTTGTCTTACCATCAAGGCAGCGTTTTGTTCGTCTCAATGCTTCTAATTATTCAAAATTCAAAATCTTTTATTGAAGGCTGTGTTTTAAATGTTGGTGTCATCAAATTGGTATCAACAGCTACCCTTTCGGGCATACAATATTTCGTAGGTACTAATTAAGAATCTTAATTACCAATTAATTATTTTATAACATTACATTTGACAAAAAAAAAAAATTATTTAAATAGTAAATAGCATAATCAATTGTTAATGTCGTAGTAGATTTTAAATGTCATAAAATTATTATTAAAGTCAAAGAAAATTATTAATGTCATAGTATAATTAAATAGCAATGTCAAGTTTATCATTTAAGAATTTGTCGATATTATAGTAGCATTTGTCAAGTAACATTTTAGTTAAAATATTTTTTAATTTTCCTGTTGACATAGCTTTCATTTCGCCAGGTAAATGATTAAACAAAACAAACAACATATACAAACAAACAACATAACAACAAACTACATATATACTTTCGTTGTAAAATTTTGTTTTAGGGCCCTGAGGGGTACATAATATCCTTTTCTTGTTTTAAGTTTACGTTTATAAAACATTAAGAAATAAGATTTAAAAACCCTCTTATTCTTTGTTTTTGGCATATCACTTTATTTATATTTCCAGTGTCAAGTATTTCGATATGTTTAAGTAACTGGTTATGAACCATTTAAAATAAATTTGAACCCAGTCAAAGCCAAAAAAAGTAAAAGTTCGGTCATGACCTAATAAAAGAGTGGCAACTTTACTAGAAGCTGAACGGAATTTTGAAAGCAACACGAAAATATATATTTTACCATATTTTATCACTTTCCCACGCCCGTGTACATGATTCGGCACTTTATGAATAGAACACCACTATTATTATACATGTGTTTTGGAAAATAATACGACGGCCAAAGTACTAAAAAAAAAAAACTAGAAAAAAAATTACCATACCTAGCACACCCTCTTCGTTGACATCAACTAATAACTGACAGCCACACACAGCGCACACGTTGGTCTCCAACTGACGTGTCGGTATTCCCTCTTTTGTATAGTACTGAAACATACACGGTATTTTAACTTCGCTTAACATCAAGCGAGATGGCGGACAAACGCAAGCCTATCACTACATATTATACAAGTAATTGAATTAAAAATTATAAAACACCCTACGCAATTACCCAAACATAGCTAAGAAACTGCACGGAAACTGGCTTTCAAATGAAAAAAACCGCATCGAAATCGGTCCATCCGTTTGAGAGCTACGATGCCACAGACATACAGACAGACATCGACGTCAAACTTATAACACCCCTCTTGGGATTAATAACCGTCGCGTCTGTCTGTTGGCGATAAACTTAAAAACTACTGAACGGATTATAATGCGAGTTTCACCAATAGGTAGAGTGATTCATGAGGAAGGTTTAGCTATATAGTTTGTCAAGGATTTGTGTCAATTGATTGAAATATGATGATAATTGTTGAAAGTGTCGGCAAGTCAAGCCACTTGGGAGCTTTCATCGAAAACGCTGTCTAATCCCTTTGACAAAACAATGTTTGGTGGGATATTCTTCTTTTATAGAAATCTATAAAACAAAAAAGTCCGCGGTGGTATATATCTACCTTTTAAGGATAGCTTACTATGCCCATTCTTACTACCCGTGCGAAGCAGGGGCGGGTAGATAATACGTTATAAAAAAAAATCGGTGACGAGAAGGAAATCTTCACAATATGTTAAGATAATTAAGGTTTGTGGTATTGTGTACCCATTAAATCCCCCAGTGCGGACTTCCTCGGTGCTCGTAAACTTGAAGATGTACTCGTATGTATGTTTTTCTTTCTTCAGAAATTGTCATGATAGACTATCATAAATTTACGATTGTTGGGAAGGAGCTCCATCCTAAAGAACCCGGAGATGACGAAAACGTTGGGTAACCCACATTGTCGAAGATGGTAGTGATGTTCGAAACAGCATGCCTTTAATCTGAGAAGCGTGGAAACGCAGTACTTTTTTTAACCAACTTCAAAAAAGGAGGAGGTTCTCAATTCGACTGGTTTTCATTATTTTTTATCTCAGAACTTTCTACTGGGTGAACCGATTTCGATGACTCTTTTTTTATTTGAAAGCTGATGCTTCCCGTGTGGTCCCATTTCTGACAATGGCATCCATGAGAAAACCATATGAAGTCTGTTTTTTTTTGTGTTAAAATTTTAGTTGTTAGCTATAATTAGGACGTTTGACGCTATCTCTCCTGATGTTAGGCAAAGATGAGCAGGGCCGGATTAATCCTATCGGGGCCCCTAGGCAATGCAATTTTCGGGGACCCTTTCCTTTACCCTTTTCTTAATTTTTAAAATGTATTTTTTCTATTACAAAAATAGATTTTACTTTAATTTTTTTTTTAAAGCAACATTACCGGATGTAAATATAAATGGGAAATGGGGAATGTCACGAATGAAACGTTTACGTTTTTCTTGGTGCGTGGCCCCCATCGACTTCATATTTTTTTTTTATTCTTACGCCGGCACCACCACGGCTAACATAAAATTCCATAAATTCAAATACAAATTATTTTATTGACATATAAACGATAGAAACATTTACATTTATGTCACAAAAATCACAATTTATTTATTTCCTAGCACACAAAACAGAACGTAACAATATTAATTTCAAGTCAAATCACAATCTAAAACATAACCTATGTCAAATATTGAAGTTTTTCCTAGAAATTATGAGAGAATACCGCGGGCATCACTAGTCAAATAATAATACTTGATTGGCCTAAATAGTTTGTCAGGCCAGGTTCACAGGTTTGTCTGGCTTGATAGTCACTTACCCCAATAGAAGCGGCCATTTTGTCCGCACAATATTCCGCTACATCCCTCCCCAGAACTCCAAAGTACAGTCCATAGAACAGCATCATAAGTCCTACATCCATCCAGTTCTGGGGCTTCTGCCCAAACAGCAGGTTCACTCCAAAGAAGGTCAGCATCATAATGATGTAGCCAATAACACCGATGAAGCATGACAACTTGTATATGAGGTAGAACCATTTATATACCAATCTGGAATAAATATTGGGTTATTGTACATCAAACTCCATTGAAAATTTGAAATAATTATGACCAAGTCTCATCACAATAGGATGAACGCATTGCAGTTGCATGGCAGTGCATAAAATATGAATAAACAGACATAAAAACTACTTTTCTTTAGCAGGAAATCATCTAGATAGGTACCAACACAGTACTAGATATTCTGCTGCCAAGAGTAAATTTTAATGTACTCCGATGTAAAAGTACAAACAACATAGCTATTGAGAACATTTAAATGTCTTAAAGAAATGAGCGCCAAAGTAGCGATGACATAGCCTTTATCAAGTTCTAGGTAACATTATAATGGTCACAGACAGGCATTATTTCTTACCAATAGTTTGATTCATTACTTTAACAGAAAAGAAAAAAGAAAATAACATACATCCATATCTTTCATACTTATTAGTCTACAGTCTACTCATAGCTACTTTGCAAATTTATTTGTAAGCCCTCAGCTGCAGTACCTGGGTGTGGTAACAGACATGGGTTTGACGCCGGACTTTCGAATGACAACGAGCGTGAGAAGTGAGAAGATGCTCCAAATGATGATAAACCGCCACCAGTGGTTCCGGGCGCTCATCAGTACTGGGATCGACCACATGGCCATCATCGTGAAGAACTAGAAAACAGAAACATTTTGTAAAGAGACTGAATATAGTAAGAGATGGGATTTGAATCAACTACAATAAAGTCATAGTGAAGAATTAGAAGCTTGAATATAATGCAGAAATCATGATATTATCTATCTATCTAATCTAATACTTTTATACGAGCAATTCTTGTACCTATATATGTATGTATATAAATATATATAATCTAAATCTCAGAAACGGCTCGAACGATTTTCATGAAATTTAGTATGCAGAGAGTTTCGGGGGCGATAAATCGATCTAGCTAGGTTTCATTTCTAGAAAACGTCGTTTTACCCGTGTTTTCAACCGAGCAAAGCTTGGTCATCCAGGTACTAGTATTTAGACATCAAATTTGATTGATTGATGGATTAACTCATTGTTTTTTTTTAATATCGTAGGACAGAACACACAGCGCCATCCAACTCCAAACTAAGCAAAGCTTGTACTATAGAGGTCAGATAGCTGATATAATACTTAAATACTTTTTTTTGTAAATACATACTTATAATATATACAGAACCAACATTTATGATTATATCACAAAATGCTTGTCCCGAGTGGGAATCGAACCCACGCCCTACGGCTCTTGGAGCAGACATACTACCAATGAGCTAACAGGGCAGTCAATATTGTCCATACCAAAGATTACATACAAAAGAAGGAAAAATAAACTTTATTGATACATGTAACAATCTTATCACTCAATCAATCTCTTCCAGGCAACCTTAAGCAAATTTAAGTGATTAATCTGTATTTAAAATAACTTTGTATGACGATGCTACCTATATTTGGATTAGCACCATCGTTCCAGGTTGCCATGAACTGCATTAAAATCAATATTGCTCGCATATAGTAAATTTAACACAGTTATGTTAAATTACTAAACAAATATTGTTAAAAACTTTTTATAAGACAAAAGGTAAATTTTAAATAACAAACTACTGAGAAATTGTTACTCATAAAAAGAAGTACCCGGATGACCGAGTTTTGCTCATTTTTTTTCGTTTTCTATAGATGAAACCTAGCTAGATTGATTTATCGCCCCTGCATACTAAATTTTATGAAAATTGTTGGAGTAGTTTCCGAGATTCAGATTATATATGTATTTATATACAAGAATTAATCGTTTAAAGGTATTAGATATGAGGAAAAATTTGTGATATCTATCAGTTCACCAAATAAAGAACTTTACTATCTATCACTTACAGCATAGGATTTATAATGCCTTTTCTTCCATTCCACAACCACTACTTGGGCTACGATGAGAGTTACAATCAGGATCAAGACCATTGTGGTGTGCATTGACTCGTGGCCTCTGTGAAGCTCATGCAACTTCTGATGGTCATACCTGTGGATACAGTGAAAAGTCTTACAGAAACAAATGCCTCTCGATGGAACTCCCATAGAGAATATGGATGTGTTTTTTACTGTCTCAAGTCGCTGTCTCAAGCTGCTAATCAAGTCGCTCATTGTAAAAGAAAGTCATTGTCTGCTTCTGTCTGTACATCAGATTTTTTTCAATGCAATGAATTTTCATATTGTTTTCACTGTCATGTCGATATTTTCACAGAAGATTTAGTATCTACAATACTTAAATTTTTGTAAAAATAGATAAATTCAATGTTTTCTAATCATATTACCCAAATAAATTGCAAGCATATGCCTACTCATGCTATGATTGCTCAAGATGCATTTTAAAATCCTAACAGTAAGCTAAGCATTGCTAATACAAGAAAACAATGTGACACCAGGTACTATAAAAAAAGTACATTCTGTAGCAATGGCACAAAACGGTACTCTGTGGTTAGCGCAGTCGGTTCCAATACTGAAGAATGTGGGTTCAAACCCCAACAATGAGCTCGAGCTGCGGGTGAAGGAAAACATCATGAGGAAACAATAATATTATGGTAGGGTACTTTCTAGTCCTTGTCTGGGTAGCTACCACTCTCAAGTTGAAAATATCACCAAGCACCTAACGGGGTGTTCCAGCAGCCTCAATTGAGAGCCAGTCACACCTTCACTTAACATCACATGAGATATGATCAAAAAAGTAATTGGTAACCATGAAAAAAACCTAAATGGCAAGTCTTTATTAGATTTTATTATTTTAAAAATTTACATCCTTTGTAATTTCTATTATGATCTTTTATCCATGTGGTTAGGTTTACTATTAATTATTTACTTAACATTGCCAATAAAATGTGGAATAATGGGAAGAAGACAGATAGGCTACAATAATAAAAGTCTTGTAACTAAATATAAGATGAAAAATAAATAAACTCCCAATTTGGGGATAAAATTATGTCAATTATTTGCTAAGGTGGTTAGTACTATATATGTATAATATATGAGCCTACCATAAGCTATACAGTATGCACTGCATTATTATAGCTCAGCTGTCAATAATTGTTCTTATCTTATCTTTTTATTAAAATGTTATGAGGTTTAAGTAATAAATCCCTAAATGACTATAGTATATATTAAGCCATTTTTAACATTATTAAGTGACAAACAAGCAGACATCTACCTGATGGTAACAGGTTCATAGCAGTTCACAGGAGGTAGTGACCTCCTGTGAAAAACTGCAACACCAGAAGAGTTACAATTAATGTAGTGCTATTTAGTATATTTATCTTCATTCAGCATGTTTAATAGGATTGAACCACTTGTAAACATTATATTCACATCAATTGTGTTGTGTGTAGTTCAGCCTGTCTCTCTTTAAAATGATTATATACAAACCATCAACTAATTATTTAATTTACTTATCTACTCATGTTTCCGATGTATTACTTACCTTAGTTTTTCGTCAGCAGTCATCTCTTCGTAGGTCTGCACATGAAAAAAAAAATGACAAAGAAATATTATACGTTCGAAAGCAAAAAAGCTTTATACAGTGAAAATAGTAAGTTTAATATACCTTGTTAGGAACAGGTCTGTGAAGGTCCATGGTTAGGTGCTGATAAAAATTATACTCCACGTAGACTAAGTACTTAAGCACTGTTTAGCAAAGGGATTAGACTGATTGAATTTTCTAAACACTACAAAATTAAAATAACTCATTTCTTTCTTTCACCGGATTGGATTTGGAAGGAGCATAGTGGTCTGTAATCTACTCAGATCAAACACTAATAATAATACTAGGTAATCTAAGACGATTTTTGGAAATATTTAGATTTTTTAATTATTTTGTACTTCACTCACACTCTTCATACTTAAACATTTATCTCTTTCTACTTTTTAGAGATTTTAGGCAATTTTTTTTTTTTTTTTTATGGCATTTGTGTTAACATTTTTGCCAGCGACAAATAGGAGGACGTTTAAAATTTTGAATTTAGAACTGAAAAAAGGAAAATATCTTAATATTATATACACACAATTTTATTATATATATATATATATATACATACAAACACAAACAAAGCTAATATATTACAAGAATGAGAGCAAATAATACAAATGAAGATAGATGGAAAATAAAGATAACAGGAAAAGAAGGAAAGAGAAAAGAAAAAAATTACAATTTAATCTTATTTAAAAATATGAACTCAGAAATTAAAAGAATAGAAAAAGAATTTATATCTTTTTAGGCTATACAAACTAGGCAAACTTATGTCAATCTTTTACTTTTTTTTAGTTTTTGGCGTCTTACTTTGTGCATTTCACAGGAGGATAACTTTAACTATTCATCAGAAAATGGGTTTCCAAATCGTCTCAAGTTCGCCTGAGAGGATACCTCCACGTGCAAAAGAGCCGCTCATGAAAACAACTTTTGCCCAGCGTTTTCCAAAATTTAGGTTCCCTTTTATATATAACAAAATTAATAAACAGCATGACATCCGTCACAATACTATTATAGAGTGTAAAATTTTTCTAACAAAATATTATTTGTGCTCCCTTTTATACCACGAGATCGAGAAAATACTAAAAATAACCACTTAATTCTTATTGAATTTGGCTCCAGTATTCTTAACTGCCTATCACACATACACTCACTCACTAACACACACTCCCATACCCATTTATTATGTAGCATTGTAGTAATTCCATTTGTTTTCGATTTATTTTCCATCAAGTATTTTATGTTCTAATTATATTTATACAAAGTTTTTGAAATGAATAGATTAATTGATTTGACTTTATTTTTAAATTGTCGATAGTTTTCTGCGATACGAGCTTCCGCTTCGTCTGCAGAAAGTTCGCCGAGAACAATTTGTCGAAAACAATATTTGTCGAGAACAATTCGCCAAAAACACATTTCGTCTTGAAAAACACTACATAGTGTTTCATCTCTAGTATAAGTACATGGCCAAGAATAGATATAAAAAAAGTTGATTTTTATGTACAGAAAGATCATATAAAATAGTTTTTGCGGGAACGCGGAAAGAGTTATGTCGCCTTGTGATTCCTATGAGTGTCGCCCCATTGTATTTTTTTCCAAAAATAGTGCTTCTTCGTTCTTCGTAGTGTTACGTATAAAAATAGTGGCGTTTTTTCCTAAGGTGCCGAATTACAAGCGCGAGTGTGGGAAAGTGATATAAAGTGGTGAAACATGACTTTTCGTGTTGCTTCCAAAACTGCATCGTAGCTTGTAGTAAAGTCGCCATTACTTTGCTAAGGCATGACTGGATTTGACTGGCACCGACTGGACTTGAACAAGACTGGACTTTGACTACATACAACAGCTGAAAATTGAACACTGCTCACAAAAGACATAAGCATTGGAACTGGCAGAATACACAGAGTGCGATGCCAAGAAGAAAGAGAAAAAGAATTATAAAAAAAGATTCTTTGAATTCTTTGTACCTATTTGTAATAATTGTAAGTTTATACTTTCGTCTGGCCAAAACGACAACAGTTAAACTTAAAACATTCCATGGTAGGAAAATAGTAACGTTCGACGGGAAGTGAATTATAGCACAAAAACACTCGTGGAGGGAGGGTTTGGCCATCAAATGTTAAAACACATGACTGTGAAGGTTTATAGACCGAAGCGTTGTCAATCAAAACCTTGTAATTCAACCGACGTACTTTAACTATCTATAGGGCTGCCATCAATGGGAACACAAATGTTTTCCAAGATTTCCTTATCTGACCACTCAATGGGGATGCCTTTAACTAATCCGAGGCGAGTTGTGCTAAACGAAGGGATAAATGCCTTATAACCATTATTTTTAAGGACATAATTCACCACAAAAGCATTGGCAGAGCTCGCATCTCTCGCACTCTTTTGCTACCAATTCTTTGCACACTACCGTTTTCGATATTAGAAATATTATTACAGTTTAAAAACGGCCAAATTTTACAGGGTGTAAGAAAGTATGATGCAGATTTAGCTACTTTCTGAACGTGAACAGAATACTGCCCCTTATCTGTCTGAGGTACCTCTCTTATGTTTAAACTTTTGCTTGTTGTCGTAATGAGTTTTGAGTTTTGATTGTGGTTTTATAAATTTTGTTGATGTTTGTTGTGTTTGGTAGGTAAGTGCTATTTTCTATCCAAATGTCCCATGACCTGGGATGACATTACAGAAATAGCTCCTCAAGATTTTTTTCTTAAATTGCATTTTCTAGAAGATTGGAGGAAGCCATCCATATTTTGTTCTTGTACTGGGTTTATCGAACATGGTCAAGGCTTCAGCCACAGCTACGTTGAAATTGTATGGCGGTAACCATGCAATGGCTTAGTTATTTCTGTATGTTTATTAACCCTTTAACTGGTAGAAGTAATTTTCAATAGCAAATAAATAAAAACTCATTTTGTGGAATCATGGGAGGTAGATTTAGAAGATTTATTCAAGAAAAAAAAATTACTTGCATATTCGTAAAAAAAACGTGATAGCAATATTCTTGCCGCCACTAGTCTAGGGGTCATGTGATTCATGAAATTGCTTGAAGCAAGCAAAGATGCATAGAGCCTCTTTACACCTACTGCATTCTATCTTTGATCTCTTGTTTCTTTCTTTGGTACTACAGTACCAACACCTTTTATAGGTGCTTTCTTCAGTACTCCAGTGGTCACCCAGTCTCTGAAATCGGATTTCCTCTGGCACTCCGAATACCATCTTTTGTGATGCATTACTCTCCCGAAGTTTTTGTTTCTTTGTTACAAAATTTGGCATGGATTTGAATGGTCTTTTTCTAAATGTCATATTATCCACCAGCTCCCTAGACAGACAAATTCGGAAATATTTTTGGGACATAACATTGTGCACTCGACTGTTAGTTTTGTACATTAAATATGCATTGGTGATCGCAACATCCACCAAAAAATAAAAGATCCTCTTCCATCACTTGCGACTTCTTCTGCCCACAGCATATTGTGATCTTTTTTGAACGAAACGATCTACCCCTCCCATACGTTTAGTATATTCGGGTATTAGTAAAGGACATTTGATAGTTTTTTTTGTAGCATCTTTTTGAGTCCTTGTACAAGTTTTTCTCTGTCTCGGGTGGAAGGTGGTGCTTACGATGCTAACTTGTTTTGTATCCTTTCATAAAGCAAACCCAACATTTTGTTTCACCCGTCACTTCCACTTTCCTCTTTTCAGTTTTTTTACCCTGCCACTCGCCTTTTTTGCTGCCTGTGATATTCTCTCATCTTCATCTTCATTTTGACAGCCCTGTTGGCTCATTGGGAGTATGTCTGCCTAAGCTGTAGGGCGTGGGTTCGATTCCCGCCACGGACAAATGTTTGGTATAAACAAATGTTTGTTCTGTGTCTGGGTGTTCTGTATGTATTATAAGTATGTATTTACAAAAAAAAAAGTATTTATGTGTTCTATCAGTTATCTGACTTCCATCACACAAGCTCTGCTTAGTTTGGGGTCAGATGGCGCTGTGTGCAATTGTGTCCTACAATATTTATATTTATATTTCTTGTTTGTTGCCAGTCTGTTTAGGGTTTTTGACTAACAGGGGTAAATCAACACGATCTTTTCTTATTGTTGCTGTGCTGTAGATTCTTTGGTCCTTGCAAGCCACATTACAACATTGCTTGAAGTGCCAATATTTGGCAAATGATCTTCCAATACCTCTGCAACACAAGCACCTGTGTTTTTGTATTCCCATTTTGGGTAAAATCTATAATGATTGGCACCTTAAGCGGTTCAGCTAGATTTTTTTTCATTGTAAGTCTTGCCATCTACTAAAATTTGTTAGAAAACTGCTAAAAATATAAGTAGATATATATTCGAGGAGCTAAAGGAAAATTTTATTGATTTTTTGGTAGTTTTATTGTTCAAATATAATATCAAATTAAATGTTAACTTATAGGGTAAACTTACCAATTATTGGCACTCTAAGCAATGTGACACCAAAAAGCTACATGATTTGCCATAAAATTGGTAAAGATTCTATTCTTAATCTGTTAAAATAAATCTATAGTATGTTGGAATCTACAATAAATAAATAAAAACTTAATTTTAAGTCACAATAAGCCATTAAATATATTTTCGTTAAATATACCATTGTACCATTTACTGGCACCCCTAAACATATTGTTGGCATGTCTACGACCAATTACTGTCACCAATAAAAAGCACACATTTGCCTAAATATTGGCATTTAGTATTATTCGGACTTCTAGGATGACTAGATGATCTTATAACCTGGATAACTATTGTAAAATCAAACTAAAAGCAATGTTGGCGAAATCAGTTTTTAATTAGTATTAGTTACAGTACACATTACTACTACTAGCTTCTAGTTGCACAGTACATCATTACTAGGACTTTTCCAAATCAGATAAAAGTTTTTCCAATTCTTCGGTGGTATAAACCTTACTACTACCTAGTTTAAATTCTGGATCATAGTCTACATCATCATCGACATTATCATTTGTATTTTTCTCTGTACTATTGCTAGGTTGTAATATTTTCTTCTTTGATTTGCTAACTGTCGTCATTCCTTTTTTTTATTTCTTATTATCTCCATTTTTATTTATTTGTGATTTTTCTAGTTTCTTTCGCTCCCTTTCTTCTTTTCTTTTTCTAATCCCTTCCTGTTTTTCTTCTTTTTCTTTTCTCTTTTTAGTCTCTATCTCTTGCCAAGCCGCTGAAGTGAGTACAAATGGCGTTTTTGATGTGTGCCTGACTCCTTTTCTTTCTGGTGTTTTTGGTAAGACTAATATATCATTTAAGCTTATTGGTTTCAATGTTTCAGTGTTATAAGAAAATTTAGAGTTTTCTACCACGGAAAGCACTTCTATCTTGTCATAGTTGACAGGTGCATTTGGTTTAGGTAAGCCATCTTTATTGGTGAACTGGTCAAGTTTAATTTGCTGTACATTTGATGTTTTATCTGATGACTTAGAAGGAGTTGTATGAATTTGTGCAATATGGGAAATTTCGAAGGACTGGGGTTCAACATTTTGGCTATCTGAGTCTTGTATATCATATTCCTGTACTATTTCATTTTCAAAATCATCTGCAAATGTCACATTCATACTGCTTAGATCAAGGTGTTCCAAATTTTGTATTGCTGAATTTTGCAATACATATTCAGTGCTATCATTTGTTTTATTAAATTTTGTTTGCAAATTGGTGTCTTTGGTGATATGATTAGCTGCTTTGAATTTTTCTTGTAAAGGTGTATCTTCGATGTTATCATTTGAGTTGTTAATATTTGATTCTTTGGTTCCTTCCTTTAAATTTGATGTTCTTGTTAGATATTGGTATATCTTTTTTAAATCTTCGTCCACGTCATCTTTTCCATCTTCAAGCATTCGTAATTTTTCTTCGCTTATAATTGTTTTAAAATCTTTTAAAGTTATTTTCGTCTCTTGAAACACATTTAGTTGTCTGTCTTCGTTTTCATTCTTTTGTTCATTATTTTTACTTTTACCTAAGCATTTGGTGTAATCTACTGCATTTTTATTAAAAGGATAAAGTCCCGTAGCTCTAAATCCATTTATGATTATTGATGGGTTTATACTCTCGTCAATGGTTTTTTAGTAGTGGTACGAATTCTTGTTTTGTTAGAGCTTGCGAAGGATGACTTCGACGCCATGCAAGAATCGTTTTTTGCCACCCTGTCTTCATTGGTTTAAACGCCGACACGTCTGCAGGTTGCAATATTCTCGTGCAATTTGGGTATAAGGCTATCAGGATAATATTTAATTTGGAGCAAGTTTCACTTACTTCGTATGTTAAATGTGTCTTATGTCCATCAACATACAGTATGACAGGAAATTCTACTCCCTCCTTTGTTAAATATGGATGAAACACATTTTCAATATAGGACTTAAAGATGTCACTCTTCATCCATCCGTTATCGGAAAGCCCGATTCCCCAGTCTGAAGGAATTTTAGAACGTAACTCATTTGGCAAACGTTTTTGCGGAAAAATAACTAGAGGTGGAGTAACTTTGCCATCAGCACCAAATGTGAATAGCACAGTAAGAGATGTTTTGGCGGGTGCATTGTCAATCTCATAGACATTTTTATCTCCTTTTGCCGCTAATACCACCCCACTCTTCGGGCAAAGGAGAAAATTTGTTTCGTCTCCATTGTAAATTCTTTTAGGATCTTTCAAGATGTCATTCAAATTGTTGTCTACAAGATATTGCTCAATATCATCAAACCAACGTTTGATATCAGTCTCTGCAACTGTTGAACTTGAGGAAGTCACTGCCTCTGGGGTTCTGATTGCGATATCTGGATTACGGGCCAAATAAAGTTTGTACCATTTCTCGCCCGGTATCCCGTCTTTGAAAGGGTTTGGCCTGTCGCTTTTCTTAAAAAACTCAGCAACACTAGCTATTAGGTCGTCTTTCCTTTTTGGGAACCCTTTTTTGCTGCAATCTATCAACCGTTTCTTTAGACACAATTCTTCAGACGTTGTTAGTGCTGTTGATGGACCTGGACGAGACTTTTTATTAGGGAACTTTGACTTAAACTGCAAAGTTGATCTTGGTACCTTATATATCTTTGAAGCAAGTTTTTTACTCATGCCATCTCGAATCGCTTGCAAGGCTTTTTGGACACTTTCTTCGGTGTAATTTTTTCGCTTCTGAACTCCTCCTTCAGCATTTATTTTATCTGGCTTCTTAGTTTTTTTCTTTGATTTCATTTTCGATATCTAAAACCAATTATTGACATGTTTATTACCATATATTGGCATTACTGACAATAATTGGATTTTCGACTATTGGCATGGGGCCAACATTTGGAAACCTCATTTAAAACAAGATTATTAGCTCGTAAATGCTTAAAAATCACATTTATAATATATAATAATAAGGTTTTAAATAATAAAATGAGTCTGTCACGAAAGCCCAATAATTGGCAGTGTGCCAATAAATTAGAACGCAGTATAATTGTTTTACCCAGTTATTGGTAAAATAACTGACTGACATTTATCAGATTATATTACAAATATTTAGCATAAGTACGTAACTAAACTATTCAAAACACTAAATAACTAAATAGTCACTGCAAATGCCACAAATTATAACAAAAAAACCTAAAATAAGAAGGTGCTTACCTTAGCAAAATCTTAGAAACCGGCACACAAAATGCTAACCTGTTGCAACTTGAACCAAGATTGAAAATTTGACAGCTGTGTAGTATAACTGACAGATAAGTGTTGCCAATTTATTAAGACCAGAAACTAAGGATTAATTTTTTTCTCTTAGTAACACCACATATTTAATAATATTCTTACATTTTATCGAAAAGTTTGGAGTGCCAATAAATTGGAGGGGTGACAACATTAGGTCAAGTTACCCTACTAATTATAATAATTGGCACTTAAATCTAAATATTGGCATATACATTTACTATAATCATTGGCATACATCGTCGCTTGCCTCTCTAACTGACGTAACTGGCATAGAGCAAAATGTTCAAGGCAAGCTTAATTCGTTTTATGGTTACCTAAAATCGGAGGCAGCTCAACGTTTATCAGCGTGAGCAAAATAAAAATCTGCCTGTATATTGATCTTATAGAGTACTTCGTGTACGTATAAATTTTATTTAAATATTATTATTATTATTTAAATAATAAATTTTCAAAGCAGATACGTCTCTTTGAGAGAACTTTGTTTTAGATTTGGACGGTATTTGTTGTAACTTACGTCGGGCAATTTGTACTATAAATCATGTAATAAAACTCGGGGTATAGAAATAATCAGTTGTAATCAAATTACAAGTTACAAATTACAAACACGTCACCATTAGGTATACTGACAGTTTTGAAAAAGAACAAATTGGAACAAAAATTTCAAATATTTGTGTAATTTTATAACAAGAGTTTGTAACATAACCTTAAACAACAGTTTTGTTTTATAACGTTATTGTTTAAAATTCAAACATAATCAACATCTGTTTAATTGACAACTTTACTAACAGTTTCATAATACAATATCTTTAAGATCACATCTTAGTTATGCACTTAACCTTATTTATAATTAAGTTATTCAGTCTCAAACACAACCTTCGAAGATCACAATTTTTGTACCTATACTTACGTACCCTAGTACGTCGATTACTTCTCGTAACGAATCTAAAAAACACGACATGTTTAAAAAAAATACAGTCGAAACTGCGAAATAGAACTGAAAACAAATTCTAAAAATACTAATATCACATTATTAAATAGGAACTCTTAAAAATGCAAACGTTCAAATAATATCAAAGAAAGTAGACATCCTCTGGAATCATGAAAAAGTAACCTTGCTAGAAGATCTTCTGCAACAATAATCAATTTAATGTGGAAGCGATTTGTAAAAGTCTGCATGTTCCGGCAGTCTTATCACTGGCGCATTACCAGCTGTTAACGAAATCAAGTCGTCATATTTTTCTTTCGCAATTTTCCGGGGAGCGTCATTAAGAAGACTTAATTCATCATTTAAGAAAGAAGACCGCTGCCGTTTTAAACTTAAAGAACGGTATAACGTTTGACGATGGTCAGTTTTAAAGTACAGCGTTGTTGGGTCAGTTTTACGCACATGAAATGCGGTCATTTCCGTCCAATTGATTGGCAGCCCCTCATCATCACTTCGAACTGAGAGAAGACGTAAATCTGTGGATAACTTTTTGAAGTTAAGGAAATCTGTATGACTCAGGACCACGACATCGTAAGGCTGGCTCCTTCTTGACAGTTTGTATATAGGAACTAGTTGTGACGGCACAAATACATCTCCAGCCTTCTTTAAGGCATAGCCAATTGCGCTATGGGCAGAGTCACCTTCGTTTTGACCGTGATTGGGCACGGAAAATTGCAAAGTGATCTCTTCGAGATTTGTTGCATTGTTGATGGTGTACATTAACGCAGAAGCTACAATAGAGTTCCGATTCTGTCCGCTGCATCCATCAGCAAACAAATAGACGTGTTTTAGACCACGAACATCACTGTTTTTCAGATGAATATTTAAAGCCGTCGATATTTCTGAGGATCCTCTTTTGCTTTGTGCTTCATGCCACGTAAAACAAGTGCAAGCTCGTGATGTCATGAGTGCAAGCTCGTGATGGTAAAGTTATAGGCGGACAGACGTCTTTTATAGAAAAGCGAACTTTCGTTTGTTATTGGCAAGGATATAACTTGCTGCAGATCGAATGTTGCGCATTGTATAGAGTCAGGAGACTGCTTAGCTAATTCTTTGCATTCGGTTCTCTTCCGACGAAACAACTTTTTTTGTTCAATATGGTTATCATATTTTTCCTGCAATTTGGATTTATCTTCGGAATTGCCGGTACGATACGCCATGCATAAACTGCATTGATCCTTTTTGGGACGATGAAAACTCAGTTTTTTTTCCTTAAAGACTCTGCGGTAAGTTGCAAAACAGGGTTTTATCGCATCGTTCTCTAAAGTAGACAAAAACATATCATACATCTTACGCAAGGATAAATCTGCATGCAAATATTCCCGGGAGGAGTTTTCACGGCAATAATGAGATTCGACCCTTGGAAAACGATCTATATGATTTTCGACGAGTTCTCTCAATTTCGAATCAGTTTCGTGACGGTCTTTGGTACGACCACTACGATGATCTTTTTCCATTGTTCCAACAGGTGTCACTTTGGCTAAAGCAGTTCGAAGAGCTCGTTGACTGATACTCAAAGAATTCAGGAAAAAATACCCACAAACTTTGAATCTTTCCCCACGAACCGTCAAGTAATATTTTAAGGTGACCTGTCTTCTAGACGTTGGACCTGCAGTTTTACGTTGAATTGTAGTTTGTTCCACATGCCTTGCTATAAACTCATGTTGACGATCAACGTTTCCTAGCTTCCAATATTCTTCAAATATTTTTTCACGATCTTCGGGCGCTAGAAGATGACAGCTGCGACTTTTTCTTTTACAGGAATCTAAATTGAAAGTAGGACCAAGGCGTCGTTCTGGCACTACTATCTTTTTAACTTGTGTCAAATATTCTTTGCTTTGATTTTTTAACTGTGCATTGTCTTTTTTCTTATTCGTCCGCTTTTTCGAAGTTGCCACTGTTGGCACTTCCTTAGGTGCGCCTTCAACTTCAAAAGATTCTGGAAGTAGCATTGCAGGTTCAGGAATATTGATGCTACTTAAAACACTGGGCGATTCAGATTGAGATCGAGTACTATGATCGTTACAAGAAGCGTCGGTTATAAAATGTTCCCAACACTGTAAAATCAGACATCTAACACAAGCGCTATATACTTCCTCGTTACAGCCAAGAACTTCGCATGTTTGCTGGCGATGTGACTCAATCATGTTCGGTTTTTCGGACTGTGGAATAATAGGCTGAATAGACTGAAGTGAAGGAGCATTTGTGTTTATTTCGTCACATAAAGTTGGTTTATCTTCAATGCACACTGTGGCATTGCTAGATAAAGATGCTTTTCTTGGTCGAGTCGACAGAATGACGAAATCAGGGTCATCAGGATCTTCTACATCATAATCACGAAATGGATCTTAGTCTTCGACGTCCGATAGTTCTACATTCTGTCGCTTAGCCAAATTGGAGAGTGGTTCGTCGTCGGAAGAGTTTTCATCGTTGGTGTTCAGTGGTTGACTAGACTGGATATTCTGGCTATCAGCACTTAATTCTTTGGTGACCACAGTTCCAAAATACCATCTCTTTTTATAAAACATTTTAACTTTGGTACACACACAGTTGATTTCGGCGCTTTTGACTGCGCTCTTTAATTCTTTGGTAGATACACAGTTCTCTGTACCGTCTTTCCACTTTACAATCACATCTGGATATTCATCCATCTTTACAGTTAAGTGTGTATGTATTTTGTCTGCAACAATGAAAATAAACTAATTTTATTCCTATTTAAATATAAATAACATATATGGATCGGTATTACCACCTCATTAATGAGTATCTAACTGTACCAAAACATTTTCGTGTTAGAAATATGAATGGAACATTAAACATAGACTGTTTAGTAGCAAAACAAAAAAAAAAACCTAGGAAATGAAGCGGCACACTATGTTAGTTGGTTTGTATATATTTTAAACATTAGGGTACCTATTTTTACTAACACTATGACTTACATACGTACCGCCACTTGTACCTACCTACTATATAAGTCATTAGGGCACTTAGAGGTGCGATACAGCGCGGTGCATATTATTTGGTTCCACCAACAGTTCTAAACAACGCAGAAGAGCGATAAAAGCACACAGTCCACGCAGTGGACACATGCAGCACAACACATACACTTACAAATACAAAATCATAAAACAAAACTTAAAAATTGAATGAAGATTACATTACCTGTTGACTCGTAAGCGTTTACTCCGCTGCGTCACGCACGCACACTGTTTCCCTTACCGGCGGCCTCGCGGCAAATGGCGCACGATCGATCGTGTTTGGAGATCTTGCTTCCCTCCCCCACGCCTCAGTGCTATCGCGTCTGTGAATGAGCACGCGCAAGGTACCCTTCCGCCCGCTCCCCCGAATCTTATTTGACGTAACTGAAACTTTTTTCTGCCGCATAGCGATCCGAAGGATCACACTGAACGACGTATGACACTTACGTCGCCAATAGATCTTACAATTGCTGCAAACAAAATCTTACTAAACGTCTCAAGTGACATAAGTCTTTTAGTGAGCTCTAAAATTCAAGAAAGTGTAGATACACCTGCCCCAACCTTTGTGATATCTCAGAACTGGTAAAACATACAGATACGTCGATTAGACAGATCGATTTGTCTTGCAAAATTAATTAAGATGGTGTAGATAACTCAGTTTCGAGAAAAATGTGAGATACGTCAGTTAGAGAGGCAAGCGACGATATGTTCGACTGTAGGTATGTTTTTTTTTAATGTATGTTCATCGATTTCTCCCCCATTTGTGGACCGATTCTCAAAATTCTTTTTTATTGAAGAGAGTATACTTCTGAGGTGGTCCCATTGGCACCAAGTCAGAATCTGATGATAGGATCCCAGGGAAATCGAAAGCAACCTTCAAATGTTATAGGCATTAATCTTGGGTCTTTCATATATTTTCTAAAGCTATTGAGACATTTGCGTATGGTTATCATCATCTCATGATGCTGAGCTGATGAAGGAAGGTACAACTCTTTAACGGTTAGGAGTTAGGTGATATCGATAATTGATTTCTCTGGAGACAACAGAGTGCTAGAAACTAGAAGGATTCATAGTTTTAACCGACTTTAAGAAAAGAAGAGGAGGTTGTCAATTCGACGCGTATTTTTTAGGTATGTTTGTGAGGTTGTAGGGGGTAATATTTGGATCGACTTAACCGATTTTGAAAATTCATTGACCATTAGAATCCTACATTATACCTGATGGACATAGCCGTTTGCAATTTTCAAAAATGTTCTTTATTTGCTTCAAGCGATTCTTTGTCTCTCTTTTCCCCCATTCGGGCGGCACCTTTAGTTGGTTTACCCATGATCCTATAAATTAACTAAAAATTAAAAAATTAACAAACTTTTATAAAAAAAAAAGTAAAACCGACTTCAAGAAAAAATCATCAGCACTAAAAAGCGAAAAATAAACTTACTTTGTACTACAAAGTAAGTTTATTTTTCGTGCTGATGATTTTTTAGTGCTGATGTGTGCTTTTCCTTGAAGTCGGTTTTACTTTTTTTTAATAAAAGTTTGTTTATAATGTTGTATTGAATCTTGGCACTTACATCAGTCTTCATGACTAATTGATTATATTTACTAAAAACAATCGTTTCCGCTTTTAAACTACAACATTTTTAATATTTAACTTATTATAAAAGTTGACATCTTGTATCAAATAACTTTAAATTGTAGGTAATTACAATCAGTCAAAGCTTCATAAAAAGATAAGAGGTAGATTAGATTACTATTAATAAATACTTTTAAAGTTTAACCCTGGCACTCTGGCACTTCATCGGTCTTTATAACTTCAATCAGTTCCGCTTTTAGACTACAAAATTTATAATATTCAACTCAAATAATTCAAAAAATGTAGTTTTCACAATCAGTCAAAGCTTCATAAAAAGGTAAGAGGTAGATTAGATTACTATTAATAAAGACTTATAATATTGAATCTTGGCACTTACATCAGTCTTTATTTTACATTAATTATAATTTCTAAAAACAATCAGTTCCGCTTTTAGACTATAACATTTATAATATTTAACTTATTATAACAGTTGACATCTTATATCAAATAATTTTAAATATTAGGTAACACTTAACTAAATAATCACAATCAGTCTAAAAATTCATAAAATAAAATGTTTCGTATTCAGCTAAGATATGGAGGTAGTACGAGACATTTAAAAAAAAAATGTACGGAACGCAAAAGAAACAAAGGATTCTACTTATTCTACAGTAATACAACGTTACACAATAGAATTTATAAAGTTAAGTTCACATTGCCGTTCTCTTAGACAAAAAAAGTAAAATAAAACAAAAAATTGTGTTTTATAATAAATTTATTAAACTGTAACGTAATGGGAAACCAAAAGTGGTATAAAATAAAATCCCACGTTATAAGTTAAATGTGTGAAGGGTGTGTCCGGATATTGCACAGCCAACAAAGCAACGAACCTTTATTTAAGGACCGTGCCATATGGTTTAAAGAAAAGGCTTGTTGGAGTTGTTCTATAAATTAAAACAGCACAAAAAACAGTTATAAGATATATGTTTATTAATTAATATGTAAAAGGACGGAGTGCCTTACTGGCCAAATTGTAAAGTAATCTTTACATAAAAAACCAACTAATCGCTAACATCAGTAAGTAATGACTTAACTAAATATCACTAAAGTTTTACACGAAACTACGTACTTATATTAAAAAACATTATTAGTTTCGTGCAAATGGTGCACACAGAGCCATTTATATTTAACACTAGAATAATGTTATAATGCTAAAGATTAACTATTTATATGTTGTCGGAGTGGCCAAAGTTACATTAAAGAAAAAGAAGTTAGGTCTAGAAGTTTCTTTAATGTGATCTCTGATTGAAATTTTAAATAGTGAAGATGACTTTATCTTTAGCATATATTTCCAAAATGTATCGCATCGACTTTCTAGATGAAAGTGTTTCCAAGGGTAACCCGAAAGTACCTATAAATGTTTCTGCCCCTGCGTAGACTGACGAAACGATACCAACTACAAGCATCCCAAATCAGATTTATATAAAACATAAAGGGATATTCAGCTGACACAAAATGTGGCAAAACATACAGCATCCAGTCAATAAATATAATAATTGGTTATGCGGTTAAACTGAAAATTTCACTCAAATTAATGTGATCACAAGTCTTTTAACTCATACTCATTTGAAAAATATTCTAAAATCACATTTTTTTACGACACATGTAGCAGGAACTGTGTCTCGGTCTTTTTAACAGATTTTAAAAATCTTACAGTGTAATAAGTTCTGTCTGTTTTAATTTCGATGCCTTCTATAAATCCAACATAATAAACCCATGTCTTTCTCTCATAATATCTTACTAAGACACTATCATTTATATTATATATATTAAGATCGTTCATTTCTTTTTGTATTTTGGCTGTTTCTCCAGTTTCATTTTCTCTATTAGTGTAGTCGTTATTTTCTTTTACGTTCTGTCTTAAGTACTCATCAATCTGCAATTGTTTTGTAATAATATTAATTTCTTGTTGTAATTTAGTTGGTTCTTCAGTTTCTCTGTTAGAATAATTGACATGTTCTATTTCAGATTCATTATTTTTTGTTGTCTTCAATCTTAAATATCCATCTATTTCCTTTTGCTTAGTAGTAATATTATATTATTGATTCGCAATCTTCTTTCTTTCCATATCAGTCTCTTTAATAATACTTTCATTATTTTTTGTTGTCTTCAATCTTAAATATCCATCTATTTCCTTTTGCTTAGTAGTAATATTATATTATTGATTCGCAATCTTCTTTCTTTCCATATCAGTCTCTTTAATAATACTTTCTTGTTTCACGCCTGATGTAGATAGAGTTGGATTGTCATAAATATTTCTTGTATCATGTTATTTATGTGTTTGGATTTTATTTACTTCTTGAAGCTTAAAAGACCCGTACTTAGTCAAATCGAAATAACGCTGATTTTCCAGGGTATTTTTTATATCGGACAAAACAGTTATTTTCGTATTTTTGCAATCTATTGATTTTTTTGTTTTATTTATATTCTCAACATCATTTTCTTTAATGCCAATGCCAATTACCATACTTTTAAAAACCATTTTTCTTTCCACTGGTGATTTACCCTCTAATTTATATTTCAATGTCGTTCTGGGGACTGCAATTTTTTTTGCAGCGTCTCGGATAGATATTTTGTGCAGGCGAACATCTTCAACGGCAGCTTTCATAGCATCTTCACTGTAGTTTAAAAATGTGTTCTTGTTTCCAGGCATCTTGAAAATAATATTAAAGTACCCTGTAATAAAAACAACTAGTCAATATTTTATAAATTGTGTTAAAAGTTGACCACATCATGCTTTAGTAATTGACCAGTCCACTAATAAAACCCATCACATTTTATAAATCTGGACAAGTGCTGTAATGTTATGTGTCTAAGTTGATTATGAAAATACATGTATAAAACAATAACAATGTTAAGTCAATTGAATCAGTAGTTGACCATCACGGTCAATTTCTGATACTTTCTTAAAAAACCATTCAGTAGATGACCACCCCAAACAATCACACGACATGTTTGGTTATATTGTTAGAAACTCTTGAACATAAAAGAAAATACTTTTAGAAATATTATAAATGTAAATCTTACCTAAAGAATTTATTTTTGTGACGTCTATAGCTCCACAAAAACACTCGTTCTCTAGTTAAATTAGATAATAAAATCAAGAAACGTGTCACACAGCGGATCTTGTCAACAACAACTGTCGGCCATTGCTACACACAATGCGCTTTAGTTCTGAGCTTTCCGCAGTTGTTAATAGATGGCAGCAGCTACTTATTTTTTTTTTTTATTAGATACAATAAATACAACGCTTATTATTTAAATTTCATACAAAACGGTCAACTACTAGTACATGGCCAACTATTAATGCCCTTACCTTACATATTATTCTCTCTGTTTATTTTTTTTCCGTGTACAACTCACGAATCCTGTTTATTATACTTTAGTGACTCAGCTTATAACCTTTCATAATTAAAAACTTATTCTAATAATGGCACTTTTGACATCAGTCTTATTTATGCAATCTTAACTATGAACTAGAATCTACGATAATTTATTATTAAAAAAAAACACATTAGTGTATTTATTAATAATAATAAAGTAACAAACATTTTCAACTTTAATTAAATAGATTTTTTTTGTCTTTAGTTAGAGACATTAATTTTCCTCAGTAACTATCAAAGAGGCTTAATTATTCTTAGTATCGTTAATTAATAAGTAATGAAGTCAACAGTTAAGTACTACAAGGAAAAATTTCTTGGATTTTTGCAAGGGACTAAACTGCTTTCATTGTCATCCTCAAAGCCTTTTATCTTGTTGACGAGATCTTGATTTTTTGGAGGGAGATGGAGTAATCATATCTTCACCAGTGGCGTGAGACACTTTTGTAAGTTTATTATAAAATAAATAAAATTAATTTATTTCAGGCAACAAGACCCATATAAAAATAATAATTAAATGATTAAATGTTACAATTAGATACACTGATACACTACAAAACACAAAATTGTTAACATAAGTTACAAGTCAAATAGAACATTAACATAACAATATGTACATGCAAAATTGGAAAAAAAAAAAACTAATAATAGTATAATGCTCGTTCTCATCGGCACCGGCACCGGTAAATGCCTATTGCAGGCATTATATTGAGTCTTTTTAAACACAAAAAAGTCCTCATCGTCAGAATCTGAGCAATCATCCACGTTTTTGCGATAAAGGGTCAATAGGACTTTGGTGAATTTTGGAGTTGTAACTTTTTCATCGATTGACGAAGTCTTAATCCAAAAGCTGTCGTCATCGGGAAGGTTGAAGTCTTGTTGGGATCTATCCGAATCTTTTCCAGTATGAATTTTGTTAGCAGATATTTGGTTACGTTTGACCAAAGAGCTGCATGTAGCTTTCTTTGATGTTATCTTTCTTTTGCAAGGGATCGAGCTGCTTTCGATGTTATCTTTCTTTTGCAAGAGATCGAGCTGCTTTCGATGTCCTCCTCAAAGTCTTTTTCTTGTTGACGAGATCTTGATTTTTTGGAGGAAGGTGAAAAATACATACAGTCGACCATAGAACTCCTCCTCCTCCCCCATTTTTGAAGTCGGTTAAAAAATGTAAGAACATAATAGATGTGAATAGATTTAAGTTTAGAATATTGTTATACAAATAGCATAATATTTTGTCAATCACGTGAATGTAACAGTAAATTACTATCTCATTTAGATGTCATTAAATGTCATGTGCCTACCCAAATATAGAAGAAGATGTATCTATTTATTATTATTTATTTATTCATAAAATCTATTGTACATTATCTTAACTTTGTATTAGATTTATGACAATTGGCATTAGATAGTTGGGTAAGTACCCTAGACTTCACACTAGAAAAACCTGTGCCGCGAAGTCTAGTGTCTTTCGATTCCAGTCTCGTTTACATAATAATTTTAATTTACATAGTATATAAAAAATGAAAACAACCTTGGGTGTCAATGTGTGTTTTGTGTGAGTGGGTGTGTGTGTCCATATTTGTGTGTGTGTGTGCGTGTGTGTTTGTGTGATGTACATAATGTGTATGTGAATGAGCATAAGTAAGACAAATGTGTTTAGGGGAGGGAAGATTAGGGTGTAGGTCATACAGAAATGAGGAAATCGAAACTGAAAAAAAATAAAAAACATCGTATCGAAATGAAACTTATTATTTATTTGGCAAGTGCAATTAAAAGTATTTTTAAATTATCAGTACAGTTCAATATCATAAAATTTCTTTAGAAATCGACTTTTTTAATTTTTTGCCGCAGAATTGACAGATATGTCCACAGAATAGACAAAATCAAATACTATAATACTAAATAAGATTGCAAAAGCTCTGAGATCAAAACGGTTATAATTACCATTGTTAATTATTACAACTCCAAACATTTCAACCAACAAACATATTTATTTAGACAAATAAAAAAATATTTTAGAAGTGTCCACAGGCAGGACATACCATTCTGTGGACTCTTTGTAATTATAATTATTCCAAGAATTTATAATCTTGAGCAGTTTATTATAACACAAGCAAGTAGTTTCGACCACTTCTTTGGAATGTATAAACTACTATCCTGTCAAATATCACTCGCATTGAAGAAAAAAAACAAATAATTAAAACTAAATTTCGCAATTTGACAATTCGCAACTAGACAATTTACCTAATTATCAAAATGCGTGTTTAAAAAAAAAATTTAAACGGAATACTTAAAAATGGCACAATGCAATCAGTGCTACCTACAATTAGAACAGTCATGGGCCAATATTTTGGCATAATGGTTTAGACGCAAAAACTACATTCGCAAAACAGACACACCTTGAATTAATGGAAAAAAGCAAGACATGCATTTTGTTGGGTGCAAAAAATATTTTTCTACGTAGCAACTGTTTTTTTTAGATTTAGCCATTCTGAGAACTAGCAATAATTCTTTGTTATTTTACGAATTGGTAATTTTGCGTCCACACTAATATAAAATATTTCAAAATGACTAAAGAACTGCAATCAGTGTCGTCAAAAAAATTACGTCGAAGATGTTTAGCAGGTGGTACTTCGACGGAGTTATTATCATCAGAACTATTGGAAAGAACACGCACTCTTTTGATTGGTCTGTGAAGTTCACTGTAAGTGGGCACTTCAGGAGTAAACCTGTCTGATAATCCAGGAGAATTTGGTACCGTAGAAGCATCAGGTGTAGCTGGAGAATTTGGATATGAAACATAGACAGGGTGGTCCATATCGATTTCAGGTCTACAAACTATTTTAATTTCACCAATCCCGTAGTGACAGCATCTGACGTGAGCCGCGCAGATTAAGCAGCTGAGTCGTCTAACTTGTAGAATGAATGGGTTTTTATTACTCCATGTCTGCTGGTGTAATTTTAAAGTTCCTTTAAAAGGCAGAGTGAGACTTGAGTTTACTTCTTTTTCGATCTCAGGGATCAAGGACTCGTCAATTTCATAAATCTCTATGCCTTTGCTAGTTTTTTTCAAACATGATACAAGATCATTTAAATTAGTTATGTCATTTCCTCTAGCCACAAAATTATCTGCAGCTCTTTTAATGCACCCACCAACACCATCTGGTGCCCTTTACCATGCCCTTTTTCGCTAAAGTGCCATGTGATTGTGGATACGTTAAACTCTCTGTTCAAATAAGTAGCAATCAAATGAAACATCGATTTGTTCCTATACTGAGTTACAGGGCCATCACTGAGAACATGTAAATGTTCTAAATTTGGCGATAATTCTTAGATTCTGTTGATCAAACTTTTTATGTGAACACTAATCAGAACAGGGTCATGGCGTAAGTTTTCTGTGATTGTACACAATGATGTCGCTTTGATACAGTTGTCTGGGGGTTCAAATTCAGTAGAATAATACACACAAGTATGTAAAGATAACTGAGCCTTCGAGCCACCGAAATGAGCAGATTGGATTTCATTGCTGTACTTGCAGTTGTAATTTTCAGAAAAATCAATATGCAACAACCCATCTGAAGGTGACAATTGTTGCTTTATATGTTGGATAACTTTTATCTGGTGAATCATGTTTGCAACATGATGAATGAAATCTGGCAATTTTGTGTTTAAAGTTTCTGTTAGTAGTTTTTTGGTAGTTAAAACTCTTTCTTTAATTGTTTTTTTGCAAGTCCTTTGCTGTCCTTTAATGACAACAACTACGCTTTTTGTGACCCATCTTTCATAAGATATACAATCATCGTCATTAAAATCGTTCATTGTAATAATTGGATCCTTGCACTCTGGGCATCTACACTCCAAGCACGTTTCATTCAATGTGTTATTGCAACATAAAGTTTTTGCTATCTCAGTAGCAGATCTGTATGGGATAATTTTCGCATTATAAAGCGCTTGTACTATGTAATTAGTATTTGTGTGTATTGCGCACAAGCAAGTATTTCTTGCTCCGACTTTGGGAAATATAACCCAAAATGGTCGATGTTTTCGAAAGGTTTTCATAGCTTATTTGTATACCCGTTTTCTTCAAAAAATCTTTGTGTAAATTTAACAGTGAATCATTCAGTAAGCGTATCTGTTTTTTAACTTTTTTTCTGATAATGGTTTCTTTTTTTCCGGAAGTAAGACGGCTATTTTCATCTAGCAGTAAAAATTGGTGTACTGCTTCTTTGGTTTTTTTACAACTTCTTTGACTTTTTCTCTTTCTTGTGGTAATTTATCATGTTGTTTCATGGATCTCAAAAGTCTCATTCTATATTTCGCTAATGCAGAGTTTAACTGTTCTAATTTAATTCTTAATTTTTTGTTTTCCATTTGCAGCCTTCTTCTATTCTTCTGTCTGATAAGTTTTCCTACAGTGACGCGCGAATTACTTGAAATAGATGGACTTGTAGGTGGAGTATTTAACTCAACGAAATCAACAGCTCTTTTCTTCTCTTTTTCTTTTATGCGTTTCAATCTAGCTGTTTCCCTCCACCTTTTACGAATGTTTCTTTGTTCTCGTGGAGTATATTCTCTTATTGTTTTAATTTGCCCTTTGGTCTTTTTTTTACGATACTTTTCTCTATCTTTGGCTCTTCTTTCTTCAAGATCATTTTCTGTTAATTTTTGCCGTGCACGTCTCATGCTTAACTTTTTTTGTTCACGACGACGTCTCTTTTTTTCTTCGTCCGTGAGTTGCACCAATGACCTTGATTTTCTGGGTGGCATCAAATCTATAATAACAAAAAATGGTTAGACTGTGGTATAGGGACTAAGTAAACGCAAATTTCACAAAGAAGCAGAAATTTAATTCTAAAATTATTAAACCAAATAAATATTAAATTTCACAAAAACACATTACGCAAAGTGAGTAAATCTAAAGTTATTTTCAAAACTACAAATTTTCTAAAATATTAAATGTAAATAAATAATTATATCAACAAAAAAAGAGAAAAATTCAAAAAAGTAAAATAAAACAATGAATCACTCTTTAAATATTATAATTATTTTATTCTTTCACTATTTATCAATTCATATAAGTATTTTAATTTAAAACCATTTTTTTTTATATAACATAATTTGGAGAAATATATGTTTTTAAATTAGCCATTTTGATAATAAGTTCTTTGTGAAATCTGTCATTTTGCTTTTTAGTTATTTTGCGTATGAACCCTTAAAAATTATATTTATACAAAATTTAAATCGAAATATTGAAAAACTACGGTAAAACTAAAGTTTTTTCATTGAAAAAGAGGTTAAAAAAAATTAAGGAAAGTAAAAATCGTCTTTTCTGTAGACACTAATATTTCTTGTGGACATAGTGTCCACAGGCAAGATGTCTACAGGATAGACTTTTATTTAATTCTTCAAGAGCTACAACGAGCGCTTTGAGGTTAGAAAGTGGTAAATGAATTATACAGAAGCCAATCCTGCATGCAAACAATGAGACAATATCTATTGATTTTTACAACAAATACCAATTTATGTACGACACAGAAAAGAGCACTTGATCTGTTACTTTTATCGATGTAATGAGTTTTTCTACACAATTTTACGTTACGGTTCCGTCACCAAACCAAAACGCAGACATCAAAATGGCAGCTAGCTAGTGTTGCCAGAAAGAATAAAATTATTATCTCCATATTATCGCATTCGCGTAATCAATTTTTAATAAAAAATTTCACGCGTCCACAGAAAAGACAGTAAAATCAATAACACTCAGTTTAATTACATTATTTTAGATAATTATGGCAAATAATTTTGTTAATTACTTTAACAGTTATTTACTAGATATTAAAAATAAGAAAATGATACTATTTAGAGAAAAAGTACTAGAAAAATATAATTTTTAACGTTACTTAAACTTGGACACTACGATTACGAACAGTCCACAGGACAAGACATTTTTGAAATAAAAAAATAATAATATTCCAATAAAACTACTTACCAGCGATTTAATGAAAAAATACACTTAAAATAGTGACGATATTTGACATAAAAATGAAACATGAAACTTACATACTTATTTTGAATGATTTTTAAACGCGAACATTTTTTTTATAAGAAATCTGTATGACCCGTGTGGGGAATGCACCAGTAATAAATACATTATGGGGTAGTAGTTTTATTTTTGTTTGTTATCGGTTTTGAGTGTGCACACATAAATACGGGATCGTGTCTTAAGTTCTCGGATATAGTGTAAAAAGATGAGGTTCTTGTAAGATTTATTGGTGGCTGAGAATTAAAGAAATAATAAACACATGACGTGTCAAGCGAAAGTTGTGATTTTGACCCACCAAAATGAGCTGATTTAACTTCTGATCCATATTTGCAAGAAAAACAAATAATTTTCAGAAAAATCAATGTGGAGTAAACCTTCGGTTGGTGTTAAAATTTGCTTGATGGATCGGATAGCTTTGTGTTGGTTTGTAATGTTTGCGAAATGTTGCATAAATAAAATGCAACGTCTATGCCAGTTGCATTCTGTGGGAGGTGTTCGGTGGAATGGAGAGTACAACAATAAAGTTTTCTCGGCAGAATATGTATGCTTCCAAAGACACATGGCTGTAATGATTGTCCAATACGAGAAGTATTGACTCAGCCGAAGACGGCTTCGCAAATTTCACAAAATGTTTGAGTCATATTACAAATAGATCTTGATTTGTCCAGCTATTTTTCGAGCAGTGATAAATAGCTCCACTTGGACTATCTTTACTCAATTGTGGTGACATTCTCTTCCGCGGGTAAACAATATTGGGGGAATGTAGGAACCAGCGGCAGATACTGCGCAAATGGCAGTGATATTTTTCCCCTTTCATAACTTGTGACTGACCCTACTCTCTTTTGCCTCTTTTCAGTAATGACTGTAGCAGGGTCTTGCACGGCGCTGATACCAGTCTCATCCATGTTATATATTCTTGATGCAGCAAACCGGTACTTTTCTATAACGTCTTCCAAATTTTTAAAGAACAAAGCCACCTCTTTGTTGATTTCTCTTTACAAAACCGTATAGCCAATCTTTCCCAGCCATTTGCCTCTATGTGAATGTATGTGAATGTGTACTTTATATTGTGTTCCTCAGCATAAACATAAGCTGCACGGCAAACCTGCAGTGGACTCCGACCATAAAATAATTTGGCCAGGACCAATTTTTGAGGTTATGTTTGTTTTCGTCTTCATTCTTATTATCAATTTTAATTGTTTACTTTTTCAGTTGCCAAATGATATGGAAAATTATATGGAGTATGTGATGGGGTCAGTATCACAAGTACGTATGAAACCAATATGTATGCCCCATAAATTTTTATGTCAACTAGAAAGGAAAACACGAATATCTGACACAACAGAGCGACCCTAGCTAAGAAACGAAGGATGATTTCAGAAGAGTGTAAAATTTGAAGAAAAGAAGTATATGTAGTTACAGAACTATTGAGTTCTGAAGAAATTGCATCCGGTCGTTCAGGTATATATTTTATTAACTTATTTATTAGAATATAGCAATGAAAAAGTTAATTTTATATTTTATTCTCAGTGTTATTACGTAGATACATTGTTGGCATACTCAAAACTACATTGATTTTTCTGTGATCTAGTAAGTAAGTCCCCTATTTGTATTCATAATTATAACATTGCACTTAAATAAGAAAACATTTGTTTTACAGTTCAGCAGAATGTAGAAGAAATTCCCCAGCTAACACCAAGAGTGTTGGATAAATCAATTCAAGTACACATATGTAAAACATTCAGCAGTAAAGCTAACTAAACAGAAGACTGTTTAGTAAATCAGATGACATCACCTTTGAAGCCGTTTCTACATTCTGTCTCTTAATCACCATTTAAAATCAAGCATCATGGTGTTAATAGAAACCCATCAAGACCAAGTGTAAATTATTTGAGTAAATTTAAAATAATAGAACAATCAGATAGTGATTATTTTTATACTCCCTCTGTAACTCACACAGAATCATCAATATCTGTAAAATCTCTTCAAATGAAGTGTATATCAGATTGTAGCAAGATGATCGAGGATGACAAAAGGAGAGAAGATTTAAACGCTTTAGAGTAGGTATACATTGGAGGAAATTTAAAAAAACCCTCGTTTTTATATTGGCATTCCTAGTTGTTATTATTTAGTTAACATGATTCAAGAACAGACAAATATACCATTTAACCATATTTTACTATGTCTAAAAAAGATTAGATTAAATAATTAAATACAGGTGTTATAACCTAGCGGAAGAAACTGAACCCGTTTATATTTATAAGTCATTTTAGTTAAGAAATATGTATAATTTTTTCGTGTAATAAATTATTATTATTAATTCATTCCCTGAACTTGCTGATGACTTTGGCATTGATAAAAATTATCCAAGCTATTTTTTTTAATATACCTATTATATCAAGTGTAATACGCATTAGTGTATAATTAGACAAGGAATTGATTAAAAAAAAATACCTATGGCTTTTAGGCATAAATACAATAATGTGACTTGTATTGACTTGCCGTGGTGATGCCGGCGTAAGAATAGTACCCCACCCTCTCTACCCGTGGTTGCCGTAAGAGTCGGCTAAGGGATGTAATCCGGAAGATGGGCAGCAGCGTCTTCCTTGAACAATCACACCTAACTGCGCTCGCCAACCCGCCTGCCAAGCGTGGCGAGTATTGGCAAAAACCCCCAGGAGGAGGCCTGTGTTCAGCAGTGGACGTCCTATGGCTGATGATCTGATGATGTGACTTGTATAATAGACTGTTTAGAGATTGAAGTACAAAAGCCTTCAAAGACTTTAAATTAAGCTCTTTCCTGGTCTGATTACAAGAAAGCCAACACCATTAAGTACCTTATATCTTGCACACCTAATGGTTTGATAAATTATATTTCAAATGGTTATAGAGGAAGAATAACGGACACATGCATTGTTGAAACTTCTGACTTCTCAAAATGTTTGCAACCCAATATGTGGGTCGTGGCAGATAGAGGATTTAAACATTTGGAAGTGTATTTACGAAAAATGGGTGTGCTATTACGCTCTCCAAGTGTTGTATCTGGAGGTAAGTTAACTAAAGCTGAAGCAAAAGAAACTAAACAAATAAGTAGCTAGCTTAAGAATTCATGTTGAGCGGGTGATAAGACGGTTACGTGAATTCAACATGTTAAAACCACATGCCTGTCTTAACTTAAGTTTGGTTTAAGTTTTTGATGATGTGATAACTATAGCTTGTGGTTTATATACAAGATTCTCTATTTTTCTATTAAATAAAACACAAATAAAATTTCATTTTTGTTTTATTTTCTATAAATGGATACACATGGGTTTTCTAAAATTTAATAACAGTTGCGTCTCAGTTGCAAAACCTTGAGCATCGTCGTAAAGTCGCTAGTTTGTCTGTCTTCTATCGGATACATTTCGGAGAGTGTGCCTTAGACCATAATTTGGGTGGAACTGCCCCTTTTATTACCGGACGGCTAGGCAGACACGTTCAAAGCGCCATCCTTACATGGTGGTATTCCCCACATACGGACAAAACGTTTCGATTCCACATTCTTAATACGTACAGCGAGGATGTGGAACACTCTGCTGGCGTCTGTTTTTTCTGCTAAGTACAACTTGGGTGTCTTTAAATCTAGAGTAAACAGGTTTTTTCTAGGTAAGCGTGCTTCATCGTAGATTGCATCTTAATATCAGGCAGGGCGTGGTCAAACGCAAACCTATTTAGTATTAAAAAAAACAGTATTTTCAAGAAAGCCTGACATATATTACTCTTCAAAAGTTATACATAAAATTTCAAAATTTGTTTGATCAGAAAAAATTGGGTCTACAACGCAAAAGTAACACTTATTTAGACCACTTAAATACATTTGCATTTCAATCTGGTCAAAGCATTTCTTGCTGGGTTTCCCATTTTTTATATAATTCAGACAAATTTTGTTGCTTATAGGACATTTTATCTCCACAATGCTATCTTGACATATTTCATCAGGAGAACCTGCTATCATTGAATGTTTTTGGGATATGAACAGTCCAGTATTCCTGACTTTTTCCCCTAGTTTTTTGCTATTTCTCTTACTTTATTTTCTAAATATCTACCCCGTTTCATTGCTGGTGTGTCTGGTATCTTCCCCCCCATGATAGTACAAATCAGAGTCCCATCATTGGTCTGGCACAGACTCGCTTCGTAAGCTCAATTTTGTTAATAAGATCAACCGTCACATTAAGTTTACTTAAAAAACACTTTTCCTTATATGTAAGCACAAGTTGTTGCATTGAGATGCTAAATAGTTAATTACAAATATAATCTTTTTGATATTTTAGTAGCTCGCAGTTGTCAAGATATCTCTTTTTTCCTTCTTCTAAAATTTTTTCAATAACTGTGGTGTTAGAAGGCACTATAGGGCTTTAGATAAATCTTTTGCAGATATAAATTTCAAGGTAGTGCCAACTCTTGATAGCTTTGATTTTCGCCAGTAGCATTGAACTTCTGTGCATGAAGGTTCTTCACTTCGTCTATGGAACCACATAAGCAGCGCTATGGCATGCTTACATCCGCCCTGAGCAGCAACACAATCATGACATTCAATTGATAAGTCATTTTCATCATCTTCATCAACCATCAATGTAACAGCATTTAGTTTTGCATGGACTTTATACTCTGGGCAAATCTTGCACTTCACTGTACAAATGCTTTCGTCCCATTTTAGTTGAACATAGCTAATTGCGTCATCCCTATATGATGGTCTTGAAGATCTGAAATAATTGAAATTACTTAGAACAAATCCATACACATTGACTTGGTGATTGATCAGATTTTAGGTGTTTACAATGAGGAAAATTAGTAATAGTACTAGTAGGTGCTTTATAGTTATAGAACTTTACTCGTTTTATTGGGTATTAACATGGTATTAACTCTAAAGTAGCAACTTACAAGTTTTAAGGGAGTGTAAAAATCAAAAATAAACAATGAAAGTTTATTGTAAAAATAAGCTATGAAAGTAAAAGAAAATACACTCACATCGGTTCAAAACGAGTTATATTATTACTTACTAGCTGTACCCTCGACTTTGTACGCGACACCTGGAAACTTTATTTCTCGGACACCTTTTCTTCACTCGCTCGACAAAAACGTGCTTTTCAGTAGTGAATACTACTTTAAGGTGACGCGTACAAAGTTGAGCGTAGGTCAGCTAGTTTACACTCTAATCAGTTATCATATTATGTTGTTTGTTTACTTAACAAATAACATAACCAAACCATGAATTAGCTTGTAGATATACTATGTCCCAACAAAAATTAGAATTGTTCAACTTAAATTAGTGTGAACTATTTTTACACCTAAAAGAAAACTAACTTTTCACTTCGAAAAATTAAATTGTTTTGAAAGATATCTAAATTACTGTTATTTAAAACCAAATAGTAATGATCTAATTTTTGGGTATCAAATGTATATCGATAAACATTTATTTTGAAAGAAAATAAGTACTCAGACACGAACATTACATTTTTAAGTTGAACAAATATATAATTACTAACTATAAACAAACTACAACTAATAATCATCATCAGCCTATTGAAGTCTACTGCTGGACACAGGCCTCTCCCAAGACATGCCACTCAGCCCCTTCTTCGGCTTTTCGCTCTATCCACCGCCAACTGTTCTACGTATATCGTCACTCTATCGAGTCACAGGGCGTCCTACGCTACGTTTGCCAATTCGCGGTTTCACTTCAGAACACGTCTACCCCAGCGTTTATCGTTTATTTACACATATTTATATATAGGTACCAAAAATTCAATAGAAACAAAGTTTATAAACAAATAACTAATGACCTATTTATGTAATTTCTAAACTACAGTAGCAACAAAGTACCTAACACCTTAAATAAAAACGATAACTAAATAAGTAGTCCTGAAAATAACTTTTTTATTAGAATATACCTTTAAAAATACAGAGTTCATAAACTAAATTTGAATTCATGCGCTGAATCCTTCAAGGAGCGACTGCGCCGCGCGGCTACCTCATGGATCAGTGTTGCCAGATGAGGAAACTGATATTACAGTGTTGGGTGCAAAAAAATACAGTGTTTCAGACAAAAATACAGCAAAAGTAAAAAAAAAATACAGCGAATTTTACAGTAGATATCAAGACACTTTTATTGCTTAAATTTAAATGAAAATACACTTTATAGTTGGTTAGTCAACATGTCAATCACTGTCACTATCATTTAGCCCGATAGCCGTTTCTTTTTTGTAGATCCCCGAATTAAATGATTTTATCATTTTCTCAGTTCGTTTAAAATTAATGCAACTCGTGCTGTTACGTCGAATGGTTTGTTGCGCTAACATGTTGCCTCTTATTGTCCTGGTTATTAGTCTACTTCGTTTCTTGGTTTTGGTGTCGTTAATTTGGCTAAACATTCGCTCGCATTCCGCGTTGGAGTTTGGAAGAGCCAAGATGTTGAGCATGTATTTTCCAATCAAGGAGAACTCCTCCAACTGTTTCACCTGAAAAGCAACATTAGTATTAAAAATATTGTAGTTTGCAAACGAAATAAATAGGTATATTTCTAAAAAAAAAAGTCTTAGATACAAACCCTGTGCCAGAATTCATCAGGCCGTATTGCTGCATCGAATTGTTCTTTTAACTTTGGCAATTTTCGCCATTGATCATCCAAAGCTTGTTGTTCTTCCATAGAAGTTGGCGCCAATCTTGGCATCAAGTTTAGTGTATTTTGAATTGACTCATCTCGATCTGAGATATTGAGACAACTTGCAGGATCTAATTTGGATATTCCAACCAATACTGGATCATTTAGCGCGAATCTTTTTCGGATGCCTACACACGCTTTTATCAAAAAGTTTCGGCATTTCCTTTTGAAATCCTTTTTTCTCTCTGTTGCTATTTCATTTGTTGAAAACTGTTTAGATACTCCCAAGCCAAGGTAGATGTCATCTAAACTTTTGAAATTGTTTTCGTCAGTTGGGTCAATTTTTTCTAGTTCAGTGCTTGCAATATGTGTCGTTGTCATGTATGTCGATATCAGTTCGTGAAAGAGATCGCACATTTTAGTGTTGAGTTTTGTGATCATTGGAGTCTCACTCTGAAATAGCGTATTAGCTTCAGTGAATTTAGGTAACATCCAGTTCAAGAAGAAAAAGTATGATTTTGTTACAGGATCATTCAACTACTTATGGATTTCGGAACATTCGTTGTCTTCGAGCCATCTTCCATCAAAAAACAGTGTTAGTGCATTCCACTGTTCTAAAATTCTTTGCACTACAGCACTTAGTGATAACCATCGCGTTTGAGCTGGTTTCAAAATTTTGTGTATATCTGTATCTGTGAATACTTGAAACTCTTTTAATAGCGATTGTCTTTTGCTACTGGTCGCAAAATATCGCAGATCGTTTTCCAAGGGTCGAATCTCATTATTGCCGTGAAAACTCCTCCCGGGAATATTTGCATGCAGATTTATCCTTGCGTAAGATGTATGATATGTTTTTGTCTACTTTAGAGAACGATGCGATAAAACCCTGTTTTGCAACTCACCGCAGAGTCTTTAAGGAAAAAAAAACTGAGTTTTCATCGTCCCAAAAAGGATCAATGCAGTTTATGCATGGCGTATCGTACCGGCAATTCCGAAGATAAATCCAAATTGCAGGAAAAATATGATAACCATATTAAACAAAAAAAGTTGTTCCGTCGGAAGAGAACCGAATGCAAAGAATTAGCTAAGCAGTCTCCTGACTCTATACAATGCGCAACATTCGATCTGCAGCAAGTTATATCCTTGCCAATAACAAACGAAAGTTCGCTTTTCTATAAAAGACGTCTGTCCGCCTATAACTTTACCATCACGAGCTTGCACTCATGACATCACGAGCTTGCACTTGTTTTACGTGGCATGAAGCACAAAGCAAAAGAGGATCCTCAGAAATATCGACGGCTTTAAATATTCATCTGAAAAACAGTGATGTTCGTGGTCTAAAACACGTCTATTTGTTTGCTGATGGATGCAGCGGACAGAATCGGAACTCTATTGTAGCTTCTGCGTTAATGTACACCATCAACAATGCAACAAATCTCGAAGAGATCACTTTGCAATTTTCCGTGCCCAATCACGGTCAAAACGAAGGTGACTCTGCCCATAGCGCAATTGGCTATGCCTTAAAGAAGGCTGGAGATGTATTTGTGCCGTCACAACTAGTTCCTATATACAAACTGTCAAGAAGGAGCCAGCCTTACGATGTCGTGGTCCTGAGTCATACAGATTTCCTTAACTTCAAAAAGTTATCCACAGATTTACGTCTTCTCTCAGTTCGAAGTGATGATGAGGGGCTGCCAATCAATTGGACGGAAATGACCGCATTTCATGTGCGTAAAACTGACCCAACAACGCTGTACTTTAAAACTGACCATCGTCAAACGTTATACCGTTCTTTAAGTTTAAAACGGCAGCGGTCTTCTTTCTTAAATGATGAATTAAGTCTTCTTAATGACGCTCCCCGGAAAATTGCGAAAGAAAAATATGACGACTTGATTTCGTTAACAGCTGGTAATGCGCCAGTGATAAGACTGCCGGAACATGCAGACTTTTACAAATCGCTTCCACATTAAATTGATTATTGTTGCAGAAGATCTTCTAGCAAGGTTACTTTTTCATGATTCCAGAGGATGTCTACTTTCTTTGATATTATGTGAACGTTTGCATTTTTAAGAGTTCCTATTTAATAATGTGATATTAGTATTTTTAGAATTTGTTTTCAGTTCTATTTCGCAGTTTCGACTGTATTTTTTTTAAACATGTCGTGTTTTTTAGATTCGTTACGAGAAGTAATCGACGTACTAGGGTACGTAAGTATAGGTACAAAAATTGTGATCTTCGAAGGTTGTGTTTGAAACTGAATAACTTAATTATAAATAAGGTTAAGTGCATAACTAAGATGTGATCTTAAAGATATTGTATTATGAAACTGTTAGTAAAGTTGTCAATTAAACAGATGTTGATTATGTTTGAATTTTAAACAATAACGTTATAAAACAAAACTGTTGTTTAAGGTTATGTTACAAACTCTTGATAAAAAATTACACAAATATTTGAAATTTTTGTTCCAATTTGTTCTTTTTCAAAACTGTCTGTAATGGTGACGTGTTTGTAATTTGTAACTTGTAATTTGATTACAGCTGATTATTTCTATACCCCGAGTTTTATTACATGATTTATAGTACAAATTGCCCGACGTAAGTTACAACAAATACCGTCCAAATCTAAAACAAAATTCTCTCAAAGAGACGTATCTGCTTTGAAAATTTATTATTTAAATAATAATAATAATATTTAAATAAAATTTATACGTACACGAAGTACTCTATAAGATCAATATACAGGCAGATTTTTATTTTGCTCACGCTGATAAACGTTGAGCTGCCTCCGATTTTAGGTAACCATAAACCGAATTAAGCTTGCCTTGAACATTTTGCTCTATGCCAGTTACGTCAGTTAGAGAGGCAAGCGACGATATGACATCTTTTCTGCCTCACATCGCACTGAAAGAAAGTTCGGTTTGTCTCAGGACTAGAGATGGGAATAAAAGATAGTGTAGTTACGATAATATTGTATTAAAATATTTATTCAGTGATATCAATCAAAATGTTTTTCATTAAAACAGGGCAAGCAGAAGGATTTCTCACACTGGACACAAAATGTAACAATTTTTTTAGTTTTTTTTTGCAGCCTGAGTGCTATTTAACGTAAGCCTTAATTTGTCATAGCAACCTGCGCAGCGCTTTCGTTGACCCCCTTTTTGAAGCACATGATCAGCACATCTGCCCGGAGGAAATCCTGAAATAAACACGTTAGGTGTCTATAAGCGCCACTTTTAGTTTTAAAGTATTTAAATGTGTATGTGTATGAATATAACAGTATGGTAATATACCTCTTTCAGAAATACTTCGTCCAGTGAGTGCTTCAATTATTGATTCCGTGAAATCTTTCTTTGTCATTTTGTTATTATTATTAACCATATTATAAATTAACCAGGCGTACCAAATAAAAATTCTGCCATAACCTTTCGATACCATTTTAGTCCTCGTTTTAAAGTCGAGTAATAGGAAGACATCTGGTCACTGTAGTCTATACCTTTTTTGTTTTCATCATACAAAAGAACACATGTAGGCTTTTTAATGTCTTCGTTAGTGGCTCTTGTTTTCTTGCCTGTATTTACTAAAACAGCATTGTGGCCTTTGCAGGTCGTGATCATTAAAACTTGGCGCTTATCAAACCATTTTATAATTTTTACGCCCTTTAGATTAATTTTTCCTGTAATTTGACCTTTTTTTAATTTTGTGGATATAACCTTCTTAGGTAGTCCTCTACGATTTGATCGGAGGGTACCACAATAAAAAGTTTTCTTTGCTAAAAGGTCTTCAGCCAACCCAACAGAGGAGTAGAAATTGCCAGCAACAACAATACGACCCTCATTTTCTAACCCTGTAATTAGTCTCAAAACTGTATTTTTGCCGTGCTCTTGTTCTCGATTGTTGCCTTCTTTACCTGTATAAATAAGTGTATTGTACGAGTATCCCTCGGGAGTACTCGGGAGAGTAGAGACAATTTATATAATTTGACGCCATATTTGTGTGATTTATTTTTGATGTATTGGCGAAATATAAGTCGTCCGCGCCACGGTATCATTGATTCATCAATGACTATAATTTTTCCAGGACGAAGTACTTGTTGATAAGAGAATCACCAATTGTGGGTTTAAAACCCCCGCAAAAAGTAGATGGAGAATTTGTCATATTAAAGTACGACAATAACTTTTATCCTGGAAAAGTACTTAAAGCTACGAAAAAAACAGCAACAATCTCATCTATGAAATCAAATGGTCGTTTGTGGAAATGGCCCGAACATAAAGATTTGCTCGACTATCTCTGGGATGCAGTAGTTGCTCATATAGAGGCTCCCAAGAAGACCAGTTCTACGAGAAATGTATTTGATGTTCCAGAGATACATTCCTTGATATAATTTTTGAAGTTTAATGCCCATAACACATAAACATTCAGGACCATAATCCCTTTGGCAAAAAGTTTGACGTTTACGCTATGTGTTTGACAGTGTCCTTTTGTTTTATAACCATCTGTCGGATCTTTTAGAACCTTGTTTTTATTTAAATTATAGGCTTAAAATGCCTAATTATTATTATATTTCAAATAAAACGTTTTCTTTTCATCTTATTTTGCTTCTTATTTAACAAATAACCCAATTAAAATTGTAGCATCTGAGTGGTCACCTACTGATGCAAAATATGGTCATCTTCTAATTTTTAGATGGTCAACTACTAAATTTCAAATATTGGAACGTTTTTTTTTTTTTTTAATTTTATTCGACCATTGTAAGTACGTGGTGAAATGCTTGTTCATACCTATGTTAAAACACTTTTCACAGGGTTTCCAAAAAAAGAAACTTACTGAATTCATATGATAATTAAAGTCAAACATTTAAAAAGAATATTCTGTCTCCTTAAGTGGTCATCTACTGATGCTTTTACCTTACACGTTTACATAATGATGTAATTAATAACAATTAATATAAAGTATAAAATATGTTACGGCTCATGAAGCAATAATATGAAAAATTCCATTTTGCCCTCATCCTGAAGGCAAGATGGAAAGCTTGTAAGGGCAAGATGGAATAAAAGGGATTACCCTACATTTTACAATTGACACATACGAAAGAAACATCTTCTGTATCGGTACACAGCTCATGAGCCCAACCACAACACGATGGACACTGTATCCAGTCCTCTGTGAGTGGTTCCACGTATTGTCCGCCACAAAATAGACAAAACACGTCACCTTGTGAGGGCTGCTCCAGATGTTGCAACATTTTAACGTCTTTTTCCTTTGCCGTTTCCTTTTCCTTTCCCCTTTCCGCCACATATTCGCAGCGCGCCTGCTCCGCTTTGAAAACGCTCTCAAATCGTAATGAATATGTGATAAGGTAAGGTAATAATGACGTTGAAAACAAAAGTGACACTAAACGAAATTTGGCGGTACTGACGTACAGCGACATCTGAAATCTACACAAAAAACTACGTTGTCTCCAAAGATCCGTCCCTAAATAGTTCGCTTAGATATTGCTAGATGTCACCATGTGTTACTTCATACTTCAAGGTTTTGTGCTTGTTCATAAAACAAAAACCGACACTAAATCAGTTCGCGTCCGGACGCCGGCGACAACTGTTCATGGAGTAAGTGACAAAGTGACATATTTTGTTTAGTGTCACTTATGTCGTAACTTTTCATAAAATAATTATAATTATGTGATTACAAACAGTGACATATTTTGTATAGTGCCGCTTATTGCGTTAGTAAATTAACAAAAATGTGTTAGGTTATACAAAAAAACGACATTATTGTGTTTAGTGCCATTATTGTACTAAAATCGTATGAATGAATTTTGATTGTGTAATGAAATAAACGGCATATTGTGTTTAGCGTCACTTACTCGATTAAGAAACATTTAAAGAAAAGACTAATAGTGAAGAAAATATAGACTCTTTTTCTCTATTTAAAATCGTTCACACGATATTAGTACATTCTTTACAAACTATTTTGTTATACTTATAAATAAAATCTTGCAAATGATACCTATTTGATTCAGTTTTCGTTGTTCGATTGAGTTGAAAGTAGTTTTCTATTCAGATAACTGCTGTGGCCAGCAAAAAAACCAGTTCATCATAGGCATGTATATCTATGCAGTATCAAACTTAAAAATAAGATCAATAACCCATAAGTTTTTGATTAGAGGCCACACCCAAAATGAAGAAGATGCAGTCCATTCAACTATTGAGAAGGAAATAAAGAAATGTCTGAAATCTGCGCCCATTTACGTACCTTCTCAATACGTATCAGCTATAAGAAATGCAAAAAACGAGGAACGCCATACACAGTAAACGAAATGGGATATCGTGATTTTGTCGATATAAAAGAACTGCCGGTTCCAAAATTAAATTGAAGTGTCAGCGGTGAAGTTGTAAAGCTGTCCGATATAAAAGTCATAAAAATTGAGAATAATGCTGACAATGAAATCAGAATATTTTACAAAACGTCTTATTTTGATGACTTGAAAGAGCTTGATGTGGCTAAACGGACTAGAAATAACCGACCAGTACAGCAAGGATCTCAAGAACTTAAACCGTTGTATGAGAGAAAATTGGAAGTATCCGAAAGGAAGAAAAATGATTAAATTAAATTAAAATTATTTTTTATTTATTGAGTCAAAAAAACGGTCTAGCCAATTATTTGTTTATTTTCAACTAAATTTAAAATGCTTTTAAGTACCTAAATACAAATTGTATTGATCTCATGTTACGTTAAAGTTCAGTACCTACTAAAAGTAAAAAAGAGACTGAAGACCTTACTTTAATAATTTAAATAAGTACATAATATATAATTCAGGGGTATAGAAACAAAACTGGATAGGTCCTTAGAAAAAAAAAACACAGTATAAAAAAAATAACGTATCATTTGTATTCCCATCCCTTTACTGCCATATACTAAATTTAAATAAATGAAGAGTCTCTTTCTGATTACAATGGTATCGTAATATCGTGCTTACTATAACATAAATAAGCAAAACAATTAAATAATTGTTAGACGTAACTAGTTTTGTTCCCAAGCACTGGACATAACCTAGTTTGATACCAAGTTCACAGGACTTAACCAAGTTTGATTCCAATAGGTTAGTCAGGGTCGGATTTAGGAACTAGGACTTAATAATAAAATAAAGCTTATTTTTTATGTAGATATATTTATTATAATTATCAAATAATAATAATAATTAAACTTAGCATGGAATATTTCTTTATCCTTCTAACTTAAATTAATAAAAGTGGTGCCTCTTCTCTGGGTTCGCATTCTAATTCTTCCGTGTCATTTATTGCTTCATTGGGTTGGATTTCAGCATTGTTCAGAACATATGAATAAAACTTTAACTCCTCGAGATCCTGCTAATTTTCGCCAAAATGTTTCATAAGTAAAGTCTTTACGTCCCTCATTTTCAATTGTTTGACTGGTATATTCGGATGTATTACGCTAGGATTGACCATATTCATCAGTTTCCCTTGCCTGCAAATATTTTAATATTTTCCTATTTTAGTTTTATAAAACCTTTCCGACTCCACCAATACAATTCCGGCCCTCTTTGATCTTTTTATGAAAAATCTTTTGCACTGTGCAAACTGCACTTTCCATTGCCCAGGAGGCTTTATAACAGTTTCTGCTTCCTTTTTAAAATCGTATACGGGAAAGTTTTCGCCCACTTTAACGATTGTCGCCTGCTGTGAAATTATATTCATATATTGTTCTGGTGACAGAATAGTATCCATTTTAAGAAAAACCTCATTGTTTCCGAAAACACGGTCTGCGGGTAGGTAAGAGTGGCCAGTCACTGGAAACACGAGTTCGACGCTTTTGATTGTGGGTTGTTCCAAAAGCCACTTACAACACATTGTAATCATGGTGGAATTTTTATTTTGACCTCCACAACCATCTGAAATTAATCTGACAGTGTTTATATTGGTTAAATCACATTTGTTCAAGTGGTTGTAACCTGCGGATGCAATTGTGTTTGAATTTTTTGCGTAGGTGTTTTCTGTCCACACATTAGCGAATACGTTGTTTTTATTTAGCGGCGCTTTGGAAGTTCCTTCTACGATCGTAAAATTGTAAAGGTAAAGCTGCCTGCTGTAGTAACATGACTGGTCGGGAACTTTAGGCAGGTTCAAGTTCTTTTGACAGTCATATGAAATTATTTTAACACCTTCTTCTTCTGTCTTCAAAAGCGAAAAAAAGGCATTTGCCCTTAAGCTATGGACTCTTTTTTCAACCCTGTACTGGTCTTTCTTCCTTTTGTCTTTTTCTGTTTTTATTTTTTCTAAAAGCTGTAAACACGTCGAACACATGTCTGTTTGAGGACTTCCAAAACCTATATTGTACTCCGTGTTGAAAATGTGTCTAAAATAAGACTCTTTTGCTGGGTCTGGGCATGAAGACTTATATAGTTTGTATAATTTCCTTATGTTCAGTTCGCTGGGCAAATATTTGCGGATAGAAGATTGACTACGGCAATAGTGTGGTTCGGAAACCTCAAGTTTTTGTATAAATGCGTATATTGTCGTCTTTTTGTCCCTATATAAGTGGCTTTTGTGATCTCCTCCTCGTTTTTCTACAGGAAACTCGCCAGTTTCAAAAGATCTTGCTACTAAATTTACAACGCGTCCTTTCTTTATGCAAAGAGCTGCTAAAAACATTTTTTGGCACACAAGTATAGATTTTTTGTCGACTTTTATGTGATATTTTATAGTAAATTGCTTGGTGGCTTTCGAAGAGGTCTGAGTCCTAGGTCTTTTTCTTTTTATAGGAACCGCTTGGCAGCATTTTAATATAATTGCATCTTGATAAGACTTTTTCGCATTTTTATAGAATGCCGTATGAAATTTGCGCAACACAAGACCCGTAATTTTATTGCACTCAAATGCTTTGCTTTTATGTTCGCAACGTGATATTCTTGGCAAAGTCTTTGCAGTATACCTAAAACAAAATAAAAATGGGTTAAAAAAGCCAGCCAAGCGCAAGTCGGACTCGCGTACGAAGGGTTCCGTACCATTTTCTATAAAAACGGCAAAAATATTACGTTTTTTGTATGGGAGCCACCTTAAATATTTATTTATTCTGTTTTTTAGTATTTGTTGTTTTAGCGGCAACAGAAATACATCATCTGTGAAAATTTCAACCGTCTAACTATCACGGTTCATGAAATACAGCCTGGTGACAAACGGACAGACAGCGAAGTCTTAGTAATAGGGTCCCGTTTTACCCTTTGGGTACGGAACCCTAAAAACACTCACTAGGATAAAATATAATTAACGAAAAATAATGTACATAAAAGAGCCTTCAAATCTTTAAATATACCTACTCAACTCCATCCCGAATTTTACGCAATCTAGCCTGTTTCTACTTTTTCTACGTTGTTTTTCCACAAAAAAAGAAAACATTCGTCTATAGTTTCACATATTTTATTAAAATTACATTCATAATATTTTAGACAACATAAAATAATCTTGTTACATTTTCATTAAATAATAGCAAACAGTCAAACAGACCTAAGGACCGAAATGCGTCCCTGGAAAATTCAAACTTACCTCAGTTTTTTTGCTTGATTTGCTTTCCATTTTTCGGGCTGTGGTGTTCGTTTTCTTGCATTATTTTTACTAACAGGTGTAGGATTTATATTCATTTTGAGGATTCACAATAGATAACACAATAATATTTGGTATTTATTATTAAAAATTAAACAAAAACAACGAGCTCTTTGCAAGGAATCTAAAGAGCGGCCATTACTGTTTAGTTTGAAATGGAGCGCCCCATTGGTTGATTTGGACGTAACCAACTTTGAAACTCAATTCACTGGGACGAAACCAAGTTTGATACTAAACCTACTTTTTTTATTTAAAATAACTAGCAACTGAGCCATGTTTGATACTAAATTTATTTTTGAGGTATTACGCAGTCCCGAAATGAAAATGTTACCATTAAAAAAACATTTTACAAAATTGGTGGACACAACCAGTTTTGATTCTATACCCCTGAATTATACTTTCCGATTGATATTTTTTTCTTTTTTTTTATACACATTTTTTCCTGATCATGGTCCTATTGATAAAATTATTGTTAGGGATCTCTAAGCAAAAAATATAGAGAAGGTTTTTTAGCAAATAATTAATTGATAATTTGATATTAAACTTGTTTTATTTATATAAACTGTTTTGACAAAACGACACGTAACAATATATGTTTTTACATCACGCACAAGCGCCACGGAAGTAAGCGGATTAAACTTGAACTAATTAGAATGCGTTCCATTTCTATATATTAAGTACACAAAACATATGTCTATCTATAGTTAAACCTTTAGTTAACACATCAGAAACCTTCTCTTTACCTTTTACATAGTAAAATTTTAATCTTAAATTATTTACATGTTCATTTAAAAAAATATGTCTAATGTCTATATGTTTAGACCTCGGTAGGTTAGGAGGCGCTGTGGCTGCAGCAACTACAAAGGGAGCTTGGTGGAGAGCACGACCACACCCTAGTCATATATAGTGACAACCAGAGTGCTATAAAACTCACTGCTAATGAAACAATCATTGTGCTCAGCTACCTTAATGAATAAATTATATGCTTTAGACACATATGGTGGCGAAAGTGCTCATTTGGTGTCTAATAAAATTAATCCGAATAATATAAATTTATGGCATCTTCGGATGGCACATTTAAATGTTTCAGCTCTTAAGAAATTGCCTGATTGTGCTGATGGGGTTATGTTGTCGCTGGATACACAAGAAGATATTAAATGTTCCACCTGTTGCGAAGGTAAACAAACAAGGTTACCTTTCAAGCATACTGGAACCAGAGCAACAAAGCCACTGGAAATGATACACTCTGACTTGTGCGGTCCAATGGAAAGTAAATCTTATGGAGGTATGAAATACTTTATTTCTTTCATCGATGATTTCTCGAGAATGGTTCATATTTATTTTCTCAAAATATTAGAAATTTTCAAGGACTACAAGAGGAAGGTAGATCAAATGAATCATACAATTAAAGCTATAAGAACTGATAATGGCAAAGAGTATTGCAACTCCAATTTTGATTCATATTTGACTAGATGTGGTATTATTCATCAGACTTCCACCCCATATACCCCACAGCAAAATGGCCTTGCAGAACGTATGAATCGCACGCTAGTAGAAAAGGCAAGGTGCATTATTGCATATTTTATGCAAATTTAGAGAAACCAGTTTGGGCTGAAGCTGTTGCCACAGCTGCTTCTATTGTCAATAGATCACCAACTAAAGTACTGGGAAATACTACTCCATATAAAATGTGGACAGGAAAGGAACCCAGACTGAACCATATAAGGATATTTGGTTCAAAGGTACCGTCAAACATGGCATCTTTACCTTTCCGTGTCATTTTTACCATACTCTATTTGAAATTCAATAAACACGTTTCATTCAAAAGCCAAACCTTTTAGGGTAAAAATGACATTTTGGTAGGTTTTTAAATTGATTAGTGGTATAACAAAACTTTTTTTAATGTGGCAGCATCATCAACTGTCAAAATATTTCATTTTTTCTGAAGTGTGCAGAAAACGCCGGTGCGAGTTTCTTGGGATAATTTCATCTGTATCTCTGAAAATACTGTTGATAAGTAAGTGAAATTTTGATCAAATATGTAAAAATATATCAGGAATGTTATAATATCGTTATCGAGATGAGATCTTACGAAGTTTTAGAAATATTTATTTGGGTAATGTTAGTTGAGGTTAGGTAAAGTTGACAAATTAACCAGCGTGGCATCTTGACCTATGACTAGGGTTGGCACTATTCAATACTAGGTTCGGACTAGCTTCTGCCCTCGGTGTTGTCTTGAAATATTGTATTAATATTATAAATGAGAAAGTAGGTAATTTATATGTTTGGTTTTAATTAGGTGGGATTTTGTTTATAAAAATATAATATTTATTGTCGTGTTTTGTAAATTCGCATCAGTACGTATGTATGTTTTTTTTTATTTATTTAATTATTTTCATAAACACTTGTTACAGATAAACTATGCCACCCAATAAAAAACGTATCAGAAAAAGACTGGGTGCAAGACCACATAAAAACTACTCAGCAGAAATGTTAAATCTTGCATTGGAGATGGTTTCGAAGAAAAAAAATTCTTCATATCAGGCAGAAAAAACCTTCGGTATTCCGCGTAGGACCATTGAAAAAAAGATAAAGAATATACATTCTGGCAAACCAGGGCCTCGTTTCAAACTCAGTGAAGATGAAGAAGCAAACTTTGTGAAGGTGCTCATAGCAGCTGCTGATTTCGGGTCTCCTCTGACGCGATTGGATCTAAGGCTAGTTGCCTTCGATTATTTGCAAAAAAATAATAAAACTGAACTTTTTGACAATAAACCACCAGGTGAGTGTTGGGCTAACAATTTTATAGACAGACACCGCGATAAACTGACCGTTCGGTCTACACAAAATATAAAAAGGGCTTGCGCAGAAAAAAGTGTCGATTGCCTATTTTTCACATTTAGAAGAATCTATTAAAAATGTGCCGCCAAGTCATATTCTAAACTATGACGAGACCAACGTAAGCGACGACCCGGGTTCTGAAAAAGCAATTTTTCGGCGAGAGTTGAAATGCCCCGAAAGAATAATGAACTCTACGAAAGGTAGCATCTCCATTATGTTTTCTGTAACTGCAGATGGCACGCTATTAGCTCCTTACGTAGTTTATAAAGCAGAATGTATTTGGACACAGTGGGTTGAAGGTGGGCCGGATAATGTGAGATTTAATCGAACCAAGAGCGGTTGGTTCGATACGACAACATTTCTTGATTGGTTTACAAGCATTGTAGTAGCATGGGCAAAAAAACTAAATGGACCAAAAGTAATTATTGGAGACAATCTTTCCAGTCATATAAACTTAGATGTTGTGAAACTGTGTCACGAAAACGATATTCGGTTCATTTTACTCCCGCCAAACTCCACACAAATTACTCAGCCCCTAGACGTTGCATTTTTCGGACCCCTTAAAAAAGTTTGGCGAAAAACTCTTAAGAACTACAAAATAGAGAATCCTAGACAAGCATCTCTAAACAAGGCTCATTTTCCACCTCTTTTGAAACAGTTGATTGAAGCTTCAAATAAATAAAGAGAATATTTTATGGGCAACCGAGCAACTGGTATACACCCATACAATCCCAAGAAAGTATATCAAAAGGTACCAGAATATACTGAAAGTTTAACTTATGGAGTTGATATGGCTTTACTCGACTATTTGAAAGAAACTAGAAAACCAAATCCTATGAAAAGAAAAACAAACAAAAAACTGAATGTTCCTGCGGGAAAATCTATAACACTTACAGATATTTCATGTGGAAGTCAACCAGATATAAAAACAGGAAATAAAAAAAAATGCGTTCAAGAAATAGAATATAACAAAGAACAAGAAAAGAATGAAGACAGTGACAAAAATGATCATTTTATAGATTGTGAAGAAAAAAGCAAACAAGAGAAAAGGGGCAAGATAAAAATCCTTTCTAATATTTTACTAAAATCCCCAGAAAATACTAAGAAAACTAAAAAAAAAGAAAACATTACCCAGTCAAAAACCATAAATGAGAAAAAACATAGTGATATGGAAATGAAAAAAACAGAAAAAAAGAAAGCTAAGTTAGAAAAAAGTAAAGATATTAACAAAGGTGAAACTAAGCTAAAAAAGGTTATGAAATGTAAAAATAGAACGAGAAGAATGAAATCGGAATCAAGTGATTCTAGCTTGACGATCAAATTTGAAGATTCATCAGATTACAATCTGGACGATGAATTTGATGTTACAGAAAAATTTGAGTATTTAGAATCACATAACCTTGCTGAACAAAGGAAAAATAAAAATGTTGGAAAGGAAGATACGAAAAATTTTATAAGACTAGTCAACGATACAAATAAAATAGATCTGAATATAATTTCGATGGGTTGTTTGAGTGACGACAATAATGATAACACAGACAATGAAAATAGAAGCGATATAGAAGAAATGAACGAAAATAAAAAACCATTTGCCGACCTAACTAATTTAAAACAGATCAAAGAAGACATTTTGCTAGAAAAATATGACTAGACTATGGTGAAAGTAACACAGTGGACTGACAAAATAGAAACTTCATTAGATAAGAACGATACAAAGGAGAAGAAAGAGAATAAAGCCGTTTCACAAAATAATCCAAAAAAGTGGAGCATTGAGGAAACTGTTCTAACAAGATACCTTATTCGAAATACCTGGAAATATTACATAGGCATCATAACTAAGATCAATGATAAAACAAATTATTACGAAATATCGTATTTTAAGAGCATGTTACTAAAGAACGGTTTATTAAAATTTACGAAACCAAAACGTGAAGAAATAGATAATGTCCCCGAGGATTTAATTGTTAAATCAGTTCAGATGTTACAGATATCTGAAGAACCTAAAGAAGAATATGTATTGATGGATGATGATGATTCAGTGTATTTTAATTAATTTTGTTAGGTTAGTGTGTAGGCAAAAGTAGTTAGTTGGTACTAATAGCAATATAACTTACTAAGGAGTTACATATCGTAAGCAACTTTGTAGTCACCTTCAGGTTTTGCGAAACGTCTAAATTATCAATAATATTGTATAAGTCATAATGATTAAGAAAAAAAAATTATGTAGGTGACGTAGTAAATACAGATTTCTGATTATAATATTAATTTTTTTATTTAATCGTATTAAGTACCTCATTATCATATCAGGCACAAGAAATCCAGTGCTGAACATAGGCCGCCTATGGATTTCCTCAAAGACCGGTTGTAAGCGGCTTGCAACCAGCGTAGTCTCCTCTCGAGACATTTTCGCCCACATCGTAAGTACCTACTAGTAATTAAATTATTGACAACCCTTGACCGCACTAAGCACTTGTATGAACAATGCGACGAAACCCTTGACAACTTGACCTACCCTTCAGTATTGCCATATTTTGAACTCATTTCCCAATGTAATTACTAACATTTCTCGATATTTCTAGTAAAGAATGGTAAGTTTACCTTTACTAATATTTTACTGCAAAATACATGTTTAAAATGATGGTAGGTAAAGATGCCACAATGAAGTCAACTTGACCTACAAACTTGTAGGCTATGTAGAGCGTAAAGTTTTAAGTTATTAAATGAGTACTTAATACATCAAAATTTAAAGCTATAAGCACGGCGAACTTGAAGGGCATTGTAATTATTCTTCAGGGATAATGTTAAAAAAAATATTATATTTTTAGTCCAAAATTATGGTCAAGATGCCATGTTTGGCGGTAGAATTTAATATACACTTTCAGATGAACAGCTACAATTAAAAAAAAATATGCATATAAATATTTGACGAGTATTTGATTTCATGGGACAGCACAAAAACGGCCTGAACAACTTAAAATGAATAACGTCAAACGTTCAAACGTCTTCTCACGTTGCTAGTTGCAGCATACATTTTTAGTTGAGTTGAGTTTACTTCACAGTTACGCTGAGATTCGCGGGACACGAGAGCAACGACGCCTGTACAAGACGCGGTGGGCGTGGCTTAGCCGACGTCGCGTCGTATGCATAACCCGATGCACTAAAGGCCTTGCACTGCACCACTCACACTCAAACGAACGAAACACAAAATGTTTTACGTGGATCATCACCGCTGCACGTTGAGCGCCACTTATAGCTTTACGGTGCTATTTTATTTTCAAAATGAGAAAACGTTTTTAAGAAAGAAAAGTTTTAATCAGATATCATTTAAAATTAGTATTCTAGGGTTATAGTGATACATTTCAAAGGAAGAAAGAACCGCGCCCGGGCCCGACGGCGCATGGGCGCAGCACGTGCGCTCACGATCGCGGAATAGTTCAGACTCCTTCTCGTTTTCAGAGTGACCATCTCAAAAATGGCGAATCTGCCACACACGGTCCCAAAAATCTGCCAAAACCTGCCACACTAGACGTTAAAAAATGCCAAAAATATGCCAACATGAAAATAAAAGAAAACCTATTTTCATAAGTATATATATATTTTAATCAACATTATATAACACGTTAAACGTACAAAAAAACAATACACCTAATCAACATTGGCTTCAAAATTTTCGTCTTCATTTTCTTTGTACATGGATTTTAACGACAAATTTTTCAACATTTCCTTGCTTGGTTTAAAGGAGACGCAGTCTCCGTGTTCCTTTATTCCCTCTTTTGTAGTAATTATTGCCGAGACATGTTTATTCGAAAACCTGTTCCTTATTTTTGTTTTATTAAGATTGACTTGAGAAAATATCCTTTCGCACGACGCATTTGACATCGGCCAACATAAGAGAGCTTTTGCAAAGTTCGCAATATTTGGATATTTTGTTGCCCCATTTGCGTCCCTGATTTTTCCAACCGCTCCCCAAAACTTGTCCACGCTCAAAATTGTACCGGCGCTACTTCCACTTTCGCCTGATTCTAACAAATCGCTTACACTTTTGTTAAACTTCATCTGTCGGAGTTCGTCATCAACTTTTTGAATATTGTCTCCGTTTACAATGTTGGGAAATGACTTCGCAACGCTTAAAATTGACGTAAATTCTTTGTATACGACATGTTGTGAATCAAAAACTGTAAATCTTTGAAAATGTTAGTAAGTGGCAGACGTGTTTTCAATTGACTACATAGTTCGGTTAAAAATGATTGAATTCGTTGAAGGAACGTCTGGATTCCAGGTTTCAGACTCACGTCTGTGGATAAGCGTTCGATTTCAGTACTCACGTTAACACCCAAATACATATCTTTTAGAGGCAAAAAGTTTACGGTAGATTTTGGGTCTGCGGTTTTTAAATAATTTCCCTTGATATAACAACTCAATAAGCACAGGTACACTTCAGAAATATCTTTGAATGCTGTGTGGACTGTTGTATAATCTCCTTGAAATATAATGTTTAGTTTGTTGACTGACTGTAGTATATAATCCAATGCATAAAAATAAAGTTTGTGTATCTTGTCATTCAAACTGTTAAACAAGAACTCTGATGAAATATTTCTGTCTTCCAAAAACTGCGACTGAAAAAAAAGTTTTAGGGCATCCCATTGCTCTAAAATTCTTTTAATGCAAGCGTGCAAGCAAAGCCAACGAATTTCATAATGTCTTAATATTTTATGCTTTTCAGTACCAATAAATTCTTGATATTCAACAAACTCCCTTTGTCTTTTACTGCTATGGGCAAAATATCCGTAAACCTCTTGTATCATTTGGTTAATAGCTCGTGGTATGGTGTTTTTACTAGCGTGAGATACACACAATGCAGTGGAATGACACACACACTTAATGAACATGCAGTGGGGATTGACGTGCCTTATTTTTGCAATGATACCACCATGTTCTCCAAACATAACGTTAGTAGTGTCAGCCCCAAAACCAATAGCATCTTTAATATTAAGGTTAGAATTAGTTAAAGACGTGGATAATGCATCAAACAATGATTGGGCATCAGCCCCGTTCAAGTCAACCAAGGTCAAAAATTTTGTTTTTACCTGCAGGTCTTTTTCTGAATAATATTTGGTTACAACTGCAAGCGTTGATGTGGTTGTAACGTCTGTGGTCTCATCTATAACCAACGAAAACATCGGTGTACGTGTTTTAATATTTTCACAGGATTTTAGATCAGCAAGCATATCTGCTTCTAAATTTGGTTTTAAAACATTATAAGTTACCGCTGCCGCTTTGGTTCTCTTGCAAATTGTTTGGCGATTTCAGAATCATGGAAGCTTTTTGAGATGACTTCGCTCAAATGATCCATTAAACGGAATTGCAAATTGTGCTCCACTAACATGGCACAAAAATTAAGTTCGGCTTTTTTTACTTCCTCTTCTAATGGAGATGTTTTGAAAAACTGTTGCACCTAAAACAAATTTAATGTAATTAGTCACAAATCTCTAATAAAATACGTGGATAAAATATCTATTACTTACAGCATAATATTTATAACAACTAAATGTAAAATACTTACCGAAGATTGGCCACTAAACCCGATTATGTTTTTTTTGTGTTTCTGGGATGAAACATGTTCCTTTAAAGAAGATAACCTAGTAACTAATTTGCTGTTACAGGCTTTACAAAATGCAACGTCCTGGTCATCCTTAGCTCGACTGATCCAGGACGAGAGCAAAGGATCTTGCTCCCATTCCGGTCGATAGGACCGCTCGTATTTTCTTTTCATTAAGGATGACTCACGCTAGACCGTGTCGGGTCCGAGCCGAGTGTCGGCCGTAGCACGGTCAACTAATATTACATATATTTTGTATGAACACACTCACGTTATACCGAGAGGCAACCGAGTGACGCCCGAGCAACGGACAACGCTCGGAAACAACTCGGTCCCGCTTCGGCTCGGCCACGGCCCGTTGCATGAATACAGCGCCGTCGAGCTGCGCCCGAGCAGTCGGTAGTGATGCTATACAGTGCACTGACGTTTTGTTCGTCGTCGGAAAATGAACAACAAACGTTTGATTGAGGCTGTGAGGAAGTATCCAGCATTATATGATATGAGCGATGGGAAATATATGGACTCCAATTATAAGTCTTCATTATGGGTCAAAATAAGCGAAGAAATCAAACAAACTGGTAAGCAGATACATTGTATTGTACTTTATTAATCAACCTTAGTAACTTATGAGTCATTTTCAAAATATGTGTACTATTACTACAAAACGTTTGTCCTCATTAAAAATCTTTGAAAACAAAATGGTTCCGAATAACATAATATAATTTTTTTAAATTTCACAGACTAATCTAAACATCTCTGCATAATAATCCTGATAAAAAGCAATGAATTGCGATTCAAATCCTAGCATAAGTAGAATGTTAAAATAAGGTAACAAAAAAACACCATACATTTTTTATTGTCCCCTATTTGGATGACAATGGAAACATATTTTTTAATCAGAATTTTTGTACGAAACTTACTAGTTTTGTATACCATAATTAAAAAAACAATGTTTAAGTGTTATGTTGGATAGATAACTTATTTAAATTCACGTTAAATAAACTAAGAATGAACATTTAAAAAATGTCCTTAATAATCGTAACAATTTCGTGACATTGATTTATTGACATAATTTACCAACTTTTTGTGTCACGAAGAGTGGGAATCTAACTTTAATCACTGGCAACACTGATCATGTCACGAAAAGTAACATCACAATGACGCGCCGCCATTTTTTTGTCGTTGTGACACGGCAGAAGTTCTGTAGTTCAATTGTGAAAAAAATAATTAACCTTTTCCTGACGAGGTCTTCTCAACAAAAGTAAGTATTTTTTTAAGAATTCAGCCACCGTAATTGTAAAATACGTAAATTATGACAAGAATAATAGATTACGCTTTCAATCTACTAGTAAATGTGATTGTATTTAGTGTAAAAATATTTTTTAGGTTATATTTTACATGTTTAGTGACGAACAATTTCCTGACATTTACTGACGTCAGTAAATTGTAGCCGGTAAGGCTGTGGCTCTCATGTGTAAAGTATGAAAATATAAGGTACATAATATTAAAATGAGTGTTTTATGTAATGAATAAAAATAAAAGAGAGAAACGATAAATATTTACGGATTATCTTAGAAGAAAACTGAATATCGTTATTATATACCGCGCGCTAAAAAATTATAAATATATAAAAAATCTTTTTACGGATACAAAAAGCTCAATTTTCATTTAATGCTACACAAAGTCTAAAGTTTTCCTATTTTTTATTTGATTTGATTTTATTTTCCCTGTTAGACTTTTCGTGTACTTAGTAAAAAATACACTAGTGTTGATTGTTTCACCCACACTAGCCATACGTACTTTTGTTTTTAGTTTTAGTGTTATTCAAAAGATATCCAACAGCTTGTTTTAGTTCCAGAATGCCGTTGAGCGGTGCCGAACGGCAAAGAAAATATATTGAAAAACTTTAAGAGCAAACCCCTGAAAAATATGAAGAAAAAAGGAAAAAACACCTGGAGAAAGTGAAACAAAAACAAAGAAAAATATCAGATCTTATTGATAGTGAAAAAGAAGCTCGAAGACAAAAATGGAAAGAAGCTAACGATAGAAGAAAAGAAAAGAAAAACCAAACAGAAAAGCTAAAAAAGGAAGAAGATATTAGGCGACAAAGAGAAATCTATGCAGCTAAACGAGTACTATACCTGAAAGCAGAAAATACAAAACTTAAACAGGAAAATAAAAAACTTCAAGAAAAGGTGAGCAAAATGATGAAAAGAATGGTTGTAATGAGAAAACGCATTTATAGAAGCAAAGTATATAACATCTCAAAGTTAAAAACCGAAATCTAGTCACAGCCACAGATAACCAGCCTGTACAAAGCAATTTTCCTGAAGAAGCAACTCCAATGTCAAAAGCAAGCAGTTTTGTCGAAGAGATTGTTGTAAGAGAAGAGGATAAAGAAAAAGTAAAGAGAAAAGTTTTCGAATTTAATGATATTTCAGAATCTTTAAAACAACAGTATAACAATGCAGACACAAACAATGAAAAAAGGGTACTCAAAAATGTGGTTAACAACGATCTTGTAAAGAAATATAGTTTGACTACCAAACTAACAACAACTTTAGGATTAAAGGGACGAATTAGAAATGATTATTTTTCCGACCCAAATATCGACCAATAGAATTGCACCATTCGACGTCACGTGGTACAACCTACATGGTATTATACTGATAATTTTTTGACATGTAGGTTGTACCACGTGACGTCGAATGGTGCAATTCTATTGGTCGATATTTGGGTCGGAAAAATAATCCCCCGAATACCACACGAGCTTCAAAATTATCTGGCATTTCCCTCAAGGTGAACCTATCGGGAAATACCCGATAATTTTGAAGCTCTTGTGGTATTATAAGTGATTATTTTTCCGACCCAAATATCGACCAATAGAATTGCACCATTCGACGTCACGTGGTACAACCTACATGGTATTATACTGATAATTTTTTGATTATTTTATCTGGTAGTTGCTATATATAAAAAACAAAACATAATCCAGTCAAATTAACCACACGTCAAACTGACAGGTTGAATTCAATTGTGAAAATTGGAGATTTTGCATGAAAATGAGTCGATTTGGAGTTTGTTCTCTGTCCACCATCGATAAAAAAGTCAAAGGAAATGTTCCCATTAATACGGAGAAGGCAAAAAAAACAGTTTGGAACCAATTTACTACTTTTTGTACTGAGAGGGAATACACATTGAGTGCTGAAACGAGTGAAGCGCAATTGGCAAACATTATGAAAGATTACGCTTACAATATGAAGAAAATGGATGGAGAAGACTATAAGGAAGGTACAATAAAAACAATGTGGAATCAGACTGCCAAATCACTTCAAGAAAAGTATTTGAACGATTTCGACATCAAAATCAACCCATTTTCGGATGCTGCATTCAAGACCGCTCGAGGAGCTCGTGATGCCAAGCGTAAGGCTTTACAATCTATTCCGGAAAAACGGAGGGCAAGTGCAGCAGCGTTGGAGGAAAAAGATTGGGATGCAATGACCACTGTTTGGGACGAGGAAACTCCTGATGGCCTCCAGAAAAAATTATTCATGATAATATCAGTGGAATTGGCTTGGAGAGGTGGTGAGGGCAGCATGGCGTCAATACATCACTTCAAGGCAGAACAGCGAAATGACGGGGAAACAACTGGGAGAATTGAATACAATCCAATTTTCAGCAAGACCACACAAGGTGGTGATAAAAAATTATCAGACAGCAAGTGGCTGGTGGAGAATCGGGAAATCCCTGACAAGTGCCCAGTGAGACTGTTCCAGAAATTGAGAGAGAAGAGAGATGCCAATATCAAGAGCGACAGACTATTCCTGACCCAAAATCCATTCTGGAATAAAGTTCCAGGCGCTAGGTGGTACAAGGATTCCCCAGTAGGCCAAAACACGATTTCAAAGTGGGTTAAGGAGTCAGCACAAAAAGCTGGGCTTGACCTTGGTAACAAAAAAATCACCAATCACTCCAGTCGTGCAACAGCCGTCTCCAATCTAGCGAAATCGGGCCTGGGAGAGCAGCAGATAATCAAAATAACTGGACATGCCAACAGTAACTCCATCAAGCCGTATCTCCAACTCGACCAGGAACACCACGAATTAATTGTCAAGAAACTGCGAAGGAGTGAGCCTACTGCAGAAAATGCCATCAACAGCATAAACCTCATGCCATCTACCTCTTCTGGGACCATTACCGATAACTCTGACTTGAAGAAAACATGCACCAATGTTTACAACAATTGTATTTTTAATTGCACTAGCCTGAATCTTAATTAAATGTTGTTTTATTCATTATGAAATTCTTATTTGTTAACTGTTCATTTCATCTCATGGTGCAATTCTATTGGCCGACATTTGGGACGGAAAAATAATCCCCCGAATACCACACGAGCTTCAAAATTATCTGGCATTTCCCTATGGAAATACCCGATAATTTTGAAGCTCGTGTGGTATTATAAGTGATAATACAGTGAAAGAGGCCAAAGAAAAAGACAATATTAAAAAAATCAAGGAGTTCTTTTTACGCGACGACGTCAGCCGTGCTACAACAGGCCGAAAAGAATGTAAAACGTTTAAAAAAGATAAACAACAGAAACGTTTTCTTTTGGATTCCATGAAAAATTTGCACGCCAAATATAAATCGGAAGGTGGAAAAGACTCTTACACTACATTTACTCGGTATAGACCATTTTACGTAGTAAATCCTACTCTCAACGATCGCGAAACTTGTGCTTGTGTTAAACACAGCAATTTGATACTAAAGGCCGAAAAACTTAAAGCTTTAAAAATAATACCGAGTTGTAAAGTCACCGATTTAATCACGGAAATATCTTGCAACCCTGAGTCTAAAGAATGTATGTATAATACATGCCCATCTTGTATGTCAAAGTCCATTCCAGTTTCTCTTGAAGATAATACCAATAACATCAATATCACTTGGCTTGAGTGGGGGTTAAAAAAGCATGAGTATATAAAGATTTTAAAAACCGGCGAAAGAAAGCCTATGACTACCAAAAAAGTCGGAAAAGATATTAAAAGTGGTACGATTGGTGAGCTAATTCAAGAATTTAACAAAGAACCGAGTGTTTTTAAGAAACACTATTACAATATTGGTCATCAGCATAAGGCTCTACAAAATTGCATACGGAACCTATCTGAGGATGAAGTAGTCATAATTTGTGACTTCTCAGAAAATTATGCGGGCAAATTACATAAGGAAATACAATCCATCCATTTTGGTGGAAATAGAGATCAAATCTCTCTCCATACGGGAGTAATTTATAGTAAGAACAACAATCCCACATCGTTTTGTTCTGTATCGCCATGTTGTGACCACGATCCTGGAGCGATTTGGGCTCACCTTTCACCAGTTTTTGAATATGCAAAACAAATAGTTCCTTCCTTAGAAGTTGTACACATGTATTCTGATGGCCCCGCCACACAATACAAACAGAAAAAAGAACTTTTATCTTTTTAGTAAAAATGTTGAAGAGAGGACTTTGGATTATGCTTCCTGGTTCTTTTTTGAAGCATCCCATGGGAAAGGAGCGGCAGATGGGGTGGGTGGAGCAGTAAAAAGAACTTTGGATGATTTTGTATCTCGCGGAACAGACATTCCTAATGCAACCATCGCTTTCAAGATGTTGAAGGAATCAGAAAAAAAGGTGAAATATTTTTTTATATCAGAGGAAGAAATAAGAGAAATGCAACAAAAAGTTCCCGATGAGTTGATTGCGTTGCCAGGTACAATGAGAATTCATCAGATTATCACAACTGCAAAACAAGGTTGTGTCCTATATCGAGACTTAAGTTGCTTTTGTGGCCCAAAAAAGGGTTGTTGTGAATGTTATGAATCAAAAATACATGACTTAATATCAACCCTTAAGTCAGACAAAGCTCAAAATAAAAGCGGGAAACCCAAAAAAACTTTTAAACGCATAAACAATAAAAGATCTGGATACAACTCGTCTGACAGCGATGATTATGATAGTGACGATATTCCCTATGCAGATTCAGATGATAGTACTTACTATTTATTTATTTAGATCACCAACACTATACACATCACAACATTTAAAAAATCAACAACATAAAAAAAGAAAACTAGATGTTATAGCAATTACAGGTGACGACAACATGCATAAAATTATGTTAACAATTAATTAATTTAAAAAAAAAATACGAAATGCCTATATTATACATAAATGTCAAGTTAATTTAAAAAAAGTCTTAACTAAATAATCAGTACATATAATAAAATATTAAATTAAAATTAAACAATATGAAATAACAAAATTAAAATTTTAAAATTATATTATATCATTTTAAATTCAAATTGAGATAAAATTTGGAAATGTCACGAAATTAATAAATATGTCAAGTTTATGAGGAAGATGCTATGCTTGAAGAGATATTCGATGTAGAAGAACTTGACATAAATGCAGATAGTGTTGAGAACATTGAAAAAATGAAAACTGAGCACATTGATGAAAATGACCTGGAAATAAACACCATTGATAAATTCGATCAGATTTTAGACAATGACCTGAATAAAACAAAGAAAGAAGAGAAACAAAAAGCCAATGAAGGGCAAGTGTACCATACCCAATTGATAAACAGTCATGCAAAAGAGCTGAGAATAAAAACTAAAGGTGAAGTGAAGATGAATGTCAACGAAGAACCGGAAATGGCTGATGATGCTAACAATGATAAGGTGATGATAGATCTACTAAACCAAAAAGAGAACTCACCTCCTTGTGCAAGTACTTGCATTAGTAAGTCATGCCAAGTAACTGAAACCCCAGTGAAAATATTGACTCAAGTAGCAGTAAAAATGATATTAAATGAAAAAACAGGCAATATGCAAATAATACCCGTAAAGGAAGATAATGGTTTGAAGAAAACAAAAAAAGAGAAACAAAAATCCAATGAAAGGCAAATTTACAATACACAATTATTGATGGACAGTCATGCAAAAGAGCTGAGAGTAGAAACAAGTGATTCAGGAAACCTAAGAACAGAAACAAACATGAAGGAAACTAAAGGAGAAGTGAAGATGAATGTCGACGAAGAACCGGAAATGACTGATGGTGCTAAGATGATGATAAAACTAATAAATCAAAAAGAGGACTCACCTCCTTGTGCAAGCACAAGCATTAGTAATTTAACACCGGAGAAAATATTGACTGAAGCAGCAGTAAAGAGGATATTAAATGAAAAAACAGGCAATATACAAATTATACCCGTCAAAGCAGTTGAAACTGAACCTATCATTGGAAATCGAGGTGACTTTCAGGACGAGAAAACCAAGTCAAACAAATGGGAAATAAATAATACTGTATTGATCAGATATTACGTTAAAAAAACCTGGAAATATTATATCGGTACAATTCAACAGATTGATAATACTAATAAAAGTTATAAGATTAATTACTTCAAAAGCATCCGTCAAAAAGGTAGTTTGAAATTTACAAAGCCAAGAGTTACCAAAGATATTGATATAGTACCACAAGATTGTATTGTTAAACATGTTGAATTGTTACAAATATCGAAAGAACGTCAGGAGTTTGTATTAGCCAATGAGGAAGACACAATATGTTTTTAATTTGTATATTTTGTTTTTTTGTTTAAGTTTTTTTATTTACAGTTGACCCTTAGATCGTCAATGTAGCAATGCAGCTTTTTAAAAAATAAAACTTTTTTCAATTTATTTTTGTTTTTCTTTCTAGACATGGACCCTAAGTGCTAAAGTTTATAAAGATATTTCTCATAAATTATAGTCTGAAAATAATTATAAGTTTAACACCGTAACTACTATATTATTACTTAATTCTGAATACGACTTTACTTTTACAATTTCCTGACATTTCCTAACAAAACAATTTACTGACAATTTCGTGACGTACACGTATTTTGAAAATGACTCTTATCTATTAGCCATGCGCGACAAGTTGAGACTTGCGCTCAATGCCCGCTGCATAGACCGCTCAAAGCGCTGTCTCAACTTGTCGCGCACAGATTATGATTTTTTAATGCGTTTATTTACGTTTTGAGTATTACATTATTTCGTTATTACGTTCAGAGACAAAATAATTTTTAAAGATTTCTCTAACCTCAAAATCATTATTAGAAGGCCTCCCAACATGAGCGAGCAATGGTCTTAACGAATTGTCTGTTGTAGCTGTTGAATCTTGCCTTAAATATCCAATGTCGTTTCTTTGTCGTAAAAAATTATGGAGTACACAAGTACTTAAAATAATGTAATCCACATTTTCTCTTTTAGATTTGATTCTTCTAGAATAAATTCTGAATTTTTGTGTCAATATGTCAAAGGCATTTTCAACTAGTCGTCTAGCCAGCGTCAATCTCTGATTGAAATATGCATTAGCACTATTTGTGGCGGCCTGATCACGTGGATATGGTCGCATTAAATAAGGTTTTAAAGGAAAGGCTTCATCGCCAACTATGACATACGGTGAAGTTATTGTGGTATTGGGCAAATGTATTCCGATGGGTATATTTAGTGAATGAAAGAAAAGCTGCATTTCTACAAATGGGTTTAAATACAAAACAGTGCAGAGAGCTGGCTTACCAATACGCTGTTTCTAAACAGAAAAGAAATCTCCCTGCTAACTGGAAAAAGCACAAAATGGCAGGTATTGGGTGGCTTCGCCAATTTCGACTCCGTTTTCCAGAGTTATCTCTTCGCAAACCCGAACCAACGAGCATAGCAAGAGCAACTAGCTTTAACAGGGCAAACGTTAATGATTTCTTCAACAACTTAAAATCGGCCATGGCACGATTCAAGTTTCCACCAGGATCGATTTATAATGTCGATGAGACTGGGATCTCCACGGTTCATAAGCCTGGAAAAGTATTGGCTCCTAAAGAGATCCGCCAGCTAGGGAAGATGACTTCAGGAGAACGAGGAGTGAATACTACAATGATAGGTTGCATAAATGCGGTTGGAAACGCTGTACCTCCTGTGTTCATATTCCCACGAGTTTTCTACAAAGATAACATGTTGAAAGGAGCTCCACCTGGTTCGTTGGGTGTGGCTAATCAATCAGGTTGTCAACAGAACCAATTTTTCAAAAGTTCTTGGATCATTTTATTAAATTCGCCAAACCAACAAGAGAAAATCCAGTTCTCCTAATAATGGACAATCACGAGACTCATATCTCCATTGAGATAATAGACAAAGCCAGAGAGAACGGAATTGTCTTATTGACTTTGCCTCCACATACATCCAATCATCTGCAACCACTAGATCGCACAGTTTTTGGTCCGTTTAAAAGCCAATATAGCCAAGCAGCTGATAGATGGATGCTCAATAATCCTGGTAAACCTATTACCATTTACGACGTAGCAGAAATAGCTGCCGAACATATGGAGTCTCGTTTACGCCAAAAAACATCATAAAAAGCTTCGAGGTTTCAGGTATTTATCCATATAATAGAAACATATTTTCAGACGAAGATTTCTTATGCTCATATGTAACTGATCGTCCAGACCCAAGGCAAAACTTAATTGGAAACCTGTCCGAAAATCTTAAATCCTTATATTGAAGTCACTGGAAATGATCAAGAAACACCGATGGTTAATTTGGAATTACAACAGTCGGTTGACCAGATTTCTAATCAAACTAACCCAGAAAACTTGGATCGAAACGAATTATTTAGAGATTCTGTTTTTCAGGCCATCACAGAACCAGTTTCCCCAATTCGAAAAGATGAACGGTTGATACCAGAACAACCTGTATTCCGAACTCCACTGAAGATTATAGATTCACAAGTAACGCCCGAAACCATCCGCCCCTTTAAAAAAGCAGGTCCTCGAAAGGGTGCTCAACGTGGAAAAAAGCCTGGAAGAACCAGAATTTTAACTGACACGCCAGAAAAAGAAGTTCTAGTTGTAGCATTAAAAAAAGCTGAGAAGAAAAAAATAGCCGTCCAGATAACGGAAAAGAAAAAAAAAACGCAAACGCTGCTCAAAAAATAATTGCTGCCAAAGCTCCTTCACAATCTGGTTCCTCTGAAGTTGACACTAGCTGCTTCAAAAGTCATCTGACTCTTCTGTTGGCTAATAATCCTTCTGAACCTGGTCCTTCCAATGCACTTTCGAATGAAAACGCTGATAAATCTGCCGAAAAAAATATTAATATAATTCAAAACGAGAAGTTGTCGTTTGTTAGATGTATGAAGTGTAAATCTTATTCCAAAGACAAAAACCAAATGCTTAAATGTAATTTTTGCAGTCATAGCTATCATATTTATTGTGTTCCAAAGTCACACAGAGAAAACTTTGAGTCTGATGATGAGAATGAAGGTTTTATTTGTGTGGCATGCTTCGTATTAGACAATGATGACGATAGCGATGAATCTACTCAAAACTTATATGAAGACTGTCGTAATGAGTACAAATAAGTTACATAAATTAATACAAATAACAAAGTAAGAATGTTTACGTTATTTAGAAGTTGTTTTTAGAAGTTTATCATTGTTTTTTTCTTTTTTAATGTCTAATTAATATGAACCGTCCCTAGGTACATCACCGTCCCCAGGTACAACTTTAGTGTACATAGGTACAATCGTCTGTTGTACCTGTGGACAAATTTGGTGTTTTTAAAAAAACGTTGATTATTTTCGTAAGATAAGTGATATTGAGACAAGAATTTTAGATTAAGAAAGGCTGATTATCTAACATGTGATATGTTAAAAATAAGAATAAAATAACTAATTCAGAAATAAAAAATGTTTTATTCCAAATTCTGGAAACTGTCCACATGTTCCGCACTTGCCCCTACACTTTGTATTTATGTAACAGAGTCCAAAAATATAGTTTTTAGAATTTTTGTCTGTTTGTCTGTGCGTTTGTGCGCGCTAATCTCAGAAACGGCTACACCGATTTGAGTGCGGTTTTTACTGATATATTGTGGCAAGTCCCATAACATTTAGTGTTTGTTTTATTCCAATCGGTTCACAAACAAAAAAGTTACGTTACTAAATGTAATACGCGGTATTTTAGAAACGTGCTTTGGTCCATTTCGCTAAAATGTTTGTTAGCCGTAGTTTGTAAAACCGTGTTTGGAAGATTAAATGAACACAAAGTACAACAATCTATCCTACTATTTAATTTAATATTTACAGTATTATAAATGTGAAAGTTTGTATATTTGGATGTTTATTACTTAACCACGCAAAAAAATTTGAACGGTTTCGACGACATCTGGTGGTGAGTAGTAAAATCTAAAATAAATCCGCTATCCGCTAACAGGTGGCGTAAGTAGTACTAAATATTCGTGAATAACGTAGTTGGTTCGAGAGAATTTTAGCTATTGTATTCCAATCATTTCGAGATGGCAGTAATTTTTTACCGAAATTATTTATGGATATATATTATATATTATATAAATAAAATTGAAGTGTCTGTTTGTAATGACCAAATAACAGCTTTTTACTAAATGCGTATGTATATGTTACGGTGGGAGTGATAAATAGGGTAATTATTAATAATTATCGGTGAGTATTAATAATTACCAAATCATTTGGTGAATGTGATAAATTCGGGTAAATTAATCACTTTCACCGGCGATTATTAATAATTCTATTACGAGTTTGGGGAAAGTAATAAATCACGCATAATCAACTAAATTTTTAATAAAATCGACCAAATAAAAGAAACAAAAGAATAACTTCTAAATAAAATTAATATCAGCGCACGGTTGGTACCATTTAATTATTATTTATTTTTGCATGATCGGCTTTTGTGGCACTTTGAATTGCAAAGAATCTGTGTTTTTTTGCAATTGCAACGATTTGAACCGCATTCCCCCGTGCAGTTGCAGTGTCTAAATCCCTGGCCACCCAAATTTGAGTCCTTACGAGCACATTCTCTCAGACTTATTTCAGTTTCTGGAACTTCATGAATTGAAATAAATGTTTCCTTACAGATGGTAAAATCATTTCTTGTATACAATTGGTTTAAAATTCCATTTCTTGTTCCAAGTTTATACAGGCTCTCCTTTTTTAAAATTCATTACTTTTACCACAGGCACGTGAAAATTATTAATAACCACCGATGAAAGTGATAAATTTATTACTTTCACCATTTGAGCTGGTATGTATTAATAATCTCCGAGAATTATTAATACTTTTCAATTAATTACCCTCACCGTAACATATACATTGCAAACTGGCAATTTGGCAAGCGAAAAAATTTTTAATTTAGTGTGCACGTTCTGATTCGTGCAGACTGAGTGGTTAGCCCTATTGTCGAATTAGGGCCACCCCAATGGCATATGATAGACATTTAAAACAACTTAAAGCAAAACTGTTAAGGTAGTTTTGAATAACATGCATATAATAAAAAAAGTGGAGGATAAATTCTTTTATCATCATTGTCAGCCATAGGACGTCCACTGCTGGACATAAGCCTCCTCCTGGGGAGGTTTTGCCAATACTCGCCACGCTTGGCAGGCGGCAGGGTTGGCGAGAGCAGTTAGGTGTGATTGTTCAAGGAAGACGCTGCTGGCCATCTTCCGGATTACATCCCTTAGCCGACTCTTACGGCAACCACGGGTAGAGAAAGTGGGGCACAGTTGTTACGCCGGCACTACCATGGCCATAAATTCTTTATATTGAAGATATTTAGAATTTATTTTTTTGCTAATACAGAAGCGAAAAAGGTAATATTATTTTTTTCTGTCTGTTTGTATCAGCTTGAAAAATGCATCACACCAAATGACTAGAAGACTTTGGCATAGCAATTTTTTTTATGGTTGACAAGCTAGATATTTAACAACAGTTCACCTGATGTTAAGTGACGGTGTGGTCGAAGATGGTAAAGTGCTATAGATGGAATGTAAGGCTCACTCTCAAGTGAGGCTGTCGGAACACACCGTTAGATGCTCAACTCGAGGGTGGTAGCTAGCCAGCCGAGTACTAGGAAATACCCTACCACGATGGTCTTCCTTACGATGTTTTCTTTCACCGGCAGCTCAAACTTATTGTTGAGATTTGAACCCACACCCTTTGACGTATGAACCTCTCTAACCAGTGAGCTATCATTGCTACATACTAAGAAGTAGGTTCTTAGGAACTTTTTATCCCGTTATTAGACAAAGTTTCTGTAGGACGGGGGATAAAAGTCAAAATATTTACTGTGCAATAATTCTTTAACGCATGTTCCGATTTTAATTATTATTTTTTATTAGAAAGGAGGTTCTCCAAGAATTATCAAGTAAAACTAACAACATCGTAGGTTTTGTAGTTTTGAAATATCATTCGTCATTAATCTATCTCATCTCATATCTATCGTATATGATGCCTCTGTAAAATGCTATAATGCAAGTATGTTCTCAGTTTATTCTCAATACATATCTGAATTTATTCAGGTTTCACCTATGATATTATATAAATCCTTAATTTACAAGTTCTTTATGTTTTACGCATTCCTTCGAAAATCAAAACGCGCGGGGCGAAGCGTTGAAGGCGGGTAGAGGGGGGCCACTGGTAAGACGCAAACATCCATGAGATAGCCGTGCGGTGCAGTCGCTCGGTGGGCTCCTTGAAGGATGCAGCGCATGAATTCAAATTTAGTTTATGAACTAAATTTTTACTGAACTGTATTTTTAAAGGAATATTCTAATAAAAAAGTTATTTTCAGGACTACTTATTTAGTTATCGTTTTTATTTAAGGTGTTAGTTACTTTGTTGCTACTGTAGTTCAGAAATTACATAAATAGGTCATTAGTTATTTGTTTATAAACTTTGTCTCTATTGAATTTTTGGTACCTATATATAAATATGTACGATAAACGCCAGGATAGACGTGTTCTAGAGTGGAGACCGCGAATTGGCAAACGTAACGTAGGACGCCCTGAGACGCGATGGAGTGACGATATACGTAGGACAGTTGGCGGTGGATGGAGTGAAAAGCCGAAGATGGGGCTCAGTGGCATGTCTCGGGGGAGGTCTGTGTCCAGCAGTAGACTTCAATATGCTGTTGATGATAATTTGTTGTTGTTTGTTTATAGTTAGCAATTATATATTTGTTCAACTTAAAATGTAATGTTCGTGTCCGAGTAGTTATTTTCTTTTAAAATAAATGTTTGTCGCTATACCTTTGATACCCATAAATGAGATCATTATTTGGTTTTAAATAACAGTAGTTTAGATTTCTTTCAAAACAATTTAATTTTTCGAAGTGTAAAATTAGCTTTCTTTTAGGTGTAAAATTAGTTCACACTAATTTTAAGTTGAACAATTTTAATTGTTTTTGGGACATAGTATATCTACAAGCTAATTAGTGGTTTGGGTATTAGGTAAACAAACAACATAATATGATATCTGATTACTAATAGAAACTTTACTCGCGAGACGCGAACCTTTTTTAAGTGCATAGTGTACACTAGCTGACCTACGCTCAACTTTGTATGCGTCACCTCAAAGTAGTATTCACTACTGAAAAGCACGTTTTTGTCGAGCGAGTGAAAAAAAGGTGTCCGAGAAATAAAATTTTCAGGTGTCGCGAACGAAGTCGCGGGTACAGCTAGTAATATATATATTCATTGTAAGTAAAAAATTTGTACTATGCTAAACTTTTTTTAAAATAAAAGACACTTAGCAAAAAAATACTTGACAATGTGAGAACAAAAGTGGCACTATGCTGAACTTTTTTAAAATCTATTTATTTTTACATATTATCTGTTATTCTGATTAAAATCAATCAGGTTCTGATAGAATAATACCAGAACTGTTATTTAAAGAACTATTATTTAAAACAATAACAGTACATTATGTCAAGTCACAGTTGAGTTATTAACCTCATAAAACTTAAAATGGCCATACTGAAAAATTGAGTTTTTCGTTTAGTGTCACTTTTGTTTTCAACGTGCGATTGTGATAAGGCCGTAACATCGATTCACTTTTCTTTTCGAAATTCCGGAAACAAATTAGTAACGTTTATCCTTGGCATTCGTATTTATATTGGTGAAGAATCAAACGAGTTTATGCAAGCACACACACTACAAGTAGTATTTCATCCCTTTGCACGTCTGAACAAGCGTTGCGGTTGGCGGCAGCGGCTGCAGCGGCGCCTTGCAAGTCTCGACGCATTGTATTGAATATGAAATTCGCAAGTTTTTAAAAGTAACAGTCGCTGAGCTTCTTAAAATATTAAATGCCTACATTGACAGGTGAAATCAACGCAACATTTTAGTTCTTCACTATCGAAACTAGATAAATTTTCTTACGAATTGTGAACCCCCATTTTTTTGTCATGCCAATGTAAACCCCCGTCGAGTCTCCCGTGGACCCCTGTGAGTCCACCTGGACCACTTTGAGAACTAATGCTTTAGATTAGACCTACTGGTCTGGGTTTGTTCGGCACGTACTGTTTTTCTTTGCATTTCCCCGTAAAAGGTATCATCTGCTCATTATTAAAAAAAACAGCTACTTTCTCTTGGTACTTGAAGACACCAAGAGGGCTTCTTACAGCATCTATTACAGGTTGGATTTTCCATAGTTTTTTTGCAATTTTTTCTTCTTTGCTTACGCTATTATAGTCAACTACGTGAAGATATACTCTTAAAAGGAAAAACCGATCCTGGGACATAGCATTCGCAATGGGATCATATTTAAAGTTCTGGCTTCATTAAATTTTCATGCAAGGGCATTTATCGATGCTCATAATGTTACGAATAGATTTACTTAACAACTTGCCAAAGAACAAATAAAAAATATAAATCTCTCCTTAATATAGTAATATAATAATGTTATTTTCCCTCCAATTAATAAATATAAAAAACCATTGTAAAAACTGTGCTTTTAATCATAATAAATTAAAATAAATGGTGTAAACAATTATAATGATAGCAGAGCTCCGTGGTTCCTGTCTACACAAATGTTTTAAATAACAAGTAAAATGTCGACAATAAATCTACAACAAATCGAATATCTTGTCGATGAAAAAACCTTCCCAATTTGGAAGTTTAATGTCAACATACTGTTCAACAGTGAAGGCCTTATAAACATCGTCGAAAATGGAATTCCGGTGGATAAGAAAAACGACACAAAACTGTAACAAGAAGATGCCCAGACGCAACGAATCATCATGTGTACAATAGACAAGAAACTTTTGTCCACTTTATTATCATATATCCTGACGCCAAGTTAATGTATTCCAAGCTCGCGGCGAAAGAAATTCAAACATTTTGAAGTTTCCGCAGATCTTCGTAAAGTGTGCCTTAGACATTAGACAAAGGCTTAAGAAAAAATTACACAAAATGAGAGGTTGAATGTCCAAAAATTTTACTGCTTGCGTACATAATAAACATATACGGTTTTTTAAAATGTATAAAACTCCAATTGAATCTGCAATACATAATGTAAATATAGTGCCCGATAATAAAAAAATACGAATTCTCAGCGAAATTACAATTAAGCATGTTAATAATCAGCAAGTCATAGCTTCGACTTCAAAAACTACGAGTCTTCGCAGCATAATTAGACATTATTCGCAGCATTAGATGTTCCTGGGTAAATCAGTCTTTTGAAGGAGATTACATTAAAGCATTGGGTCATGAGAAGGAATTTCTTAAATTTATTGGAAAGTCCAAAGATGAGGACGATTCTGTGTCTGATGAATATTTTTTTGTTTTTGTTAATTTGATTGTTTGAGAGTTTTTAATTAGTTAGTAATTATTGTCAAAGTTCCTAAAATAGTGATTCAATAAATCATAAAGACTGAAATTAAACCATTGATTAGTACACGGTACCGAAATAATTATGTTAAAAAGAAGAGTTTTCTAACTATATCATTATGTTCACAATCCTAATTGGTAACCGCACTCATAGACATCTTTTAGATCTATTTATCGTTTCAAATTAGGTAAGTACTTAAAAATAATTTATTTTAGAGATATTAGAAAAAAATAGTTTTTTTAAATTTGAAATCCCTGCGTGTGCGGCCATATTAGTTAAAAATATATTGTTGATCGATAATTTTGTTAAATCTGTAATATTATATAAATATTTCGACCACATTAATATTTTAAATATTTGTCATTATTGTTTACTTAAATAATATTATCATTAGTGTAACCAAGTATCTCAGCAGTACATCTAAAAATATCATTAGGGGAATTATGTGACTCATTTGTGTCACTTAAATTGGTGAATATTGCGTATTATTGGAATAAATGAGTGATTGACTTGATTGTGATAAAGTATTTTTTATTCTGAACACACCTAAATAAAAAAATATGGAAAATTTGAAAAAAAAAAAACGTCAAATCGTTACTTTTTGGCCCCAAATTTGAAAACGACCCACCTTTCTCTTCTTCTCCAATGGGTAGGAGACATCCGTCACAATCGTGCGGTTGCCGGCCCGTCTCGATTAGCATTAATTTAGAGCAAATTTTTGTGTTTCGTTTTGTGTATTCGACCGCAACTTTAGTTGCAATGGGTAAGAAATTACGCAGCCGTCGAAACGAACCACCGGGTGCAAACAATTTACTGCTGATAAACTTTAAATGAGTGTCCCAACTCAACGTACGATCAAACATTATGCCTAGGTATTTAACTGATTTGCTAAATGTAATTGCGGTGCCATTGAAAACTACACTAGATAATGTAGACCAGTCAACCCTTGAATTCGTGTATGTGCTTCCTATGATAATGAGTTGAGATTTAGTGGGGTTCACTTTCAAACCAAAAGAGTTGCTCCACTCAATGATTTTGTGCAGGTAATTATTTATTGTAGCTATGGCTATACCTAGCTCATGGAGTTGGACTTGGCTATAAATTTGGAGATCGTCTACAATAAGGTTGGGTCTTTATCTAAAATCACATCGGCGCGTACACCTTGATCACAAACTTAGCTAAAACCACAAGATTTTCTGATGGTGATGAATTAGAAACATACAGCCTTAGAATCCTGTTGGCTATTGTCAACCAGCGTGAGTGACAGATTTTCCCAGGATTGCGTTTGGCTAAGTTTGGGTTGCAATGACCGTCGTTGATCGCACGACAAATCTCTAGCAAATATAGGAGGTCGGTGCTAAGGTCTTCTCGAGATTTCGTTATATTTGGTAACATGCATTCGATTGCATGAAAAGTTGTGATCGGGATAAATTCGCAGTTGTTCAGACTCCGTCCCACCTTGCCGCTAAAACTTTTAGGTCCTGTTGTAGTTCCATCTAGATGCTCAAAGAGATGCCTCAAAGTGAGTTCGTTGGCATGAAGTTGACATACGAGTCATTGAAGTGGATGTTGTAGCTTGCCTTCAAATATCCGGATAATACCTGTTTTATAGCCGGTATTCACAGCAGTTCCATCACAGCTGATTGCTTTTCTTTAAAACAAGATCTTTTGCTATGAAATAGGCAAGCATCTTATGTGCGATTGTTTTAGCATTACCTGACTGGGTTGGAATGTGGCCCAAGTATTTCGATCCAGGTTCTATGAGAACAGAAATGTGTTCTTGTCATGATTTTCCGGCGCATGTCTTCATAAAAAAGGGTCTTGTCCTTGCGTCCGTCAAATGAGTAAAGTATATACGTACAAAATAAAGTACTTACGTTTTCATATACTTTTTTTGTTATTGAATGTTTGACTCGTGGAGAGCAAGTGGACTGTATATAATTGTATGATCGGGAGTTAGAGGACACGGGAATATAGAGAGGGACTCGCGTGCGTTGCGGCCAAGCGCGTCTGCGAGGCCGATGGGTCTCCTGCGCTCCTGCGCACTTACTAGGGGGCCCCCTGATGCTTTCCACGTCTATTGTAGGCGCCTACAACTCCCAGCAATTAACTGATTCTAAATTGCCGGCTTTCTCCGTTTAAACGATGTGAACGGTTGGATGACGATGGCAGAACTCCCGAACTTTCCGTGTGTCGGAATGAGTAGGTCAAATGATGAACGAACTTTGTTGGTTCGTTCGGAAATCGAGGTAAGGAAAGGGCGGGAAAGTGAAATGGTGCTTGAACATTATCCTTTAAATCTTTTGCGAAGATGACCTTCATCTCATGTAGCCACTTATATTTGATGTATAAACATTAATGACACCCGCTCCAGACTTCTTGGAATCTTGTATTTTTTTAATTTCTTGAGAACAAGTGGACCTTAGGTTCTGAATTTTATTTTTTGCGTCTTGAACGCCAAAACCAGGAATATTCATTTCTTCGATAATAGATATGTAAGCTGCATCACGTTTCGACTTGTATTTATAATCCTTCGACGAGAAATCCCACAAATAATTTTATTTTTTGCGTCTTGAACGCCAAAACCAGGAATATTCATTTCTTCGATAATAGATATGTAAGCTGCATCACGTTTTGACTTGTTTTTATAATCCTTCGACGAGAAGTCCCACAAACAGGGATGCAATTTATACAGTTGTATAAATTTCAATGTGGTGTCAAAATCCCATTTCCCAAACATTTTTTACGTTTTTAAACTACACGTGCGAGCAAAAATTCGCGGGAAAAATCAGTGTGCGCATCGAATGGCGAGTGGTCGCCGAGTGCGCGTGTGCAGATCCACCGAGAGAGCGAGCGAGACAGTGCGGAGAAGCGCTCGGGGGGCTGGCTACTTAGTCTAGTAAATAGAATAGGGTCCGAGTGACTCTCTCGGCCTGTTGCTAGGCCGAGCGCACGGCCAAGCACTCTACTATGTGTTTCGTATACCGAGCGCTCGGCAACCGTCACTTAACATCAGGTGAGCTGTGGTCAAACACCTAGCCTGTCAATCATTAAAAAAAAAACATACAAGGCATGGACGGCACAAGCTTGGACACGATACCATCTTTGTCATTCTGTTTTATACCTCTTGGACTGTTATTAATTTCTGTTTGTAATTTTCCATTGAATTTTTTCACTAGAAGATCCTGTTCCATGTCTTGTTCGTCGAAATCCACTTTAAAGAACATTTTTTGACTGCCGCTAGCAAATTTAACATCCACTGCCGAATTCAATGTAAATGTAAAGGCTTATTTCAACGCTTTCTGGTCGCTCAGTCCTTTCCCCTCGACTATTTGTTGGTGGAAATACAAATGCAGTTTACTATTGTGAATTAAATGGAGTCCTTAATGGGTCTGCTCCGCTCGAGGAAACTTTTTGTTACTTGTTTTCACAATTTTTTTTCGTTTGCAGTAGATTTTCTTTAGCAGTGTGACGATTATTTAATGCCATTAAATTTTAATTTAATCAAATTATTAATTTTAAATTGACCATGGCTGTGGCTTATTTGGGGAAATTTCCCATATTCGATCATAAGAATAGTGAATGGGCGATTCTCAAATCAAGACTAAACCAGTTCGTGAGGATGAATGGCGTGGAAAAGGAAAATCAAAGTGGTTTGCTCCAGACGCACTTCAACGAGATCTATCTAGCGCGGAACTTAATACTTCCGAAGGATTGGAGTCGTTGTACTACTCGAAGCTCGTTTCATTACTCGTCGGCCATTTCAAGCTCAAAGTCTCCTTTGTAGAGAAAGCGACAAATCACGGAGCGACTTTGAGTCGAAGCGAACTTTTAGGAGACTGGGCGGCGCGATTAAGAGGACTAGCTTGTTACTGTGGCTCCAGTACCGTCCTGGAAACGAACCTCCGAGATCGTTTCTGCAAACTTGGGCTGAGGCTGCAAACGAGATAAGCTATTTGAGCAGGACCCGAGTACATTAACATTGTAACGGGTGGTTGAATTGCTGAAGCAAGTAGCGTCTGCCAAGCAGGCGAAAACGATGATGTCCACCGTCGAGGTAGTTACCGTCAAGAAGGAACTGGTTTTTAAAAACAAGCTCCAAGCCGATCGTGGTGTAAGTCGATCACCAAGCAGTAGTGTGTCCTGAATGCTATGAAAATAATGAAAACAGTGATTAAGTTTAGTGTTAAATTTAAAAAAAAAAGTTAATCTCAGAAGTGCCATTTTTATTATTTTTCCTTATATATTTACTAAGTTGCTAATTGTTAACTATTTTAAATAATATATCTAAATTGTAATGTTGTAATAGTAAGTAAAATAAATAAGTTTTCCATTCCATTTATTATTTTAATAAAATAATTATAAATATACAATTTATTGACATTTTTAAAATGGCCTACTATAGTAGGCCACGCGTGTACTAAAAGTAAAGTCGGGTACAGTGACTTCCTCGTAAATAAATACTTAAAATATAATGAAAGGACATACTTTTTTCTTTGTCGCTAGCACCTATATTTTGATACAACTCTATAAATACTTATTGAAATAAACTTAGTGCTATACATACAACAAAGTGTAAATTTGCAGTTACATTACAATTTTAAGATACCTAAATTTTCCATAAACTTGTAGTGCTTAACAGTACCTAGGTCTTTAGTCAACAAATCTGCTGGCATTTCATTTGTCGGTAAATAATTTACCTCTACTTTTCCGCTTTTGATACTCTCTCGTACAAAATGATGTTTAACCTGTTGTGGCATTGGTGGTTTGTGGCCATCTTCAATGCACTTTGGTTGTCACAATTCAACCTAATAAGCCAGACCCATTTAGCTCATACTATACCATTTCGCTAATAGTTCCCTTAGATATATTGCTACCCTACAAGTTTTAGTGAGCGTAACATATTAAGCCTCAGTGCTTGATAGAGCTGTAACTCTCTGCTTTCTGCTTTGCCATGAAATCGCTGTGCCTGACATTACGAAACAAAATCCAGTGTAAGATTTTCTGTCCAGCCAGCATCGACAAAACCCTGCAAGCTTTATTCTTGACTACTAAACTTTAAACATAGTACATTTTAATTTTCTTTAAATATTTAAAAACCCTTCTAGCATAGTTCCAATGATCAACACTGTAGCAAGTATAAAATTGGCTTAAGTAACTAACACGTTATATCAGGTCTCGTCATGACTGCTAGATACATAAGACAACCTAGGAGTTTTTGATGGCTAATTCCTGCTGTACATTTTTCTGCTTTTGTTACATTCAACTTATTCTCTATAGATGTAATAGTTGTTCCACAGTCAGTTATATTAAATTTCAGCAATAATTATTCAACGTTCTGTTGTTCTTCTGTGTACTGTTGTTGTTGTTGACTTTTCTGGTAATTCTGCTAGTATCAATTATCTAATCCAGCGATCAGTTATTTCAAAACCAATTCCACTCAACCGTTGTGACGTTTTTTTAATCACGTAGGTGGCCACATCCTCACAATTTTGGACATGACTGGTACTGCCACAGCAGAACATCTTTTCTTAGCTGTGTTGAAATAATTTGAGAAAACCCGCTAAAAACATTATAAGTTTCGGTGTAGACGGGTGTAATTCGATAAACTCTGTGGCAGGTTTCGAGAAAAGTGTCCTGGACTTACTCGAGACATATACAACTATTTTTGACAGTAGTAAAATACAATCACAGCTAAAAGAATTTCAAATATTCACGGAAACTGAAGTATAAAAAATTTGAAATTTGGTTCAAACCAGATAGTTGTCTTTGAGACCTCTTGTGATGAGTCTGCTTTCCTTCGTCAAGTTGATATGTCTGTACGTCTTCAGTAATTCCTCGGTCAGTATTGACATTTTTGCGTGCTTGTTGTGGTGTAAAATGTAACAGTTAAAAAGTGCAACGTTAAAAATACGGCGGAACAATTTTTTATACCACACACGGCTTTTTACTCTTTCTATGGGTTGTGCGGATAAATATTGATCTTTTCGATCAACGCCCCCCATATTTTTTTGTAGAACAATACTGGGCTTGTATGTCGTTCGGTTGTACTTGTTGCGTGTCCCGATTTGAAGCGAATGGTATGTCGAAATCATGCTTACTAAATTACCGTCCCGGCACACTATTAGCGATGAATCGGGACAGTACGAGGCCACTAACTCTCCATGTCGTAAGTCGGTCTTGGAAATGGTCCGTAGGAAAGTGTAAAGGCTGATTTACACAGGGTCAGTAGACAAGTCAGTCGCAGCGCCAATATCGGCGCCGCGACTGACTTTACTGTTTACATGAAGTAAGTAGTAGTGGTGCGTTTCTCACGGTGAGCACACGTGTGTGAAGTCAGTGGGAAAAATGAATTCGCGAAAACAACTGAAACGACGATTTAATTATTTGTTGAAAAATTTTTCAATTTTGCTGTTGAATGAGTTAATAGAAATGGTAGAAAATGAGATAACTAAAAATAAACGACAATGGGTAAGAAAATGGATTGACGATAGGAACGAAACTGGTGGCTCTGCTTTGTTGCTGAAGCAGTTGCGATTTGAAGATCCTGCGGAGTACAAACTGGCTATGAGGATGTCACCACAGAATTTTGACGAATTGCTGTCAATGATATCGAGCTCTATTCAACGACATGATACATTGATGAGAGATGCTTTACCAGCCAAAATTAAACTGGAAATAACGCTGACATTTTTGGCTTCAGGAATGAACTATCGGTTCCTTAGTCACTTTTATCGTGTCTCAAAACCAGCAATTTCTCAACTAATACCAGAAGTGTGCTGGGCAATATATACGGCACTAAAAACACATATTAAGGTAAGAAAATTTTTATTATTAAATTATTAGAAAATTAAGAAATACAACATCAAAATAAGTCATAATCACAAAATGTCAATAAAACGAATACAACCACTCCATTAAAACAAGGAAAAACTAAACTAAAGGGAAATCACTCGCGCTCCGCACCCACACGCCCAAATGTTCCCATGAGGCTGGCCGCGTTACCTCGCTGGATGGCCAGCGAGATGTGTTGGGTCAAGTAGAGGCCCGAAAGTGGATCGTGCCCCCTATCCCTTAGGCGCCGCCCAAGTTCCGCGACAAACTTCTTCGCCTCGGAGGCCCAAGGACCCGCCGTCTCGACAGCGAAAGGGACGAACTCGTACGCTGACTCAAGTGTCGCATATTTCAGGTGCTTGCCTTTTGCAGCTGTTTCTGCACCTGAACTAGCGACCCGCTGAGTGGCGTGGAGGTGACAGGATGCGTACGTGCTGACGCACGTAGCATCCCATATGAGGCAACGACCTCTTTGCCACGGAATCAGCGTGAGTCCGTCGGGCCGCTTACCATCCGAGCGCGACAAGCCGGGAGGCTCCAGCGCGCAGGGGATGTCAGCCTTTACGAGCGCCCTCCTAATGACCTCGTTAATTGCGTGATGCCGAGGTCTACGTCCTGCGCAACGAGTACAGCTAAGGCCGTGATAGCCGTTAGCCTCTACGGTCGCACCACAGACGCATATGTGTGGCTCACAAATAGCGCAGCCGAGTCGGAGTCCCGCGGCCACCCTAAGAGAGTCGTTGTCCAGCAGCGTGCCCACGTGAGGAGATGGAAGGGCATGCAACCAAGCACCAGACTCAGGTCTAGAGGCGGCATTGAGACGGGCCAGCTCGACCCCTGTAGCGGTACCACGCAGCTGAGAGAGTATTATACTTCCGGCTATATCGTCCCAGCCCCTCTGCAACCCCGGCTTCGCAGGTAGGTCAGCGCCCGGATATCGCAACGACCACACTTCCTGAGCCTCCGCGGCGTAAGGGATACAGACCGAATCACCTGAAACAGGCAACATCGCGGTTACTAGGTCCATAACCCCGTAAGAGGAGGCGAGAAAAGCTATGGGACCAGACTCCTGCAAGCGGCGCACTCCAAGGCCACATCAAAATAGTATTAAGAATTTTCATAGGCACGCATAATCGTGTTAACAGCAGTGTTATTTTCACTTTCAGCTTCTTCGTTGATCGTGGTGCTGTAATTCAAACCTGAGGGTGTAATAATAACCTGCCTGGAGTTTACAAATGTGGGGTTCGTTGATCGATCGGAAGGATGAAATCCTAAAGAGCTGTTGCTAATGGCAGGCTCGGCAACCTCTGGCGGGTAAAATGTTATGGTGTTGTCGCTTGATGCAGTCATTGGGTTGGGCTCCAGGGAGTAAAATCCCACGCTACTTGTGCTGCTTGTTGTAGTTGCTGCCGGACTAGGGATAAAATAGTTAGGGGATGAAGAGTGTGCATTTTCTGTATACTTCTTTTGTTGTATATCAGCCAATCTAGCTTTGGATAATATTTTTTGGATCTCTTCTTGTGCAATAACAGATTGTTCTTCAGACAGTTTTTTTAGTTGAGCCGCCACATGTTTACCGAAAATATCAGCGTCAGACTCTTCTTCAGATGGTGACATATTAACATCATTTGACACACTTTTTAAGTCCTTTATCATGGCGGCCATCTGAGATATTTTGGAGCGTTTTGATCGCGGAGGCCCAGATTGATTGGGAGCTGTCACAGAATTTCGAACTGGCGTCTGGATGGCTTGAGTTGGCGTTTCAGTAGAATTATCATTATTTTCAGTAGATCTTGATACATTTTCAGCTCCGTCACCAACACCCTCAGCTTCACCCAACTCAGCGTCATCGTTGCTGGTTCCTGAGTTATTCTGTTAATGAGAATAAAATGTAATGTTTAATAAATCATTAGTTGATGATAATACGTATTTAGGTTGTAATTTTTTTTTTGTTTACAGATTCCAGAACGAGAGGAACAATGGAAGATTATTGAAGACGGTTTCAATACCAAGTGGAATTTCCCTTCATGTTATGGAGCAATCGATGGGAAACATATTATAATTAAAGCTCCTCCAAATAGTGGAAGTGAATTTTATAATTATAAAAAAACCAATAGTACAGTATTGTTAGCACTTGTAGACCACGACTATTGTTTTTCATATATAGACGTTGGAGCGAATGGAAACGCCTCTGATGGAGGTGTTTTCAAAAATTCCTCATTATATCGTCGGTTGGAAGATGGATTGCTTCCTACAAATGGAGTAATAGTTGGTGATGCAGCATTTCCACTGAAGAATTATTTACTAAAACCCTATCCAGGTACGCAGCTAAGTACTGCCGAAAAAGTCTTTAACTACAGGTTGTCGCGTGCAAGGCGCATAAGTGAAAATGCTTTTGGTATACTGGTTTCTAGATTCCGAGTGTTCGAAAAAGCAATTCCAACCCATGTGGACACAGTTGATGCCATTGTCTGTGCAGCCTGTGCCCTGCATAATTGGTTGCGAAAGCGTTCAAGTTCCTACATAACATCTACTTGTGTAGACAGAGAGGACAATGATGGACAAATAATAGAAGGAACATGGAGATCGGAAATAAATCCACTACCAAGCATTTCAGAACAACAAAGAGGCAACCATTGCATGACTGCTAAAGAAAAAAGAGACCTATATAGGAACTTCTTTATGACTGCTGGAAGTGTGCCATGGCAATTGGATAGAATTCATTAATTTTGTATAGGTACCTAGAATGGAAATAAAATAAATAAGTTACAATGAATACTTACCGTTGTTTTCCTTTTTACAATAGCATTTTTTATAAAGCCGTCCAGTTCTTGAAACCACTTGACTTTTGGGACATATACGTTCCCACCAGCGCCAGATCTTGTGGATTTTTGTATCTTGTCGAGCTCTAAATAATATGTATCCCTTATGGCTTTAATTTTATTTTTTACTTCAGTAGAAGTGAGCCCTTCGATTTGCATTTGTTGAGCCATATTTTGCAACGCTGTTGACCGCATTTCTTTATTGCGGTAATATAGGGATTTAATATCCCAAAGGCGAAAACGAGTGTCGCCATATAATTGCACCAATTTTAAGGTTTCGTCTTCGCTAAGCTTACGCGTCATTTTTATCGCCAGCGAAAAAAACGTGGTCACTCTACAACGCAGCGGCAGTGACTAACCACGCACTGACTTGTCTGTTTACATGGGGTTTATTTGGCTGGCGCGGGGGTGCGCGGGTGGCGGGGGGCGCCAACTGACTTTAAAATATTCGTGTCCGAATATTCAAGTCAGCGCTGACTTCAAGCCACTGTACTGACTTCAAATCAGTTTACACAGGGTTTTTTTCGGGTCAGCACTGACTTGCCTCGAATTTGTAGTCAGTTACTGACCCTGTGTAAATCAGCCATAACAGTCAGTCTGTCGTAGTTTTAGGCATCGCGCTAATAATGGACAATTGTAAAAATTTACCATTATTAGTGTATGACCTCGGTGTAAAAGTGGCTGAACTAAATCAAAGACTATCTTTGCAGTGGCATTCGTAGGTTGAAAGTCAGGCAAAGTTTGTTCCGTCCTTGCGTTTTGCTCAGTCTGGTCAATATTATTGTCATCGTCGTTGTCGTCATTGTCATTTTGTCCTTGCCAGCATATACTATAAATTGCCAAAGATAGCCGGTTGAGGGTTCGCACAGTTCTCTTGATACTAACATGGGCCGCTTTCGTGCTGATCTATTGAGCAAAGCTCAATCGGCCGTGCCACTTCAAGAGTGATTCGTCAATGGCTATTTCTTGATGCGGGTAATATAGGCTAGAAAATTTGCGGTTAAAATAGTCAAGTATGGGCTTTGAGTAGACAACCAAAAGGAGTCGATACGACAGGCTTACCCCGCTCGCCAAAGGTATAAGAGAAAAACTCATACTCGTTTATAAAAACTGGTTGACGCGTCTTCTGCGCCATTCCCAAACTGTCGTGCGCGCGGAACGTTCTCCGACAGAAATGCCGAAATGTTGTGTATATTGATGCAAAAAACCCTCAAAGACATCAAACCGTTAAAAGGGCAATATTACTTTTCATCTATGAATATTTATTTAAAAAAAAATGTTATTTATTAGCTAATAATTGAAAATTATTGTCGTCCCCAGAGTGCTGCCATTGAATCGTAAATATCTATTTTAAGGAAAATTTTATGTATGATGTTTATTTAACTGAACAGTACGCCTATAATATCAATGCCTTTTCTATGCTGCTAATACTGTGCAGAATTTGGAATTTTAATAGTTCTAAACCCCGCGCTGCAAGTTATTGCACTCACCACCCTGAGATATTAGATGTTATATCTCTTTGCCCTGTAATTTAGTTAAAAATATTACCGTTCAATCCGGAACACAGTAATGATTGCACACTACTGCTTGAGGGCTAAATATCTGGCAAAGGCGTGGTACTTCAACAGGCGGACTCTGCAAATGAGCCCTACTAGCCTACTACTACAAAAAGCATTTAGTATTGTAAGAGCGAATTGATGCAACTGTATAGAATGGTTTTATTTTTTGTTTCATGTTTTCAAATGGCCATCTGCGAACGATCTACGCAAATCTTGTTCACTAGAAATTAAAAATAATAAGATGGTTTAGTATTATTGCTTAATTATACATATACAATATTATAAAACTAAAATTACCTATTATTGAAAGCTTGAAAATGGCTCCTTTTACTTTTAAAAAGTTGGCAACATTATCGGCAAACCGCAACAAAATAAGGATGGGACAGCACAATCACAAATATCGATGTATATTTTTTTCTTTTTGAATTGTATCACGCTACTCATATTGTAAGTTTCCAAAGAACCAGTGAGCAAAGCTGGCCGGACCCAAGCTTGGAATCATTTGACGTGGATTCAAAAACTTATCAAGCTCACAACATTTTGAATCTTCTTGTTTTACTCACTTGTCCCATACAAAAGAAGATTAAATCAGGGTGCTGTGCCAAGTATAAAATATCTGAGGTGAGCTTATATTTCACAAACTTTTGCTAGCGATTTTGTCTACCTGGAGACTGTGACCTCCAGCCCTTATATTCGGTCAAACTGAGTCCTGTCTTTTAACTAAAAACTTCTTGAGAATTACATTGTATATATTTTCTAGGATTTTTTACAGTTCTCGTTTCATTATATTTTCGTGAAGAACAGAAATTGTATTTTTCAAGTTAACATTATAAGATAAAATCTTATAATCTTTATGTAGTGATTTCATTTCGTGTTAGCAATAAAATTACTAAGATAAATATTTTGTTTTACTATCTGCGCCCCGCGGTTTCTCCCGCTATCCTACAGGTACACAAAGAACTTATCGATAATTCAATTTCGATAGTGTCAATCCCTAACCCTTTTACACGATCTACCGTGTACCGATACAACGCTTCCATGTGTGAATGTGATTGTGTGCGTACAGCGTAAGCTAGTGTTAGCCTATAGTTTCGTGTGCGTGTGTAGAGACGCGATCGCAAAATATGTTTGTGTGAGCTTTTTTTCTGTGTGCGTTACCTCGCCCCGCACCTAAATTGACAGACTTTTGTGTATTGAAGTTAGAGCGCATGGCTTATCCTGGCTAGTTAATTTATCTGAGAGTATGGGCTATATTTTGAAAAGTTTTAGTAGCAAGTCAGTATTATTGTCAACAAAGTGCAGCATGGGTTTGAGAAGACGGTATCTATTGTAGGTTAGGTTAGGTAAAATAGGGCATGGTGCCAAAGCCGTTGAAGGAAAAATATGATTCTTCATTAGTTAAAGGATATCCCTGCAGAATCATCACAGCTAGAAAACTAATCATTCTTGTCGGCCATTTGTAAAGTCGTGAAGTCAGCGTCAATTTGTCTTTCATGGACTTCAATTTTTGTCGACCGTATCTGTTTGTCTCATCAAAAAGTGTGTCAATAAACTCTACGTCGAACATCTTGTGGAATACGTCTATCGGTGTTTTAACGTCAGTCATGTCAAAACCAGGTCCAGGGATTCCAGTAAACGTCTCCCGTTTGGATTTAAAAGTGGATTTGTCAACTTAGCTCAGTCAAATGTAAAACAATCGTTAGGTAAAAGTTCTTTTATTGCCCTATCGTTTGCCCTGTCTTTCGCTTGTAAAAATTGGACTTGGTGGGGAGTCAAGTTGTCTTCAGGCGTTGTTACAAGCTGTTGTATGGTCGCTGTAGAGTACCTTCCGTCGTTATATTCATTATCGCTGTCATTGTCTAAATCACTGCCCGAGTCTAACCAGTTCAAAACTGTTTCTTCAAACTGGTCATCGTTGATACCTGGAAAATTTTAATATGAGATGTAATAAGCAAGTCTAACGAAGATACATACATCTAAATAATGATTTATGCTTACCAATCACTGACCGTCGTCGCTTGTTGTTTGAAGCTACTGGGATCACTACCTCACTTCCAACAGTCGGTACTGTGAACGGACAAAAACATTATTCATCCGATTCATATGTGTGGTCATATATATAATTTTGCCTTTTTCTAGGCGTACGGCACATATTTGCCAAGTTTTTTGAAGTGGATAGACGATTTGGATCAAGAGAATCCATTGAACTTGGCGAATTAGGTATGGTGTCAGTATCAGGCGTACCGATTCTCCTGTCGAAATAGCCAGGCGACTTGGGGTTGTACCGATTCTCGCGTCGAAATAGCCAGGCGACTTGGGGTTTTCGTCCGATGGACACTCCTCCATAACTGTAACAACATTCACATTTAAATACACTTCGTCTTCATATACATACTTTTATTTTACCACGAGTTCCGGCACTATCAAATATATTGCACACAGACTGTTAGCTGGATGTTTCTGAGCTACAAATAGTCAAATTTAGGCAGTAACGACGATTGAGATAGACTCGATTTAACTTATTATGTAAATTGCAAGTCAGCCGATGATTGAATAAGTCAACAAGTGAAACGTTTTGAATAACACTATCTAAAACACAGGAAACATACAGTCGCTCAGTCTGCAAAGTATTTACATAGCGAAGCCCTAGCTTTAATAATTAAACAGAAATATTTACGCCATTCCACTTCTGCCATAACAACAATAAGTCTCTCATAGTACGGCAACGGCAGCTTCAGCGTCGACGTCGATGGCTGCGGTGAAGGCAGTCTCGGCGCCGACGTCGATAGCTGCGGTGAAGGCAGTCTCGGCGCCGACGTCGATGCCTGCGGTGAAGGCAGTCTCGACGCCGACGTCGATGGCAGCGGTGAAGTCAGTCTCAGCTCCGACGTCGATGGCTGCGGTGAAGGCAGTCTCGGCGCCGACGTTGATGCCTGCGATGAAGGCAGTCTCAGCGCCGACGTCGGTGGCTGCGGTGAAGGCAGTCTCGGCGCCAACATCGTTGGCTGTAGAGACGGCGTTCTGCGGCATTGCGGGAGAAAGACACATTTCTCCCGCTCTGGAGATGGATTTCTATTCATAAATATACTATATATTTATGAATAGCGATCAACGATTTCTAAATTATTAGAAAAACTAATGAACAATAGATTAATTAATTACATAGAACACAATAATATTTTATCAAATCATCAATTTGGCTTTCGACTTGGTAAATCTACCGACGACGCGATACATAAACCTAACTAGTTTTGTATCAAATGGTTTAGATAATGGAAGGAAATGCATAGCAATTTTTTTGGATCTCGCAAAAGCTTTTGATACGCTCTCTGTCCCTATTCTTTTATCTAAATTGAAAAAAATTGGAATAAGAGGTGATCAATTGTCTTTTTTTGATTACTTAACTGATAGATTTCAAGTAGGTACTCACATTAGTGATGGATTGCCAATCACGCACGGGGTTCCACAGGGTAGTATTTTGGGCCCTACACTATTTTTAATTTATTTATATTATAGTCTTTATTATTATTATAGTCAGTGTCATTTTGAAACAACATTCAATCTTAACGTACAGTTCACAAAATCAGAACAAACGACGGTTTTTTGATGTTTGTAAATTGCCCACAAGACTACATACTGCATTCATCAAAAGATTTGTAATTTTTATGGGTCCATTTTTGTACAAAAAAATAAATAAATTATTAGATATATATAATCTATCAAAATGTGAAACAAAAATTAAAGTGACGATGTGGCTAAAGTCCCTTTCTTGTCAAGATACTGAGGAACTAGTAAAAGTAATTGATTAATTTTGTCTAAAAAGATTTATATTTTGTACATTTATGTACACACCCATATTATATGTATGTATTTTGGGTGCATATTTGTGTGCAACCTTCCGTTCTAATTATGTTAAAAAAAAGCAACAAAATAACAAAAGGTTAATACGTTAATATAAACAGCCATGTAAAATAGGAAAACAAATAACTTGCAGAACACAAAAATCCGACCCCAATATCTCGTCTGCAAAGACCTTTAAACGCAAACGTCCAAAGGACACTCCAGTGTCCATGGCGTGAGCCCATTCTATCGACGTATTTACTTACTTCGAATCTGCATATTATCACTGTGGTTTGTATTGAAAATACATATTATATTTATTCTAGATAGAATAAATAAACTAATGACACTGATTCAATCATAAAATGTGTCGTCACTTAAGTTTATCACTAAAAAATTGCAGCCATGTTGACATACGACGGACTATCTCCAATTTTATTGACACAATTTATCAACTATGGCGCAAACAAAACTATGATTATTTTACATAATGGAAACGAGCAAATCTTTAGAAACGTCTAGAATTTGTAGAAGAGAAATTATAATGGTAATTGTCTGTATTTCAATCATTTAAACACGCTAAATTTTACCATACGTATGGTTTTATACAAAAATAGTCAAAAAATAGAAAAACAACATAAAATTCGTTTTTTTCATTAACATTAAATATAAAACACTTTCCAAAATAGCTCAATGAATTAATTGAAGCGATTAATTAGGGATACAATGAATATACTACTACTGATATACTATTATTATATACTATTTTTTTTTTTTATTAAATTAAATTGACGTGATCAAATGTCAATGTTATTATTTGGTATTATTTTTAAATATAAATGGCAATTTGACTTGGCGTTATTTTTAAATGATTTGTATTTGTACTAAGTGTATTTAGAGCATCAAGAGTATTTCCGTTAAATCTCCAAGAAGTTCTAATGAAAATCCCTGAAATACGAGAAGCCATACTATTGCATTGAGTTGATAAAGTCTTGGTATACTATTTGAAGAAAACTAGAGCACCAAAGCCATATTTTTGTATATACGATTGCATAAGTAAGAATATAATTATTCATGGTTTTGCTGACAGACTGCTGCTGAGCACGACGTATCGACGTTGGTTGGCTATTGCCAGCTAACAGTTAATTAAGTTTTTTTTTTAAATTGCTGTCAAATTTTTATTTTATTTTATGTTTATGTCTTGACTTTCTATGGACCTCGACGTCCGAAATAAAATGATTTATTATTATTATTTCCATTTATTTATTTAATTATCCAGTTCAACAACACGCATCCAGTCACCCTCGGTGTGCTCGACAGGCAGCGACCAGATACCGCGCCAGAATTCAGTCATGGCGCTAGTTTCCAGTAGCTGCCCGTCGCTCACACGTTGGCCGGTTCCCTCCCAGTCTCGGTACACCTTCCTTTGGTCACTTTGAAAGACGCGATTTTGCCAATATCTATCCGCACGCTCTCTATAGCGGCGAATACGGTTTGCCCACGCATAGACTTTCTGCTTCAAATATTCAATGCGTTCCGTGACACTGGCTAGATAGTGCTGGGGTCTAATACCGGTCCCAGCAAAAGCCTGTTTCACAAAACGCATGACTCGGGGGCGATTGTTCCCCCGGCTGAAGCAGATCAGCTTTGCAATGAGAGTCCTGAACGTACTGATACGCCGCTCGATCCGCACTTGCCATGCGGGCACACCTCCGGCGGTGGTCGCGGTGCACGGTCAGTGTCCGGAAACTTAACACGTGCAACGCGACACACCGCGATGGCACCGCAGTATAATATCGAGTGGGTATCAGTTAAAACTTCGCTAGCCCGTAAATACGGAGCTAGCAAAGCGTTCAAGGCTCCCATCAACGCTAGATTTCGTCTATGAGTAGGTAAACGTGGTAGTCGCGGCCTAGAATCGGGTGCGAATCTATATTGACAAATCGCGTCATCCAAAGTCCTCCTCAAATGCTCACTCACCTGGTTAGATACACTCATACTCGTATAACCGCCAACGTCGACTTCGGGATCAGTAGGTGTCGCTAGTGGGGCTGACGACGCGACAGGCGGGTCCCGCGTCGAGACAGGCGTCGGACGAGTAGGAAGCACCTCCAGGCGGAGCCGATCGAGCACGAACTGATCCAACAGCTGATGTCGCTGGATAGCCCGCACTTGATCCGATAGTCGTTGGGCAGACACGGTGACGGTCGGTTCAAGGGCCTGAAACAAAGGCAGCATCCTGACACGGTACGCCGAAAGATTAGTTCCCCCCTCTGTAGCCCTATAATAGGCGCGCATGCAGTTCTCATTATTGGTCTGTGACCATCGCATGCGTCGCACTACACCACCGGCAGCGAGAGCCGGACGCGGAGCACGTTGCCCCGCAGGCCTCAGGCGTGCCGGCAGCGGCGGCCGTTCCCGACGCGCAGGTGGTGGTGGCGCCGGTGTCCGCGGCCCGCTCACGTCGCTGTTGCTCGACGAGGCGCTTGTTTCACGGGGGGTGGCAAATTCTTCATCCCCCGACGAAGCGCTCGGAGTGGCCGGAGCGGGCGGTGATGGTTGTTGTGCGTTATTCTGCTTTTCCGCTGGTTTTGTCCTTGATCTCGTTAGCATCTTTAGTTTCTCTGTTCATCATTTTTATAAATTGTCTTGTCAAAGTTTGACAGTAAAATCAAAATAAATTGCGATTTTGTAAATTTGGTGTAGGTACATATTTGGTATCGAAAATTATCTTTTATATAAACTGCAGCGACTTTTTGATAATTTTGAAGTTAAAATAAAGGCTTATATAAGATTAAAACACCAAAAAACGAAATAATTTGTACACGCAGAAAAAAAGACTTTTGTCCTTCAGCGGAAGACATATGTCATTATTATTATTATATAATAATATCATATTATTATTATTACCGTCAAACGCTGCAACATTGCCTTCTCTATTCTACTTTGCCTAAAACCATAAAATGTGTAATAACTTGGCTTAACAACGTTTTATATTCTCTATGTTTTCACCCCGGGAATTTCCAGGATGCATATGGCAACACAAATTTCAATTTATAATAAAAAAAGAAATAGTCAAATGTCAGTAGCGATTTGAAATGTGTGGAAAGCGGCTGGTTTTTTCCGTCTCGCATACAAATTTCAATTGTAAGTATTTTATGTATTATTTTCTATATGTAAAGGTTATTTTAGCAAATTTAGTATGCTCTTTTTGGTTTATCGATGCAATTTAAACTATTATTTCGCGGAAATGAGTGTAAATTAGAACAGGCAAAGTTGTAACATGTTTATTAAAAATAATTTCCAACATTGCCTGCGTATAGGGTTGTCACTTAAAACTTTTAATTAATTATGATAATCTAAATACTTTATTTATTTATTTATTTATTCTTAGGAAAATCAACAGCTGTTATAACATGGATTAGAAGTAAACTTAGGTATCAGAAAGCCAATTACAGATCTTTACATATAAAATTACGATACGACTACGACATTACGATAACTCTTCATACCTTTTTAATAACCTATGTTAGAACACGATCCGTATTAGGATATATAAAATCTATCCGTTGTCGCCACTGTAATATAATGAGTAGGTAAGTGGCGTTGCAATTTAGCAGGACAAGACTAATCGGGATCGCTAGTTAAATATATTCTATTTACTTATTTTGCAGGACAAACTATGGACTCGAATAAGAAAAGCAGGAGAAAATTAGGAGCAAGGCGTTACGCAGATTATTCTGTTGAAATGTTGAACATAGCTGTAGATTTAGTGAAATCTAAAAAGTTATCGTCTTATGATGCAGAGAAACAGTTTGGCATTCCCAGGCGCACAATTCTCAATAAATGTAAAAGTCACGAAAAGCCTATTGGCCATCCTACCATTTTAACTGACGAAGAAGAAAAACATATCGCTGAAGTTATTAATGTATCAGCAGACTTTGGATGCCCATTAACACTGTTAGATCTGCGAATTGTGGTTCACAATCATTTATTGAAAACTGGCAGATTACATATTTTCGATGGAAAAATGCCCGGCGAACGTTGGGCACACAGTTTTTTAGCACGACATAATTTTACGCAGCGTGCTACTCAAAATATTAAGAGATGTCGCGCAGCAAAAACTGTACCGGAAATGCTAGAATTTTATAAAAATCTCGAAAAATCTCTAGAAAATGTTCCCCCAAGTAATATATTAAATTACGATGAAACAAACTTAAGCGACGACCCTGATGCAACCAAAGCAATATATAAACGAGGAACTAAACACCCGGAGCGCGTAATGAACTCTACTAAAACGTCAATATCAATTATGTTTGCTGGTACAGCAGAGGGAACATGCTTACCACCCTATGTTGTTTATAAATCGGAACATTTATGGACTCGGTGGTGTAGGGATGGCCCTCCAAATACTAAATATAACAGAACGAAGTCGGGATGGTTTGACATGGCCATGTTCGACGACTGGTTTGAGTCTATAGTCATACCATGGGCGAAATTGTTAAATGGACCTAAAGTAGTAATTGGTGATAACCTATCGTCTCACCTTAGCGTTAACACAATAAAATTGTGCCTTGAAAACAACATTCGAATTGTGTTTTTGCCTAAAAACTCCACTCACCTTACTCAGCCCCTAGATTTAGCCTTTTTTGGGCCAATGAAAAGGGAATGGAGAAAAATACTTACTCAATATAAGCTATCCAATTCTCATGTATCCACCATAAACAAATGTCATTTCCCTCAACTGTTAAATACGTTAATGGAAAAAATCAACATGAACAGCGGTAATATAAAGAGCGGCTTTATAGCTGCAGGCATATGTCCCTTTGACCCGAATAGAGTAACCCGAAAGATTCCGGATATAGTTGAAAATACCTTAAGATTTGATGCAACTCTTCTAGAGTACCTGCAGGCTAACAGAGAATCTAAGCCATTGAAGTGTAGAAAAAATTTAAAATTACAAGTCGAAGCAGGAAAAGCAATTTCTTCTGAAGATGTAGAAAAATTGTGTCAAAATACTAAAAAAACTAAAAATGATCTATCTAATAATGATCCTTTGAAGAAAAATCGTAACAAAACTAAACAAAAAGAACAAAGAGATGCAATGTTACCAGGACCATCGAATCGTATTAATTTTAAGAAAAAGAAAATATTGAAACAGAATATGATCTTAAAAGACAGTTCGCCGTTGATATTAAAAAGTCCTGGTACCCTTTGTAGACTCTCCATGAATATCATTAACGCTCAATTGCAGCCTTTATCAACAAATTTAAATCAATACGTATATTGCTTAAAGAATCTTACAAAGGATTGTCAAATGAATACACCATTTTTCAAAGACACGCCAGATTGCCTGCAGGTGACATTAAATGATATCCCTAAACCTAAATTTCGTAAAAAGTTCCAGAGCGAAAAGAAAAAGCAAAAAATAATAATTACGTCCAATGTGGTTATTAAAGAAGCTGATCCTGAAAAAAGAATCGTTTTACAAGATATAGCACAAATAAATAAGAGGAAAAATAAACAAGCTATTAGTTCAAAGATGCAACCATCTAAAATAAAAAGAAGAAATAAACCTATTTATATGAGCGAATCAGAAAGCCCGTCAGAAACTTCTTTTCGTGCTGCTGATACAGACGACTCCGACTACGAAACCATTGATAATTATATAGAATCATGTTTGCATGAACAGGAAGAGCAAGAAAACATATGCCCTTTTGGGTTAAGTGACATTGATTATTGCGTTGAAGATTATCCAGAATTTTTAGAAGGTAACTGGATAATAGTTAAATTTGCTTCGAAGAAAAGTATTAAACACTTTGTAGTGAAAATTTTATCAATAAATGATAAAATTTCCACAGTAAAATTTACACGTAGAGTTAAAAATTCTAAGCGTGATAAGGGAACAGTTTTCACCTACCCTAACATTGAAGACATTTTTGATGTGAGAGATTTAAATGACGTTGTTGCGGTATTACCGGATCCCCAAATTTCCCGACGAGGGCATTTTATATTTAATTTGGATCTCAATAAGTATAACATACAATAAGTTAAGTACATCTTCATTTTTTATTAGGTTTAGGTAATCCAAACCTGTGTCATCTTGTGAAATATTCTTTTTTTGATTTGAATATTTACAATTACAAAAATTTAATTTTTGTTTGAGTTTGTTCTTAATTTGTTTTATATTTTTATTTAAATTTAATAAATATCTAACTTAGTCAATCATCATGTTGTTGTTAACACAAATGTATGATGTTGATTTATATTAAGTTTTCCTCATATTAAATGCTTTAGAAAAAGTTTTTATTTACAACTATTAGCTGTTGTTAGTTTTTTTTTAATAAATTGATATAGATTTTTTTGTGATATTTTAGAATTAAGTTTAATTTGGATCTCGATAAGTATAAAAACAATAAATCTTAGTTACTCAGATTTTTTAATAGGTCGGTATAGATAAAAGATTTGTATTCGTATTTTTTATTATTGTTTTAAATAAGAATTTCATAAAAATCTCACTCAATAAATCATCATGTTGTTGTTATGTCTAAATGTATGATGTTGGTGTTTCTATCTAACTTTTACTCATATTAAATGCTTTAGAAGCTAAATTTTTGTTTACGCAAACGGTTGGCTATTCTTTATTTTTTTATTATTAATAAAGACAAGACTTAATAATGTAAAAAAGTAAGTAAAATTAAATAAAAATATTTAAAATATAATACATTTTTTTTGTACAACCCTAATGCTTGTATGAATAGTCTGTGGAACAAGCTACAACTTTGCCCACGACGAATTTAAAAGAAAATCTCATGTTGATGGCTATAACATAACTGTCAGGGTCAAGCGCAATATCTCAGGTGTGTGGAAAAAAAATACTGAAATCAACGTTATATTTTTTTAGATATCCTTCTAGGCAAAGTTGCATACTTAGCATCAACTTTGCCCACGACTTTGAGTCTCTATAATGCGGAAACTTTCATTACTTTTTAAACAATTTGGACTTAATTAGCAAGACATAATGGCTAGCTTTCATTTATATCAAATTAATTGTCAATCAAATAGATAGGTTCAGGTATACAACGAAATATCCTCAAAATCCAGGCAATGTTGCAGCGTTCTACGGTATTATTATTATAACGTATATGACTAAATATATTATAAACATTACGTACACATTACAGTAATCTTTGGCACAGTTAAATTCTTTGGAGAATATAATTTAAATTATTTATTAATATAATTAAGGTAGTATTAAGTAAGCCATTTATTGAATATTGAAATTACTGAAACTGGTATTAAAAACGATTTGAGGTATCTGAGGGTTTGAAATTTTCTTTTTCTTCTTGTTCCCGCAAGCATTCAGACATGAGATAATCGTCCACTGTTTCGTAATCTGAGTCGTCTGTATTGTGACGTTGCGATAGCGCTGTCACCAAAAGAAATAATAATATCCTACGGAACCAAAGTTGTACGCGGCGATCTCGCGGACGCCAGTTCAAAACCGGTTAGGACGTTCTCGAGTGCACTGTGCATTACTGACGCCGACCGCCACGCAGTCACAATCAAAGCTTGGAAGCGAGTAGTCCCTGGTCTACAAACTATTATAATACTAAGGATCCCTCTAGGGTAAGTTTCCAAATTACTTTTACTTCCACCTGCCATGCTGCTGTGTTATGTTTCTAATATATTATAGCTATTCTGCGTCGACGGCTGACTGCAGGCTATTTATAGACTGTAGCACTACGCCGGCCGATCGACCCTTGCCTCGCGCGACCGTGCGTGGATGATGCGGTCCGCAGGTGCACTTCTTCCTGGGAATGAGACTAACACCTATCTCATTCCATCAGGATTCGTCTTTCTTCCTTCTCTTCTCTTCGCCACTGTTAATCGGGAACGAGTTACGTGGTCTACCGCCACGCCCGATTGCATCTCGGTGAACAAGTGACTACCGCCGCGCCCGACTGCTTCTCGGCGAACAAGCGACGTGGTCTACCGCCACGCCCTACTACTTCTCAGCGAGCGAGCGACGTGGTCTACCGCCCCGCTGCCTACGGCTCCAGTCGGGCCTGTCGCGGAACGCGCCGTGTCCTACGGGAACGCCGGGAGTGCTAAGGCTAGTGTATCGAACTACAGTCTCTCAGTGCGATAAATGTGCGGCGGTGTAAGCGAACGGGTACCCAATTATACTAGAATACGAAATCCACATGCCGCAGTATCAAATGTTACAACTTCATTACTATCAAACATTGAGCTAGATTCACTATCAGATGTATTCTTCCTTTTTTTGACTGAAATAGGTCTTCGGGCTGACTTTTTTCCTTTATAACCATTTGTAACTTTGACTTTTCTGTTTATTTTCTTCTTTTTTTTGTGTAATGTTCCTTTTTTAAGTTTTTAAAATATTTATTTTTCATCTCCTGCAGGCATTCTGGTAAATCATTTTTAGATGTAGCAACAAATGGCATATTTTCAATTTTATTAGAAACTTTCAAAACACAAACATTTGAATGCCCTGGTTTAATAATAACATCAGAGAGTATTGTTATTTTCGTTTTCTTGCCAGGTTCACTTTTTACTGACCTTTTTGTGGAAGCCTTTAATGGTGACAGATCTGCAAGCGACGATGTTTTTATCTATGTACTGATTGGCTGAAGAAGGAGTTAATTATAGTGATGCAAAGTTTGCTGAGACTTTGAGTTGGAGGAGTAATAGCAAAAGACCTTTCCAAATCCAAATAGTTGTCTTGATCGTTGTTAATGTCCTTATTTAAAACAATATCAGTTTTAGAAACAAAGAGACCAGTTTCTTCATTTAAAAATAAAGAGTCTTCAGTTTTTCTTGATCTTTTTGCCACTGCAAGATATTATTTAGTTGCTTTACTTTTAAAAGAAACAATATTTCAATCGGAAGCTGTTACCGCCCTGCCTGGCTCGCAATTTTTTTTAATTTCTTTTGACTATCATCGGCTTTGGTGCTCTAGTTTCCTTTAAATAGTCTACTAAGACTTTATCAACTCTATACGATACTTCTTGTATTTCCGGGATCTTCTTTAAAACTTCTTGTGGATTTAATGTAAATACTCCTGATGCTTTAAAACCACTTAATATGTATTTTGTCTCCCTCGTTTTAATTGCTTCAATTAATTCATGTAGCAATTTTGGAAAGTTTTTTATTTAATGTTGTTTGACTTGGATTACGAAGCTTATACTCCTACAAAATTTTACGCCAAACTTTCTTCAAAGGCCCAAAAAATGCCACGTCCAGCGGCTGGGTGAAGTGTGTTGATCTTGGAGGGATGAAAACGAATTTTATGTTATTTTGCTCGCACAGATCTACTACTTTAACGCTCAAATGATTAGACAAGTTGTTACAAATCACCACCTTAGTCCCTGAAGTCTTTTGTGCCCATGGCAGGATTATAGTTTCAAAGTAATTCTCAAACATAGTTCTGTCAAACCATCCTGATTTAGTACAGTTGTATCTGGTTTCTGGTGGTCCTTCACTAACCCATTCTGAGTATAAATGTGTTGATTTATAAACAACATATAAGGGAAGACATTCCCCGCTTGCGGTAGCTGTAAACATAAGAGAGATGTTTCCTTTTGTAGAATTGTATTCTTTCGGGATACTTAACTCTCCTCCAAAAGATACCCTATATTTTCTGCTGGTATGTCTTTCAATGTTGTGCTTAAATTGTCAAAGTATTCAGCTATTTCTTGAGGTCCCTTTTCAGCTCTCGCTTTCGAAATATTTTGAGTGGTTCTTAGAGTCAATTTATCAGCATGTCTTGCCAAAAAGCTCTGGACCCATGCGTCACCAGGAATTCTATTCTTAAACATATGCTCTCGAGTATTTTTCTTCAGATATTCACAGACTAAAAGTTTCAGATCTACTTTAAAGTAGATAAGTAAGTGGGTAATAATAGTAAGTGGGGAACCAAAATCGCTAGAAGCTTGTAAGACTCTTACAATTTGGTTCTCTTCTGCAGCTGATAACACAGTAGGACGACCAACTGACTTCAGATGTTTGTTGTTTATTTTATTTACTATTGTGCGTCTTGGGATACCAAATTGCCGTTGAGCATCTCGTGAAGAAATTTGCTTTGATTCTACTGATTCACACGCAAGATTTAACATTTCTTCTGTATAGTTTTTATACACTCTGGCCCCAGTTTGACGTCGTGATTTTCTTTGTCGAATACGAGATTTATGTTTGTTTTTCTGAAATAAACCATATATAACGAAAATATTAGAAGTAGGTAATAATATAATGTCAAAATTATACGGTAGTATAGAACAGATACTCCATACTAGGTAGGTAATTTAGGTAATAGCTAAAGTCATCTTGTTAATAACTATGTACTTACATAATAAATTAATAAATTGAAACTAGGTCAATTGATAAGTAGTTCACAAATAAAACATAGGTGACGCCTGAATCAATCAATTATCTAATAAAACATAAATAAATATAATAAATTAAATAAAACAACGTATCGTATGTGCCTACCCTAAGCCTTTTTTTTGTGGACGGGCAATGTTGTCAATCGTACAACATTACAAGATAACTTTGCCCATCGTCATAGCATTAGTTCTAAAATTCCCTGAGCAATGCCACTAACATTGAAATACTCTACAAAACGTTTTCTATAATATGTTATAAAGTAAACTAACCTGTGTCTTTGTAATATATAAAAATAAAATACTTAGTAAATTTATAATTAATTAAAAATGCATAACAGCGCCATCTGTCGCAGTATAGGCGAAGCGATCACCAAGATCATTAGTTAGCAACTTAAGAAGTGCATCGCCTTGCCGCGAGAGGGCGCTAATAATAAAATAGCCTAAATTAGACGGAGAAGGCGTATTTAGAGTGAGAGAAAGGACACTCGCCCATTTTAACTTTCATCGTTCTATAAACAAGAGACTTAATAATTTATTCCTGTATTAATCTTACTGAATTTAAAATAATGGGAATAACCAGAGTGAAAATCAAAACTAATACCCATCGCAGAGATGTAAGTGATTAATATTTTAAAGTAAATAACATTGAAATTGAGTTAAATGATAGAACCTTCGAATCCTTAGCGTCCATAGCGTCCATCAAATCAATAGCATCCATATATTAAATTTAATCACCTTAAAAGGCCACTTAATGATTTAATTACTAATTGAGAGGAGAAAAAGTAGAAAAGGGTTTCCGCATAAATGTAGATGATTAAAGCACCAGAAGGAATTTGATCTCGGACAATAACCACTGTCATGCTGACACGCTGCCGACATCATTTGTGTTATTTGGTAAAACCGATTATAATGTGAGTAAAGACCATGATTCCTGTGTTCCTGTGTACCTGAGTAACTTCAATCAGCATGATTCAAATTAATAAAAACATGTGTGAAACCTGAAATGAAAGTATTTCATTTGCAATAGGTGTAAGCTATTAAATCCCTGAGTATGTAATTGCAGGTAAGTCTCAGCCGCATTTAAACTTAATAAAACGATAATTTAACGTTACATCTTCACCATCGCGCACAATTCTGTTTAAAAATTGCACTGAAATTTGCCCGCAAAAAAACGCACCACACTCAACGAGTTCCAACGAACACGATAGTCAAATCAAATCAAATCAAAGTCATTTTTTTTGTTTAGGCCCTGGTAAGGCACTTATGAACGTTAGGTTACATGTTTGAATCTACCACCGGCTCGTAATTACATTTCAACTGAGAAGACTCCGGCAAGAAACTCAGCAAGGCATTTTTTTGTGGATCTTTCTTTTCATATTAGGTTACAGTTTACAGTTATAAATATTAATACATACATTATGCTTACTACAATTGTCACTTAGCCAGGGGCTTAGTCAGTTTTGCTAGTCATATAACCTATATTCCACTAAAGACAACCAACGTTGCCATAATATTAAGATATTTTTGTACATGAAAGATATGCTTATAATTTGTTCTTCGGGCAAAGATACCCAAAGAGGCAATATTGGCGTATTTCTTTATTTTAAAGGACGTCCTCATTTTCATCCCTTAATATGGGTAGTGTCCCTTATTTTAAAATATAGATTAGAGGACGATACGATTTCACCATTTTTTCCTTATGTACGAACACTTGAACTAAAAACCGTAATAAGCTGGATATTGACACTGTAAAAGCGGAATTGCAAATAAAATCGAATTTCAATATGCAGTGCAAAGACTTTTATAAGTTTATTATAAAAAATGAACAAGTTCTTAAAGCAGCAAAAAGTAATGCAAAATATACTGCAAAAAAATAATAAGGTTCTTTGTAAGTTTCTTTGCTTTATGATTATTTGATTATTTCGTATTAAAATAGGTTTTTTTTTTTAAAATAAATATCTCTTCTGATACTGCAACAATTTTATTGAAAGTAACATCAAGTCCTTTGATTCCATCCTTAGTCCTATAATTTCTACTAACAAATCCTCTGCAATACAAAACGTGACCTGGCAACCCTACCCCCAAGTGAGGCGCGCCCCACTGGTTGGTTACAAGCATACTGCAGAAAAACAGATTTTGCTTTTTTTATGGACAAACATAATAGTCATGCTACAGTAGAAGCATATGAGATAGTCAAAAATAATTGTACATATAACTAACTACCTTGAGCACCCTTACACATTCGTCACATAGCTTACAATCTATAGATGTGACCTGTTTCGGACCACTTAAGACAGCTTACAGGAAGGAATGCGACACGTACATAAAATCGAGAAACTTTATTAAAATAACTACATACGAAACAGCTGGGCTATTATTTAATGAACCGTACTCAAGGATAGCATCTTTAGACAAGGGAATATCTGGCTTTAAAATAACCGGAATATTTCCTATGGACCCATCGGTTTTTTTAGATGAAGATTTTATTGTTTTTGACCGGAATGAACATGAATGACAAAATAAAGGGAACACCAAAATCTTTTAACGAAAAGACACCAGATTAGGCTCTTGAACACGTTAATTAAGTACACAAAATCGCCGGTGGTTTAATAGGTATAATAAAAACTGATTCTGCACGTGATTGCTGGTGTGTAACCTTTAATTATCGGTCAGTTATCAGAAATGACACGAAAACTGATTGGTACTCAACGTAAAGACTTTTACGAAGAGACAGTAAGTCCGTCTAACTTGCTTGTTGACATTTTTCAAAAAATAAAGCTATTTGATTAATGCTAAATTAACTAACATTTTTAACGGTCAAGCTGCATCAAGCGAAATAGCAAACGTTTTATTGACTGCCTAATTTCGTGGGTTGCAACTTAACGAAGAGTTTGTAAATTCCCGTTTAGTAGAAAAATCTGTAAATTTCTATAGCCCCTTAAAGAAAGTAAAGTCTCAAACGTTTAAACACTTGCAAACTTTAAAATTACAAGGTAAAAAAAAAACAAAGAAAAACGAGTCAATAGAAACGAATGTTCTAGTTCGTCAAATGTTTTCTGCAATAAAAAATGGGCGTGCAATTGTCTTTAAAAGAATATTGCAAAGTTTTTTTTTCATAGCTGACAGGCTGGGTTTTTGACCACAAGTCACCTGATGTTAAGTGACGGTGTGGTCGAAGATGGTAAGGCACACCTAGCCTGGAATGGAACTGGCTCTCAAGTGAGGCTGCCGGAACACACCGTTAGATGCTTGGCGGCAGAATTTCTAGTTGAGGGTGGTAGCTAGCCAGCCGAGTACTAGAAAGGGCACCACAGTACAAAACGACCCGTTGATTTGGGGCTTCACAATTTTTTCACATGTAAAACTCCTTCTTAGTATAAGCGTACACAAGGTCGCGATGTGCGGAAACGCATAGTTTTCGAGAAAAAAATTCTTTCATTAATTTCTAAGTAATTTGCACTAATTTGACAGAAGTTGCCACAGGTTATATAGCAGGTTCACTCTTTTTACGTTTCGTTTTACGTTCGGCTAGAATGATAACGAAATTTAAGGTTTTTTATTTTAGAAACTTTAATTTCCGACTTTATTTTATTCTTATAAATGTAATAACTATAACAGAAAATACATACCAAGTAAATAATTCAGTTAAAACGTGCTTAAAAAATCAAATAGTTTCATTAGAACTTTTAAATAATTGTCGGTAACGAAATGTAATTTTTGAATTGTGATATAGGTAACCGATACTAATGTTAGACATTCATCGTATGTATTCACAGTCGAGTGTTTCGTAAAGATGTTTAGTGTGATATATTGTGTTTGATTTATTTCTTGTTTTTCTGTAAATAATTTATTTCTTGTTTTAGTGTGATATATTGTGTTTGATTTATTTCTTGTTTTTCTGAAAATAATTTATTTCTTGTTTTAGTGTGATATATTGTGTTTGATTTATTTCTTGTTTTTCTGTAAATAATTTATTTCTTGTTTTAGTGTAATATATTGTGTTTGATTTATTTCTTGTTTTTCTATGTTGGTTATTCATGTATGTGAAATAGCCATAGGCGGGAGCTCCGCTTCGCTCCACTCCCGCTTTAGCCTTCTAACCTAACCGGTCCAAGTCGGACTGGTTACCACTCCTGTGATGGTCGAACTCGTGGTCGATGGTTTAGCCTTCGTGGTTATTTTTTTTATAACAGAGCAAAAAATAAGCTGTTTTGGTTATTCATGCACATGAAAATCAAGGTCATTGACCTTGACCTAAAGGTCATTCAAAGATCTCGACCTCAATGTTTTCGAATTAGGTATTGCCGAGTTGTGTTCGTTAATCTCAACCTCAAGATCACTGATTTTTTTTTTGTTTTTTTTTTCGGAAACTGGATTTCCGCTTTAAATGGTTTTCAAAAACACACTACATATATTATAATCCACCTAAAAAAAATTTTTTTTCTTAAAGTGTTGAATTTTGTAAGAAAGTGTTGTTTTTTGTTTTCGTAAATTTCGGATTTTCGCCTTAAATTATTATCAAAAACACACTATAAACACCATAATATAACTAAAAAAAAATTTTTTTATTTAAAAAGCGACGGGCCATATTGTACAGTGCTTTCCTAGAAAGTACTCTACCACCACGCTATGGTTTCCTCACGATGTTTTCCTTCACCGACAGCTCAAGCTAATAAATAGTTGGGGTTTGAACCCACACCCTTCGGTATGCGAACCGACCACGCTAACCACTATCATCGCTATAAAAAGTGAGTTGCGTGAGCCACCTCCATCGTTATTCGATAATAATGGATAGCTGTGACATACTACAAAAGCAGTATTAACTATCCTCTAAAAAAAAATAAAGATACGTTTAAAGCCTTATTTAAAGAATCAACAATCAAAACTGCTACATTGATCGACGGCCAGGCACTGGTTCAGGCCATTGGGAAACCTAAAGGTGCAAAGAATTTAGGAGATTTAAGCGATGCATTTTTGCGAGCGGTCAAGTCGAATTTCAAGCATAATGAGTGTGAAATTTTCATGTACTGTTTGAATGCTACAACAAAGCATCTATCAAGTCTGGAGCACGATAAAAACGAAGTCAAGACACCATTCCAATCGAACACCGAACACGAGCGCGGGGAAAATTCGCTCGGTAAAATTCTTTTCTTAACAATATTTATTTTCCTGACAGATTAATATTAATAATTGTGGAACAAACAAATAGATATGCTTCTCAGAAGAATAGTGTTCATTGAAAATTAGTAACAGAACAAGACAGTCTTACCACAAAAAAGTTAAGCATCTGTTGAGCACGTGTTCAAAAAAAGTGTTACCACAGAACTTCGTTTTACGATTGTCTAGAGTTAGATACGACTTAAACACTGTCTAAATTCAAACAAGAGACATAGCTATTAACTGGTGTCTAAGTTTTTATGTCAACCAAATAACTGTCAATCGAGAATTAACCATTACTACTTTTTGCTGTAAACATTGTGATTGTGGTAAAATTAACAGTATCTTCGTATTTGCCATAGATTACACCCACATAAGAATTAAAAGAGTGGGTGGTGATATGAGTGAAGCTTATGTGAATCGAAAGGGGTATTATTCTATTAATACACAAGATGTAAGTATGTAATTCAAAATTAAAAATTAGGGACATTGTCGCACGGTGGAGAGGAAGTGTACATGATGCACGAATTTTCAATGAAAGTATGTTGAAAGAGAGATTTGAAAACAACGAATTTTATGGTAGATTACTAGGAGACATTGGGTATGCATGTACTCCATATCTACATATTTACACCGTTGCTTAATCCTAGCAATGAAAAAAGAAGCCTACAATAAAGCTCATAAAAGTACCCGAATCACGATGGAAAGGTGTTTCGGTTTGAAACAAAGATTTAGGTGCCTTTTAAGAGACATGTACATGAAATTGAGCACTGCCAAAGCTACGATTGTTGCGTTAGCAGTGCTAGATAATATAACAATTGACAACAATAAGTACATAATAGTACTAAAAATTAAAATAATCTAGATATGACGACTGATGAACAGTTATAAGCTCATTTATTGGAAAAAGAAGTCATATATAAACGCTTTCATATTTATCAAAATCAAAAACGCGATAACAAGTTTGTTGTACCTTAGGGTTTCTATCTTCAGAAAGTTATGCGACATCGTATGGTGAAAGTATGCAGTTGTATTATTCCAAAAAGTATGCTGTGTTTAATTTTACAGTATATGAGAGTGGAACGCAGAACGGATGCTGTTATTTATATCTCTTTGACGAGAAAATGTAAGTAAAATGCTATCAAAAACAATCATAAAATTAATTTAGAACTTCTTCTCATCCAACTTTTGCGGAGTTTTTTCCGTTTCTACTTTAGAATCGGACATTGTAAACTCAAATCGATTCTATCACACAAAACTTTATTATTTTTATTGTTCACCTCTATTCTTTTTAGTCTCCACTCGCTCCAATTAAACAACAAACGACAGCTATTACATGCAAAATTTAATTGTCTTTTAGAATATATCAAATAGTACTGCAAAAGACACCTATTTAGTTTAGTCGCGTAGACTTGGCGCGTGGCTAAGGGTTTCTCTCCCTTACGAATGCGCAATAAACAACACGATGATGAAGAATCGGCGATTGATAAAGGTTTATTGCATTAACACACTTATTAAATTGGGTTAGAGTATGTTATAGACTGTTTATTCTATAAACTTATTACTATTAGAAATTAGTAGTTGTCAGGAGACTGGACTACGCTCCTTTTTATGCATAGTTCATACACTGTAGACGTAGGTATATATTTATTTCAAAACACAAATATCAGGAGATTGACAAATATGTATGATTTATGTGAAATCTGTCATGAATATAAGACATATTTCACATTGGGAATTGGGGTCACATTTCCAAAGAAGTTTATGAAGAGCATATAAATAAGAAGAATGAAGCAAGAGTAGAGAAGGATTCTGATGAAGATTAAAAGGAATTTGTGTTCACAGTACGAGAGTATCTACGAGCGATACTTGATACTCCAATGTTTCATCAAACTATTATAAGACAGCTATGTGTTCACTACTGGTCTATTTATGACATGAAAACAGGCGATGGGTAGTGCTTTTTATGAAATGAGGGTGAAAGTAGGCTGAATTCTAATGAGTTAGCAACTCCAAATCCCAAAAATAGAAGATGACAACAGACGACTTTATATACACACGGGTGTATTATATCAAAACAGAAACGTCGTTCTAAGCAACGCTCTCCTTAAGGCAAGTCACCGATAACAAAGCGGAGAAAACATGTGATGGTAGATCAAAGATTTTAGGTACTTAATATTAAATAACGGACCTGCAAAAAATATACGACATACAGATACATAAAGATGTTTTCTAAAGAATGTGCTAATTTGTTACACGATAGGATGTACTCCACTAGATCTTATATAATCCTGAAAACCGGCTAAAATTAAGATCGGAAACGAATAATTTAGTAATATTTCTTTTTACTTTGCACATAATTTTATATAGAAATATTTATTTTCAAGTACTAGAGAAACCCTGCTAAATTTTGGTTTTCAACTGAAGTCCTATATTTATTAAATTCAAATTTATCCCAGAACTTAACGTTGTCCAGCGGTTTCAGCCCCGCCAGTCTCAATCAGGCGCTTGCCAACGTCGAACGTCTGTCAAGTTTTAGCCGCTCGATCAGAATTGAAAATGGCTAATAAAAAAAGCAAAATTAGGAAGAAATCAGTGCTAGTCTCTAAACGAAGGACAGGAAAAGAGAACTATGAGAAAAGGTAAGTAATTTACTCTCTTTTTTTCGTAAAATTGTGTGGATTAAATTTTTGGATGATTTTGTAATTACTTAATGACACACCGAATAAATATGTCAGTATGACCAAAAAGTTTCACTTCAAAATTTGGTTTGAAATTGAAATGTGTAGGTATAGTAACTGAGTAGCTATATCTAGTTTATTTGATCTAACTTTGCAAATGCAGGATTTTTTTTATCTTAACGTGTACAATGAGTACAATAACTTCCTTTCGGCTTAGTACTACGGTTCCATGTGATAATCCCTATATCCCTATAAATGGTTTTAGCATCATGTGCGACGTTAGGGGCGTTTATTACGTTATTACAAGTAAAGTAAAATTTAAAAAAAAAAGTTGAAAAAAATGCATAAAAATGACATGAGTAAGTAATATAACGTTTAATTTTTTGTAGCAATATGAAAGAATTAAAAAACAATTCTCTGATTGTGGAATCAAAAAAAGAACTACCAGACCAGCCCGTCAAAGGGCGACGAATTGTGTGTTGTTTTTTTTTTATTAAAAATGTATTCTCTGCGATTACTTTGGGCAGCCCAAAACGAAAGCGTCTGGCTTAGACGCCAGAGAAGACTCCGCTCTCGGCAACAAATGGAAAGTGTTGATGAGATGCCGGAATCTTTATTTATCGAGCATTTTAGGCGTAGCAAAGCCGTATTTAAAATGCTTTGCCGAGGAATGAAAACTTCGACCGCCTTGAAAGGGTCTACAGAGATCTCCATAGAAGTAAAGGTAAGCTATGAATGTTTTTGATTTCTCTAATAATTACATTTCAAGTACATAGTTATGTATCCCCCACGTCCCTCCATTCTAGATTAAGTTGTTTACTTCTAGAATTCTCTTATCGAAGCCTTACTCAGCAAAGCTATATCAGTTCCCACAACTGGAGCTTGCTGGAAAAGACTTGGTGGCGTGAGACCACCCTAGTAGCATAGTTTACCTTTAGTTATAATTAATTATAGGCGTCATTCAATTGTGAGCCTCTAAATCGGCCGGTTGTTGCATTAAATATACTTAAAAAAAAAAAAAAAACTGTGTTTGGGAAATTTAACTGGCGCAGCCGGTAGGATCCGTTACGTAGAGCAACGCTAGTTTCGCATTTCCGGACATCAATATCTGAGCGCGGAACCGTGACGCGAGACGCTTAGTGCGGATCCTCGAACCAAATAAATTCGTTGAAGGACCCTGCAGCAGTGACCTGGTATGGAGGCGGTCGGCTGGTGAGTAAAACTTTTCGTCATCCTTACCACTCCCTATACCTTCCAAAAATATTGTTATTCTGAGATAAGAACTCGCTCATTATAACGTACCTGGTGACTAGAGCATTAACAATTGTTTAGTCAAACTTACTGATAAGATCAAGTTACAATAAAATAAGTGTCATAGACGCTATAGGTAAATTTAATAATTAATTTCGGTCTCAATATCGACTGATAGTGACCTTCATATCGGTTTCTAGCTTATAAAAATATAATTATTAAAGGTATAATTTATATTTTAAGGTGTATTTAGATTTAAGATTTTGTACGTAATATTTTATTTATATTTTTGTGTGTGCTTAATTTAGTTCTATCTACGAATTACATACCTAATATACTTAACAATGGCCACTGAACATATAACCCCAATCTCTCGGGAAATTTTGAACATTATACCGATATATGGCGGGGATAAAAGTCAATTAAATTTATACATAAGAAAGGCCGAGTATTCTTATTTTTATTCGGAATGGGGGCGATGGGTCCTGCACTGACGTCCCGATTGGGGTGTATTGTGCATTTCCCCCTACCAGCGTAGGCCGAGTATGTAATTAATAGATTTAGGGGAGACGACGCCCAAGACCGCTACATCTTCCAAAGCGTGACGAGTCGGCTCAATGATAAGGCCGCTTCCCACAACTGGAGCTTGCTGGAAAAGACTTGGTGGCGTGAGACCACCCTAGTAGCATAGTTTACCTTTAGTTATAATTAATTATAGGCGTCATTCAATTGTGAGCCTCTAAATCGGCCAGTTGTTTCATTAAATATACTTTAAAAAAATTAAAATCTGAGTTTGGGAAATTTAACTACATACCTAAGTAATAACATTATTTGTTATGTTTCAGGTGCTTTGTGCCCTTAGCTTCTTTGCGACTGAGTCTTATCAAAGAGTAGTTGGTTTTGGACAGCACCTAACACAAAGAACAAAGAGTCGTTGTATTAGAGAGGTTGTGGAAGCTCTCAACCACCCAAATAAGACGAAAAAAGGATGTATAATTTACCTGGAATAATAGGCTGCATTGATTGCACTCATATTGCAATTGTGAAGACTGTTATTGATGAACAGTTATTTTATAATGGAAAAGAGTATCAGTCCTTAAATGTTCAGATAGCGAGTTTGTAGTATTTTGGTATTCATTAGAAAGATGAGTAGTTCTAAAAATTGTTTGAACAAACTTTTAAAACATCATCTAAATTACTTATTTAAAATAAATCTTTTCTTCACAGTATAACTAACTGTTCTGTTTACAGATTTGCAATCACAACTTAGAAATAATAAATGTTAATTCTAAGTTTGGTGGAGCTACACATGATTCATACATATGGTCTGCGAGTGAACTAGAGACGTACATGCGTAGACTTCACCAGAGTAGAGAACATGTTTGGTTACTAGGTAAGACACCTGATTTTATTACTAAAGGTAACAATTTTTGCACTATTATTATGTACCTACTGACACATTGTTAAATAAAAAATGTTATTTTTAAAATTTATGAATGGAAATTTGACTTGTAACTTTGGTGTTATTAATAAAATATTCATATTTGCACGCCAAAAATGAGTAGATTTTACACAGCATCATCTAATCCCAAACCAAGAAAGCTTGCCCTTTACCTTTTTGTTTTTGTAAATAGCATATTCTAAGTTTTTAAGCCGTTGAATATGCGCGAAAAAAGGCGGTAGACCCATTTATTATCTACCCCTACTTTGATCTTCTGGAAAAAACAATATGCAACTTAAATTTACAAAACAAACCATCCGCGATTTGGAATCTAGATGAAACAAGCTTATCTAAGGACCCGGCTAAAACCAAAGTCGTTGGTGCTAAAGGCCATGCATCGACTAGAGTGATTTCATCACCTGGAAGAGAAAACACAACGGTGCTACTTGGTGCCAGTGGTTCCGGAAAAAAGGCGCCACTCCTTATTGTCTTTAAAGGTAAAAATGTATGGGAAACATGGACCCCTCACCAGAGGCATCTTATGCCGCAAGTAAAAATGGCTGGATGGAAGCCCAAATATTTGAAACTTACTTCAAAAAACCTTTTTTAAAAAAAGTTATAAAAGTTATAAGCGGCCCAGAAAAATACTTGGACATAATTTCCAAATTTAGTACTGTGGCTGTACTGTACCACTTTAGGAGATCCTGAATGTAAAGTATTTGACTGTTAATTATTAAAACTTTTTAAGTTAGTTGGTAGCTGGCAAATCCAGTTCAAACAATGCAAGAGATTTGTTTTGAAACGTTCAAAAAGGGCCGGCATCATTCTGGTTGAAGGACATCTACATTACATCAGTGATAAAAAAAACTGCAAAAAAGTCCAATTTGCGCAATCTATTGTTTGGGTCCTCGCGAATCACTACGAAATCGATTTAAGGATTTTAAGATATTAACGTTACCTTCACAGTACATATACGAAAATGTTTTTATGTTTGTCCGGAAAAAATTAAATTCATTTGAAATTAATAGTAGCCGCCATAACTTAAACACAAGAAATAAAGATAACATTGCGTCACCTAGATTTATTATTTGTTCCGGTCACTCCAAAATTTTTTAGACGGTAAAACTTTGAAAAGCGTTCCGTAATATACTGACTGAAGTAGAATACTAAGTTGACAAAGCATTACTCGATTATTTAAAAGAACAAAGAATACTAACGAAATGAAAAGAGGAAAGAACTAAAGATAGAATATTGAACCAGGAACGTCTTTTTTAAAATCAGTCATTGCAAAAACAGAAGTAACTGAAAAACATGCTAATAAAAGAGAGAAAGTACGTAGAAGTAAACAAATTATAAAACCGAAAAAAATATTACCGAAAGAAGGAAGTTAGCGACTGATACAGAAATAGAAAGAATCGAAGATTGTTAAGGACTTCAGAATAACTTTATTACAATCAGTAAAATGGACGATGGAAAAACAGATCAGACTCAGACTACCACTATAAACAGACATTAGTAGACTTAGTTCTGTAATAAAATCTGGATATACTACAATCAGTCTGGGTAGTTTAACCCTTAAATGGACAATGTTGTTTTTAAACAACATACTAAACATCACAGATAAAATTGACCTTCTTTTAATTTTTTGTTAATTTTGACAACTAGTTCTTATTTCTGAACGAATTTTGTACTTTTTTTTAATGTTGGCACTATCCAATATTTATATGTTAAATAAGTTAATGTCAAATGTCACTTTGAAGAAAACTTTTCTAGTGGCGCGAAACTAAGTTTTGTAGCTGTGTTCGGACTTTGATAAAATATAATGTAAGTATATAACATATTTTTATTTGCTTGATTATATCTTCAATTACATGTTCATGTTGTAAAACATTGAAAATCACTTGATGCTACTGTCGAATTAGGCGAAATCTGGTATGTTGTAGGAAAACTACAATGCGCATTGCCTGCTAAATAAATTCATGTTTGGTGAAGGATTTTTATTTTGCTTTTCAGCATGCCGCGATTACTAGAAAGCGAAATTACAAAGTATTTAGAAACTCTTGAAGATTCAGAAGATGGCTTAGACGGGTCAGACTCTGAAGTAGAGGATGAAGGTCACTATTATCAAACAGCTCGAGATGTTCTTCGAGACCTTGAAAATAGTGATGAAGGTGAGAATGCCCAGTCTGATGAAGTGGATGCTGATCCTCCTCTTGTAATCGACAACGATGAATATATGCCAGACCCTCCTATTTTGGAAGCCGAAGAAGCAGCACCCCAGAGTAGATCACAAGGGATTTCTAAACAACCTCTGGTTTGGCGAAAACGGAATTTGGCGATTTTCATTTATAGGTCGTTATCACATCACAATGAAGAGCCGCAAGTGGACCATGCGGTTATTTTATCATTTCCTGGACCTCGCAGTTATAAATTCATGGGTTATGTTCAAGAAGGTAAATAATATAAAAGGAAATGATCAACTTCTCAATTTGGGTACATTCAGACGAGAACTTGCTGAAACCCTCTGCAAATTGGGTCTACCTGCAAATGGCGCTAAACGTGGTCGACCTAGTGGGAGCACAATACAAAGAGAACTTGTAATGAAGAAGTTCCGAGGACCAGCTCAAGCAATTCCTTTGAAAGACGTCAGATTGGATCAGACATGTCATTGGGCAGTTTGGCTGGATAAGCAGCAGAGGTGCAAATTCCCAAAATGTTCAGGCTTTACATTCAAAATGTGCCAAAAATGTCGTGTATCTTTATGTGATACGAAAAAAAGCAATTGTTTTTATAAATATCATAATGAAGAATAAATAAATACATTTCAAAAACAATATCCACTCTTATTTTACCCATACTTGCAAAATCTCAATGAATGCGCAATGTAGTTTATAAACAACACTCACATGATTGCAAAAAAAAATATAGTAAATTCATGTCTAGATTTTTTTACTCATTTTTCCTAGACAGTAATACATGTCTATTACACAAATATATTTTTTTTAAACGTGAAATAAAAATCGTCCATTTAAGGGTTAAACTTTCAATATAACATTCGCCCAAAATCTTGTTAACGACTGTTTTTTTTTTTGCCTTCACAAAAGCTTATTAGCTACAAATTTTGTAAAAGTTTAAAGAGAGGTATCTTCATAAATGCTTTCAACTGTCAATTTGACACCGTCAAAAGTTCATTTTAACTGTGTTTTTTAAAAGCGTAGTTGATTCAGGCAAAAAAAATGTTTGCTGTGCTGATATTTGATAGTGTACAGAGGAAGGTGTTTCTTTAAACTAATTGTTATGCATCTATCCTTGTTCACGATCAGAATTTGTTATCAATTCCTTACATATCCAGTAATTTTGGCAAAATATATGTTATCTAAATATTGACTAGTAGATCGTGGTAACTTTGGCCCGGGCCAATTTTAGCCTGATAGTAATTTTATAAGTTGCTATCACCGGTTAAGCCTTTTTATAATAATTTGATAAGAAGATTTATGTACACGCCTAATATATGTAATGTATTTTAAAAATCTAATGTTGTAACTATTTATCACAGGCAACTGTCTCTCTCGGCGACTCTAAATTTTAGCTCGTATATAGAGTCCAAAGCTCAACAAGCAGCAAAAAAGCTTGGCATCCTCTCTAGGGTGAGACAGTACTTCACACCTGAACAGCTGCTAAGTTTGTATAAAGCGCAAGTAAGGTCGTGTATGGAGTACTGCTCTCACCTATGGGACGGCTCTGCTAAATATCAGATTGAGGCTCTGGAGTCAATCGAGAGGCGTGCTAGGAGGCTAATAGGTGACTACACTCTGGCTTCGTCTCAGTTGCAAAGCCTTGAACACTGACGTAAAGTTGCTTGTTTGTCTGTCTTCTATCGGATACATTTCGGAGAGTGTGCCTTAGAACTGCATAATTTGGTGCCACCTGCCCCTTTTTATTACCGGACGGCCGGGCAGACACGACCAAAGCGCCATCCTTACATGGTGGATATTCCCCATGTTCGGACTAAGCGCTCCGATTCCACATTCTTAATACGTAAAATTTTTTGGACCGGCACCCTGAGATTTAACAACGTATTGCGCATAATATCAGCAGGATACGGGCAGAAATCAATAAATTAAATTGAAATTCATTTATTTCAGGCAACATGACTCATATAAAATTGAAATAAAAACATTATAACATCAAAAACATTAAACATTATAATAATAGCAATATTAAAAATAAAATATATAAATTAAATGTCAGTAATAATAGTAATAATAATAATGTATTTTAGCTCTTTGTCATCGGCACCGGTACCTGTAAATGCCTATTGCAGGCATACCGTAGGAAAGAGCAACCCTGTGAGCAACAGTCTGGCGGGAATCATCCTCAGCACATATATTCAAAATTACGACACCTTTATTAAAACAAAAGATACTCACAGTATAAATACCTGACAATAAAATTATTTAAGTCTACCATATTCCAGAATAAAAATGCTAAACGAAAGTCCACACTACATGGCAATCAAAATTTATAATAAACTACCCAACTACATTAGAAACGAAACCAAATTTACCCCTTTTTATGAAGATAATGAAAGAATTCCTTATTAATAATTGCTGTTACTCCATAGAAGAATACTTTGAAGCCACCGCTAATAAATAAATATTAAAGTATGACGATCCACTTTAACGCTGATACTGAAATTGTTAAATGAAGCGCCTTCGCGCTAATATTTGCAATGCCTGAAAACGGCGACTAAGTCTTAAGTGCATATTTAATTTTTAAGATCATTTTGTCCACTTAGTGACAAATAAATAAATATGAATATGATATTTATTCAACACAGGACACCCCTAGTTTGTGTTTGCCTATTGTAATTATGTACAACACTACATGGGGAATAACCTTGTCGACGGAAAGAAAAGTAACACAACATTGTTGGTCATAGTCATAGACAGTACTGTTCCCTGTTCTATTTAATTATTTGATTAGAAAACACTGTGTATGATTCTACGTTTCGTTATTATTTTGTGAATGTCGTAGAATGTACGACTAAAATACTAATGTGTCGTACATTCTACGACATTTTTAGTGCAATTATGGATAAATGGTTGCTAAAAGGCCAAAATAAAAAGGAACCTGACGATTCTAAGATAAGTTATTATTATTTACAAAGTTTGATCGAACATCATACATCTCCCATTTCAACAAGAAGTACTTTAGTGAGCTAAAGGCCTAAAGCTAAGATTTAGATTTTAAGCACCAGTGTTTCCAAAAGTGTAATAAACTCTCTGCCAACATACTACCACGTAGCTCTAACAAATCGCCATGAAACCTTTCAGAACGTAGTTGGTCAGTGAGAGTAGTGGTCGTTACTCGCTGTAAAACTTTCCGCACACAATAGCTATTCTGTATTCTATTTTTTTAACCAAATAGTTATTTTTAAAGGTCAAGAAAAGAGAACCTGCTCCGGAGATAACGGAGGCATCAACATCTAGAGCATAAGCAAACGCTAGTTCCTATCTTATTCCAGTTTCAGTAACCATGGCTTGAAGTGAGTCAAGTTATCCACCAAAAAAGAAGGTAAAACGCTTAAACAAATTTAACGATTATTGGCTCAAGGAACCAGAGTTTTCAAATTGGTTACAGAAAGATGGACATGAATTAGCAAACTGCGTACTTTGCTCGGTGTCGATTATAGCACATAAAAGTGACCTAATTCGTCACATGAACTCAGACCGCCACAAGAAAAAAACACTGGAAAGCAAAGAACTTCCAAAAATCTCATCTTACTTACCAGCAACGGCTTTAGATGAAAAAGTGAGAACAGATGAGTTAGTTGGAGCGTTAGCTGAACACAATATACCAATATCATTCATGGATACTCTAGGGCCTAGAGTATCCATGAATGATATTGTCTAGAGTCTAGGCCCACTATGTAAAAACATTTTCCCCGATTCAACTATTGCTAAAAGTACTAATTTACACAGAACCAAAGCCACAGCTATTGTAAATAATGTTTTAGGAAACACATTTGTGGAGGATGTTATTGGAAAAATAGTTGTAATAATAACAACAGCAGTGGTCTGTTAGTGCCAGATTCGTGGTCAATATATTCCTATTTTTTCTGCAAGTGACAAGTATGAAGTCTACAAAGTCATTCCTATTCTTATTTGAAATATTGACAAACATGTGTAACTAAGATTAATTATTTACACAAGCCAGTACATTGATATGCAACCTCCAATACGCCCCCTTAATCTATTACACCATCACACCATACACTTTATCTATTAGTTCCATTCCAGGCTAGGTGTGCTTTACCATCTTCGACCACACCGTCACTTAACATCAGGTGAGGTGTGGTCAAACACCAAGCCAGTAAAACATAAAAAAAAAATAAAAAAAAAAATACACATGCGTATGATCACTTCTGTACTTGTCAGTACTCGGTACATAAAACTAAATAAATCACTAACACTTCTGTGTCCGACTGTACTACACTGTACCCAAAAGTAGAGTACAAAAACAGAAGAAATCTAACATAATAAAGCATGCATAACGAAATCAAATTTAGAAAAATTATCTATTACACAAAACACACTTAAAAAATAATAATAATATCTAAACATCTAACTACTCATCCGCCCCCTTAAGGCGGGGCAAGCCGAGAACTTTAGGTATTTTAGGCTGCCTCCGGCCCACTTTTTCGGAGCGCGACGTATTCATTTACGCGAGTCGGAAGTTGTTTGCGATGCGCCGCGCAAGACGTGCGCGCGGACAGCCACGCTGTGTACGTTACTCGAGTAGTGGATAACAAGTCAGTACATCAATTTCTAGGAAATCGATAAAATAGCTGATCACATACTGTCATTGTATTTATTTTTAGGAATATTCTTATAGTGATCAGTTTTGGCTCGTTACGTATACTCACTAAGTAATAGTATATAGGTATATATGTATGTAACTACCTATGCACTTTCAATGATTTTTTGGTTTTCAGAAAGTCTATAGAAAAAGTGCTGAACTCAAATGAAATTGGACGATGCGTATCTACCTACTTATTGTAAAGAACTGGGGGTCTTTCAACTTATTTTTCAAATAAAAAAATAAAAAAATCGTAGGACATTACACACAGCGCCATCTGACCCCAAACTAAGCAAAGCTTGTACTATGGAAGTCAGTTTTTGTTTTTGTAAATACATAGGTAATTATAATATACACCGAACACTCAGACACAGAACAAACATTTTTGATTATAGTACAAAATTTGTAGCGATGATGGTTCAGTGGTTAGCGCGGTAGGTTCGTATGCCGAAGGGCGTGGGTTCAAACCCCAACAATGAGCTTGAGCTGCCGGTGAAGGAAAACATCGTGAGGAAACCATAGCATGGTGGTAGGGTACTTTCTAGTACTCGGCTGGCTAGCTACCACCCTCAAGTTGAAAATCTGCCGCCAAGCAGGTTTAGGTGTGATTGTTCAAGGAAGACGCTGCTGCCCATCTTCCGGATCACATCTCTTACTCTTACGGCAACCGGGTAGAGGGTGGGGTACTATTCTTACGCCGGCACCACCACGGCACATAATAATATTTGTGCTTCATAATAAATACAGGGTGTTAGGTATGATACCAGACATCGTGCATTTCATTTTCGTGATTATTTTCACCATAATTTTTATGTCACCCAGAAATAACTTTAATAAATACAGGTTGTTACTTATGATACGGGACGTCGTCCATACTTTAATTTTCATGATTATTTTGTCACCATAATTTTTAATCACCCAGAAAATTAAATAACTTTTATAATATTTTTGCTTTATGATAAATACCAGGGTGTTAGGACACAGGAAGTCGTCGGACACACGTCTTAATTTTAATAATAATTTTCTGTCACCATATTTAGTCTGGAGGAAATCGACCTATTTCAAGAAATCTTCAATCTTCTTTCATCTTTTCCAAATATCTACGGCTGGTATAGATGTGTTCATCGTTGCGTGTAGTTCATTGAACAGCTAGTTGTAACTTGAGAAAGTGGGGATTGGCAGCACTGTGACGTCACAAACACGGTGCGGTGGCTGACAGTTGTAGATATTTGTTCATATCTTGAGTTCTATTTACTCAAATTGGCCGAATGAGGTGTCGTTTGAAAGCTTATTTGATGATCTATAATGTTTTTGTTAGACCTATAACGTAAGTTTAGTAATTATTACAATATTAAAATATAAAAAAATGCCTCCTACATGTGCACATTTACCGGTATGATTAAAAAACTAGAAACTGTAGTATAAAATAGTAGTATATAACTAGAAATTGTAAAATTGTACTTATCTGGTAAATTTTATAGGAGAAAATGACATTCTGATACCACTCTAGTCCTATCATATTATTTTCTTATTCTAGATTCATATCAACTGTATACGCTTTATAAACGTAGCGTTTTCTTGCATGTAGCCATGACATAGTGGACTCCCCAAAGCCTCCAGTTCTTTCTATTTGCAATAACTTGATTCGCTTAAGGCTTACTATTAGACGACGGTCCTTTCATTGTAAATTAGAAAGTCACTTGTTATTTCTTCAAGTCTAAACTAATGGGTCTTCTTCCGATATGGGTGAAATTTAGAATAGTTAGCCCATGTCTTAGTTTGAGATATTGGCTTCTTTTTGGGTGAGCGGGTTAAGTTATTGGTGTCTACATATATATATATATATATACAGGGTGTAAGGGTGATTAAGACATTAAAATAACAAATAAGTACAATGAGATACAACAAAGTAAATGTTATTGATTATATTTATAATTTACATTAGCTTTATAATATAAAAATTAATCATACGACTAGATTATCGCGGTTATTTATTTATTTAGATCATAAACACTATACATGTCACAACATTCATAACGATCATCAACATAACAAAAGAACAATCACAATGTTATTGCGGTCATACATATATTAGGCCTTTATGTAATTTATCTAATCAAAATAATCACCTATGCAATCGATGCATCTTTGCCAACGCAGAGGAGTTTGTTCATGCTCTTAAAAAAAATCAGCTGGACAGGAGGCAACAAGTTCTTCAAAGGCATTTTTTACTGCCTCTCAGGTATTTAATTTTTTCCCCGCAAAAAAGTTATCCAAATTCTGGAAAAAGTAGAAGTCTGTAGGCGCAAGGTTGGTGAGTACGGCGGAGGACGGAAAGCTTCCAGCTCTTGCAACTTGGAGATCGTCTGCAGTGCAGTATGAAGTTGCTCGTTATCGTGTAGGAGCAGCGGAGACGAATGATTGACCAAAGTTGGTTGGAGATGTGCGAGCTTTTCCATCATTGTGTTCTTCACAGTACAGTATCTGCAGTAATGCTCATCCCGTTTGGTAAGAAGCTGTGATGAATTACACAGGCGCTAGACCACCAAACAGTGATCATCACTTTTCTAGGGGTAAGTTTTCGTTTAGGGCATTGTTTAGGTCCTGAACCAGGATCCAACCAATTTGCTGAGCGTTTACGATTGTCAATCAGAATCCATTTTTCGTAACAATGCGGTCTTTTATTCCATCGTACTCGAAGAAGTAACGCCAGAGGCATGGAACAGAGGCATGGTGGTGCTGTTCTTTAAAAAAGGTGACAATACCTTATTGAAGAATCATAGACCCATCTCGCTTCTGAGCCATGTTTATAAGCTGTTTTCAAGGGTCATTAAGAACCGTCTCAGTCGCAGGTTCGATGACTTTCAGCCTTCCGAACAAGCCGGTTTCCGAATAGGATACAGTACCATAGAACCACATCCACACGTTACGGCAAATTATACAGAAGACCGAAGAGTATAGTTTGCCACTATGTTTAGCGTTTGTCGACTATGAGAAAGCCTTTGATTCGATCGAGCTATGGGCGGTGGTTGAGTCTCTCCAACGATGCCATATTGACTATCGGTATATCAAAGTGTTGAAGTGTTTGTATAATAACAGTTCTGGAGTGGCCACATAGAGACCACAGACCGGCAAGCACAGCGTAGGACGTCCACCCACAAGGTGGACAGACAACCTCATAAAGACCACAGGAACGCGCTGGATGCGAGCCGCTTGCGATGCCATGCGATGAAAACAAAACATTAATCATTAAAAGGAAAAAGAATTCCATGTTATTAAAATAAAATTAATTTGAAATTAGAATTCATGGCTTAACACAAATTTGAAATGCCCAGTACTGCAGAACGGCAATTTCATAGGTAACCAATATAGGTAAGGCAACAGGTAAGTTCAAAAACCTATTATTATTATTATGCAAAAATGTCTGATTTAGTTACAAAGTCAAGAAAACTGTAAAAAATTCAAATTTAATGCCCTTTGTGAAAGTTTTAGCATTAAAATTCGTTAAATTGCAGTTGCCTTGGTTGATATATGGATTGGGGGGATGGACAATGGCGGTCGTCATTAGATACGTGGCCTGGCTTTACGCTACAATCATTATTGTCCTCTTTACCGTCTTCAAATATAATGTCTCGTATGCGCATACTACGAATTTGACGCGGATCGACAATTTCTGGTAAGAGACATTTCAGGTAAAATCCTACAATCTTTTTTTCCATTTCCTGCCTCCAAAATTCATCATCTTTGTAAATGCGTTCAACAACCAGTAGATGGTCCTCACCTGACCATATTCCAAAGATGCATAGTTTTTTGTCAGTAATATGCAGTTGTCCCTACACCTGGTAGTACCAATTACTTTTTTTTATTTCTTTTTTTTTTCTTTTTATCAAATTTGTATTTTATTGGCTTCAATAGCAGAATCAATACCAGTTTTAAACGCCGTTATTGGACACTTCACTTCAACGATCGTGTCATTTCCGACAAGACCGTCGGGTGTTGCGCCAATAAACGGATAAGTTTTGTCTATAAAAAGCCCGCAAGGCTAAATTTTAATGTTTTCTTATCGCTCTAGTTGCTGGATGGCCTGCTTTTCATGTTCGACACCATGAGCCACTGATGTTATGTGGCCTATACTTTTTTTATAAAGCAAATTTTTTACTATGTTTGCGCTACTTTTATTAAGTTTTCTCTTGCAAACTGGGCCAAAATTCGAGGCAGTTATTAAGTTTTTTCTGAGTTCCATACACTGACTCGAATCTTTTTGGAGAATAGTGCTTCTTTCTATGTGTTTTATCATTTGTCATGGTCTTTAAATTTAGCAAAAAGTCTTTTTTCGCTATTTCCAACGACTTTGGGCTTAAATCTGGAGCCGTACTTGTGGGCCCATAGTTGTGCTGCGCAAAACTTTTTCAAATTTCCTATATTTTTTTTGTGGGATGCATTCTGTTGATTTTTCTTTTTTGTGATCTTCTCTTTTCTATTTCTTTATCCTTTCCTCTTGGACTTTTTCCCAAAATTGATTTCTGTACGGACGAAATTGCAGATTGACGATTAAATGAAACCACAGCGGCAGAACATCTTCCTTGATAGCCTCGTCTCTGTGAAAAATTCACTCGCTTACCTCCAACGAATTTGGCAATCACGCTATTAAATCGTTCGACTACATTCGTGTCCACATCTTCGATGAGACTTCGTGCTTTGTTTGCTGCAGTGGCGACTTTCGCATTAACCCGAAATAAGAATGTCGAGTTTTCAATTTCCTTCATAGTATTATGACTCGGACTTTTATCTTTGGAGCAGATGTAGTCCTCACAAAGTCTATGGTCTCCATAGGCATGTGCCGCTGAGTTAGTGATGTCTTTATGCAATAAATTTACTGATGTACTTTTGGCATTTCCCGAACCTTTGTGAAATTTTATTGATTTCACTATATTTTTTCGCATACTCATCACTTTTTCATTAGTAAGAGTTTTTCTATGTTTCACGGGGTATTTCGTCTCCTTTTCAATAGCTCGCAATTTATTGCAAAAATTACTTAAAATATGGTTACTGTGGCGGTGCGGCATAGCGGTGACATACTCGCGCACGCCGTCTGGCGGCGCGCTGGCAACTGAGGCCGCGCAGCGCGCGCCGTTTATTTATGCGAACGTTGCGGCGCGTCGTTCCGGCGGCGCATCATCTCTGCGGAGCGTGCACGCATGCGCCGTCCAGTGGCGCGCTGAGAACTGCCTTCTCTAAAGCGCGCGCCGTATATTTATGTAGACGCGTTTTAGCAAATTCTCGTATTCCAAATGTGTACTCGTTACGGTATGGTACGGGAGAGGAGCAAACTAATAGCTTGTATGTTAGATGGTTTGAAAATAAAGCATCGTGTAACCTGAGTACTTCTTTCATTCTGAAACCAGCAGTCGACCCATACACACCTCATGCTCTGAACATTGGAACAGCAAGACTGACCCCACAAGTGGTGACCCGCGACTATACAAAGAAGAGCACAAGAAGCGAAATGTCGCAAAAAGGAAGCACGCAGTTCAAGCTTCTTTCGAAGCTAGTAGAAAAATTATCGTTTGAGATCGCCGAATTACGAGCTAGCTACAGAGCGGACGCGCAGCCACGTTATCGTCGTCACTCTCGCACACCGGCTAATGGCGGACGGAAGCCAGGAGATCCAGACTGGCAGTGTCAGTACCATTTCCGGTACAGGAACAACGCTCGGCACTGCTCGAAGCACCGTGCGCAAAGGCAAGAAAGCCAGAAAACTAACGCCGACATCTACTTTAGCGGGAGTGGATGTCCCAACTGTTAGCCACCGCTTATGCGTCATCGATTTGAACACACGGGAACGTTTTCTCGTGGACACTGGAGCCAATATCTCGGTGTTAGCGGCGCGACACAGAACCAATGGACAGTCTGACACAGCGGAGTATCAACTGTACGCAGCGAACAACATGCCTATACGTACCTATGGAGAGCGTACATTAGAGCTCAACCTAGGACTACGGCGTACTTTTCGGTGGACTTTTGTGGTTGCTGATGTGAAGACTTCGATCTTGGGAGCCGATTTCCTGCGTAAACATCAGCTAATAGTCGACTTACATCGCCGCAAGTTGCTGGATCAAGTTACTGACATCAACGTAGACGCGATCAAGATAAACAATCACGATATAATAACATAATTTTTCATTTAGCTCAAAAATGGCGCCAACAATTTTTCTCAAATTTCTCGTCATTTTATCTTTTAATAACATCTATAACATGGCTTACTCAGTCAGTTTTTACCGGGAAACTCTAAAAAAGGTAGCTGCCATACAAAATCAATTTTGTTTGTAAATTTTCCTATAAGCCCGGCAAACCGCGCCGTCACCAAAACCACTTTTGTTTTGTGATAGATAAAATACTTATTTGAAATTCGAACGTGTCCTCCGGCCAATATTCATGGGAATACATAACTCATTTTACAGGTACAAGAAGAAGACGTACCTGCCGTCGCAGTTGGAAGTAGTTCAAATTTCAAATTTATTTATAGTTTTGGTCCCACCACAGAGCAGGGTCAAGACTCATCAACAACATCATCTCATCGACTCATCAAAAGTACCTCAAGCATCTAGTCATAAGTCTGCAGAAAAAGTGAATGTTGCCAAAGAAGACAATTGAAATCGTGCCTTCTGCTCCTGCCGAAATCAAAGATGTGAACCTCGACGATGTAGGTTGCTGGCCTTCTCCTATGACTGACGAAGTCAGAACGCTTCTAGTACGTCGCGGATCTGACTCAGTACAGCACATCGATTCCAAATTTGCCGATGTTGTTCGCTCAGGGACTTCAACGAAAGGCGGTACCCGAAAACTAACCAAAGAGTGGTTCTACAAACCATTATCTAACGGCGAAAAGGTTCTCCGAACAAGGATGGTGTACTCGCCTTTGAAGCAATCCTTGTATTGTTTTTCTTGCAAGCTGTTTGGCAATTCCGGCTCTAACTTCGCATCTGAAAAAGGATTCAACAAATGGTGGAACCTAAATCCAATAATCGGAGACCATGAAAATGGCCTGGGCCATGAACAGAGCTTCTTGAAATGGAAGGAGTTGGAAGTTCGCCTGAACTGTAAAGCAACCATCGATCAGAAACAACAAGAAGCTTTCGAAAGTGAGGAGAAGAAGTGGAGGGATGTACTGTACAGGTTGCTGAATATTATCCAGTTCTTAGCCAAACAGAACCTGGCCTTCAGAGGACATCGAGAAGACATTCAAGGAGATGATAGTGGCAATCGCGGGAACTTTCTGGAGTTAGTGCACCTCCTAGCTAAATACGACCCTCTTCTAATGGAACACCTGACAAAGATAAAGCTGGGAGCCAGGGGTTTCTTTCGTATCTACCTCCAGAAACCCAGAATGAATTTATAAATTTACTGGGACAGCAAGTTCGATCCACCATCATCCGTCGTATTCAAGAAGCTAAATATTATTGCGTAATCTTCGACAGTACACCAGACATCTCCCACAATGACCAAATGAGCCAAGTTCTGCGATACGTACATATCGAAGGAGAAAAAGTCGCCGTGGTAGAATCTTTCATTGACTTCTTCGAACCAAAAGGAAAAAATGCAGAAGATCTCAGCAACGATATAATCGCGAAGATAACATCAGACGGACTGGACATACAGAATCTGAGAGGACAGGCTTATGACAATGCTGCCACAATGTGAGTGATCCACGATGGAGTTCAAGCCCGGATTAAAGCACTGAATCCGAAAGCTATATTCGTTGCATGCACAAACCACTCACTAAACTTGGCTGGGGTACACGCTGCTTCTGAATCAGTGGATTCCGTGACGTTTTTTGGAACTCTGGAGAAGCTGTTTGCCTTCTTTTCCGCATCAACTGTTCGATGGAACGCTTTGGTTGCCGTCACAGGTCAAGCAGTAAAACGAGTCACTGAAACACGCACATGTAGCTGTCAAGATGCTTAAAAATAAGTTTGAGGTAGTTCTTGAGGTACTGGAACAATTAACAGATTCATCTCAAACTTCCGAAACAAGATCGGGAGCCAGTCTTCTCCTAACAGCCATGCAGTCATTTAACTTCCTAACTTTTCTTGGCTTTTGGGCTGCAGTGCTACCTGAAGTAGATGACGCACAGATTTACCTGCAGCAACGAGGACTATAGACGGAAGATATCCCGGACATCAGCCTGTACGAGATTAGAATGGCCCTGAAACAGCTTAAGAACAACAAGGCGCCGGGTGATGACGGAATTACATCGGAGCTTCTGAAAGCGGGTGGAAAACCGGTACTTAAAGTCTTTCAGAAGCTCTTTAATTCCGTCTTACTCGAAGGTGTAACGCCAGAAGCATGGAACAGAGGCGTGGTGGTGCTGTTCTTCAAGAAAGGTGACAACACTTTATTGAAGAATTATAGACCCATCTCGCTTCTGAGCCATGTTTATAAGCTGTTTTCAAGGGTCATTACGAACCGTCTCAGTCGCAGGTTCGATGACTTCCAGCCTTCCGAACAAGCCGGTTTCCGTCAAGGTTACAGTACCATAGAACACATCCATACGCTAAGGCAAATTATACAGAAGACCGAAGAGTATAATTTGCCTCTATGTCTAGCGTTTGTGGACTATGAGAAAGCCTTTGATTCGATCGAGACATGGGCGGTGGTTGAGTCTCTCCAACGATGCCATATTGAGTATCGGTATATTTAAGTGTTGAAGTGTTTGTATAATAACGCTGCTATGTCGGTCCAAGTACAGGATCAGACTTCGAAGGCGATTCCACTGAAGAGGCGTAAGACAGGGAGATGTTATATCTCCGAAACTGATTACTGCCACAGTGGAAGACGCCTTCAAGCTCCTGGAATGGAAAGGATTCGGCATCAATATTAATGGCGAATACATCACTCACCTTCGATTTGCCGACGATATAGTGGTCATGGCAGAGTCGTCGGAGGAACTCAGCACAATGCTCGAAGACCTCAATCGAGTTTCTCAACGGGTGGGTCTTAAAATGAACATGGACAAAACGAAGGTAATGTTGAATGTCCATGTTGTGCCCACCCCAATATCAGTTGGGAGCTCGGTTCTTGAAGTTGTTGACAAGTACATTTACCTAGGACAAGCAGTCCAACTTCGAGAAAGAGGTCAATCGTCGAATCCAACTCGGCTGGGCAGCTTTCGGAAAACTGCGCAGCGTTTTCTCGTCCGAATTACCTCAGTGCCTCAAGTCGAAAGTCTTCGACCAGTGTGTGTTACCAGTGATGACTTATGGCGCCGAAACGTGGTCTCTGACTATGTGCCTTCTTAGTAAGCTCAAAGTAGCACAACGAGCTATGGAGAGGGCTATGCTCGGAGTTTCCCTACGAGATCGAATCAGAAATGAGGAGATCCGTAGGCGAACTAAAGTAGCCGACATAGCCCAGCGGATTAGCAAGTTGAAGTGGCAGTGGGCAGGGCACATAGCACGCAGAACCGATGGCCGATGGGGCTGCAAAGTTCTAGAGTGGAGACCACGGACCGGCAAGCGCAGCGTAGGACGTCCACCCACAAGGTGGACAGACGACCTAATAAAGACCGCAGGAACGCGCTGGATGCGAGCCGCTTCCAACCGGTCTTTATGGAAGTCAATGGGGGAGGCCTATGTCCAGCAGTGGACGTCATGTGGCTGATGATGATGATGATGATGAACGAGGACTAAGTGTGCTCAGAAACTCTGCGCTTTGAAAACCCTCTTAGTGGAAAGTAGAGACCGTTTCGTGCAAGAAGCAATTGACTTTGCTAAGACTCTCTGCGAAAAACTCGGAATCGAACTCAAAACGAGAAGAATTCGCAGGAAAAAACGCATGCATGGCGATGAATCTTCTGAAGATGCAGCTTTGTCTCACGAACAGGAAATCCGTCGAGAGGTGATCGCATCATTCGACAAGATCATTCAAGAAATGACGACTCGATTCCAGCAAATTCAAGAAATATCGGACAAGTTCAGATTTTTGATGCCAGCGAAACTTTTGGACAGCAAGTTCGAGTGTGATCTTTCCCATGTATTAGAAGACATCGACAAGAACGAGTTTCAGATGGAGCGGAAGCGTCTTCAGCAGTTTTTTGTTGTTGCCTGTTCTGAATCAGAGGAAGATATAAGTGGTAAAGGACCACTGGAGCTCCTCCAGTTCATTCAAAAACTGAATCTCGGAATTTCGGTTCCAAATATAGTCATCTTGATTCGTATATATTTGACTTTGGCGATTAGTGTTGCAAGTTGTGAGAGAAGTTTTTCGAAGTTGAACCTAATAAAAAATTACCTCAGATCTACTATGAGCTCCGTTAGACTATCAAACTTGGCTATATTGTCGATTGAACAAGAATTGGCTGCTAATATTGATTTTGACAAAGTTATTTCTGACTTCGCTGCTCATAAGGCCCGTAGAATCCGCTTGTAAAACCGCTCAACTTATTTTAACTTCAATAAAAGGTACCTCATTGCATGTGAAATTTAATTTTAATTAAGCACCTATAGAATGGGGGCGGCAAAATGGGTCTCCCGCCCCAGGCGCCGAGATGGCACGCTACGCCACTGGTTAGAGGTTACATTGAACTCCCATTGACGTCTAGTTTCAGGATCCAATTTCAACGTCAAGATATATATAATCAGGATATGTCAACTCCTTACATCGATACTTAAATTGGAGAGGGTTGCCAAACAGTCATTGGTAGTATGTAGCGTAGCTACATATAAAAAACATAAGAAACACAGACTGACACTTATTACCTATCTTTTTATGCAGTCGTGATACTCAACCATTAATATCCATACAGAAGTCATAAACTAATTTGTACATTCAAATACATTTTGTTGATATCGCAATGAATTAATTAAACTAATTTGTTTATTTTGGGTTAATACCCAACTAGCAATTTTTATCGTAATAAAGTCAGCAGCACGTTTCCTTTACTTTCCTTCACTTTACAACTTCTAGGAGCACCATTTGCAATTAGATTAGGGTTCCTTAGCGCAAAATATTAATCATTATTATTAGATCAAAATACTGTGATTAGTAAGTACTCCAGAGTAGTGTAAAGTGATTTATACATAGAGATATTTTAGTGAATATTTTAAACAAACTGTATAAGAATAGCAAATTAAATACTTGCCTCTATCCAAAAGATATCTGTTGTAAATTAATACTATTTACTTATATCGAATCTGGTTTAGTAATTGGTGGTTTTGTATTATTTGTATTTTGTATAAGTTCATAAATACATTTTTATATAAATTATGTCTTTCTTTTGTAGGTAATAATAAAATGGTGGTCTACTTGGATGTAGATAAATTCATTAAAAAAAATGACCTTAAGCAGTTTAAAGAAACGAAATGGACTTGGAAGAAACACATTTTTCAATAATACAGAAATGTCACGCTTGTCGCACTATTATTAATAATAACACTGGATAGACACTTCATTTTGTATTGTCTGATAAAATAATAAATACTGCGCCACTCATTTTTCTGGTGCCCGAATTACTCGAAATATTTCGTTTATGATCACTATCCAAGCGAAATATTGTTATTGTTGAAGTGAAAAGTTAAAAAAAAATTATCTATACGTGTAGGTACTTATTCATGTTGACATTATAACATCAACAAAATATCAACTCAATTCGATCGAGGGGAATTCCCGTCGTTCAACGCGAGCACGGTCACACCCAGTGTTCCTAACTTGGGAGTTTTCCCCCTAAATTTAGGGGAAAAATAAGTCTGATGGTTTTTTTTAGGGGCGTTATATTTTTAGGGGGATTTTTTAACTGCAAATTTTTTTATTAAGGAAAATAATGGTATAAAAATATAGGGCCTGAAGTTATTCAATCTAGTCAATTATATTTATTTGTTGACCTAGCAGCTCAGCGACATCTAGTACGGTTCCGAATTCCTCATTACTAAGTATGCGGAGTTGAATAGAAAATAAATGTCACCATAGTGTTTACTATAAACATAAGACGCGAGATATTACAACTACTCTAGTGACTGGTGGTTACGTTTTCTATGCTTTCTGGAAATACGTTAATTGTTATTTACTTGTTTTTAAATTCGTTGTACTGCTGTGTCGACAACAAATTTGTTAATTATGCCTAAAGAAAAGAAGAAATACAATCAAAAGTGGACAAAGATTTAGGAAAAAGATCCAGATTTAATAAGAAATTAACTTATATTGGAAGTATTAAATAATATATAAGTAAAAAATATTAAAGAACATTACAGTTTTTTTTTATAGTTGATTAATTATCGGTTGTTTTTTAAATAATATTACTTTTTTAGGAGGATTTTCAAGGGGGTTTTTAGCGTGTCTTTAGGGGGAAATATTTTTGAGAGTTGGTAAGACTGGCCACACCGAATATAATAGTTAGTTTTATAAGGACTACGTGCGGGGACGACGCTGTCGCGATGAACGTCCGAAAACATTATTAATAAAGCTCGTGCATGGATTTATTATAAAGGTCGTGCATGGATTTATTATATGTAGTGATTGTTATCAGGCCGCAAAATAGATTAAAACTGTGCTGTGATGTGAATTATAATTGCATTAAAGAGTGATGTTAGTCTTTAGTGATCGATACTTTTGTTGCTATTGCTAGTGCCCATTTTAGTAAAATCGTTTCTAAAGTGTTTTAAATAGAATATATTAATTTGTACTATTAGTTTGTACTAAACGAATTAATGTTTCAGATAAGGAAATAAATGTCAATTTTAATTAACAGCAGGTTGTTTTCAACATGTCATTTAAAGTAGTTGAGACTATTGAAAAAGGGAAGTATGTACTAACCACTGTCCCTAAATCTTGGGAAAATGAAGGTAGCCTACGATGGCCTAAATTTAAAAGTGAAAAGCGACGAGATCCATATTCCACACCGGAAGAATTGATATTTATGATATGAATTGATATTTATTGGCGGCGCTAGTGAGCGCACGATATGCTCTTAACTGTAGCACCATTGAGTTCAAGACTTTAAGATGCATAAATAAGAAACGAAAAAATTAAGTACTAGTCCTAATGTTGTTGTTCAGGCGTAGTACCTACCTAATAAATGTAAAAAATAAATTGTTACTAAAAATATTCTTAAATCTTTTAAAACAACAAAACAGTCTTTATAATCTTAAACGTCTTTGACCAGCAGTACAGTCCTTAAAGTCTAATGTCTTTTATTAACAGCACAGCCTGTATATAAAATCTAGTTCTTCTTAACAATAGCAGCACAGTGTACACAAATTGAGAATTTTTAAAGTTTACTTTAAATCTTTTTGGTACATAATTATTGAGATCAATGAACAAAAACAATAGTACATACAAATCAGAAAGGAATGACTATAGGAAGTGTTTATAGTAACATAAAAATAGTCTAAATCGCTTGAACAATATTAAGAAAAGGAAATCAATTTCTGAAAAATTTAAATATTTTTTCTTGTATTATCGGTCGATTGATTCTACGCTGGTGAAATCTAAATTTAAATTAATTCTACTTTAGATTACAATTCTGAAATGTTGATAAACAATTTTGAATGTCAAGTTAAAACGAATATAATAGTTGTTCTCAAGAAAGTGCTAGAATGAACTTAATTTAAGTTAAGGTTAAACAAACGGTACTAGCGCCATTCATTGAAATTAGTTATTTACTTATTGTCAGTATAATAGATAGTCAGTATTTTCACATATAGGTATGTATAATATAATAGATAATAGAAGGGTTAAAAATATTTTTGCGTATTGTTTAATAGTCCTAAATATAATCAATAAGCTAGATAAATTGAAATTTCTAAGCGTAACCACTTCTAAATATCACGTAACATAATTTGTTGATTATCGTTAGGACTATAAAATAATTACTAAAAACGGTTAGTCTATTCTCGCAAAATACATATGAATACTTTGATCGAAATCACTGACAATTAGTAAAATATTTATTCCAATTGATGGTGTTAGTCCCGCTGCAATCAACTTATTAAAATCATCAGATTATAATTATAACTCCTTATTTTTTTATAAGTAAATATATTGGAAACAAAACAAGAAACCAGATATACTAAGGATTTTGACCTAGAGTCATAACGAATTAGAAAAATAGTATTATGTATTAATAACTAATAAAATACTTAATAATCACCTTTAAAGTACGAGTTTAGTCAAATAATAGAAACAAAATATACCTTAAAAAAGTCACTAAACTAGATTATCTGTTTCAGCTTGTTAACTTTTTATTTTTAGTAGCTTTATCTATTCCGGGCTAGGTGTGCTTTACCATCTTCGACCACACCGTCACTTAACATCAGGTGAGTTGTGGTCAAACACCAAGCCTGTCAGACATAAAAAAAAAAAAAAAATTTAACTTCTGTTTCCTGAAAATGAATAATTTGATCGTGGTTGACAGGTTCAATTTCTTTGATGGGACGCTCTGTAATTTTTTCACTAACAGATGCACGGTTTTTGTTAATAGTTACATTAGGCCCTTCCATTTCTTCGTCTGCGAGTATTTGTGGTTCATTTTCTTAATCCTTTAATACTTTCTTTTTTTGTCTTATTTTTTGACCTGACCTTTTCAACTGCTTAGATTCACACCTTTTCTTTGCATTGCGGAGTATATTTTTTTTTAAAGATTCACATGCCAATATCGTAAACTGCTTGTCTGAAGCGTGGATAATTTAAAAAAATAATAATATAGTGCGTTTGTAAGTTTTAAAACAAATTTTTGAGGTCTCCCCGCGAGATCCGCCAGCCCAAGAGCATTGCTTCAAAAAATTTCGATCAAACATTGCAAAAAATTTAAAAAAATATGTTTGGACTTATCCCCAACATAAAGTGGCGACCCTGACAGGACGGTGCGTATTATGAACTCTTATTTCCAGACAGTTTACGGTGTAAAATGAACTGCCTTGCAATTTCGTATTATGAACGCATATTACCAGCCAGTCAGCGGTCACGTGATAGTTGAACCATCTTCTGCATGGATATTGGCTGGCTATTCCGTATTACGAGTTTTAATTTGATATAAGTTATCGTGTTAGAACTGTCAAAAATTCGCTACGAAAACCATTCAATTGCCGACGTGTCGGAATAGCTTTTATTGAATTGTTTTAGAATAATCTTGCAAAATATTTATTATGTGTGATGAATATGAAGTGTTTGAGTCTTTGGAAAGTGATGCTTTGCATTAAAACTAATCAAAAAGGGCTAAAAGAAGACGACAGTGTGATGAAGCAGATCCATTCGATATGGATGATTAAAAATTCATCAAACGATATTGTTTAAGGAATTGATGCTTAATCTTTGTGACGAGCTTAGGCCTCATATGGCGGGGCCTATAAAATCCACAGACTTGTCAATGGAAACTAAGGTAATTTTATTCTTTTACTAAATTTATCTACTTAAGTAGATAATATTATCTTGTTTGAATTGGCGATTTGTCATACTAATTGTCAATTGCATTTTTAGGTTTTGGTAGCATTATCTTTTTATGCGACTGGCTCCTACCAACGCCCGATGATGGTGATATTGCTTCCCATTCCATAGCACAACCAACGGTGTCTATAATATTAAAGCAAATAACGAAGTAAGTAATTAAATTTGCCCCATATACAGGCAAAATATATAAAATTTCCTAGGACATTAGAAGAACGCACAGCTAATATGAAACGGTAAAAAGGAATTTTATTTTATTTTCAGATTTCAATTTATTACATCTACTAAAATAATAATAACTAATTTCTGATTTTTTACAAAGTTTGGAATGCCGGGAGTGTTGAGTTGTATTGATGGCACTCATGTAGCCATTATACGTCCAACTGAAAATGAGGAGATGTACTATTGTAGAAAACAGTATTACTCATTAAATGTATGATTGGTAAGTCGTTTTTTTTAATTTTCTTTTGATGAGCTTCTAAGTCTAGCAATTTATCTAATGATGTAACAATATTAAAATACTTAACTACCTACATAAATTTAACAATTACAAACAAATATAATAGACACTATGCAACTACAAACAATTATAATCTAAAATATATTTTAATAAACATTGAATGAATGAAGCTCGTAAGCCGTGGCGGTGCCGGCGTAAGCATTGTACCCCACCCTCTCTACCCGTGGTTGCCGTAAGAGTCGGCTAAGGGATGTAATTCGGAAGATGGGCAGCAGCGTCTTCCTTGAACAATCACACTTAACTGCGCTCGCCAACCCGCCTGCCAAGCGTGGCGAGTATTGGCAAAACCTCCCCAGGAGGAGGCCTACGGCTGATGATATGTGATGTGAATGAAAACAGCGGTTAGACATCTTCAACCTCTCATATAGTAATAGAATAACATTAACTAAGATTTTTCTTTCCATTTGTAAATAATCTGAAAAAAAAAAAACATGTTTTTAGATTTGTAATGCTGACATGGACATCATCAGCGTGGATGCCAGTTTTATACTCACGACTCATTTATTTGGGCCAACCATCCCTTAAAGCAACATTTGGAGGAGCTCAGCAGAAGTGAATCGATATGGTTACTTGGTGTGTATGAGGTTTCATAATATTAGTGTTAAAATAGATGTTTAAACATTATGCATACCTATTAGGTATATTCTAATAAGTGTAATTTCAATTTTAGGTGATTCAAGTTATGCATTAAGACGATATATGATGACTCCAATCATTGACACTACTCCGGGTACCCCAGAGGCACACTATACAAATGCATCAATGCATGCAAGAACGAGGAATGTCATTGAGAGGACTATTGGACTTCTCAAAGCTCGATTTCGTTACTTGTGCATAGAGTTTTGCATTATACACCAAGTGGCGGCATCAATTGTCAACGCTTGTGTAGTGTTGCATAATATGACCAATCGCTCAAATATTCCAGCACCAACACTTACCAAAGAAGAGGCTATGCGAGAAGCTTCCATGCAGCTCCAACCTACTATTCACCTTGACAACCAGTCACAACCTTCAAGCAGTAACAGGGAATTAAATGAAGGCCTAGCTGCCAGGCGCGCCTTCGTTTCACGCCTCTGGGCCTCACGGAATTCTACAATTTAACTTTTTTAACAGATTTTTATATTATAGACAATTTTATTGTAAAGTATGCTAGTAAAGTACAGATTTCTATAAAGTACTACCTATGTCAGTATGGTAGATAATATTGACAGGGTAATTGTTAATTAATTATTTTTGTCTACAATTCACTTCATGTGGTGGAGCTGATAATTGTGATCACGAGTTAGTATTATAGTTAATGCATTGGATATGAATTAATTTGTGTATTGTGCATAGTAAAATAATACAATAACAATAAATAGGCCCTATATTCAGGCAACTTGATACTAAAAATCTAATTATGACCATTGTGAAATTGCCTTGAAATTTTTAAATAAATAAATTATACATATTTTATACATAATTACTGCATTATTTTGTTCTAATTTATCACTGTTGTATTTTAATCTTTTTAACCTTTTCTTCTTTTTGTCCATTGAGACTTATAGACATCCCTAATAAATCTTTTTCATGCTTAGTTATATAAAGACAATTATTTAGGTAGTATAATAAGTAAAATGTACAAATAACTGTCAAACAAATATACCTAGTTTTGTGTAATAAATAAGTACATAAGTACTTACTTGTCAATCCTATCTGCTATTTTATTTAGGCTGCAGTTAGACGACGCGAAAAAATTCTTGCGGCCGCCGCGCGGCGACCGCGCGGTGACCGCGTACTAACAGTTCAGTTATAGCAAATTTATGTTTTATTAACTAGGACGTAAAGTTGAAATTAATTTTGAGTAACTAACAGCGCGGCGGCCGCGCGGCGTTCGCTCCTCGATCACACGGCGGCCGCGCGGCCGTCTCGCTCGAATCACTCGAATGTTCTCGATGTACGCCCCGCGCCGGCGTCCCCGCATTCTCCTTTCATTGGTCCGCTTGCGCGAGAGGTCGTGACACGCGGACATCGTGATTTCGAAGATGGATGAACTGAGTATCAATCCTGAGACATTGATTTCTTTAGTGGAAGAAAGAAATATCCTTTGGGATAAAACGAGCGAATCCTATAAGGATAAACGTCAAACACTAAAAGCCTGGCATGACCTATGTTCAATTATAAAAGAAGATTTCAATGACCTTCCAATTGGGGAAAAAACACATACGGTAAGTTTTCCATCTTTTATTTGGTAATTAAACTATTGAACACTTTATTAATTTAACAATATTTATCGCAATGAAGAATGTTACTAGGTGTAAAAAATGTGTAATTTTTTTCACCCATATTTTTTATTTACGACCGAGTTTAAGGAGAGCTAAAAAATTGTGAACATTCTTCATTATCATAAATCGCAAAAAAATATTATTTGAGTTAAGTTTAAAATTGTTTTTTAACGAAATGAAATGAAATTTATTCACTAAAAATAGGGTTTACATTGATGTTATAGATAGGTATTTTACAGATTTAGTTCTCCTATTTTGCCGTGACTCGGCATGTGAATGTGGTCGTCAAAAATTACTTAAATTAAATATTATAAATAAATAAAAAAATGAAAAAAAAAACAATGTCAAATTAGATACATTACAATATATGTCAATATGAAATACAATTATGAAATATTATTTACATTTAAGGGTCATTTAAAAATTCTTTTAAGCTATAATAAATTTTTTCTAATAACCAAGTCTTAAGTTTTTTCCGGAACAATGGATAAGGAAACTCTTTTAGCGATGTCGGTAGTTTATTATATACAGTGATACACATGGCATAGCAATTCTTATGGAACAGTGTCAATCTCGGATGGTGGGCGAAAACAAGCCTCTGTCCATTTCTTGTATTACGTGGAAACAAATCTTTAGCCGTGGTAAACAGACCAGAATGATGACGAACAAATACCGCCATTTCAAAAATGTACATGCAAGTCAGCGTCAAGATTCCTAAATCTTTAAAAAAAGGTTTGCAGGACTCGTATGGACGAATACCTACCATCGCACGTATGCACTTTTTTTGTGATAAGAACGCTTTATCTTTATCTGTCGAATTACCCCAGAGAAGCAGGCCATACCGTAGCACAGAGCTTACATAACCATGGTATGCCAATAACACTGTCTTTCGTGATGCGGTTTTTCGAAGTTTATTTAGAACAAACACAAATCTATTAACCCTAGTACAGACGTTTTTTATTTGATCTTTCCAGTCTACATATTTATCTACTGTGATACCCAAAAACTTAACGGTATTCGACTCGTTCAATTTTGTGTTATCATACATAATTTGTCTAGATATTGATTTAGATCCATGGGTCAAAAATTGGACGTAATTAGTTTTGGTCAAATTAACTTTAAGATTATTATCATCTAGCCATTTGATAATTGCTTTGATTGTTTTATTAATTTCCATGTCAAAATTTGTATCTTTCTTATTACTAGTTAATATGATAGAAATATCATCTGCAAATAATGTACATTTATATTGAGTAATGTCAGGTAGGTCATTAATATATAATAAAAACAGTAACGGCCCTAGCACACTACCTTGGGGGACTCCGTATCTGTTTATTTGATATGTAGATCTATAAGAACATATTTCAGAATTTTTACTTAAATTAGAAATTTCAACACATTGTTCTCTATGTGATAAGTAGCTCTTTATCCATTCTAAGGCAGGGCCTCTTATACCATAATCATCTAGTTTCTGTAAAAGCAGCGGATGCGATACGAAATCGAAAGCTTTTGACATGTCAAAAAAGACAGCTATAGTCTGCATTTTTTTGTCCAAATTTAAAATAACATTATGTACCAAATGATATGAAGCCAAAGTTGTAGACTTTCCCCTTTGGAACCCGTTTTGCTCTTCTTTGATTACTTCAAACTTGTTCAGAAACTTAGTCAGTCTATTATGCATAGCTTTTTCAAAAATTTTTGACATTATTGGGATCAATGTAATAGGTCTATAATTATTTACATCAGTTCTGTCCTTCATTTTAAAAAGTGGTTTTATAATTGATTTTTTAAGCACACATGGAAACACTCCACTTTCGAAAGAAAGATTTATAAGGTGTGTGAGTACAGGTACAATTAGATAAACACATTTCTTCAAGATGTCAGTCCGTATTTCATCATATCCTACGGAATACGTGTTATTCAGGGACATAATAATGTTATAAACCTCTGTACAGCTTAACGGACTCAAAAACATGCTACTGTTTATGCGGGTTTTGTTAGTATTCTTAGAATAAATTTGTTTTTGATTAGTTTGTGCAATGAGATGCCTATTGAATTCGTTCGCTATCTCTTGCGGTGACTCTAATATATCAATCCCTACTTTAATGCTATCAATAAAATTGCTTTGTATGTCTCTATCTGTATCATCATTTATCACTCCCCATGCCGCTTTACATTTATTTTGAGAGTTCGAAATAAAGTTATGGTTAGAAATTTGTTGTGACTTATAAATGCAGCGTCGTAAAATTTTTGAATAGCTTTCATAGCATCTCTTCGATTGTTTCGTTTTTTGTTTGTAAAAATTATAACGTAGAGTCCTCTTAGTTTGAAAACTCTTGCGGAGACCTTTGGTCACCCATCTAAGGTCTCGACGCTTTTGTGTCACTCTGTACCTTAGTTTAGGAAAACATAAATTATAGAACAGACAAAAGTCTTCGTGAAAATTGTTAAAAGCGTCATTCAAGTCCGAGGTAGTATATACGTAATTAAAACTTAAACATTTCAAGCAATTTAGGAATTTATTTGTATTTTCTGAACTAAATTCTCGTTTTATTATATAATAAACAGTAACTGGGAGTATAGTCTTTTTACACGGTATACTAATCATTTGAGCAGTGTCATGGTCAGAGAGACCAAGTTTTAATGTTTCACTGACACCATCTCTAGAGTTACTTATAATATGGTCAATACATGCCTTTAATCTTGTTGGTTCATTTATGCGCAGATTCAGTCTATAGTTTTCTAACAAGTTAATTAAGTTTGAAACCACATTACTTTGTACCAATGTATTTATATTTATGTCACCTAATAGAACTAAGGTTTTTTTACTTTTGTACAGCAATTTAAATAAAAGAGTCTCCAAATATTCAAAAAATGTGGCAACATTCGATTTGCCTCTCCTATAAACACAAACCACAAGCAAATTCAGTTTTGTGATTTCAATACCGCAGCATTCAAAGATACCGCGACAAGCATAATCCTTTATAAAACCTATCTCTTTAAATTGTATACCTTTCCTAATATATATGCACGAACCACCTCTTGATTTATCCCTACAATAGCTCGACCCTAATTCGTAGTCTCTTACCTTAACAGTGCACTGATTTCCCTCTTTGATATAAGATTCTGTAAAACATAGACAATCGGGTAATTTATTCTGTTCATTTAAATCTGTTAGTGCGATTTCAAGCTTATCTATTTTACTATTAAGACCGGCAATATTTTGATGTAGAACTCTTACAAATGATTTGCTATTAGTATCGAAAAAACGTTTTGGAATTTGTGTTATTCTTGTTTTTTTAATTACGTTGAAATAGTAAGGGATAGTGCCTTTACTTTTAGGACTTTTACTCGCTGCGTTAGTGGAGGTGGTGGACGTGTCGTGTGAGAAATAGAAGGGGATGGTACCACGCTGCAACGGTATGAGTAGCGGTGGCGGCATCGGCGCGGTACAAGGCGCAACGACTCTTTCAGCTTCTATTACATGTACATCTCGCAAGCATCTATATGTGCTACTATCACTATAACTGTTTTTTTTTATAAGGCTCTCGGTCGGCACTGGCATTGCCATGGGTATCACTGGCCACAACATTTTAGGAAATCGGTCTAACACCGGTATTAAGCTAAGTTTTATAATTTTAAACAAATCATGTGTCAATTTGTCATAATTTACATTATTCAATTTTTTACGTGACATGTCTATAAACTACTAAGTAAATGTGATACTCTTGCAATAAACGAGCGATTTGATAATTTTGAGTATCTATATATATTTGTTTTGCCATGGTACACTGCCCTGAGGGGAAACAAAATATTCAGCAAAGTTTTGACGAACATTGTCTGCTATTAAAGGATCTGCATATTCTGATCGTGACAGTGTCTGTAGTTCAAAGCCTGAATCGACAATTAAATTACCTATGCCCTGTTCTTTATGTATGAAGTTTTGTAATAGACAACAGGTTTTTACCATGTCGACTGTGAGCTCCAAAGATACATTTGAAGGCTGATGGAGGATCCTCCATTTATTGGCCATTATGCCGAAAGCGCATTCCACATAACGTCTTGCTCTAGTAAGACGATAATTAAATATTGACATTGTTTCATTGAGTTCTCGACCACTAAATGGTCTCAGTAAATTTTTGTGCAACGCGAATGCTTCATCCGCGATAAATACGTACGGTAATTGAAAATTAGTCTCTGGAATTAGAGCAGGCTGTGGTAAGTTAAGTGTATTGTTCAGCAGTCTCTTCCAAAAGACAGTTTCTTTAAAAACATTTGAATCGCAGTCCTTGCCATATGCACCAATATCTACAAATATAAAATTATAATTGGTGTCAACGACTGCCATTAATACAATAGAAAAAAAGTGTTTGTAATTTAAGAACATTGATCCAGATTTTGTAGGTTTAATTATTCTGATATGCTTCCCATCCACAGCACCTAGGCAGTGGGGAAAATTTGCAATATCAGCAAAGTCTTCAGCAATATTCAGCCACTCATTTTCTGATGGTATTTTCATATATATGTTTACTAGTTCTGACCATATACAGTTACACACTTCTTTAATGATAAACGATAATGTTGTTTTTCCAATTCTAAATGCGTATCTTAAATCGGCAAACGTATGACCTGTTGCCAAGTACCTGTAAATATATAAAATGATATTAAGGAACTTATTACAAGCAATTAATTGTACAAATAGTATTATTATTAATTAACATGTTTCCTGATAATTAAACATTAAGAGGAATCAGGCGAATTAAAAATTACTATATTTTTTATGTGAATATTATTTTTAAATTCCAGGTAAAAAAGTCATTCAGAAATGGAAAAATATGCGAGATGGGTGGATGAAATGCGAAAAGAAGATGAGGGAAAACAAATCTGAATCTGCAACAAAAAAAGTTCATAAGTACCCATACTATGATAATATGTTGTTTTTAAATAAAATATATAAACCCCGTGAAACTGATTCAAATGGTAAGAATTCTGAGCCAGGAAAAAGTAAACCAAATACGAAAAATAAAGAATTGAGTGACGTGGATGCAAAATTCATGAAGTTTATGGACTCTGTTGAAAAAGAAGAAGAGAGACGTATGATGTCTTTTTTAAAGGAATTTTACCAACTGTTGAACGATTCAATGACGAAGATACTGTTGAGTTTCAGTACCAGGTGATGTCTATTGTGAGAAATATAAAAGCTAAAAACCAACAGCTACAGAATGCTGGTTCGAAAAGGCCTTACTTTACTCCACCACCCGAGACTATGTATCGTCGAGAAGGCGAAAATGTATCATACGAAAGCACCTATCAGTATGGTTACACTACTGCTGCTGGATCTGGACGTCCGGCAACACAACAATCATCTTATTCTGAAGAGTCCGAATCTACCATAGGTCGAGAGCAATATAATTTTGCCAGTCCATCCAATTCAAGTATCGACGATTTAGATTTTACAAATATATAGTCTGCCTAACAAATTTATATATATATATATATACAATGATTAATAAATACCACTTGACCAAATAATTGTTACTATTTATTTACTTACCGCAATGTCACTGCTAATCTTTCTGTGGGGGTAATACTGTCCCGCATGTTAGTGTTTTGGTGCTTCAATTTATCATGTATTAAGTTGAGTAGTTTATCAAATGTTTTAACATCCATTCGGAAATAATCTGCGAATTCTTTTTCATCTTCTCGCAATTGGTTGTATAGCGTATGAAATTCACCAAACTCTTCTCGCCGTGCTAAAATAGGATGAATCCAAAATTTTCTACATTTCTTTTTTTCTTTCTTTTTGCTTTGTCGGTACAAGTAATATGCAATCATAATTTTATTCTTCTTAGTCAAATAGCTCATAACGAACACGTGTGAATTTTAAGAAAGACCAAGATCAACTGGAATTGAATCGGGTTCGCAGTGACCGCGCGGCCGCCGCGCGGTCACCGTACTTACGCCGCGCGGCCGACACTCTGTAACATCCCGTGTCATATAAACGCGCCCTTATTGTGAGTAGCATCTGTTGCATTATCACATTTTGCTCCCGCATTGTCTCTATTTGCTTTTCTTCCACTGCAAGTCTCGATTTTGAAATCTCAACTAGAGTATGTACTAGAGACAATGTTTCCAACTGCCTGAAGGATACGCGGCGACGATGACGAGAACTTTCATCCACTGAACTACAAGAAATATTATAAGGTATAGTCTTATATATTGGTTTGAAACATTTTTAAAACTACAATGTTAAATAAAATTTGACAATACAGTAGAGCCTCGATAATCCGTACTCAGGCTAATCCGAACGTCGCTATAATCCGAACTGCATACCCCACCCCACTTCCTCGCCTTCGCCTCGCTGCTATGTTGTTTATTAATTAGTCTGCAGTTACGACTGCCACGTTGCGCGTCCATTCCACGTTTTTCTGCTCTGTACTCGTGCGCGGCGTGTTTTTTGAGGTTATAAAGATGGTTCCAACACCAAAACGCAAACATAAAACTTTGACTATAGCCGAAAAGTGCACCATACTAGACAGTTTAAAGGACGGAGTGTCGGCAACTTCTCTTGCTTGTAAGTATGGCGTTGGAAAATCAACAATTACAGACCTCAAGAAAAATGAGCAAAAATTGAGATCTTTTATAGCTAAAACTGAGAAAGGACCAGGGTTCAGAAAAACTCTAAAATTACCAGAGAATCCAGTGCTAGAAGAAGCACTGTTCACATGGTTTTTAGAACAAAGACGACGCCACATTCCATTGTCTGGTGAGGTCGTAATGGAAAAAGCGAGATTCTTCCATAAAAAACTAACAGGTTCGGATTTTTCTGCAAGTAGAGGATGGCTTGATAATTTTAAAAAACGTCATGGCATACGTCAGCTGAAAGTGTCAGGTGAGAAAGTCTCTAGCAATACGGAAGCTGTTCAACCATTCCAAGAAAAATTCCTAAACGAGATAAAAGAAAAGAACCTTTGCCCTGAACAAATTTACAATGCCGACGAATCAGGATTGTTTTGGAAGGTTCTGCCGGACAAAACTTTAGCCTCTTCTGCTGAAACTAGCGCTCCTGGGTCGAAAGTGTCTAAAGAGCGAATAACTTTTATGCCTTGCGCAAACTCTAGAGGGAATCACAAATTACCATTGCTAGTTGTGGGGAAGGCAAAAAAGCCAAGATCTTTTGGATCTGTAAAATTACCAGTGCATTATGAAGGGCAGAGGCGTGCTTGGGTAACCAGAGATATTTTTCTCGAGTGGTTTAGAGGCCATTTTGTTCCTGAAGTCAAACGCCATTTAAAAAAAATGGGACTGCCACAAAAAGCATTGCTACTCTTAGACAATGCCCCTGGACATCCAAATGCTGAAGATTTGACAACAGAAGACGGCAACTTCTCTGTACTGTACATGCCTCCAAATTGTACGCCTTTGATCCAACCTATGGATCAAAACGTAATCCAAAATGTCAAGATAAATTACAAAAAGAAACTCCTGATTCAAATGTTCGTGCAGCAAGAAGCCGATGAGGCTTTAACCTTGCATGATGTTATAAAAAGCGTCACAATTAAAGACGCCATTTTTTCGCTAGCGCAATGTTGGGATCATGTATCATCGTCTCTTATCGAAAAATCTTGTAAGCCTCTTTGGCCTGAAAAAATAAATTCAACAGAAGATAGATCAGAAGAAAATGATGACTTCGACGTAGAAGACGATCTCCCGCTCAGTCTTTTACGTAATCGTGGTTATACAGAAGAAACCATTTCCACTTTCTTGTCCATGAGTGAAGAGGAGAATTGCACAGATCCTATAACTGATGATGAGATCATAACCCAAATAACGCAAGAGAATGACGAGTCTTTAGCTGAAGATTATTTTGCTTCAAATGTCAAGAAAATTACTCATTCACAAGCCATATCATCTTTGAACACTTGCTTGGAGTGGGCTGAAGAAAATGACCTGTCCTTATCGGAAAAGATGATGCTACGTAACTTGAGGGACAAAGCTTTTTTCTGGTCCATCAACAGGACTCGCCAAACTAAAATAGATCAGTTTATGACTAAATAGACAATTTACACCTTACGTATTTTATGGTACCTAATTATTATGTAAATGTACGGTAAGCAACGAGCCGGGCTTTTTATTTGCATTACGACTGTAGTCCTTACGCTGCTTGTAATAAGAGCGTTCCCAAGGTCAATATGTAAAGCCCAGCTCGTTGCTTACTGTACCTCTTAAACTATGTATATAATTAAACACTATTTTAAGAATAAAAATGTTTTTTTTTTCTCCTTACATACTATAATCCGAACGCTTCGTGAGTCCGAACAGGGGTTAGTTTTTGCTAGTTCGGATTATCAAGGCTCTACTGTACTTACGACATGATACTTTTGTATGCACAACCGCCGAATACTAGCACCACTTTAAAACACACTCACGACCAATGAACTGATATCTGTAAATGATAAAATAACGCTACACAACGTTTTCAACATTCAATAGCTTACCCACTTTAAAAACTCAAGTGGATTCTATATTTAGGAGAAAAAATTCGAGTTAAAATCCTTTCTTTTGGATTGTGTTCCTCTGAGTGAAAGCAATAACGCAAGAAATTTAGCAGTGGTAATGAAAAAAATCTGTCGAATGGAGGGTTTCAGATAAAATTCTTTTGGCAGTATCTGATAATGGAGCAAACATAAAGAATGCTATTGAAAAGGAACTTGGTTGGAAGCAGTTCTCCTACTACTCGTATACCCTGAATTTATCAGTTAACGACGCATTAAAAAAAACGGAAACAATGCACTTCGAACAATGTTGCTTGAAATAAACTCAAAAAGTACCAAGAACAAATGAATATGACGCCGAAAAGGCTTATACAGGAAGTACCTACAAGATGGAACTCCACATATTATATGATAAATAGATGTGTGGATGTGAAGGAGCCCCTTAACAGCGCCATAATAAATTTAGGAATGGAGACATTAACTCCATACGAATGTGAATATGCTTTTAATACCAAGCGTACTATTTTTAAATGCTAGGGGTAGGGTTCTTAAGTTCTAGTATATAATTGAAACAATTTAAAGAACCTAATATTTTTATTACTTTAAAATGGTTGCCACAGCTGGCCTATATGATTTCGCCGAGAATCTCGTCACCGCGTGTTAAGTGTTCATGGGCGACATCTAGTAAAAATGCATGAACTAGGTGGAGTGGTTTTTGTTTCATCAGAATGGACAGTTTGTGAGGAAATGTGTAAAGTTATGCAGCCCTACGAAGAAGTAACGCGAGTAATAAGCGGGCAAAAATATTTAACAGGAAGCCTTCTCATTCCTATTACGATAGGACTGACCAAGGCGTTGGAAAATACGGAGAATAACTCACTTATGCCAGTAGTTGACCGGCTTCGTCAAGATTTAAGAAGCAGCCTAAAAAGAAGATTTTTAAATTTAAATTGCAGTAAAACATTTGGGAACTGTATGTTCCTAGATCCTCGTTTTAAATTTTACTTCGACGACTCGCATGTAGCAGAAGATACAAAGCGACGGATGATTGGTCTAGTTACCGCACAATTGCTTTCGAAGAATGATGCGGAAATTGAAGCCCATGCTCATGTAGAGCTTTTAGCCACGACTTCCCGGCCGCAAACGAAGTCAATATGGCAGGATTTTGGACACAAAATGCAAAGCATCCAGCCCGAAGGTACCGCACAATCGAGGGCCATAATTGAGGTGCAGCGGTACTACGACGACAAAATTATTTCTAGGAGCGATTACCCCATGGAATGGTGGAGGACGCACAAGGCCATTTATCCATTATTATACAAAATAGCGTCAAAAAAATTAAATGCCATGGCCTCGTCTGTACCTTGCGAGAGAGTGTTTTCTGCAGCAGGAAATATTATGAATGAGCGGAGAACACGTTTAGGTATTAGAAAACTGCAACAACTGGTCTTCCTGCAGCAAAATTTGTAAATAAGAAGAAAACAGAGAAAAAAAAAGTGAAATTTATATAGTTGTATAAAGATACCAATGTATTGTATGTATATAAAATGAACTGAAAACTTTTAAATGCGTCAACAAGTCTGTTGTCAGTCCTAAACCTGAATAAAGCATAAAGGAAAATTTTCAGTTTATGAAACTAGAATTGCGGTGGCTCATCTCATACCACATTTTGATAATTAAAAAGGTAAATATCTAGTATGAAAATAATGAATTTTCAAAAATTAGCCAGCGCAATTTTGTTGTGCTATTCACTAAGCTTAATGAACCAGTTTTTGTTCACCCACATTGAGTAGTTCAGAAGTAAATGGCAAAAAAAAAAACCGAAAAAAATATTAAATTCTTGCGCTGAATTAGTGTTTTTTTTTAATGGTTGTTCGCCTTATTCCAGTGGCAATACTAGTATTGTAGCACAATGACCAGTGATTAAAAATTTCAGTAACAGGCTGTTATTTATTAACAACTAATCATTCCTGTTATTTTTGTACAACAGTAACAGGAGTAAAAGATATTAAATTTGACCCGTTACAACTCATCGCTAAATCATCCGTACTTTGATTCTGAAGGATTGAAGTTGTAACTATTTTAGACCCACCACCTGTCTGGTACCCACTAACCACCCACTACCTGCTGAAATGTTTCAGAAACAATTTTATGAATTATGATATTCAATTTCAACAAGACATGGAAATACATGGCAAAAAAGCACAGGTGAACACTATTTATGAATAAGATGGTCTTGATATTAGATTATAATGTTGTTATGTATGATGTTACTATTAACTAAATTCTTTATTGCAGGAGTCGCAAAATGGTGAAGAATTGTTTAATATGGAAAAAAAAAAAACCAAATTTCGTATTTGCTCCAGGGTTAACAATACAACACCTGTAGCCCAATGGAAAACAGAAAATGAAAGTACGAATGGCTGCACAAGTCTTAAGACATTAGCAGCAGGTTCATATGCCAAAGTTTCACTAAGTTTTTATGAAAAACATAACAAAGATTTTCATATATGTACATACTTACATATCATCTGGCGTATATTATCTTTAAGTGCATAAACGAGAGTCGCCTATCTTAAATATAGCTTAATCCCTTCACTTACACAATCTTATTTTGTAAATTGTTTGGAATTTTATTTTTTATTTTTATCTGTATAATTAGTTTTTTTTTTTTTATCTTTATAATTAGATAGAATATAATATTATTTTGTTATTTAGTAGAACCACTTTTCCTTTCAAAGTGAGAAAATAGAATAAATAACAAAAATAAAGAAAGAAGAACTCATAAAATTAGGAAAACCAAGACCTCATTATCAAAGTCGTTTTGTTTTGCTCCATTAAATGCATTTTTAGTAGCTTAACGTGGTGAGTTGTGTAGTAAATTATAAACTTCTTTTTATGCAGACGAATTGCCGCAATATGCTTCCGCTACAGCAAAGGTTGTAGCTGTAAGCATACTGACAAGCTGTAGCTGTACTATTAAGTAATTTTTTTTTTGGGACATTTTATTATATGAACAATATTTTTTATATTGTCATATTTTTATGGTGACATATGTTTGTATTGACATATATATATTGACATTTTATATTGGCAGTATTTTTATATTGACAATATTCTTATATTGACATGTTTGTATACTTTGACATTTTGTTTTTATTCCATTGACATGTAATCAGTGTTCTAAAACTCTTAAACGATAAAATGTAATGATATTACGGAATTGACTTGTAACATTGGTGTTATGAATAAAATATTTGTATTTGTATCTGATATCGACTAGACAATAATAAAGACAATATTCGACGCTGTTAATGGGAACACACTCGACCGAAAGCGCGACTTATCATCGATCAGTCTTCATTTGGAGATTTTTTCAAAAAATTAATACATTTTTCAAACAAATGAAATTTTTGGGTACAAGGTCTAAGCCTCCATCACAAGAATGCTGATTGAGGACTCTAAACGCAATAGAAAGAGTATATAGTAACTTAAAAACACATTATAATGTCAAAACATTGTCGGCAAAAAGACTTAAATCATGACCCTATGGAAAATTGTTTGGGATGTATACGTACCAACTGTGGGTAGAACCCTAACCCCACGTCAACGCAGTTTGTGGCAGCATTAAAAATGAGTATCATGACAAATTTGATAAATATAAACAAAAACCGAAACTGTGAAGACGATGACGATGAATTGTTAAATAATTTCAAAAATTTACTGTGCCAAGAAAATGCATTAAAACACATACAAAATGAATCCCCAGTGGAAGAGGCAACACCTTGTGTTGAGGGTCGAGTAGAGACAGATCACATAGCTCAGTGTTCGGGAGAAACACAGGCATGTGCATACATATACACATATGTGGTTTTATCACAAAAAATATGAATTTAAATTGCACAACATGCATAAAATATTTCTGACGAACCCGGACACTGAGTTATATCACATATTTACATCATTCAAAGAATATTATTTGAACGTTATGCGTCGTTTGCGTAACGCTATCCGCCTAAAAAGGCCAGAGTTGTGGAAAAACAATTCTTGGTTTTTACAACACGATAATGCACCATCCCATACTGCACTCGTAATTCGTGATCATTTCGCCAAAAACTCAACCCATATCGTTCCGCAACCACCGTATTCACCTGATCTGGCGCCGTGCGACTTCTGGCTGTTCAGCAAGCTCAAAAGATCGCTCCGGGGACACCGTTTTGATATGATAGAGGAGATTCAAGCCGCAGCGAAGACGGAACTGAAGGCCATCCCGGAAAGTGACTACAATCAGTGTTTAGAAGATTGGAAAATCCGTTGGCATAAGTGCATTGCATCGGGAGGGGATTACTTTGAAGGGGATGAAATTGATTTGGAAGAATAAATAAAGAATTTTCGAAATAAATACAATGTCACCTTATTTTTTGGACACAGTAGTATACGGTCAATGTTGGTACATGTAAACAGAGGTAAATGGTAACGACACAAACATTATGCTTCGAATGAAACGTAAGTTTAGTCTATGATCTATGATGGCCATTTTGAACTTTCACCGTCTAGGGTTATAATGGAGTTGTTTGGAGTTCATTCGAAAAAAATATTAAAATACAGTTTTACAGTGGTTCGCCGTGTCAACATAAGTACAAAAATAATAAAGGTAAGTGGTTATATCTAATGTTTAATTCGATGAATGTGGTTGAGTTTATGTTTGAAAATATTTTTTTATGTGAGATAGGTGTCCGCCATTATGTGCATACGCGTTTACAATTACCTCAATAATTATTACCCTGAGTAAAGTGTAATTGTAATATTTGAGGGAAACGGAAACATATAACTTGCTTTAATTATCACGTAGTATCACCCACCGGTGGTGGGTAATTGGAAACTTTTAATTTCAGCGCAGTCATGTTTAAATAAAAATAAAAAAAACAATATGCCTACGACGTACATTAAGAAGAAGGAACCGCCTCGGTACTCATTAGATGTTAGAAGAGCTGTCAATAATGTTACAAATAAAAAAATACGTTTAGACAAGCCAGTGAACATTATGGAATACCAAGTTCTGTCATTTTTCATCTCATTTAAGGTCGAAAGGCGTTTTTAGATAAAATGGGTAGAGGGACCACCAAAGCTATTCGTTTATTAATAAAAAAGTTTCTAAATAAAACAAAATTAATGAATTACATGATTACGGTAGCGATACTTTGCTCTGGAGACTGCTAAAAAAGATCTGATTCCGCTACAAAAAAAAAATTATAATTGTTTTGGAGAGAGAAATAGTTTTAGTTCCATGCACATTTTAAAGAACCACTAAAACAGAAGATTGGGACAACGTCATTTTTATTAACGAATCATTTTTTATGCCATTCACACGTTGGAAAAACGTGGACGTACGATACGGCTCCCTGCACAACAAAACCGCTCGCTGGAAAAGAGTAGCGGTTAATATTTTGCCATGCTGAGTCAAGCAAGCAACCAATACCTAGAAATATTACATGGATCAATAAGTCCCGAGACTAACCCAGAGATGGCGCTCGTAGTAAACCAGTAACCACGTCTTTCTAGAGTACTAACCTTTGCTTGAAACGTGTCAAAATTTTAAGTCGATCGGACCAGAAACAGCTGAGTTTTCGAGGTTGGAGTAAAGTCGTTTTGTAGTTTGTTTAAAAAATGGAAAAAACCGAGTTTCGTGTTCTGATAAAACATTGTTTTTTAATGGGTAAAAACACCGTGCAAGCGAAACAATGGATTGAAAAATGTTACCCGGACTCTTGTCCATCAAAAGCAACGATTTGTCGGTGGTTTGCCGAGTTTAAACGTGGTCGTACCGACACAAATGACGCGGAACGCTCGGGTAGACCTGTGGAAGCCGTTACACCGGAAAATGTGAGTGAAGTGACAAAAATTATAATGAAAGATCGTAAAGTGAAGCTCCGTGAGATTGCTGAGATGACACAGATATCATATGGAAGTGTATTTACTATCCTTCATGAAAAATTGAGCATGAAAAAGGTTTTTTCCAAGTGGGTGCCGCGATTGCTTTCGATGGAACAAAAACAGCAACGAGTCGATGATTCAGAAAGCTGTTTATCGCTATTTACTCGCAACAAAAAAGATTTCTTGCGTCGTTACGTGACCATGGACGAAACATGGATACATTACTACAATCCAGAGTCGAAGCGGCAGTCATCTGAGTGGCGCACAGCTGGCGAAAGCCGTCCGAAGCGTCCGAAAACGCAGCAGTCAGCTGGCAAAGTCATGGCGTCAGTTTTTTGGGATACGCATGGCGTGATTTTCATTGACTACCTCGAAAAAGGTAAATCGATCAACAGTGATTATTATATTGACTTGCTGGTGCGTTTGAAGGAGGAAATCGCAAAAAAACGACCGCACATGCAGAGAAAAAAAAACCTTTTTCACCAAGACAATGCACCCTGCCACAAGTCGATGAAAACAATGGCAAAATTGAACGAATTGGGCTTTGATCTGCTTCCCCACCCCCCCTACTCGCCAGATTTAGCCCCCAGTGACTACTGGCTCTTTGCTGATCTTAAAAAAATGCTCCAGGGAAAAAGATTTGGCTCAAATGAGGAGGTCATCGCTGAAACTGAAGCTTATTTTGAAGCGAAAGATAATTTTTTTTATAAACATGGTATTGAAAAATTGGAAAAGCGTTGGAACGATTGTATCACCCTAAAAGGTGATTATGTTGATGAATAAAAAAAAAAAATTGCAAAAAAAATGTTGTTTTCATTGTTAGTCTCGGGACTTATTGATCCATGTGTTAACTAAAATACTAGAATATTTAATAACAACATAATATCACGATAAATAACCTTAAAACTTTAATTAGTTACTACATAAATAAATAATATCCTACGAAACCTTTACTTTAGTGTGCGTTTGGAAAGGGTTTCGTACTTCTCTAAAATGTATAGCAGCGGTCTTGCGGAACGCCAATTCGTGAAACCGGCTTACAAACGATCTCGAGCGCATTTTTGTCGCCAACCGCGGGCATTCAAAACCAAGGCTTGGAAACGGGTAGTCGAGTTATATTGTTGTATGATCGAGGTAACAAATTGTTAAAGGACATAAAAAAGAATAGCATATACGTGTTAGTAACAAGTGTATTTCTCGAAAACTCTGCTAGATGTAAATAAAAAAGTTCATTAGATAAGTTTACTAAATATTGTTCCCACCGACCCTTGTCGCCAACCCCACTCCATATCCTCTTGAACACTTAAATACTTTGTGTCGACCAATCCCGAGTCACTTCATCTCAATCCATCTCCGAATCTCACTGCTTCCTTTAATAATTCCAAAAACATTGTAAAATTTAAACGATAAATTGTGCGCGTATTTCACATAACGTGTTTTAACTCTCCGCCACGCAACAATTGTAACAATTGGCGCTGTCGGTAGGATTTGGTAGGTACGCGAAGACGTCACTAACGAACCAGAATCGCTTGGCGCGGAATACTACGTGTCGCCGAAGCATCCTCCTACCAGTCATCCTGTTTATGTGGTGAGTGGTTGAAAAGTGTTTGCTCATACCTAAGTCCTTAAATATTTTGTTTAGTGTTTGTATGTACTTTACTACTTATTGTTCTTGGCTAAGTTGTTGGATTGTTGCTATAACTTAAGCTCTACCTAATCAATTATGTTTTATATCTCCTAAATGGCAACTTCAAGCTCTAAGACCCTTTCAATCGATAACTTGATCAAACTAATCCCAGAATTCGATACAACTCAAGGTTTAGGAGTTTACAGGTTTATTCGATCTTGTAATGCTACCTTTCAGTTGGCTTCACCATCGCCGGGCGTGCGCACCGAAACGGCGTAGTACGCTCCTGCAGCACTCGCCATTACTCTGCTCAACGATATGATTGCTCAGATCCCGGAACTTGTTTTTTTTTTCTAGACAGTGTTATATTTTGGAATGTAGTATAATTTTTTTTTTGGTAATTTGAAATTTTATAAATTTTAGTATTTGTAAATATGGATGTAATCTAGCCCACTGTGCGCTTTGGATCCTATGTAAGTACAGTGGGTAATTGAATTAAATAAATAGATAAATCTGACCGGCAAGTGCTACTTATTAACAGTCTTAGTAAAATTATTGGGTCTTATGCCGCAGACGTTCATGCGAGACAGTTTTCATCATGGAAAAACTTGCAAATTTATTTGATTGAGAAATTTTCTATTGTAAAGACAGTCGCTCATCTTACCCTAGAATTGCAATCCTTATTTTAATAACAGAAAGAAAGCGTCACCGAGTTTTACCATCGTGTTGATCTATTACGGAGCAAATTTATAGAAAAACTAACCGCGGAAGTGAATGACGAGTCGTTAACCGGTAGGAAACTGCATAGAGGAAACAGCTCCTAATGTTTTTGTTAACGGCTTTAATAGTGAAATAGGCGCGATGCTTAGGATAAAAGAATACCAACACCTATCTGATGCTGGGCGCTTCGCTATGCAAGAGGATAAGATAAGAGCAATGAATCAAGCTCGCCAACAACTTTATAGAGCGAGCCTCGTACTTTCTAAACCGCCAAACAACCAACAGTTTTCTTTTCCATCGCGCGCCTTCAGTAGTGACCAGAGACGGCCTATTAGACCACCCTTTAACCCTTCGACGAATCCGTCACCTAACGCGAAGTTTTGCAATTATATAATTATATCACGAGCATATAAGTTGCGAGAGGGAGGGAGAGAGAGAGAGACAGAGAGAGGGGGAGAGGGAGAGAGAGAGAGAGAGAGAGAGAGAGAGAGAGAGGGAGGGAGAGAGAGAGAGGGAGAGGGACGGAGAGAGAGATGAAGGCGCGCGACCACCGCAAGCCGCGCCCGCGCCGAAAGGCGAAAAGACAGTCAGGCACCCGCTTCCGCCCGTGACGTAACAGGATCACGCCATACCCAACGTCACCCTTTCATTTTCAAAGACTTATCTACCTGCACACACGTCTTTTTACGTGATGACACCATAAAAACATCTTTGAAACCACCCTATGCTACTGGACGCCATCCGATCATAACAAGAGATAGCAAAACAATTTTGTAGCAGAACTAAGTATGTATTCTAAGTCAGCCATTTTATTTTAGATTCATTGAACAGCAGTGATTCCTATTCCACAAGTTCCTCGTCCAGCTAGTCTTCATCTGGGAAAGATTTATTCTTCTAATGTCAGCGTAGCTGATCCAAATTTCAATATCAATAATGATTTAATATTATCACACAGTACTTCTGATTCAGAGCCATCTCCGCCTGAACATCCATCGGTTCATTTAACCGAAACGGTTAAAACACAGAAAGACAGAAAAATCGGTCAGGATGCCAGCGATATGTCTGAGGAAACTGAAAAACCGTTTGTGCGGGAATCGACCAGAACCAGGACCGACAGTTTGATTTATCTTTCGAATCAAGGTAGCGCTGATCGTAACCTGGTCAGTGTTAGGCCCTCGAAGGCCGGTTGTGCGGGACTGGACCAGAACCAGGACAAGGGTTACCATCTGACCGGATAAATCCGGTCGAGACCGGATTTGAAGTAATTAGACCGGACTCCGCCCGGATTGTATGTAATGCCACAATATATACGTATACGCATTTGAATTCCCGCCGCAATTCAAATGCGAGATTCCCGTAGCGGGAGCCGGCCGAGAGACGAGATGCACGGGGGATGCGGCGGACGGAGGTGTAAGAGCGCGCAGCGTTCATGCACACGAATCACGATTCAAGTTATAACTGAACTCATTCGTCAGTTGTCCTTAATTATTGTTGCGTAATACGTTTTGGCGCGTAATAATTATACATATTTTACTTTACAATATAATGGCATCTTTGAGTAAAAAACGCTGTAAATTCACTGATGTATTACGAGCAAAATAACCGTCGTTTAAAGAAAGACGAAACAAACAAGAAGTCAAGTGCACTATATGCGATTGTTTTGTTTCGATTGGGTATAAAGGTGCTGCTGATATAGAAAAACATGTAAATACCGAAAAACATAAAAAACAAGACAGATCGTGTGCATCGACAAGTAAGTTGGATAGTTTTGTTTCTAAGCAATGTGATTAAAAAAGTAGCGCAGTTGATGCCACTCTTGCGTTTTGTGGTAAAACACCATCAATCTTATAAAAGCATGGACGGACTGCACGTCACCGTTATTGAAAAAGAAATTTTATGATTCCGAATTGGCCAAAAACTTAGCTTGTGCAAGGACGAAATCTGAGGCAATTATAATAATGTCATTGCGCCTTACACTATCGAAATTCTTCTACAGAACCTACAAGATGTTGTATTTTTGGAGTTGTCTACTGATGCCAGCAATCGCAACGCTGACAAAATATTTCCCATAATTGTTTAATATTTTGATTGGAAAACCGGGATGCAGAGCTAATTATTTATTAGAGTTGTTCGCTTTGAAAAATGAAATTTCGAAAACCATTGCCGATCATTTACTGAACACTCTTGACAAGTACAATTTAAAAGAAAAATGAGTCTCTTTTACCGGTGATAATGCAAATGTGAATTTCGGGGTTATAGGGCGAAATGTGGGTAACAACGTATTCTCACATTTAAATCAAAGCTTAGATCAAGAGATTGTAGGTATTGGTTGTCCAGCTCATGTGCTCCATAATGCAATACTTCATGCCACTGATTTGTTAGAGTTCGACGTAGAATCCTTAGTGATGAAAATTTTCAATCATTTTTCAGTTTATACTGAAACTTTAAATTGACATTAACTATGAAAAAATTACTGTATCAGAGTAAAACGAGGTGGCTTAGCCTTTTTCCAGCTATCGAAAGAATATTAAAATTATATACTGCTTTAAAAGAATTCTTTTTAACAACAGATAAATCTCCAGTAATTATTTAAAAAAAATTGAGAGCGATACCAGCGAAATATATTTATCTTAATTCATTGATGGCTATATTTCATTTAAGAATAGCTTCTCTAGAAAAGGAGAAAAACTCAATAGCCGAAGTACTTTGTTCTTTGAAAGGAACTATAGAGAGTCATTGAGTCAAAGAATCGAACATAACTTCATTCCCTTAAAAGTACGAGATCTGTTTGAAAAATATAAAATTGATGAAGACGAACGCAACAAGATAAACACTGAAATAAAACGCATGTACCAAGAATGCATAGACTACATTAATATTTGGATAAAACCTTTAGACGCGTTTAAGTGCTTTGCATGGTTGGTACTAAAGCAAAATCTACAATTCGATGACATCACAGATTGTGTTGTATTTTTGGGAATAAAAGGAATATTTATTGAATATGTCAAATTATTTGATGAATTTTGCCTATTAAAGAATTTTCTTAATACAAGACAAAGTGATTTTTATGACGAACTAGCTGAAAAGCAGTGGATATTTTTTTTTCAATGAATGCAATGATAGCACTCGTTTCTCCGAACTACTGAAGATTTGTCAGTATTTTTTTTTGTATTATGCCACACAATGCTAATGTGCAACGAATTTTTTCACTTATGAATTCGCAGTGGACGAAAGAAAGAAATAGATAACAGTTGAGTCAATAAAAGCAATATTACTCACACAATATAACTACAACCATGTGACATGTTCCGAATTTTACAGTGAAATTTCATCAAAAACAAACTTTTTGAAAGCTGTTGCCAGTGAACAAAACTATGACGTTCAAAAAATTTGGATATTTTACTATTTACAACAGGCTTTTCGATTACAAGCCCTGGTAATACTAACCAGGACCGACTGCTTGATTTCTCTTTGGAATCAAGGTAGCGCTGATCGCAACCTAGTCAGTGTTAGGCCACCCGGTTGTGCGAGACTGGACCAGAACCAGACCGACAGTTTGATTTATCTTTCGAATCAAGGTAGCGCTGATCGTAACCTAATCAGTGTTAGGCCACCCGAAGGCACCCGGTTGTGCGGGACTGGACCAGAACCAGAACCGACAGTTTGATTTGTATTTCGAATCAGGGTATCGCTGATCGTAACCTAGTCAGTGTTAGGCCACCCGAAGGCTCCCGGTTGTGCCGGACTGGACCAGAACCAGGACCAACAGTTTGATTTTGTCTTTCGAATCAGGGTAGTGCTGATCGTAACCTAGTCAGTGTTAGGCCACCCGAAGGCTCCCGGTTGTGCGGGACTGGACCAGAACCAGGACCGACAGTTTGATTTTGTCTTTCGAATCAGAATAGCGCTGATCGTAACCTAGTCAGTGTTAGGCCACCCGAAGGCTCCCGGTTGTACAGGACTGGACCAGCACCAGGACCTACTGTTTGTTTTTTTTCTTCTAATCAAGGTAGCGCTGATCGTAACCTAGTCAGTGTTAAACCACCCGAAGGCTCCCGGTTGTGCGGGACTGAACCAGAACAAGGACCTACTGTTTATTTATTTTTTCGAATCAAGGTAGCGCTGATCGTAACCTAGTCAGTGTTAAACCACCCGAAGGCTCCCGGTTGTGCGGGACTGAACCAGAACAAGGACCGACAGTTTGATTTTGTCTTTCGAATCAGGGTAGCGCTGATTGTAACCTTGTCAGTGTTAGGCCACCTGAAGGCTCCCGGTTGTGCGGGACTGGACCAGAACCAGGACCTACTGTTTGATTTTTTTTCGAATCAAGGTAGCGTTAATCGTAACCTAGTCAGTGTTAGGCCACCCGAAGGCTCCCGGTTGTGCAGGATTGGACCAGAACCAGGACCGACTATTTGATTTATCTTTCGAATTAAGGTAGCACTGATCGTAACCTAGTCAGTATTAGGTCACCAGAAGGCTCCCGATTGTTTCAATGACCCAGATATATGCATGAGAAGCCTCAAGTCATCCCTGAAGTTCCAGGCTTCAAAAATATGTCTTCTGATGTCCAATCTGTCACCAAGTTCATTATATCTCGGCTGGCACATTTTGCATCAACTTCCCTCATACAGTTCAATCTCTCCACAACATGCTTCCCAAAGAACCAATAGTTTTGTTCTGGATAAGGCTTTCGAACCAACGGCTTCATAGCATTGATCAAGTCATCAAGTACTTGAACACATTTGCGAGACTTTGTTTTAGGCTTGCGACGAGGCCTATCTGTGCGTTCTGCTCTCTGTCTTATGTTGACTACAACCTCATCTACTTCTGAAGGGCTTTCTTCTTTGACTTTGAGTACGAGATGCTCATAGTTGGGATAGTTCTGGAAAAAGAGAAATGCATTGAATTAGCCTTACAACACTTTCAGTTAAAAGTACAAAATAGCAAAAGTCAATAATCACACTATTATAACACCAGTTTGTATGTTTGTTACTTTTTCATGCTCAAACAGCTGGACAAATTTTTATAAAATTTGGTATAGAGGTAGCCGACACCTGGGATTAACACATGCTTTATAATCCCAAAAAATGTATCGGGTAACACTGAGGGGTGCAGCTAGTAAACAATAAAAGCCACAATATCTTACCGAATCATTCTTCAACCAATGTTAATTAAGCTTAACTTGACATAGTGTGGCATGAATAGCTGGAAATATTTTTTTTGTATGACCTACATGCATTATCTTACCACAAATTATGTGACATAATTTAGTAAGTAGTACATTAATCTCTTTTCAGCTTAATACTACCATTCTTCATAGTCAGTGCTGTAGTTAGTGAACGGTATGGCATGACTGTGCTTGAGTTTGGACTGAAGAGTAAATTCATTGTATAGAGATATCAAGCTAATCCCTCACAATCACATCTACAATTACATGCAACATTACTTTTTTTTCTATTACAAATAGGCTTGTGTTTGACTGCCAACTCATCTGATGATAAGCAAAGATGCGGTCTATGGTGAAGCATGCTCAACTAAAAAAATAGATTCACTCGTGACTTGAAGGCACCCATATCTACCCGTTGTATCTACCAGGACACACCCACACGGGCAGCAAATTCCATTGTTTAGCGGTTCACACAATGAAACAAAATAGATTCAAACTGTTCATCATTTTTTATTCTTTGGCATCCTGTCGGGCACGGCACAGAGCTGCCCTGTTCGCTCATTTGGTAAAATATCTGCTTCAAACTCTTGAAGGGTGTGGGTTCGATTCCCACCAGAACAAACATTTATGTGATGATAAATGTTCTGTCAGGGTGTTTTGTTTGTATGTATATATATATATAAATATATATGGGTGTTTCTACAAAAAATGGGTAACTCGATGTCATCGGTCAATAAAACGATGTATAATTATATTTGTTTACATTTTATGATTAATTTTAAAACAATTAAAAGCCTTTTATTTGGTCACCCAATTTCAGCTATTCATTTTAAATACAAATTTGTAAAACTTCATAATATGTCCTCAAAAAGTCAGTACTTTGGCGTGTCACAACCTCAAAAGTGCGTAATCAAATAGCTGTGTATTAAATATTACCTTTAATAGAATAAAACTTAATATTTCACTATAATCTGTGATGTATTTAATAATATATAATCACAACTTTCATAATATAATATTCTCAACGTTGTTGTAAATTAATAAGAAACTTTGTCTTCAGTTTTATTCGTCAGTCCGTTGTGTGTTGTTCGAATTTGAATTTCCCGCTAAATACCGGCGACTCGAATTCAAATCCGCGTTAAATTTCAAGATTGGTACTAAAGTTAGCTGCAGACTGCGCCATTGTTCGGCCGCTATTACTGTGCCAGTGCTAGAGATGTGTTTGTCGTGTGAACAGGCGCCGATCCAGACAAAATTTCAGTCCTATGGTGAGTCGCTATTTCCTTGTACATCTGTGTTTTATTTTAATTTATACATAGTTAACTTTGATATGTTAAAATGTAGCTTCTTGATATCCGAAAATATCAAAATAAACGTTAGTTCTAAAGATATCCTCAAATTCATGTTTGTTTCGTCAGTCCGTTGGCGTCAGTCCGTTGTCTTATACTGCGTCAAAGGACTGACGAGTTTCCAGGGTACTGACTTTTTGAGCGTGTCTAACCATTTTTATTTATTTATTTCAGTTTAAAACATCAAGGTTCCTAAAAAACAAAACATATCTAAGGATAGAGAAGATATATTGAAAAAGAAAAGAGAAGCCGAAAAAAGTAAAGTAAAGTAAAGAAGAAGAAAAGAACTAAACTGAACAAATCTATGTTTTATGTATTGAGCTGTAAATGCAAGACATGTACCCTAATATTGTGCAATATTCTTGGAACTTTCATGAAGCCGGACATGGGAAGGGGGCACCCGATGGTGTAAGGGCCACATGCAAGCGAATTGCTGATCAAGTGATTGCTTCAGGAGGTGATTTATAACTAACTTGACGGAGTTTGCTTCTGTTATCTGCGAGAGATGTCCAGGTATAAAAGTGACGGTGATGGAAGGCTGTGATATCGAGCAGATGAATACCTTGATTAACGACAAGTCGTCTCAAATGGTCACCTTTTAGGGGACGTTCTTGGTGCATCAGGTGACCGGCTCTGCTTACATTCCCAATCATGTTACAATGAAGTCACTAAGTTGTTTCTGCGACGCTGACGCATGCGATCATTTCAAGCTAGGATCTATTCATTATCAGACTGAGATGGTGGCTGAACATGGTACACGTGTAAATGTGTCTACCATATTTACAGACTCTGAAGATGATGATATACCACTATCCACTTACGTGAGTGACGTGGATTACCGTTCCAAATTGGATAGCGATCTATCAATACCAGGAGTTAGCGGTTATTCACAACGAAGTCTTTATAGAAGTGGTGCTTATGTATTGGTAAAATATATAACAAGGAATACAGAATATTGTTATGCAGCAATGTGCTCTTCTGTTGATGATGAAGAAGATGAATTGAGAGTGACTTTCCTCAAAATTTGTAAATAGAATGGCACTCTATTTCAATTGAATGAAAAAGATGTAGCAGATGTTCAAGTAGTTAAAAAATTACCTGTACCAAATATCACTATAAAAAGTAGTGTTATTTGATTTGTGGCATAGATTGTTATTTTTAAGCAACATAACGATATTAGACATATCAGTAGGCTGTTTTGAAGACAGATAGTATTACTTCGTAACTGTTATTATGTTAATTGGTACCTTTAAGACAGAGAGTTATATTTTTGTTTCAATTGTTTGTTGTTACTTATAAAATGTATATTGTTAAGTTAAACTACCTCAAAGTAGTTAAGTAAAATAAAGTTAATAAAAAGCCGCTTTAAAGGTGGAGAAAGTTGTTCCTCAAAAATATGTAAATAAATATTTTTTTGTTTCTTAAGTGAATTAGGATTAAAAGTGAGACTCAAAATATGTGCCATTATTAATTTCTAAGAGATTTCTTCTAAATCTTAATAAATTTATAGCATATCTTATGAAGTTGTGTGTTTTATCAGTACTTTGTAACCCTCCTCAGTCCCCTGGCACTCAAATTCGGAAAAATCTAAATATCTCCGCATCTACTTTAAAAAGTGACTGGCCCTGTCATGAGCAATATATTCATTATATTAGCTATCTTATAACGCGATTTTTAAGGAATTTCATTAAAAAAACTATCATAAACAAAATATCCCGAAAAGTTAGCCAATTTTTGTATAATCGCCCATATATATATATACATACAAAACATACGTACAAAATATATATACAAATAAAGTATGTATGTATCTGGTTCCCATAGTACAAGCTTTGCTTAGTTTGGGGTAAGATGGTGTGAAATGTCCTACAATATTTATTATTACTATTATTAATTGGCAGAATTACATAGCACTTATGATAAATGAGATTTTTCAGTTTGAAGCAAAATTATAATTTGTTGTTCAGAGAAGTTCATATTACACACCTCATATTGGGCATCATCTTTTCTAGGCACCTCCCGTAGGAACTGGAGTGGCTTCCACAGTGGCCAACACGGGATGTAGATGTCTGCACTTGAGGCGGCTGTCAGGCGTGTCCGGTCCACCTTACGCAAGTTATGATTAAATGTGCTGCGGATGTTAACCCAACGGTCACGGACTGCGCATGCTGAAAATATTTTTAATTACAGATGTACAAAAGCTTATACCCATAATTTCTAGGCCTATCAATGTATTTAGATGAGAGTTTCTTCAATAAGTTATGTGTTTATAGGATATAACCTAAAACTTTTGGCTGTAGGAACAATCAAGTTGGTTGTTTTAGTTAGCAGCTAGTTAAAAATATATAATAAAAGCAAGGACAAAAGAATGATGTATAACCATTAGTCCATTAGTTGTAAATATATAGCTATACCAAATATAAGAGCAATAAAATAATTCAAACCGACCTATTACTGAACATAGTAATTAAATATACTGACAAACATATACTTGTATATAAAATTCTTTACATATATTAATATGTTCAAACATTACCTTAATCTTTAATTTATATTATACTGAAATAATACAAAGTTGTAAATGTAAAGGATGAGTCGTCAAACTACCATTGCGCTGGATACAAGACATATATTTAGCATAACATGTAGGTAAACACAAGTTTTCAACTTATAACCTAACTATAAGACCTTAATAACCGCAATTTAAAACCAAATAATAACCTTGTTCTAAAATCCCCACGGATTTCTCAGTACTTTAAACTAGCAATTGTCAGGATCATAGTTTAATTGTGCAGTACGTGATATCGAACCTAAAACTAAACCAAAGTAACTATAAAAGTTACCTGTAAATCCTCGGCCTAGCTTTGCGGCGAACTCAGCGTAAGCTTTATATTTTTGTTGAATATGGTGGTTGGTATTTCCTACTGGCTTCCAGATAAATTCTCGTTCGCGTATGAAGTCGACGAGCTCCAGTTCCAGTTTCCGTGTCCAATAACCTTTTACACACTTCGGCATTATCACAAGGACGTGACTACTTGGGATTTTTTATTGCAGCTACAGACCGCACACAACGTAGATATAAATAAATAATATACTTATATTTAATATGCAGACGCGAAATACAGAACAACAAAAGCGCCTACTTAATATTTAATAATTGTAATGTGTTTTTTTCGATCCGAATAAGATTTGGCGTGTAGAAAGAAGAAATATAATACAATCTGTTTGCCGTTTGGCTTTGGGCTTTGGCGTCGTACTTGCCTTTTTTTTTCTTTTCTTCTTAGCATCGCACTCTATGCATTCTGCCAGTTTCAATGTGTCTATATTTTGTGTGCAGTCTTCAGTTTTCAGCTTCTTTATAGTCAAAGTCCAGTCTTGGTCAAGTCCAGTCAAATATAGTAATGCTTTAGTAAGGTAGTGGTGACTTTATTATAAGCTTAGATGGAGTTTTGGAAGCAACACGAAAAGTCATGTTTCACCACATTATATCGATTTCCCACACTCGCGATTGTAATCCGGCACTTTATGAATAAAATACCACTATTTTTATACATAAACACTCGAAAAAATACAATGGGACGACACGACTCTTTCCGCGTTCCCGCCAAAACTCCGTACTTGCCTTGCCCCATCGGGCAAGCTAAAGCTATAAAGCCATACTGCCTTGTCTTCAGTTTTTGCAATTCATGTCTTACATCTATAGTTACAGTCAAAGTCCAGTGTTGGTCAAGTTCAGTCCGTACCAGTCAAATCAAATCATGCCTTATTAAAGTAGTGGCGATTTTACTATAATAAGCTTCTGGATGGAGTGTTGGAAGCAACACAAAAAGTCATGTTTCACCACATTATATTACTGTCCCATACTCGCACTTGTAATTCGGCACTTTATGAATAAAACACTATTTTTATGCATAAAAATCACTAGTTTTGGAAAACACGACACGATTTGGGCGACACAACTCTTACCGCGTTCCCGCCAAAACGTTGCCAGTGTCAAGTTTTCACTTTTCATGTAATATTGTTTTTTTTTCTTTTTCTATCTTCGATCATAGCACGTTTGTGCATTGTGCCAGTCCTCAAATTTTCATTTCGAGGAGGATGGTAGAGATATCATTTCCAATTATGGGAGATTCGATAAAAATAAATATAAATGAAAAAGTATATTATTTTGATTTCAATACTGAATACGCACTCGATATCAAACTTTATACTTATTTGATAGTTAAATGCCTAAAAAAGTATTTTCACCTGTTAAGCAAAATCAAAGCCTGAAACGAAAAGAAGTCACGTCGGCGTCGGCGCAATGTATTATTTTCCAAAACATGTGTTTTCGAATATAACATCGAGTATTATTGGATAAAATTAGTCGTGTTTAATTTTTCAAATCCCAAGTTACGCGTCTTTTGTACGAAAGTTTAATGTTAGGGTGAAACATATCGCTACATGTTGTATCCAAAAACTTGATCAATACAATCATAAAATGCAATGCCAAAAATATCAAAGAAGAACCAACTGGCAGTCAACTATAAACTATATTTCTTTACTCATTTTTGGCATCGTACTTCGAGTATTCATTCATTCAAAGTTTCGGGATTATTACCATATAATGCCTCATAATAAAATTAAATAAATTATTCTCACACGAGAGCAAATGTGAATGTGTTAGTAAGAATGTGAGAAAGTGCGCTATCGTGGTGAAACACGTCTTTTCTCATCCATAATTATGCCAAAGGCTGTAATTTACGGCTTTAGATGATCCGTCTCACTTATTATTTGTGACTTATTTAACTTGATTTTATGTTAGAAGTTAGAAGCTTATATCTAAATGACACTGGCATAATGTACAAACTGCTATGCCAAAACCAAAAATAAAAAGTACATTGTCAAATCGATATTAAACAAACGTTTTGTTTTCAAAAGCGACTTGTAGATTCTTTTGGAGAAAGGGCCCAAATGAATAAGTAGTTATTTATTCTTAGCAGCAGGAAACGTTTCTGTGGCAAAATGAGCGAAATTGATATTTAGTTCTGGGAGCAGCTGTTGTAAAATTAAATATGCTCCGACTCAACAGTTTGACCATTAACAGTTCGTTAGGTACCATTAGCGGTGCGTGTTTCAATAAGGTTATGGGCCTCTGTCATGGGATTTGTCCTGTAAACTTCAAAAGTAGAATAATAACTCTATTACCCTCAGCTTTTACCCCTAATATAAGTGAACTACAAAAATTTCTTCACTTCGCAATATATCGTTCATAACTGACAATACCTACATAAATCATTCGTAATACACAAGTTATAGGAAAACAAGTTAAAGGTTGAGAACAAAATAATATTATTCTATCTGAAAGTCCCAACTTTTCACTCAAAACTTTTGTTTAGTTTGAATACTTGTAACACAATATACCTAGATAGACATTTCTTAGGCAAGTGTAGGTACGTATCTAAGAACCAAGGAATAAATAAATTTTCCTTATTTGCTTTGTATCTACTTCAATTATTTTTTTCTTTATTCAATGGAAATGTACCTATACAGCATATACGTTTTATAACTATAATATAGGCTTACCTATATATCAATGGATTTGCTCGACATTATTATATTTTACTGTCAACCTTTACAGTACTTTCTTCTATAAATATAACGATCGCAGGCCATTTCCCAGTATCTCCGCTATCAAATGACGATCCAAATTGAAGTGGACGCTTATTCCATTTTTACAATGGACGATCTAGTAAGACAATATAGGTACAGTATCTGTTTCTCGGAAACGGAACACGCTTTATGGTTGAAAACATCGCAAAAATTATTTTAACATTAACAGAAAGACATCTGCAAAAACGAAGTATATCATTGATTTATTTGATATTACGTAAAGGACACGGTCAATGTATTTTTTAATGACACAATTATTTTAAATTATTACATAACTTGTTTACACCATAAATCGAAGAATGGTTGATGATAGGTATCTTTTATGTAAGTACGTATGAGTACGTACGTATGTACCTACTTAGTTTTGGCTGGAACACGGAAAGATTTATCGTGTAATACATGAAAATACTTGACACTGGCAAATGCACAAAGTGCTTTACCAAAAACAAAGAAAACAAAAACATGCACCTACTTTTTTAAACGTACTTGAAACCGATCAAATGCGAGTTAGACTTGGACACCGAAGATTCTCTTTTTCATGAACCCCGCCCAAATCATGTTTATTTTAAGAGCTTCTTTGAATTGCAAAATATTCTAGAGATCGGGATAGAAGTTAAAACATGTTAATTGTCAAACAGAATGAATGAATGAATATGTTTAATTTCATTGCGGGTAAATTCCAATCGTTTAGACAGCTACACAGCTAGATATGTATAATATTGTTCGTGTAATCAAACGAGACGTAGGAACCAATCTCTTAATGTTAAAAGAGACGGCATTTGTACACGATCATTGAGCCGTCCAACCGAGCGTCGCAGCTAAATCATTAAAGTTAGAAGATAAAACAAACAGTTTTATAGCGTAGCGCCTGAAATATTATGCGATCAAATCACTAGAGTTGCTTATTGATACACGTTTTAAATAAGGCGCTTATATGCATTTATTTACGCTGATAGTTTTATCAGATGGACAACGAATTTAAGAATTCTTCGCTGTAGGCTTGAAAGAGATGAAAAAAAGACTTTACTGACTTGACTAACTCTGACTAGAGCGATAACGGAGTGTCTTCTTCTTCTTCGTTTTTGGTGTCGTAATATGTACATTTGCCAGTGTCTAGTCAACCTTTAAATATTTTCACGGATAACATGAACAATCAAATTAAAAAAACCTAAGTCACACAAATTAATTCACGGTCGAGTCCAGTCATACCTAAAGTAGTAAAGTAGTCGCGACTTCACTATAAGCTTTGCTGGACTTCTGGAAGGAACACGAAAAGTAATGCTTCACCACGTTATATCACTTTTCCACACTTGCGTTTACAATTTGGCACTTTATGAATAAAATATCACTATTTTGATATATTTATAAGCTTTGAAGAGGCACAAGTTAAAAAAAAATACAATGGGAGGAACGATTTTTCCGCGTTCCCGCCAAAAAACCTAAACAGTGTCTCTACTACAAGAAATTAAAAGAAGCGAGGACCAAGGAAGTCCTTTATTCCAATCTCAAGAACGTGATCATAGAGGTTATAATACAAGACTAATAAAATGTTGTTGTGTCCAACAGTCCATACTGTTTGAGTGATTGAGCCACATTTTAAATTCATTTCGATTGTTTAGGCGCCGTGAATGCGGAGAAGGGCCCGTTGTATGTCTTCGCCAGGCTCCTCTTTACTAATTAAACATAATAATTAACTCAATTAATATTATATGACCCTTGCGGCACTTCCCATTAAACTCCCGTATCTGCCTGTTTACCTTTTAAAAACGGTTCTTATTTAGGGTCGTAAGTAGGTAGTCGGTAGGTAAGTACTTGGACAATTCCACTGAGAGAAATTATATATAAATTATATATTTTGTAGCGATGATAGCTTAGTGGTTAGCGCGGTCGGTTCGCATGCCGAAGGGCGTGGGTTCAAACCCCAACAATGAGCTTGAGCTGCCGGTGAAGGAAAACATCGTGAGGAAACCATAGCGTGGTGGTAGGGTACTTTCTAGTACTCAGCTGGCTAGCTACCACCCTCAAGTTGAAAATCTGCCGCCAAGCATCTAACAGTGTATTCCGGCAGCCTCACTTGAAAGCCAGTTCTGTTCCAGGCTAGGTGTGCTTTACCATCTTCGATCACACCGTCACTTAACATCAAGTGCGTTGTGGTCAAACACGTAGCCTGTCAGCGATAAAAAAATAATATATATATTTTGTATAGTTAAGTCCTCGACACGAAAATTTTCGAGATGCAATTTTGTTGCTAAGTCAAAAAGGAACACACTTTACATATTATTTTTACATGAGAATAGGTTTGACCGCCATCTCACCCGATGTTAAGTTGAATTAATTCACACTACTATACTACAAATAGCTTTGTACCATATTAAGCTATATGAACATACAATAGAATTATATAAAAAATAATAACATCTTTTATACAATATATAAGTATTTATATATAATTATATGTACCTATTAGTAATATTAATAAAAACGCTATCCAATTTGGTGGAGGTATATCGTGTAATGATAGTTGGAAGGTAAATAAAAGAGTTTTTGCGCAAGTGCAAGCAATATGTTGACCAAATTTCATCGCTATAGGATGAACGGTACCGCAGTGCATAAAATAAACAAACATTCTAGCCAAGCGCTCGAAGAGTCAATAAGCCCTAAATGTGCCTCGTGTGGAGGCGAAACACGTGTCGGCAACTAATGGTTACTGCAGCGAGAAGTCGATGTAGGTAAATATACTTGTAGTTATTTTTAATTTATTTACATTTTAAGTTTGTCAGATCTGAGGTTTAGATAATAAGGAATATTTTGGATATTTATATTTAAAATTGTTTTCAAGTTAAATCCTCGTCGCCGTTGTAACCACAACGACTTTTAAGCGGAATTACACTAAAATATGTATAACTCTTGAATAAAAAAACATTCATTTTTATACGTATATTAGAAGATGACTTTTTCCGAACTATCTAGACTCGTGATTATTTACGCAAGCAAATCCAGCGTTACACTTTGGTTAATACATGTGTACAATCGCGTTCAAAACAGCAGTGAAAACTACAAAATTTTAAATGGAATAATCGATGGTTAATCTCAACAGACCTGTAATTTTGCAACCCTTCAAACCGGAACACAGTAACGTTTACACCAGTGGCGTAGCGTAGTGGGGACGGCAGGGGCGGCACCTATAGGGGGCGGCAAAATTTCACAGTAAATAACAATAATATTGTAAATATTTTAACCATTTCATATTTTTGTTGCACTTACTATTCACATCATCATCATCACATCATCAGCCATAAGACGTCCACTGCTGGACATAGACTTCCTACTGAGAGGGTTTTGCCAATACTCGCCACGCTTGGCAGGCGGGTTGGCGAGCGCAGTTAGGTGTGATTGTTCAAGGAAGACGCTGCTGCCCATCTTCCAGATTACATCCCTTAGCCGACTCTTACGACAACCATGGGTAGAGAGGGTGGGGTACTATTCTTACGCCGGCACCACCACGGCATCTTACTATTCTTTTATTCTTACTATTCGGACCGATTGAAATTTCGATTACTTATACCACGTAAAACTGTGCTTATACTGTGATGAAATCGGAGAATCTCCTTTCTTTAAACGAATATATAAAATTATGACATCGTGCTTATTGTAGCGACTGGCAACACCATCTGTACTGCAGGGATCCCCCGTTTTTTATTCTGTGCTTTTAAATTGAAATACCTAAACAAGAGGGCGGCAAAATTTTCTTCCGCCACGGGCGGTTGACAGCCACGCTACGTCGCTGGTTTACAAACTACTAATCGGCGGCAAAATATCTGCTACTGTAGTGGTATATACCATTCTCCTGATAAGAAGATATACTACCTCGTAGACGTGTTAGATATCTGACCAACTGCAAAGAAAAGTGAATTTTGTAACGTTATTACGGTTATAAATGTACCTACCAACTATTTTATACCTCACGTTTGGATTGTTCTAAAGTAAAGGATAATCTTTATGGATTTTTGTACGAGGGCGTATTTTCTTAGGGATCATTTGAATTTCTGCGGAAGGTGAAAATTTCTGTTGCTTTTTAACCCACGACGCAAAAAGAGGGGTGTTATATGTTTGACGTGTTTGTGTATGTGTGTCTCTCTGTGCCATCGTAGCTCCTAAACGAAAGGTCCAATTTTTCATTTAATTCATTTAGTAACACACAAAAGTAAGGCACTCGCACTACTAACTCATAAGATTCTTTTGTTTTCTGTACTTTTTTTCTATCTTTGTGCATTTATAGAGTTTCTATATATCTATCTAAAACAGAACGTAATAATATTAATTCTAGTTCAATCTTTTTGCAGATCTTAGATATTTTTCTTTTTTTTATCTCGCGTCTGATCGTCATCTTATGATGCGGTTTATGATAGAGCACGGTTGGTTAGAAGACACTGATTCACTCTCGACTTGAAGACATTTCAGATTGTATTAATCGGAGACCAACGTACTCATACAGTGCAATCCACAAAAAAATGCAAATTTTGATAGCTGTGCTGTTATTGTGCACACCAGAAATAGGAAAATGTACATAAAACAATACCATCATATGAGCTAGTGCCTCAAGTAACGGCCTTATGCGATCTCTTTCAGGCAACCAAGGAACAGATAGGAGATGTAACACTATTCAGTTTTAAAAATTAATGAAAATCCATAATGCATTTTTTTTTAAACACAATAATCATACATCATACATAATTTTCCTCGGTGGGAGAATCTGACACTGATTTAGTCAGTTTATTACAACTTCTAATTCATTATACGGTTATCTTGTTAATTCCAGCTGCCTTGGTACGTATACAATTTCCTACGTATATATTTATACTAGCGTCCCAAAAGACCCAATTTTAGGTAAATGCACTGAAATCTCAGCTACGCCGTGATGTACGAGCCACTCGTGTTCTCTTGACGTGTCTTTTATTTGTACGGAAAATGGGACAATGTTTAGGTACATTTGGGGAAATTATATAATAAGTAAGTTCCTTCATAAGTGACGCATGTTTCTTTCGCTCGGGGTTGAATATGATTTACTGTGTGGAAAGAATAAGGCAGCATGAGAAGCAGGTAGGTGCGTAAGTATTATCATCATCATCATCATCATCATCACTACATAGTATAAAACAAAGTCGCTTTCTCTATCCCTATATCCCTATGTATGCTTAAATCTTTAAAACTACGCAACGGATTTTGATGCGGTTTTTTTTAAATAGATAGCGTGATTGAAGAGGAAGGTTTATATGTATAATAACATCCATTAAATAGTGAAGAAATACTGTTATTTTTGAGGTTTATACCCGTGCGAAGCCGGAGCGGGCCGCTAGTTTATAATATTTAGATTTACGTTTGAGCGCTATCCGCCTGTTGTTAAGCGATGATGCGGTCTACTACGGAGCATGCTTGGGATGTTAAGTAAATTAATCTTGGGTTAAAGTACCAGTTTGTGTGTGTTAAAGTACTAGTTACAGCGACCCGAGCACGAGTATACCGCATGTGTCAGCCAATGCCCTCCTCGATTTTGTTTTTATTTTTTATCTCTGACTGGCTAGATGTTTGACCTCAACTCACCTGATGTTATGTGACGGTGTGGTCGAATGGTAAAGCACACCTAGTCTGGAATGGAACTGGCTCTCAAGTGAGGCTGCCGGAACACACCGTTAGATGCTTGGCGGCAGATTTTCAACTTGAGGGTGGTAGCTAGCCAGCCGAGTACTAGAAAGTACCCTACCACCACGCTATGGTTTCCTCACGATGTTTTCCTTCACCGGCAGCTCAAGCTTCGGTGCGTGAGCCCACTAAGTTATTAAAGCTACAAAATGTTTATTCTAGTTGTTTTAAAATGTTCCTAAAAACGAAAGTCTTAAAATAAATAATCGATAGCACTAACACTAATTCTCTACAATTATAAAGTGTAAATACAGCCTACGTAATTAAAGAGTACGAACCTAACTTATTTTAGGGTAAGTACCTAAATTCTTCATTTGTTGTGAAATTCACCCTTCTCGACCAAAGGTTACTATTTAAAATAATAACTACCGTTTAACTCTGACCAATAAATTGTGCCCAAAATATAAAAGTTAATGTTAATTTGCTTTAGTGTAATTATTTTGGGATAATTGTTAGCTGGGGGTAAAACAGAGTTCCCTATGTTAAGTAAGTTGACCTTGAAAAGAGAACTTGGTCTTTTAATAAAGGTATCAGTAGTTTTCAGGTCAGTGACCTTAGTTGTTGGTAATTTTGACGTTTACCGCTGAACGTAAGCTGGTGCGCGGGCGCGGGGGTGGGTTAGAGGTGAGTAATCCCGCTTAAGTAAAACAAAAATATCTATGTACTTTGTGAATTGAAATTGCATTGAAGACATTTTATAACAAAACAGGTTAGTTACTTTTCCAGGGTTCCGTACTGCAAAAGGAAAAACGGAACCCTTATAGGATCACTTTGTTGTCCACCTGTCTGTCAAGACCCTTTTTCTCAGGAACGCGTGGAGGTATCAAGCTGAAATTCATATCAAATACTCAGGTCTACCGTCCCTAAAACCAGTAAAAAAATCAAACTTTTAAGCCAGTGCAATTAAAAGATACAGCCGTTTATGCTGCAAATTTTCGCCACTCGCAAGGGAATCAAAACCTACAGGGTACTTCCCGTGAACTTAGAATCTTGAAATTTGGTACGAAGCAACGTCTTAAAGCACAGATGAAGGAAAAATTACGAAAAGAATAAATTACCATTTTAAAAAAATACCATATTTTGGAGGTCCAAGGTTTTTTTTTTATTTAGAAAATTACACTCCACAGACACCGGGGTCATGGACCTTGACCTATTAACTTGGATTTATACAATATTATATATAATTTTTTTTTCTACAATATGGGAAGAGGAAATTTAAGTCTTAACTAGGGTTAAAGTACTAGTTTATGTGTATACCGCGAGCAGACCAGCAACCCGCAAGCAGCACCCGATCACGAGTATGACGCATGTGCCAGCCATCGCCCTCCTCAACCATATCTGAGGGAAGAGAGCGACCCGACACACGACGCCGCCGTAAGAAGGAGCCTTCGATGGTGAGCATGAATGCTCGAGGCATACACACAATACTTGAATAAGACTAATGATTACATTGATAATACACTACTAAAGATTACGCGCGTGCGTAAGATTATGTGCGTATTTGTGTTCGAGTCCGTCCGCTTCCGTCCGGGATGCACCTTCCATCGCATACTTTAGAACCAAGCTAAAATTTTGGCTGCTTGCGAACTTGTTTTATAACTTTGACGAGTATTTTGAACTAAACGATTATTAAATTACAATTTTTTGTTTCATGTAAAAAGTAATGAGACGAACGAAACGCACTCCTGACGGTAAGAGATAACGCCTGTCCATGACCATTGCAGCGATACACAGAACTTTGAGTAGTAACACAAAATCCAGGCCCTTGATGTTTTGGCGCTCCTTACTTTGAAACATTCAATGGTTAGTCTCAACAGCCCAGTAATTTCGCTAGCTGCAGCACCCTTGAAACCTGAACGCAGTAAAGTCACGAGTACTAATAAGAAATTATGACTTCTTTTTACATTTTAGTGTAAATTGACAATAATTTTATGTTGACGTTGACGTATTGTGACATTTATTAAATTTTTTTTTTTTTTTTTTATTCATTAAGATGGCTTTCTTTTATATTTTAAGGTACCTTTTTAGCTGTTTTTTGACGTAATTATTTAATGATAATGATGTAAATTTGAAATGATGTTACGGAATTTGACTTGTAACTGGTGTAATTAATAAAATATTTGTATTTATATTGCCGCTAATTTCTAATGGTGAAGCGAAACATGGTGAAGAAACTTGTTGCCCTTGACCTCTTAATGTTCTCGAATATGTGTGATGTCTGGCAACTCGCACTAGGTCAACGTGGTGGACTGGCCTTGCCCTTTTGTCAAAGAGAAGACCCGTGAGACCATAGCGGTGGGACAGCTTATAAAAAAAAACAGTATTGATCCAGAGGCACCTAAATAATTATGTAAAGTCTACCACCATCTCTCCCCTCGCAAAGCTCCGATCAAACAGATTTTCCACTTGTAGTACCCATAGGGAGGAGCCACTGTAAAACAAAGTATTACAGAGTTCGTTAAAAAGGCTCCCTTCATAGCTTCCATTCATTGGTCTTTAAAATCATTTCACTTTATCAGATTACGGTTCATTTGGGTCACAAAAGAAACAGCGAGAAAACGGGGCCGTTTAAGTCTGTTAGGTTTTTAGGAAAAATAAAAATTTGACGAGAAGATATCACAACCTATCTAATAACAAGTAGGTACATACTTTTGGATAGATAGGGCTATGCTCGGAGTTTCCTTACACGATCGAATCAGAAATGAGGAGATCCGTAGACGAACTAAAGTAACCGACAATGGATTAGCAAGTTGAAGTGGCAGTGGCAAGGTGGACGGACGTCCTAATAAAGACCGCAGGAACGCGCTGGATGCGAGCCGCTTCCAACCGGTCTTTATGGAAGTTAATGGGGAAGGCCTATGTCCAGCAATGGACGTCCTATGGCTGAAAGGATGATACTGACTTAAAGCCAAGCAGTTCATAAGTCTTTCTCTATGAAAATATTTTATTTCAAAAACCCGAAAAGTATTCTAATTTTTTTATGGTTGACAACTTAGTTGTTTTCTGCTAGTTGTGCTGTTGTTGTTTAGTGTAAACAGTAGGTAGTATTAATTTAAAGATGTTTTTGTATTATTGGTGGATTATTTTAATAAATACGATATTGTCAATAAACACGGTTATAGTTATTAAAAGAACCATAGCGAAAAAAAGCAACGCTTGTATTATGAGAACTAGTACTTTTTATAAAGTGAAAACTTCTTCAGCCGGGTTGAGCGATTTTCGGTAGCGCAAAAACTTACAGGCTTGCGTCACCGACATGCTAATGTGAAGTATTTTAAGTTTTTACATCTGTCACTACCTGTTTTTAAAATACTTATTTTATACATACATAATATCCTGACACAGAACAAACATCTATGTTCACACAAATGTTATTCCTGAGAGGTAACCAAACCCATGTACTTGAGCTCTCCAAGTAGAAAAAAAAAAAAAAAAACAAATCTTATTTCACTTCTCTCTAATATACCTAAGTATATTAAAAATGTAAAAGATTGTATTGCGTGTTTGTGTGTGTGCGTGTTTATATGGAATAGTTTTTGGAATGAATTTGAATACTTCATACTACAGTAATATATGCAGGAACGAACTCTGGAAAACACGAGAGAAATCGAGTGTATGACTGTCTAACATTCGTTTGATGCTACTGCTAATGGGTTATGAATAAAACAAATGACATGACATTTATCCTCCATCCTCCTTTCCTTGACGTGGAAAAATTTCTGCCTCAGTGAATATAGAGTTTTTTATTGGTCAAATTTTATATATTAACAAAGAATTTAATTACATTTTTTGTAAAAAAATTACCAGATATCAGGCCTGTCCTGTACTGATAAAATATAATTGTACTTAGGCCTCGGGTTTGTTTATGAATAATATACTGACATCGCATCGTTGTAGTTGAACGGTCGGCTGTGTAGTATGTGCAGAGTAGGATTAAGCTAGTTTCAAATAATTTTATAAATTTTTTTTGGGATAAGAGCGCTATCGTGCAGTTTCGGTTCTTTTTTTTATAGCTGACAGGCTTGGTGTTTGACCACAACTCACCTGATGTTAAGTGACGGTGTGGTCGAAGATGGTAAAGCACATGGAAATGGAACTGGCTCTCAAGTGAGGCTGCCGGAACACACCGTTAGATGCTTGGCGGCAGATTTTCAACTTGAGGGTGGTAGCTAGCCAACCGAGTACTAGAAAGTACTCTACCACCACGCTATGGTTTCCTCACGCTGTTTTCCTTCACCGACAGCTCAAGCTCATTGTTGGGGTTTGAACCCACGCCCTTCGGCATGAGAACCGACCACGCTAACCACTGAGCTATCATCGCTATGGTTCCCGCAAGATGGCGAGTAAAACCAAATATTTTTTATTTGCAAGGAGCGCCCTGTGGTTTCTTTTGCTATCCTGCAGTTATGGTTCCCGTAGGATAGAAGATAGAAACAAATATTTTTGGATTTTCTGGCAACGAGTTTCTTGTGCTGTCACCCGCTATTCTGATGTAACAGTTTCCGTAGGAATTTCATAATTTGAAAGGTGCGCCCTGTGGTTTCTTCTGCTATCCTACGGTTACGGTTCCCGTAGGATACCAGATAGGAACAAATACTTTTGAATTTTTAGGGTTGGAGCGTCTTGTGCTGTCACCATGTCTTACGGTTACAATGCCTGTAGGATAGAGAGTAGGAATATTTTTAGTTTTTTTTTTTTTGCCAGGCGCGCTTTTTGTTTCACCTGCTATCCTTCGGTTGTGGTTCTCGTAGGATGGCGGATAGATATCGTGTATTCGTTTACCCGTAATTTTATACGACCCTTTGCGGTAACTGTATTTCGTCAGACTGCTTAATATCAGTCAGGGTGTGGCCAAACGCGAATTGCTGCCCGAATGGGTGTTCTCTGATAGATACAATCTGGGTGCCTTCAAGTCGCGAGTGAATCGGTTTCTTCTAGGCGAGCGTGCTCCACCGTAGACCGCATCATCGCTTAACACCAGGCGATATGGCGGTCAAATGCAAGCCTATACGTTATAAAAAAGATTAGTAGATTTTTACCTAAAGGTTGAGGAGTAAAATGACATAAATGATGCGGTTTCTATTATTTGTTTAATTAAACTTTTTTAATGATTATAATTATTTATTAAACAACATTTAAGTCTTAAAGAGAAACTTATGTCTAAATAACTTAGATTCTATGTTTATGTTTTACAAAGTTGCAATGTCTCTGCACAAAAAAATATATTTAAGTACCTACTTATATAATTTTGAATGGTATATACTTCAACAACACAAGAAATCTTGCTTACAGAATAAAATATACGTAAATAAATAATAATGGCCAGTATAAAAAAATATGTTCTGATATATAAAACAAATATATAATACAGTAAAAATTGCAACATCATATTACATAACTTTTATCGCCAAAATAAGTTAACTTACAATTTTCAAAACACATAATAATTTTAACAATAAATTACAAAATAAAAAAGTTTTTGTTACACTCACATTAGGTATATATCAAGTTTTTGTAATCGGTAGGTATAAAATATACCCAGTAATACTACTTTTGGTACAATAAATAATCATCAGAACACAGGTAAATATTTCAGTAGAATAGGTTATTACTCAGAAAGCTTATATCAAACTCTGTAGTTAGGAAGATATAAATTTTATTACAGATAGCTTAGAATAAGAACAATTAAACGTTTTATATAGGATACTTATATTTATCTTGCAAGATATAAGATTGCAACACTTATAAAAGCTGCTGACAGAAGTCGCATGCGATGAAATAGGTAGCTCTTTATCAATGTCAACAAATCAATTTTGTTTGTCTCGTAAAATAAAAATGAAAAATTCCAGTCCAAGATATTAAGTTAAATATCGCCATTGAAAACTTACGGAATATTTTTTTTTTCGAAACAAATTGTTGTCCAGACATATAAATTAAGTATCCTTAGAACCTTTATAAACTATTCTGTAATTAGGCCAAAAAACTATTTTCCAATTAAAAAAATTAAACATAAAACAGATGTTTTTCTTATGAAAATTGGCTGGTATTTTCACAAGAAAAACTTCAAAGAAGCCATTCCGTATTCTTTATTTTAAATCAACTAACGCGGACGAAGTTAATTGGCACGAAAAATATCTACAAAATGCCCAAAATAACCCCGTAAGTTTTCAAACAAGATAACAATTTACAGATCTTCATACGCATCAGGCTCGAAAGAAGGATCTTCTGATCGCTTGCCCAGGCCAAAACTAAACCTGTGCAGATCTCTCTCTCTTTTGCCGAGGCCAAAGTTGAATTTGCTGCTTAATCGCTTTCCAAGGCCGAAGTTGTAAGTCCTGGCACGTTTGCCAAGGCCGAAGTTGTAAAGTGGTAGCCGTTTGCCGAGGCCAAAACTGTACATGCGAGCTCGTTTCTCTTCTGACGCTTCGTCTTCAGAAAAACGCTTACCCAGGCCGAAACTGTAGGGCCGAGCACGTTTCTCGTATTCTGGGAATAGATTAAGTCATACGTAAGTTATGTTAGCGTTACGCTATGTTTAGTGCGTAGTTTTTTTTATAGTTCACAGGCTAGGTGTTTGGCCAGAGGTCGCCTAATGTTACTTAAGTGACGGTGTGGTCGATGATAAACCAAGCGGTCCCGGCGTATTCGCCCGGATATGAGGGTTTTCCACGTGTCCCTCTGATAAGCTGAGGGCACAGTGGAAGAACCGAGTAGGAGGGGATTGTGGGATGGGGGGAGTGCCGGTCTGGCGAACCCCATTCCTAGCAACCAAAGTGGCAGGCGGCGAGGCCGCTTATCTGACTCGTCGCATGGAGGCCAGGGGCGTGTCCGACGCCCATTTTCTGGTTTGGTCTCCGAGGTGTCACGATGTGTCTGATGTTCTGACACATCGTCATCGTTGTGGGGTGAGCTCGGGTTCCTCGAGACGGGTCAGCGAGGACATGCGCTGTCGAGGCCGCGGAAGAGGGCGAAAGCGTGCTCGCAGCAAAGTGCTGAGGTGGAACACTTCAGGGTTTTTAGAGAGTAGGCCGTCATTAGGACGGAGAGTCCCACGAAACCTTATCCGCCCTAGGACAGGTGGTATTCTCAAAGAAAATCCCTTGGAAAAAAAACGGTGTGGTCGACGACGGTAAACACACAACCTAGCCTGGATTGGAATTAGCTCTTAAGTGAGGTTGCTGGAACACAGTTGGGTGCTTGGCGGTAGATTTTCAACTTGAGGGTGGTATCAGTCGAGTACTAGAAAATACCCTACCACCACACTATGGTTTCCTCATGATATTTACGTGCTTTCGTGTGCGAAGCAAGACGAGGTCGCGCGCGCGTTTCACTCAGCTTTGTCTCCATGATAAAGGTCACCTGAAATGGCCAAAAGTATAGTCGGAGAATCTGATATAATTAAACGTGAGTAATCCCGCATATACTGTGTTGGTGCCGGCGTAAGAATAGTACCCTACCCTCTCTACCTGTGGTTGCCGTAAGAGTCGGCTAAGGGATGTAATCCGGAAGATGGGCAGCAGCGTCTTCCTTGAACAATCACAGCTAACTGCGCTCGCTAACCCGCCTGCCAAGCGTGGCGAGAATTGGCAAAACCTCCCCAGGAGGAGGCCTATGTCCAGCAGTGGATGTCCTATGGTTGATGATGAATCCCGCATAAGTTATGTCAAAACCACGTCAGTTTCCATAGTTTAATATTAATAGTATCAAAATTTACCAGGTTCATCTTCGTACTGCTGGAAGAGGTCCTGTAGTGCAGCTTCGTTGAGGTCATTGGTGTTGATTCCGTCTTCTTGCACCTCGTCGACAGACCGCTTGCCGAGACCAAACGAGTATGGGCGAGACCTGGTGCAGATTATGCAGAAGTTAATAGCTATTACACAGATTCTTACTGCCTCCTCTAAATGTTTAGCCATGTCTTTATATTGTTTGTGAGCGGCCGGGCCCCACGAATCTTTAAAGCAGCAACTCCAAAAAGTAAGTTTTGTAGCGATGATGGCTCAGTGGTTAGCGCGGTCGGTTCGTATGCCGAAGGGCGTGGGTTCAAACCCCAACAATGAGCTTAAGCTGCCGGTGAAGGAAAACATTGTCAGGAAACCAGAGCGTGGTGGTAGGGTACTTTCTAGTACTCGGCTGGCTAGCTACCACCTTCAAGTTGAAAATCTGCCGCCAAGCATCTAACAGTGTGTTCTAGCAGCCTCACTTGAGGGCCAGTTCTATTCCAGGCTAGGTGTGCTTTAACATCTTCGACCACACCGTCACTTAACATCAGGTGAATTATGGTAAAACACATAGCCTGACAGCCATAAAAAAAGTAAAAATTAATAAATATCGTAGGATATTACAGACAGCGCCATCTGACCCCAAACTAAGCAAAGCTTGTACTATAGAAGCCAGATAAGTGATAGAATATTTTAATACTTATATATATACAGTGCACCAAGACACAACACAGATTTGTTTATAGCAAATGTTTGTCCTGACTGGGATCGAAGCCCACGTCCAACAGCTCTTATACTACAAATGAGCCAATAGGGCTGTCAAAAATAATATATTCTATATTTAATCCCTCTAATATTATAAATGTTAAAGTTGGGTGGAACTTGTCAACCATAAAACAGTAAAAAACCCTGGCAGTAAAAGCATCAGTAACAGAAAAGGTAGAAATAACTGCTGTTATTCATACACCACTATTGTTAATGTAGCTAACCTCTTTCCCAGGCCAAAGTTGTACACCGGCAGCCTCTTGTACTCCGACACGTAGCTGTAAGCTCGCTTGCCGAGGCCGAAGTTGTAATGCGGGGATCGTTTCTCCACGGTCGCCACATGCTCCAGGTCTGCAGAGTCAGAGATGTGCTGAGTGTCGTGGTCACCGCTGGACGCGTCCACCTGGACACGTTCTGGAGCGCAAAGGGCCGCTCCGAGGACCAAGAAGTAAACTGGCAAGGATTTGGACAGCATTCTGAAACAAATGATGTCTTCATCATCATTTTTAAAATGTCTATAAATTTCATGGTTTTTTCTTGAATTTTTTTTTTTTATATATCCTACATGTTATATCACTACATATTGTTATTATAAAACAAGGTCGTCCGCCGCGTCTGTCTGTCTGTCTGTCTGTCTGTTAGCGATAAACTTAAAAACTACTGAACGGATTATCATACGAGTTTCACCAATAGATAGAGCGATTCATGAGGAAGGTTTAGGTTTTGTGTAAATTGGTTGAAATATATAATAATTGTTGGAAGTGTCGGAAAAAGTCAAGCCACCTGGGAGCTTTCATCGAAAACGCTGCGTAATCCCTTCTAGATATAACAAAACAATTCATGGTGGGATATTCCTCTTTTATAGATCTACAGAAAAGTCCGCGGTGACATATGTATATCTACCTTTTAAGGATAGCTTACTATACCCATTCTTACTACCCGTGCGAAACCGGGGCGAGTCGCTATTAATATTGTAAACGTGAAAGTTTGTATGTTTGGATGTTTGGTACTCAATTACGCCAAAACGGCTGAACGGATTTGGATAGAATTTGGCACACATGAATTATTACCTGGATTAACATATACCTGGTCTTCGGCGTATGAAACGCCCGCGTTAACCACTGTGCTATCATCGCTAAAAACGTTAAGATGTGACTCCAGTGTGAGTAATAACTCTGTTAGATCTTATAGCAAGCTGTTACTATCATAGATCATTTAAAATAATTTTGCAATATTGGCGTCTGCCCATTGCAAACTCAGGGGATATATAAGAACGCTCGAACCTTTATCAATCTTAAGCACATAAAAGATTGTTTTCCAAATTCCAAACTCGGATCGCTATGTTGTTTTAGGATGACATTGTAATCCATTCATGTGGTGTCGAATTTTCTGTAAGATAAATGAAAGTTATTTAAAAACTTTTTCCAAAGGTATACCTACGTGGGCGATTGGGTCAGTACAAAATAAATAACTACTTATTATGTACCTACTAGCTATGTTCCACGGTTTGATCCATCACCCCGGCGATAAGGCAGCCGTACTACAATATATGTATATATTAGTCGATGTTGTTTTTGTTTCGTTATTATCGTTATCTTTTTTGCCCGACTGCTAAGGAAGGGTTATATTTTTCGCGCGTATCTTGTTAGGGTTTGAACCCACACCTTTCGGCGTGTGAACCGACCGCGGTAACCGCTGAGCTATTATCGCTAACACTACACCCCAAACACACATATGCTGTTAAAATCATAGCCCCCCATTTTTACATAGGGCAAAAATGTACTTGACCCAGCTAAAAGAAAATAAGATAAACACAGACAGAATAAACTGTCACATGTCATGAAAGGAAGCACTATTCGTTTCACTTAAGGGACACATACTGTACGGTTAGTGCAACCGACCGCGCAAGGATCCTAACTTATACCGGATTTGGGCGGAAACTTACTGGGTCGGACATTTCTCGGGCTCTTAGTGCATAAGTCACTAAGGAAGTTCTGGCGGCTTTTCCCTGTCGACCACTAAATGGCGAAGATGGTTTCTCAAACGTTACGTGAGTTTAAAAAAACGCAAAAGTGTTAATACTACTAATACCCCTTTTTAGGGTTTCGTACCTCAAAAGGTAAATAAAGGAACCCTTATAACATCACTCTCGTGTCCGTCTGTCTGTCCGTGTGTCATCACCAATTTTCTTAGGAACGTGTGGACCTAGCAAGTTGAAATTTATACCAGATACTGCAGTCTATAGTCCCTATTAGGTGTATAAAAATCAAGGTCCTGAGTCAACACGATAAAAAGATATAAGCACATTTAGATTTTCGCGAAAACTTGTAAGACTTGACAATTCTAGGTCAACCGGAAGTACCCTATAGGTTTTGGGTTGAAAACCTAACATATATGGTAGTTCCCATTGACCTAGAATCACAAAATTTTACAAAAAGCAGCACAAATAAAGGTAAACTTCCAAAAAATAGATAATAGTTGAAAATTAAAGGATGTCCCCAAACATACATAGTTGACGCCAATTAAAATTGTCCTCTGAGTTGTATGGGCGCTCATACAATTTAGAGGACTAGGTTAATTGGCATAAAAACAAAAAAGATTCCTATTTTATTATGACGGTATAATGGGTAGGAACCCTCGGCGCACGAGTTCGACTCGCACTTGACCGGTTTTTATATGTATTTATATATAGGAACATAAAATAAAAGACAATTTTTTTTTTTTATAGCTGACTGGCTTGGTGTTTGACCACAACTCACCTGATGTTTAATCTATACATATAATATAATCGTAAACGAGTGTCTGCACATTAAACATTGGAAAAAAACACATTTGGAACCCTGCCCAAAAAATTAGTTTCTCGAATTTTTGTCTGTCTGTCCGTGTGTTTGTGCACGCTAATCTCAAAAACGTCTTAACCGATTTGTATGCGGTTTTTACTGATATATGGTGGCAAACGTTTCGTAACATTTATAAACAAGAAAGTATAGCCAACTGAAATAAAACGCAAAAATAAATGACTCGAAGTTTGGAGGACTACTTCAATTACTATTTTACCTTGCTCTTCCTTTACCATGCTAAAATCTTTTAGCAATATTTATTATTATTTATTTTTAATTTTCATAGGTAATTATTATAAATAGTAAGGTCCGTTCTACAAAAATTTTTTTTTGCTCTTCAGCTTTTTTGCAAGTCTGTGCAAAGCGCTCACATTTTCAAGTCTCTAGGTATGTTGAAAATACAAGATTTTTAGAAAATAAATAATGATTTTTCTCTCTTAAGTAGATCAATCAGCTTCTGCTTCATGAGCTGTATGGCGTGGGTTCGATACCCACGCAAGAGAAACATTTATGTGACGAATATAGATATTTATTGTATCTGAGTATTATATTGTTTAACATCGTCACAAAGTTGTCTGTCAGTTTTCTACGGGACACATTTTGGAGTTGTGCTTTAAATCTATATGACCTAATTCTACCCTGGTTATTCTACTATTAGACAGCTAGAAGCTCTAAAAAGCGATTCCACTACATGGTCGATATTCCAAAAACTCGAACTAAACAGTTCGATTCCACCTTCATCGTACAAATCGCTTAACAATGGACAAAATCTCGAACTAAACAGTTCGATTCCACCTTTACCGTACGAATCGCTATACAATGAAATTCGCTGCCCGAATGGGTGTTCCCGGATAGATAGAATCTGTGTGCCTTCAAGTCGCGAGTGAATCGGTTTCTTCTAGGCGAGCGTGCTCCACCGTAGACTGCATCTTCGCTTAGCATCAGACGAGAAGGTCATTAAACGCCAACATATTTGTAACAAAGCAAGTATAATTTTAACAAAAAAAACCGACTTCATGTGTTTTTTTCATGGATGCCATTGTCAGAACTGGACCATTGTTCCAATTGAAATGGGACCACACGGGAAGCACCAGCTTCAAAGTCTTTTTTTGAAGTCGGTTAAAAATACATGCGCTACTTAAAATGTCTTCCGAAATTTATTTATTGAGATAAAATATGAAAAGTATGTTCAAATACTTCAGCACCCCAGAAGACTACATTCAAATGTGATAAATAACTTCATTTGGCAATATGCTCTAAGAGTTTTAAGGTGTGAGTTCAATTCTCACCCAGGACAAACATTTATGTGACGATAAATATTTGTTCCGTGTCTGGGTGTTCTGTGTTTATATAAAAAAAAGTATATAAGTTTTCGATCAGTTATCTGGTTCCCATAATACAAGTTTTGCTTAGTTTGGGGCTAGATGGCGTTGTGTGAAATATCCAACGATATAAACTTTTGTAGCGATGATAGCGCAGTGGTTAACGCGGTCGGTTCGCATGCCGAAGGCCGTGGGTTCAAACCCCAACAATGAGCTTGAGCTGCCGGTAAAGGAAAACATCGTGAGAAAACCATCATGGTGGTAGGGTACTTTCTAGTTCTCGGCTGGCTAGCTACCACCTCCAAGTTGAAAATCTGCTGCACAAGCATCTAACGGTGTGTTCCGGCAGCCTCACTTGAGAGCCAGTTCTATTCAAGGCTAGGTATGCTATAACCATCTTCGACCATACCGTCACTTAATATCAGGTGAGTTGTGGTCAAACACCTAGACTGTCAGAGATAAAAAAAAAAACTTTTTTACAAAAAGGCCGTACTCGTACAGCTGCACTCCTGTAAACCTATATTATAACCTACCATAATATTATAACTTTTCTTAATAATGCAGGTTTTTCTTTTATTATCTTGGGTTCATATTCAGATGTGAACCATAAATACCTGTTTCTAATTTCAAGGTAAATAAAACATCATGCTTGCTTTCCCTTTTGTCAAATATTTGTACTTGACCAAACTTTACGATTTGAAAAATAAAGTTCGTGTTAGTCAAGAAACCTTTTCCATTTTATATTACTTTTGTGACGCAAATAACCAGTAAAAAGATTTAAAAAGCTGTTTTAATCATTGTATTGTTAAAATTATTTTGAATTGTTGATAATTAAGCGCTAAAACGCTATACATATAGTATATGGATGTTTGTTACTCAATTACGCAAAAACAGCAAAACGGATTTGGATGAAATTTGGCACACATATAGTTTATTATCTGAATTAACATATAGGATACTTTTTTTTTTATAGCTGACAGGCTTGGTGTTTGACCACAACTCACCTGATGTTAAGTGACGGTGTGGTCGAAGATGGTAAAGCACACCTAGCCTGGAATGGAACTGGCTCTCAAGTGAGGAACAATGAAGAACAATGTTATGTTATGTTATGTGTTAGAACAATGTTAGGTTCCTCTGGGTTTACCAAAAATCTTCAAGAGCAATACCCGCCACCAGATCTCGACAAGTTTCACAATACACAATAGTAATGACTATTTATGATAACTTGTGGCAGCTGGTGGCGGTGATGATATTTTTGTATTTTATTTTATTTTACATGGCAAATAAGCAGCTGCTAATTGATAAAATAAATAGGAGATAAGTGATAACACAAAAGCCAACCACCACTGCCGTGGTGGTGTCGGCGTAAGAATAGTACCCCACCCTCTCTACCCGTGGTTGCCGTAAGAGTCGGCTAAGGGATATAATCCGGAAGATGGGCAGCAGCGTCTTCCTTGAACAATCACACCTAACTGCGCTCGCCAACCCGCCTGCCAAGCGTGGCGAGTATTGGCAAAAGGAGGAGGCCTATGTCCAGCAGTGGACGTCTTAAATGATGGCTGATGATGATGATACAAAAGCCAAAAAAGTTTTCACTGGTGCTAACTAGATTAAGTTTAAGTGCCCCGAGCGCACACCGGCGCGGGAAGAGATGTAGGAATACCATATTATTATACACCTATAAATATAAATTCAAAATTAAAATGAAATATTAAATTAAAAACCAGATAAATAATAAATTTTCATAGCTAATCTTTTCTTTTTAATTTTATGTTGAATTTCATGCGCTCGTAGTTTCCGGTAACAGCTAGTATACTATAAATATATAAATAAATAAATATCATAGGCACACAGCGCCATCTGACCCCAAACTAAGCAGAGCTTGTGCTATGGAAGTCAGACAACTGATAGAATACATAAATCCTTTTTTTTTTTGTTAATACATTCTTATAATACGCACAGACACAGTACAATACACAGAACAAACATTTATTTATACCATAAACTGTTTGTCCTGGGCGGGAATCGAACCTACGCCCTATAGCTCTTAAGGCAGACATAATACCAATGAGCCAATTGTCAATGTATATTTTAAGACATACACGCAATATTTTGCAAATACGAACATACAGGTTAGGTAAGCGTGCTCAATCCTAGACCACATCGTAGTTTTACATTTGGCAGGGTGTGAACAATCACGAACCTATTATGGCCAAAAATTAAATTAAATGAATTATGGAAGTATAATGGTTGCCATAAATCCATTTAGGTAAATAAAATCTAATAAATTTGTCAAGAGTGTCTTCAATATCACCATCTTGTTCCTACGAGAAAAATATATTTGTTATTCCAATTCAACCCACATCTTATCGTTCTTATCGTTCCTCGAATGAATACAATATCAGTCTCTAATGATCTATTATGATCTTCAGATTCGTATATTGCTATTTTCTACATTAATACTGTTATTAACAATCACGGGTAATCATTCATGGTGAGTGATTTGGCCTTGAGTCTCGTTACAAATAATATTTATTAGTGTTCCGCTTATATTGTCGTCCATATGATTGACTAGCTGTGCCCCGCGGTTTCACGCCCCGCGCTTGATGCCTACGTGATTATAGCTTTATGCATGCAAAGTCTCAGCCCGATCGGTTTAAAATTGACAAAGTTTTATACAAACTTTCATCCCCTATTTTATCCCGTTGGGGGTAGAATTAATCAAAACACTTTCTTAGCGGATGCCTACGTCATAACATCTACCTGCATGCCAAATTTCAGCCCGATCCGTCCAGTGGTTTGGGCTGTGCGTTGATAGATCACTATGTCAGTCAGTCAGTCAGTCTGTCACCTTTGAGTTATATATATTTAGATAGATATATAGAGATTCCGTTTTACTTGCTTTTTGGGCAATCAACTATTGATAAATGAATCTGACTAAACATAATGTTTGGTCAGAATCACTCGGAATCGTGTTTGTTTTTTATGTAGGTACTTATAGTATTAAAACGAACGAGACGCTCTCCTGATGGTAAGAGATAACACCTGTCCATGATTATTGCAACGGTACACAGAACTTTGAGTAACAACAAAATCTAGGACATCGCTGCTTGACGTTCATTACTTTGAGACTTTAGATGACCTCAACAGCCCTGTAATTTCGCTAGCTACAAGTACCCTTTAAACCGAAACACAGTAATGTTTACATACTACTGCTTGGTGGCAAAATATCTGGTACTGCGTAGATACTTACCTAGACGACCTTATGTTATTAAAGTATTCCTTTGTGTTTTGATATCTTAGAGTAGTTGTCTTTAGGGTTCTGTACTCAAATGTTATCTATTAGAACCCTTTTTAAAACCCTTTTTAGAAAGCTTACTTTTACTCCCGCCAGGTAGCTTGAGCCACAGAAGTATAGTAAGTACCTATCCTGTAGCCTGTAACGGGTAGTGCCTCAAGCTTTTAAGAATATAGGTAAGTACTTACACGCCAAATACTTACTATAATTTATTTTTAAATTTTTAGTTCATTGTCCCAGACAAAAGCTTGTTTTTAAAAATATTTTATTACTTTTAATTATTTTTTTACTTTTTAGTATATAAGTATTTTAGAGTTTGCTCCTCAATCACGAAGAAATTAATCGAGCCCAATCTCGATGAGTTTATATTGTTTAGTTCAGAAGTTCCTATGGTCATTTTCCGTCTCCATCATCAGACCTGTACCATATAATTGTATTGTCACCGTGTACATAAGTACACCAAATTTGAGTTCAATCGGACATCGGGAAGTGGGTCAAATTTAACTTGCAAGATTCCACCGGGACAAACATACATACATAAAAGCTTGTAAAAATAGGGTCAAAGCCATAAACTTTAACACTCGATTCCCGAACTAATTTATCATACCTACTGGTTTGTACGGAACCCTCGGTGGCCGAGTCTGACTGGCACTTATCCGTATTTTTCTCTGTCTATCTATCTAATATCTTTAAACGAGTAATTCTTGTGTATATGTATATATAATATCTGAATCTCGGAAACGGCTCCAACGATTTTCATGAAATTTAGTGTGCAGGGGATTGCGGGGGCGATAATTCCATCTAGCTAGGTTTCATTTTAAGAAAACGTCGTTTTATCCGTGTTTTCAGGCAATGAAAAACTACTATAATATCATTAGAATACGAAGGTAAATTTCGCCATCTTCTACAAGGTTAGGTATAATAGCTCAAGTGGGAAATTGGGCGGTCCCATATCCAGAAGACCTCGGTTCAAATCCAGATGATTACGTTTTCCCCCTTTTTTTCAAGTTCCTTAAAAAACCGAGCAAAGCTCGGTCCTCCAGGTACTGTTTGTTTATATTAACAATTAAGTCAGCATACTGTGCTTAACACAATAATTTATTATTTAACAAGCGTGTAATCTTAGTACGTGAATTATTTATAACTAGCGACCCGCCCGGCTTCGCACGGGTAGTAAGAATGGTTATAGTTAGCTATCCTTAAAAGGTAGGTTCTTAAAAAGGTTCTTCACCGCGGACTTTTTTATAGATCTATAAAGGAGGAATATCTCACCATACATTGTTTTGTTATATCTCAAAGGCAGCGTTTTCAATGAAAGCCTGGGTGGCTTGACTTTAAACTATTGTCGTCATATTTCGACCAATTTTCACAATACCTTTACAAATTACATACCTAAACCTTCCTCATGAATCACTCTATCTATTGGTGAAACTAGCATGATAATCCGTTCAGTAGTTTTTCAGTTTTTCGCGAACAGACAGACAGACAGATAGACAAACATACAGACAGACACGGCGCCTTTATTTTATAATATGTAGTGATTCTTATGAGATTAATAAATCTAATCTAATACCTTTAAATGAGCAATTGTTGTATATATACGAGTACATATCACTATCACTACATAGTGTATGTATGCTTAAATATCCTATATCCCTATGTATGCTTAAATTTTTAAAACTACGCAACGGATTTTGATGCGGCTTTTTTTAATAGATAGAGTGATCGAAGAGGAAGGTTTATATGTATAATACATGCACATGCACCACATTAGTATCTACATTGCACCCGTGCGAAGCGGGGGCGGGTCGCTAGTATATAATATAATCTGAATTCCGGAAACGGCTCCAACGATGTTCATGAAATTTAGTATGCAGGGGGTTTCGGGAGCGATAAATCTATCTAGCTAGGTTTCATTTTTAGAAAAGGTCGTTTTATCCGTGTTTTCATCCGAGCTAAGCTCGGACATCCAGGCATTAAAATACTATTCTTAAACCGTTCAACGTAACGTCAATGGTCCTTAGATTAGTATTGTTAAACTCACTGGAAAATTCAAAGAGCGTCCCATAAAAGTCCACGTCGAACACAAATACCTCGATGCCAATAAGCTCTTCCGGAAATACCAACACTTCTCACAAAACCGTACGATTGAATTTTAAATGAGCTCTGCATGCCTTTTACTCGAAGAGCCAGATTATAAAAACCCGGCACCGAGTGATTGTAAACCTTCCTTTACAGGAGATAAGGGCGATAATAAGGCCTTCGTAAGATTGTAAGACGTTGGAAGAAAATGATACAAGATTGGACAAAATAGGGACTGGAAATAGTTCACCTCTTTAGTACGGTTGATTCAAACTAAACACGAATTTAGGTAAAAATAGATGATTGCTCTATCGATTTCGCATCACAGAATGGGTAATTCTCAAAATGAGCACCGTATACAAAAACAAAGATGTTTACAAGCCTCGAGGGAGTTATCATAAGGTTACTAAGGCAGCTTGAATGGGTAATGTACGATACAATTTACTCGTATAAACTTAGTAAATACTTAACAGCATACGTAATTTGAGTACGTAATTTAAAGTTTTGAGGTCGTTTAGGTACTATCGTACAAGATATTCTGCCGCCAAGCAGTAGTGTGTAAACATTACTGTGTTCCAGTTTGAAGGGCTTGACATTAAACAATTATCATCTTATTTCAACTGATTTACACAAAACCTTGACAAATTATATACCTAAACCTTCCTCATGAATCATTCCATCTATTGGTAAAACTCGCATGATAATCGGTTCAGTAGTTTTAAGTTTATCGCGAACAGATAGACAGACAGACGCGGCGGACGACTTTGTTTTATAATATGTAGTGATAAGAATACGAGTGATATTGTATTTTATAAAATTACATGTAGTTACTCATTTCTTGCTGGAAGCCAAACTTCGTTATATGTCCGACCTTCAAAGTATAACACAATCCATAATATGATTAAATCTATTGAAAGCTCTCTCTGCACAAATTCTTGGTCAAACAACTGCTAACTGAGGTAGTATAATTAAATTCTTGAGAACCTTCATTGAATCTTTAATTGAGAATAACTATTGAAATAGATTGTTTGACCGCGGCTAAGGAACTATTTGTGTCGCTGGAACGGTGCTTTGTTTACAATCGTCGAGTTACTAGTATACCAGTTATTTAAAAATCATCATACATACACATCATCAGCTATAAGACGTCCACTCTGCTGGACATAGGCCTCCTCCTGGGCGGGTTTTGCCAATACTCGCCACGCTTGGCAGGCGGGTTGGCGAGCGCAGTTAGGTACGATTGTTCAAGGAAGACGCTGCTGCCCATCTTCCGAAATACATCCCTTAGCCGACTCTTACGGCAACCACGGGTAGAGAAGGTGGGGTACTATTCTCACGCCGGCACCACCACGGCAAGTTATTTAAAATACGATGAAAATATTGTTAAGACCCGTTAAGCTAGTTAAGTTAAGGTTAAGCTAACCACCGCGCTGCTGTCATTTGACTAACGTAGAACAAAGAAATAAAATGAATATATTTTTCTTTTAATTTGCCGAGGACTAATATCATAAATGATTACAATTTATTAGCAGTAGAAGTTTTGTAGCGATAATAGCTCATTGGTTAGCGCGGCCGGTTCACACGCCGCAGGGTTGGGTTCAAACCCCAACAATGAGCTTGAACTGCCGGTGAAGGAAAAACATCGGGTATTTTCTGGTACACGGCTGGCTAGCTACCATCCTTATGTTGAAAATCTGCCGCCAAGCACTAATGGTGTGTGTGTTCCGACAGCTTCACTTGAAAGCTAGCTCCATTCCAGGCTAAGTGCTACTATCTTCTACCACACCGTCACTTAACATCAGGTGAGCAGTGGTCATACACCTAGCTACCGTAAAAGTAAGTAGGAGTGAGAAGAATACCAGCCAAATTTCTCTAAAATCTACTAAAAGACCTTGGCAATCAAAACAAGAAGGCTAAGAACATTCAAAAAATTAGCACTGGAAAGAATATCCAAAGCGGTGTTGGTAAGATCATATTAAATTTGGTTGGGAAAGGATAAGAACACAGGCAGTGAAACAGAACGTAATAGGTATTTAAAGGGACCCCTTAAAAATACATCTGGGTCGTAAGTTCTAGATACTGCTCGGCTTTCCGTCGGCTTAAAAATAAAGAAATGTATTTTTTTTAATGTCATTGTAATAAGACGAACGAGACGCTCTCCTGATGGTAAGAGATAACACTTTTCCATAAACATTGCAGCAATACACAGAATTTTGAGTAGCATAACAAAGTCCAGGGCGTCGCTGCTTTGGCGCTCATTGCTTTGAAACAATCGATGGTAAGTCTCAACAGCATTCGTGGCATTCGTTCATATTCTGCCGCTAAGCAGCAGTGTGTAAACATTACTGTGTTCCGGTTTGAAGGGTACTGCAGCTAGCGAAATTACAGGGCTATTGAGACGAACCTAGTCTTAAAGTGGTGAGCGCCAAGGCAGCGATGCCCTGGACTTTGTTTTACTACTCAAAGTTCTGTATATTGCTGCAATGGTCATGGACAGGCGTTATCTCTTAACATCAGAAGAGCGTCTCTTTCGTCTCATTATTGTTACATATAAAAAAAAAATGTAACTAGTATCTCTTACCTACTTACTACTCTACCTATAGTGTTTTAGAAGAACATTACTTTTATTTAAATAAAAGTACTCGTTACGATATGCCACGAATGCTCAACACATGAAAATGGTTTACAATGCAGACAGACTGGATCTAGTCACTAAACCATTGTGATTATACAGTTTTCCTGAGTAGTATAAGTTTCCAAGGCTGAGCTGATTGATCTTTGAACCGATAAAACCAGGTGCAAACTAGTCAAATTTGGACAACAGACCGTATGCTAATAGTTTGTAAGACTATTTATTGTTCAGTGTTCACTGGTAGATTGAATTTTGGAAATGTACGCCAGTTCAGCTATAACTTATTCTATTACTATGAAATGGTCAGATTTGAATTTGGTTGAAAATAAATTAAATTTAAATAAAAATATCGCATAATAATATATTTTGTACCGATGATAGCTCAATGGTTAGCGCGGTCGGTTCACGCGCCGAATGTCGTGGGTTCAAGCCCTAACAATGAGCTTGAGCTGCTGGTGAAGTAAAACATCGTGAGAAAACCATAGCATGGTGGTAGGGTACTTTCTAGCAAGCTCTACTCGGCTGGCTAGCTACCACTCTCATGTTGAAAATCTGCCGTCAAATACCCAACGGTGTGTTCCGGCACCCTCACTTGAGAGCCAGTTCCATTCCAGGCGAGGTGTACTGTACAATCTTCGAACACACCGTCACCGTTACCTATCAGGTGAGCTAAGGTCAAACTCCAAATTTGTAAACTATAAAAAATTAATAGTAGTCGTTGCTACTAAATTACATTGTCATCGGCAGTACATATAAGTATATATTACACGCAAAATTTCAAATCGACACAACGAGGTTAAAATCGATCCCCGACCTTTTATTCCGGAAATCAATAATAAAAGTGTTATAAAGAAATATCTCAAATCACGTAATAAACATGAATTTATAATCTACATATATAAAAATTTCGTGTCACATTGTTTGTCCGCGATGAACTCGTCAACTACTGAACCGATTTTAACCAAATCTTGCACACCGAGTGCAGTTTGATCCAACTTGAGAGATAGGATAGTTTATATCTCAATATTTTTTTATTGCTAATAATTTTTTTTTCTCTTTCATCTTGGCATCGCACTCTGTGCATTCTGCCAGTTTCAATGTTTCTATATTTTGTGAGTAGCCTTCATTTTTCAGCTTCTTTATCATCTATAGTTACAGTCAAAGTCTAGTCTTGATCAAGTCCAGTCGGTCCCGGTCGAATCAAGTCATGCCTTAGTAAAGTAGTGGCGACTTTACTATAAGCTTCTGGATGGAGTTTTGGAAGCAACACGTAAAGTCTTGTTTAACCACATTATATATTACTATTTTTATGCATAAAAACTCGAAAAAACACTAGTTTTAGAAAAAAATACAATGGGGCGACACGACGCTCACCGCGTTCCCGCCAAAACACATATCTATATCTTTAAACGAGCAATTCTTGTATATATATATATATATATATTCTGAATCTCGGAAACGGCTCCAACGATTTTCATGAAATTTTGGTTCCAGGGGGCTTCGGGGGCGAAAAATCGATCTAGGTAGGTTTCGTTATCAGAAAACGTCGTTTTATCCATGTTTTCAGCTGAGCAATGCTCGGTCAACCAGGTACTTTGTTTGTTATACGACAAAGAGAAATAATTATCTGTGAGTTCCATAAAATTCTAATAGATGGCGGTGTAAGATAATTTATTAACTGGTTTGAGTAAGTATTCAATAGATGGCGCTACGTTAAAAGTACAAACGTAGATATAACAAAACAATGCATGGTGGGATATTCCTCTTTTATAGTCCGTGGTAGCATATACATACCTTTTACGGATAGCTTACTATACCCATTCTTACTACCCGTGCGAAGCCGGGGCGGGTCACTAGTTATTTATATATATGTCCGTTTCGCACAAACATATTTTAGGATATCATTGTGCTGTAGCTCAGTTGGTAGCTTTGCTTTGTAAGCTGTAGGGCGTGGATTCGATTCCCACTCAGACTCAAAATACCAAAAACAGTAATGTTTACACACTACTATTTGGTAGTGTGTAAACATTAGTAGAGTGTTTGATACTGCAGTAGTGATTATCTAAATAACTTCTTGCTAAAACAATTTATCACCTAGTAAATTATAGTATAAGTACTAGCGGCCCGCTCCGGCTTCGCACGGGTAAAAACCTCAAAAATAACAGTATTTCTTCACTATTTAATGGATGTTATTATACATATAAACCTTCCTCTTCAATCACTCTATCTATTTTAAAAAAACCGCATCAAAATCCGTTGCGTAGTTTTAAAGATTTAAGCATACATAGGGATATAGGGACAGAGAAAGCGACTTTGTTTTATACTTACTATGTAGTGATGACTAGCTTGCGCCCGCGTCTTCCTCCGCGTGGACTTAAGAATTGGGTTCAGAGAGAAATGAACTATGTGTAAGTTACAAAAGAGCTATAGTTTAATCCATCATAAAACTTGCACTACTTAATTAATTAGATAAAGGACCGTTCATTCTGGAATAATGTTTCATAAGACACATCTATAACAAATTTCAAATAGATACGTTCTGTAGTTTTTTGATAATTCCACAGGATTCTAACATTTTCTCGAGATAAAAGTGTCCGGGTAATAAACTATATGTGTGCCTTATTTCATTCAAATACGTCAAGCCGTCTTTGCGCGATTGAGTAACAAACATCCAAACTTTCACATTTATAATATTAGTGCGATCCTAGACTATATTCATTGTCTAAGCAAACACGCAGTATTGGCGTTATTAAAACTAAATGTCGGTACGAGCTATATTTATATCCGATTCAAACCACAATTGCGAATAGTGTCGATTGAAAATAACACATATTTCTATAGAGTAGTCGACATTATTGAGCATTTTCAATGCGCTTACAGACTATTGTATTGCAAAATTTTCTAGAACTCTTGTCGCGGGTTTCGTTCCATTGTTGTATTTTGGGCTTTGGATATTATTGTTTTTGAAATATATTAATTTTAGCTTTTAATAGAAAATATTTCGATCGTTTTTTAACACATTATTAATTTCACTTGTACTGTTACATACATAGAAACTCCAAAAACAGAAAAAAAGTACAGAAAACTAAAAAAACTTATCAGCTAATGCCACACGTATACGAGTTTAATCTTCGACCACGTCATCGCTTACCATCAGGCGAGTTGGTGGTCAAACGCGGACTTATACGTATTTATAAAAAAAAGGGGGCTTTATCGATAAGAGTAATCTCTTCCAGGCAACTAAGAACAGAAAACACGAGTTAACAGTACAATGTAATCAAATCTTTGAAGTATATTTTTAACCTACTTCTAATTGTCGTATCGAAATGAATCTTTGTATGTACATATATGTAGTTTGGTTGACAATACTATAATTTGGTATCTTAGAGCTGATCTGATGATGGAACCAAGAGGAACATAGTGAACGTTTTAGTGGTACCTTCAGTGGTACGGTACCCATTGTACCCAACTTTGAGACATTTTATAGTTAGCCCTGTAATATCGCTACTATGATCTATCTACCCTTACAATACCTACCCTTTGAACCTGAGTACTGGAATATTTACACACTACTGCTTTGCGGCAGAATATCTTATACTGCGGTGGTACCTAGACGAAGACCTGTTGACGAAATCTATCTCCTAGAAATCAACTTCCCACGTAATACCACCAAACACCATGCGTTATCTCTTACCATCAGGAGAGCGCTTTGATAGTCTCATTACATTTAAATTTAAAAAAAAAAAACACATTTTTTTAATGTGTTTCAACTGTATTAGCTTAGTTTAATCGTCATAAACACACTCTCATATTGTAGGTACTCAAAGAAATTGTTTTCAATCCAAATATATTTTAACTACATGCTTTATCAACGCTTTTACAATTATTATTTTTTCTATTTTACTTCCTTTTTGGTTTTGTGTAATGAAGTGGCTTTGAGGATGGGAATAACTTTCGTTATTATTTTAATACTTTGTTCTTCGCTCATTTTACACGTTTATTTTTATGTAATACTTAGTTTATTTTTTAGAATTAAAAATAATAATAATAGATAGGTTTGCGTTGGACCGCCATTTCTCTTGATTTTAAGTGATGATACGGTCTAAGATGGAGCATCATATACGCAGACCTGTAATCCCTTGCAGCTGTAAAAAAAACAAACTTCTCAGTTGTTTTAAAAAGAACTTACAGTTAAGTTTATGTCGCAAGAAACCGCATATTTCGACACTCACAAGGGAATCAAAACTTATAGGGTACTCCCTGTTGACTTAGAACTATGAAATTTGGCAAGAAGCATTGTCTTATAGTACACATAAAGGAAAAACATACGAAAACTGTACCTTTTTAATTTAATCACAAAAAAACCTAAAACTTCAACATTTGATTCCCGAACTATATATATACCTATTAGTTTGTATGGAACCCTCGGTGGGCGAGTCTATCTCGCACTTGTCCGTGTTGTTTTATCCACGCCCGTATTGGCTTGCGGTTGATCTATAACCCAGCAGCTAATCAGGGTGCGGTTTAAAATTGAGCATACTTACTCAAAAAAACCTGTTTATTTTGGATTTGTATTAATATATTTGCCTCCCACATCTAGCAAATGATATAAAATATCTAATTCATTGGCATCACGGTACTAGAGCCGGACTTTATATCCCGCCTGAGTTTACTGCTAATAGCCACTTTAAAATTACGACAATGCTCCCTCAACCTTTAAATAAGACGTTTTATGTTCATTTCGTCAAATTGAAACTTTTTTCTTTTATTTACGTTGCGTAGGTGACTTATACACGGATACGTCTTTACTAGAAAAATATCTACCATTTCTAGAGTAGATCATATACTAGATGGCTTAGGAGGAGGTCGTCTAGGTAGGTACCTACCATCGCAGTTTCAGAAACTCTGCAACCAATCAGGGCCCTTATTCGCTATGAGCACATGAGCACGTAACGCGGCGGAATTCAAGTTATATTTGGTTGGAATTGTACTCTCTATGCCAATACTTATAGATTATTGTATGGAATTCAATAGTTCCATAATATTATTGTATGGAATTATTCAATTCCATACAATAATAAAAATAACAATGACATATCTGTAAATCGATTATATAATTCTAGCTGCGCCCCGCGGTGTTACCTGCAGTTTTTTCAGGGTAACAAGTAGCCTATATATAAATCCAGGGTGTCAGCTATATCCTTAGAAAATTTCATTAAAATTGGTCCTGCCTTTTGAGCGTGAAGAAGTAACAAACATATACACACTCACAAACTTTCACCTTTATTATATTAGTGTTATTAAATTATACATGCTCATTTAGATTTATATTAACTACACTATTTATATATTTATAAAAACAACCTAATCTAAGAGTCCATCAGAGGAGGAAAATGTGGCCAGAATGCTGGCAGCATTGCCACGCTGAATGGCAATGCTAAACTTTTGACCGAAGTAGATGGCATTCTGGACACCTTACACTTCCTCCCATTGCACATCAAAGAAATTTACATATATACAAACAAGATACACGCGAAAAACATAACCCTTCCTTGGCAGTCGGGTAAAAATACACCATATAAAATACATTGAAATAAATTATTTTGACGAACTCCAACAATATGAGTATGTTAAAGTTCATTATGTTTGTGGTTCAATAAATTTTACTAATAACATATGAATCCATTATTCGTGACAAACATCTCGTCACACACACTTTGACGAAACTTAGCAACATAATCTACTGAAAACACATAATTTTACTAGTCGGCACTGTAAATTTGGCATTGCCTCAGGGCGATGAGAATATTAAGACGCAGAATATCCTATGTAGAAATTTCCAGCTATTGCAAATCTTTCAGTTCGCGGAATACTCATTTTCAGATAAGTAGATGAACAAGAATGATTGAAATGAAAAAATAATAACTAATAAATAACTTTATCGATTATTTCTTCTTTTACATTTGAAATTGGAGCGGATTTTGAACTAGTATTTCACTATCAATGATTTTTGTTTTACTTATGCGGTATTACTCACGATTTTTTTAGGCTGACAGGCTGTGTTTGACCACAGCTCATCTGATGTTAAGTGACGGTGTGGTCGAAGATAGTAAACACAGCTACCCTGGAATGGAACTGGCTCAAAAGTCAGGCTGTTGGAACACACTGTTAAGTGCTTGGCGATTTTTCAACTTGAGGGTGGTAGCTAGCCAACCGAGTACAAGAAAGTACCCTACCACCATACTATGGTTTTCTAACTATGTTTTCCTTCACCGGCAGCTCAAGCTCGTTGTTGGGATTTAAACCCACGCTCGGTGTGTGAACCGAACCCGCTAACCACTGAACTATAATCGCTACAAAATTGTTTTGTATCATATCCTCTGCAAATATGTTAAGCGAATACTTTTTGTGACACCGAGACGGTCGACAGAAATATTAAAATTAATTAGTAAAAACTTGTGTAATGCAAAATGCACATACAACGTTAGTGTTGAACAATGTTTAAAGCTCGCTAAATTATCGGTTCGTTGACCACAAAACTACAAAGCTTTTCTGAACATGTTGTTTGAATGTAATTATATTAATTTGGTTTGTGCATTGTTTTGGTGACACTTTCAAGTCTAAATTTAAATTACGAATGAGCTAATTTAAATTTGTTTTATACAAATAAATATCAATTCCACTATTCTAACTAATATTATAAATGCGAATGTGAGTTTGTTTGTTTGATACGCCTTCACGCGTAAACTACTTAACGGATCTGGGTGAAATTTTGCATGTAAGTAGATACTTTACGCCCTGGAATATCAGAATCAGAATCATTTATTGGCCATAAATAACAACGATCGTTACAGGCAAGTAATAATAAATAAGCGTTTTAATAAGACATAGGATACTTTCATCATCATCATCATCCATCACCACGCGGGTAAAACCGTACCTAGTAATATTATAAAAGTGAAAGTTTGTATGTTTTTAGACGTTTGGGTGTTTGTTACATAATGTCGCGAAAACAGCTGAACGTTGGATAAAGTTTGGCACACTTAAAGTTTATTATCTGGACTAACTTGTAGGATAATTTTTTTATCAGAGAAATGTTTGGTTCCTGTGGGATTGTCAAAAAACGAACTACTAGAGGTATCCACTTAAATTTTGGTATAGTTGTGTCTTACGGAACATTATTCAGAGATAAAAGGTATCTTTTATCTTAATCTAACAATAAAATAGCGCAAGTTTCATGACTATTTTTTTTTAATGTCTGACGGGCTTGGTGTTTGACCACAGCTCACTCACCTGATGTTATGTGACGGTGTAGTCGAAGATGGTAAAGCACACCTAGCCTGGAATGGAACTGGCTCTCAAGTGACGCTGCCGGAACACACCGTTAGATGCTTGGCGGCAGATTTTCAACTTGAGGGTGGTAGCTAGCCAGCCGAGTACTAGAAAGTACCTTACCACCACGCTATGGTTTCCTCACGATATTTTCCTTCACCGGTAGCTCAAGCTCATTATTGGAGGGGTTTGAACCCACGCCCTTTGGCATGCGAACCTACCGCGCGAACCACTGAGCCATCATCGCTACAAACTATTGCTTATTTGTTACTGAGAGAGAAATTAAACATAGGTATGTACTTAGTTTCATTTCTCTCTGAACCTAATTCTAAAGTTAAAGCGGAAGAAATCGCGGGCGTAATCTAGTGTTAAATAAATGTAAAAATGAACTAAGATGACTAATAACGTGCTGCGTTAGTTCATAAGAAATTTCGGCAACCTATAGTTGAAACACCATCTCGCTTCCAATCTGGAGGTCCTGGCTTCGAATTCCAAGACACGCACTTCTGTTTTACTAAGTTCGCTAAGCGCCATGTAGACTCAAACTAAGTAAAGCTTGTACTATGAGAACCAGACAACTTATACACCTTTTTTTACAATCAGAACACCCACAAAACAAACATCCATGTTCATCACATGAATGTTTGCCGTGAGTGGGAATCGAACCCACAACTCACGTTGCAGAACTGCTACCAAATAAGCTAACAGAGCAGTAAAGTTCATGCATGTCAATAATTTGTGTTAGATTTTTAGTCAACAAATTGTGACGAATTGAAAAACCTGTTTTTAAACAGATAAAAGGTGCCATTAGGTAGTAGATACCACCACAGTACTAGATATTCTGCCGCCATGCAGTAGTGTAAAACATTACTGTATTTCGGTTTGAAGGGTAGTGCAGCTAGCGAAATTACAGGGCTGTTGAGACTAACCATCAAAAGTCTCAAAGTAATGAGCGTCAAAGCAGCGATGCCCTGGACTTTGTTTTGCTACTCATGGTCCTGTGTACCGCTGACAGATGTTATCTCTTACCTTAAGGAGAACGTGTCTTTCGCCTTATTACTTTTATATAAAAAAAGATAAAAGATACCTACATATTTTGAAGAAATTTCCAATGAAAAAAATGGCTACGTAATACCAGCTTTTACCTTGTTTCAGCGTGAATACAGTGTGGGTGTAAAATAAGTATCCAGTACGTGCTGGGAGAGCCACGAGATCAGAGATAGGTCAGGGTAGCGATTAGCAGATAACTGCGAAATATCCCGAGAGCTTATTACGAGATGGGCGATATATTAGCTGGAGATACGGCTTGCGACGATATGAATCAATATGAAAATAAAATAGAATACAAGTTTATTATACAATAAACATACATACATTAAACAAAACACACACACAAAACTTTAAAAAAATGTTAGTCGCCTCAAGTGACCTATAGGTACCTTGATTTTTTGTGTGTATGTAGTGGAGTAAATGTGTGTATGAGAGAGTGTGTATAAGTATGTGTTGTGTGTAAGTAAATTTTTTGTAAGTAATTATTTTATTAATTTTTACTTGTAAAAAAACTTCTAGAAAATACGATGGGATTGCCATGTGGATGTAACAAATTCAAATTTTTTTATTTGCGTAAATATAGGTACAGGTCAAAAGTCCCTTAACTAAATTGGAATAAAAAAATAAAAAAGATATAGAAAATAACAAAAAATAGACATATACAAACATAAACAACGGCGGCCTTATCGCCTAGAGCGATTTCTTCCAGGCAACAAAGAATAGAAAAAAAAACACGATACAAAGCATAATAACACAAAAACACAACATAAACATAATATAATATATGAATTAAATGAACTTGCAAAGTGAAGTTCTATCAATATTATATGAGTAAGCTTTGTGCGAAGATATATACTCCCACCCTCCCAATAACCCAAATAAGAAAACACTTTCTCTGCAGAATGAGGAGCTCTCACAGTGCGGACGACTATGAAGGCTATGGACTACCTCCATTTTTTTTCTCTTTCCCTAAAATACGTGCAGTGTTGCCTGTAGGATTAAAGTACTACCTGTTGTTTATATCTGAAGCATGAAGCTACGTATATATAATACAGAATATAAATTGACAAGACCCGAGTCCAGAAATTGTTTTGTTTCAACACTGTTGTTAAATCGGTAGCAACGCAGGAAAGATAAAGATAATTGTTATTTATTTTGACGATAATTACGAAATTGAATCGCTTTGGTTTTTCTCACAGCTAATATTCTCGAGTAAAGATAGGTCACGTTCTGCCTTTTATTTGTGTATCAGCTTTATTTCGTAAATAAAGTCTTTGTAATATCAATTGCCTGCATCTGAGGTGTGATTTTTATAGTTATTTTTTATATTTTAGTTTTTTTTTGTGGCTGTGATAGCTAGTTTAGCGCGGTAGGTTCACACGCCGAAGAGTATGGGTTCAAACCCCAACAATGAGCTTGAGCTGCCGGTGTAGTCGAAGATGGTAAAGCACACCTAGCCTAGAATGGAACTGGCTCTCAAGTGAGGCTGCCGGAACAAACCGTTAGATGCTTGGCGGCAGATTTTCAACTTGAGGGTGGTAGCTAGCCAGCCGAGTACCCTACCACCACGCTATGGTTTCCTCACGATGTTTTCCTTCACCGGCAAGCTCATTGTTGGGGTTTGAACCCACGTCCTTCAGCATGAGAAACGACCGCGCTAAAAAATGTAAAAAGTTATGAGACAAACGAGACGCTCTCCTGATGGTAAGAGATAACGCAAGTCTATGACCATTGCAGAACTTGAAGTAGCAATCAAAGTCCATCGCTGCTTTGGCTTTCATACTTTGGGACTCGACGGTTAATCTGCCGTGAGAGCTCTGTAATTTCGCTAGCTGCAGTACCCTTTAAACCGGAACACAGTAATGCTATTGTTGTCCCATCCTAGTACATTTTGATGTCTGCTTACTCTAGGACTATTTCGAGTTTATTATTTATACCACTAATACTGTAGGGAGGTGAATAACTGAATTATAGCATTCACTTTATTAATAATGTTGTGACAAGCGCCGAAGATGCGGGAACGAGACGCGTGACACTGTAATCTGCATGCCAATGAGGAGCAGACGTGCTGATGAATCGTTTTATTTTGATGGAGAATCTTAATAATGATTTAAAAGAAATCAGCAAAATACTAATAAGTTAAAACTCTAATATCAGTTACTTTAATGTAAAAAGTAATGAGACGAACGAGGCGCTCTTCTGTTGGTAAAAGATAAAGTGACCATGACCATTGCAGCGATACACAGAACTTTGAGTAGCTAAACAAAGTCCAGGGTATCGCTGCTTTGGCGCTCATTACTTTGAGACTTTCGATGGTTAGTCTCAACAGCCCTGTAATTTCGCTAGCTGCTACCCTTCAAACCGGGACACAGTAATTTTTGCACACTACTGCTTGGTGGCAGAATATCTGGTTCTGCGGTAGGACCTCCTGCTAAAGAGATTTACCACCAAGTAAAAAGCAAAATTAGAGGCTAGGTGTTTAACCACAGCTCAATTTATGTTAAGTGACGGTGTGTGGTCGAATATGGTAAGCATATCTAGCCTGGAATGTAAGGCTGCCGGAACACACTTTTTTAAATTAAAAATAGACTTGCGTTTGACCACCATCTCGCCAGACGCGGTCAACGGTGGAGCATGCTCGCCTAGAAGAAACCGATTCACTCGCGACTTGAAGGTGGGTACCATCAAGTCTAGATTGAATCTATAAGGGAATACCCACTTGGTCAGCAAATTCCATTGTAGCACACACTGTAAGGTGCTTGGCGGCAGCTTTTCTACTTGAGGGTGGTAGCTAGCCAGCCGAGTACTAGAAAGTACCCTACCACCACGCTATGGTTTCCTCACGATGTTTTATTTTACCGACAGCTCAAGCTCATTGTTGGTGTTCGAATAATATGATACCTAATATAGGTATGTATATATCTAATATACATAGGTGTAGGTATACCTAATATAGGTATAGATATTAGATATATATAGGTATGTATTAGCTATTGTTATTTGGTTCCCATGGAACAAGCTTTGCTTAGTTTGGGACGTAATAGTGCTATGTGAAATGTCTTTCAAAATTTATGTATTTTATTGTAAAGTAGCGCTTTTTTATTTTGGTAGAGTTGTCTTTTGTCTGAATGTTGGTACAAGGTAAGTTCATGATTTGATTCTCAAATCTGGTTCTTTGAAGTGTCGATTTCCATGATGGCAATTTTGTTTTATAGAATAATACTAACTTTAGTGTCGAGTATTCGGTTGTTAACGACACCGTTTAGTCATCTTCTACAACTCAAATAAAAGTCAAATGTGGTAAAACCATTTCCACCATTGTGTAGTTATTGGTTGTGTAGGTACTACTGCTGTACCAGATATTCTGCGACCGACCAGTAACCAACCAGTGCGTAAACACGCGCATAATATATCATATTATGTGAGTTACAGATGAGATGAGATGAGAGATGAGATGTTTATGTGTGTGACACACACGCTTAATTCATTTCCCTTGTATTCATTCACGGTGATGCCATAAATGTTTCTTATTCACACAAGAACAACGGAATTATTATTCAACGTATAATAAAACCGAAATAAATTCGTATATCTTGTTTCAACCGCATTGAGTAACATGTCAAGTAAAAAAATGTCTTTTATTACCATCGAGTGCCAACGTGCGACCTTGGCAAATAACCCTGCAAATATACAAAGATACCTTTTACCGAAATACGACTCGATGTTTTGAAATATGCGTTATTTAACACACAGAAAAGCCTTTTCTAGGGTTAACCTTTGACCCAAAAATAACAATAAAAAATCTGTCTGTCTCTGATATCAAAGAAACTAAAATTATTTATTGAAGCATTTTTAAGCTTGCCTTTAATAGGGTTTGCAATTAAAATCAAGCAATATTTTTTTACCCTACTGCCAAGGAAGGGTTATGTTTTTCGCGTGTATCTTGTATGTGTGTAAATTTCTTTATTACCTCGTATCATCCAAACGGCCGAATGAATTACGACAATTAAGATATCGTTAGATTCGTCTCAATAACCCAAGTGTCCTTAGAATTAGGCTTAAAAAAAACAAGATGGTGAATTTTTGGCGCGAAATAGTAATACGTTAATTTAAAAAAAAAAAAACAATCCTATCAGGTAGGTCAGAATAAAAAAAAACTAAAAAGGGTTTACAAAAATATATATAAGATTTACGTGTAAATTAAATAATATATTTTGTTTAAAAAAAATTACCTTTAATTATGTCTATTGTAATCTCAGTCAGGTTATAGATTCTTTAACTCTTCAGCTTGTTGCTTTATGTAATACTAGCTGCGCCCCGCGGTTTTACCCGCGTGGTGATGAATGATGATGATGATGAAAAGTATCCTATGTTTTATTACAGGGCCTAAAGCTAAATTTCATCTAGATCCGTTCAACCGTTCTGGCGTGATTGAGTAACAACCATCCATCCATCCAAACGTTCACATATAATATAATATTAGTGGAATACATAAATCTATTTTGTTAATTTCATAAACATACTTACACTAGCTGTGCCCCACGGTTTCACCCGCGCTAGATGCCTACATCATAGTAGCTTTATGCATGCAAAGTCTTAGCCCGATCGGCTTAAAATTGACAAAGTTTTATACAAACTTTCATCCCCTATTTTATCTTCTTGGGGGTAGAATTAATCAAAATCCTTTCTTAGCGGATGCCTACGTCATAACATCTACCTGCATACCAAACTTCAGCTCGATCCGTCCAGTGGTTTGGGCTGTGCGTTGATCGATCACTATGTCAGTCAGTCAGTCAGTCACCTTTGAGTTATATTTATTTAGATGGATTTTTTCTAATAATCTGCTTGCGTTTTTCTGATATTTCGTCTGATCTTGTTATTTATGTAACCATGACCATTGCAGCGATACACAGATGAGTAGCAATACAAAGTCCAGGTCATTGGTTAGTCTCAATAGCCCTGTAATTTCGCCAGATGCAGAATATTTTGGTACTGCTGCGGTGGCACCTACGTAGACGACCTCCTGATAAGACGGTATTATGAATGGTTTTTTTTTTCAACAAATTTGTAAATGCTATGCGAGAATCGTCCTATTGACCCATTTTTCTCTCTCTCTCAAAATAATTAAACCAGACTAATTGTGTTTACCTTCGTTTGTGCCTGTGCCATGTTTTCCCTAAAAACATCCATGTAAAGCATATCACAATTAGCTTACTGAATTACACGACGTTAATAAAGAAATGGCTTTTTAACGTATAGGTATGTTCTTTATTTATCTACTGTCGGTTTGGAACTACTTTTTACCCGACTGCCACGGAAGGGTTATGTTTTCGCGCGTATTTTGTACCTATGTATGTATATAAAATTTATTACCTCGTATCTTCAAAACGGCCGAATGGATTACAACAATTAAGGTATTCGTTTCAATATCCCAAGTGAAATTAGAGGGTGGTTATAAAAAAAAAACAACATGGTAGATGTTTGGTGCAAAATAGTAATACGTTAATTAAAATAAAAATATAAAACAAACCTATCAAGTAGGGTATCTAAATGAAGGAAATTAAAAGAGGATTACAAAAATGTATATAAGTTACCTATATGTTTAAATTTATTAAGGAATAATAAATTTGTTTACAAAGTTTTTTCTTTTAATTATAGCTATTTTATTTACAATCGGGTTATAGATTTTTCAAGTCTTCAGTTTGTCGATCGTATGTTTGAATTTCAGTTTTAGGCCACGCCCGGTGGCTTTCTTCAAGGAGTTAAAGTAGAGTACAACGCACGTGCGGCCTGGCCTGTCTTGCTTCGCGCTGCGGGTCTTTTCGCGCCTTGCACGTAATGACATCGGTTCAAATAATGCCGTATAATCCAACCTAATTAAACTTACAAGTAAAACAAAAATGTATCAAACCACGTCAGTTTTCATTACACTAATATAATAAAGGCGAAAGTTTGTGACTGTGTTTGTTTTTTACTTCTTCACGCTTAAACGGCTGGATCAATTTGATGAAATTTAGTATGTAGGTAGCTAACACCCTGGATAAACAGATAGGCTACAGTTTATCCCAAAAAAAAAAAAAAAACAGATAAAACCACAATATATAACAACAATATATATAAATGTTATACAATATTATCTTATTAGCTTAGAATAATTCAAATAAAATACTCAAAAGAATTATTATTTTATGCATTTATGATGAAATGGCCACTAAAATTTCTAATCAGCATATTATATTGTCACTTTTACATTATTTCACGTCACCTTTTTAAGTTCATTGCCTGCACTTAGCTCTTTGGGGAAATCAACCGTAATAAAGTGTGATCGCCTGAATTATGAAGTGTGGTTGCTCTTTAAAACCTTTTACGACTGTGTATTACTATCTCAAGAGAAAATTAACTTATCACTACAGCGACTTAACACCTTAAACTAGTTTTTAATAATATTTGTAGTATTTAGAATGCCCTGTGAGCAAAAATATAACTCCACGAAAAGGGTTCATTAAAATTGTTTTTTACTAAACTTATCGTATGACACTGAATCCGCTGTATCGCTTCCCCGAACTTAGTTGGAATATCGATGTAGATAAGTTCCGAAGTCTACCGGGAAGTTTTATATAAAAACTTGGTAAAAATAACTCTTTTAATAAAGTGGCAAGTTTTATGAAATAAGTAAGTTATTCCTTGCAAGTTAGCTTAGATTGTTTATCGTGGGGATATAGTCCGCACTAGTCGACGGAAAGTAGGTTGATGCCGCAATCTGAGTTTGTCAAAAAGATAATAAAATAATATAAAGGGATCTTGGTTTGTCCACTATCCACGTCATGAGCTCTTTTGTATCGCACAAATTATCGATATCGATAGATTGTAGTATCGATAATATTTTTATTTTTGACGTGTTTAGGTGAGATTGAGAAATCATTCGATTTTACGTTTTTTTATTTGCGATTTTTAATGAATATTTCCAGGTGAAATTGCATCACATAGTATTTTAGATTAAACCGAAAAAAAACTATATTGCTGTACTAAAAAGCTGTATTGGAATAAAATCATATTTTAAATTAAATTAAATTTATTTGGCAATTACTTACGTCGTCAATCGGTAGTTATATGAATGTAAAGTTAGTAATTTTATGTTTGTAATTTTTCACAGCTTACCTGATGTTTAGTGACGATGTGATCTAGGATGTAGAACACATTTAGCATAGAATGGAACTAGCTCTTAAGTGAGACTACCGAAACACACCGTTAGACGCTTGGCGCTAGATTTTTAAGGTACCTTGTCAGTGAAGCATTAGAGAGTACCCTACAAGTTATGGTTTCCTCACGATGTTTTCCTTCATCGGCAGCACTAGCTGATTGTTGGGATTTAAACCCACGCCCCAGCATGTGAAACGACCGCGCCACCCACTGAGCTATTATCGCAAGAAAAGTTGAAAAGGTAACATTCATGTAGAAAAGCATTATTACCCACGCTAGGAATGGAACCCATATTAACAATACGCTTCACCAAACAAATCAACATTTCAAACAAATTATTCCCTGAAATCATAAAAGATGTGTTTCATAGAAAAATGTCATTGCCCTAACCGCCAATAAAATGTACGGAACACCTATTTTTTTCACGAATTCAGTGTCATTCTCAGAGGTAATATAGTTACTAATGATGAATATATTGGACCCCTTTTGGCTTACTACTGTTCCGCGTAGCCCTCCATAATTCTGAAAAGGAATAAATAATCGAGACTTGGGATTTAACGTACTTTCTTATTCTGTTAAAATTTTTTAAGAACAAATACTGACCCATGGGCATTAATTTATAAAGGAAAATCGAACGCAAAAGTTGGATAATGGTACAATTTTTCTTTACCCGAAGATGTTCCGGTTACGCTTGAAATTAGTTCGATAAGTTGGAAAAGTTTTAAGGCGATAAACATTGGTTTTCTAGGTTTGGGCGTGCTCAGTGCTCAAGCCAGTGTATTATTACAAGAGTGCCCAAAAATGGAGTGTAATGTTTTCGGGATTCATGTATGTATGTAAGATTTTTATGTAAATATAAAAGTTATGAGACGAACGAGACGCTCTCCTGATGTTATAAGACAACGCCTGACCATGACTATTGCAGCGATACACTTTTTTTTATGGCTGACAGACTAGGTGTTTGACCACAGCTCGCGTGATGTCAAGTGACGGTGTGGTGGAAGATGGTAAACACACCTAGCCTGGAATGGAACTGGCTCTCAAGTGAGGCTGCCGGAACACATCGTTAGATGCTTGGCGGTAGATTTTCAACTTGGGGGTGGTAGCTAGCCAGCCGAGTACTAGAAAGTACTCTACCATCATGCTATGGTTTCCTCACGATGTTTTCCTTCATCGGCAGCTCAAGCTCATTGTTAGGGTTTGAACCCACGCCCTTCGGCATGCGAACCGACCGCGCTAACCACTGAGCTATCATCGCTACAAATAACTTATAACATATAACTTTAAGTTACAAAATAAAAGTCCAGGGCATCACTGCTTTTGCGCTCATTACTTTGAGACATTAGATGGTTAGTCTCAACAGCCCTGTAATTTCGCTAGCTGCAGTACCCTTTAAACCGGAACACAGTAATGCTTACACACTACTGCTTGGCGGCAAAATATTTGGTACTACGGTGATACCTACCTAGACAACCTTGCTAAGGAGATCTACCACCAAGTCAGTCCGCGTTTGACCACCAATTCGCGTGATGGTAAGCGATGTTGTGGTCGAAGATGAAGTATGCAGACTTAGAAGATATCTATTCACTCTGACCTTGGAAAGATTTAGTATATATCTCTCAGGAAATATAGAAGCCGGCAGCTTGTTCCATTCCTTGGCCGTACGGATGAATTTGGTTATTCCACCATAACATTCAAATGCCTGAACAGATTTGGATGTGTGGAGTATCATTAAAATCCTTACATTATTCCAGGTGACACTGGTTATAATTTTGTCGAAAAATGCCATTTGTTAGTGAGCATTTGTGTTTTTTTTTATTGAGCTTGTTTTGCTAATTTTTTTTACACTTATTTTTAGATAGAAATTTTAATTGTATTTAGGTTTCTATACGAGTAGGTGATCTATAAAAGATTTACATTGATTTATAAATTTTGTCGAAGGTTTTTTTTTTGAGATTTCAGGGTTCGTTCCCTCGTTTTTAGGGTTCGGTACCCAAAGGGTAAACCCTATTACTAAGTCATCGCTGTCTGTCTGTCCTTCCGTCTGTCTGTCACCAGGCTGTATCTCAAGAACCGCGATAGCTAGACAGTTGACATTTTCACAAATTATGTATTTCTATTGCCGCTATATCAACAAATACTAAGAGCAAAATAAAATAAATATTTAAGGGGGCTCCCATACAACAACATTTTTTTTCCCTTTTCATAGATAATGGTACGGAAGCCTTCGTGCGCGAGTCCGACTCGCACTTGGCCGGTTTTTATAGTTTTTTTTTATCGTCAATCTTAATAAGATTATGGTGCAAACTGGTATACCTAATAAAAAATAGGTCAAATACGACTTAGACTCGTACTAATAATTTTGGTAACAGAACCATTTTAGCCGACATCAAAAAAAGGAGGAGGTATTCAATTCAACTGTTTTTTTTTAATGTTTTTTACCTCAGAAATTTCGTCTGGGTGAGCCGATTTTGATGATTCTTATTTTATTTGAAAGCTGGTGCGGTGGTGGTGCTTCCAATTCGGGCAATGAAGAAAGAAAACCGAATGAAGTCGGTTTTTTTTGTTAAAATTTTACTTGTTCTGTAATAATTATTAAGTCACCAGCTTAACAAAATACAAATATTAAATTAAAAAAATAAAATAAAATTCTAGCAAAAACTTTCTAGACAAAAACGACAAAATCAATTACAATTATGTCACAGATCAAAATAATAAATAAAAATAAAAACAATCAAATCATAAACAATGTCAATATAATAATCCAGTTATATGTATTGCAGCTAGTGCAATTTTCTTTTATGGTAGTACGGAACCTTCAGTGCACGAACCTGACTCGCACTTGACTGGTTTTATTTACCAAGGTATAGTGTAACACGTTTATGTGAATATATGTAAGATATTGTAGCCCAAATTTTATCCCACAAAAAGCCTTCAAGTTTTCCGCGTACTAATATGTATTTCGTACTTATCTGTGGTCGAGGACAGCAACTAGCGGAGTGTATAAATCAAAACTAATGACATGACATATTTTCTGGCCACAATACTTGATTTACACCGATCCCCAGTATAACACAGCTGATAGGAGGTCCTTATACTCAGCATTATAAGCAACTTTTACTCTGAAGTGAAACGAAATGAAATTTATTCACGAAAAATATGGTTTCCATTGATGTTATAGATATTTTATTGATTAAGTTCTCCTATTTTGCCGTGACTCGGCATGTGGTGGTTTTTGCGTGGAGGTAGAGTACTTTCTAGTACTCGGCTGGCTAGCTACCACCCTCATGTTGAAAATCTGCCGCCAAGCATCTAACGGTGTGTTCCGGCAGCCTCACACACAGCCAGTTTCATTCCAGGCTAGGTGTGCTTTACCATCTTCGACCACACCGTCACTCAACATCAGGTGAGTTGTGGTCAAACACCAAGCCTGTCAGCTATGAAAAAAAAATGTGGATTCGGTCGTGCAAAAATTACGTAAAGAAAATATCTATCTATTTCTTTAAACGAGCAATTCTTGTATATATATATATATATATATTCTAAATCTCGGAAATGGCTCCAACGATTTTCATGAAATTTTGTATCCAGGGAGTTCCGGGGGCGAAAAATCGATCTAGCTAGGTTTCATTTTCAGAAAACGTCGTTTTATCCATGTTTTCAGCCGAGCAATGCTCGGTCAACCAGGTACTTATAAATTAAAGAAGAAAAAAACAATCTCAAGTTTGATACATCACAATATATGTCAAAATGAAATATAATTATGAAATATCACTCAGAAATATCATTAACATTTTAGGAGCATTTTTTTTTTTTTAAGTAAGTAACATTTTTCTATTAACCATGTCTTAAGTTTTTCCGGAACATCGTATAAAAAAGCTTTTTTAGCGATGTCGGTATCTTATTATATACAGTGATACACATGGCACAGCAATTCTTATGGAACAGTGTCAATGTCGGTTGGTGGGCGAGAAGAAGCCGATAATTATAGCAATGGTAGCTCCTTGGTTATCCCGGACAATGCACATATCGGAGACTGGTTCAAACCCTTATAATAATCTTGAGCTGCCGGTGACGGAAAACACCGTAAAGAAATCACAACATGGTGGCAGTAGTTTCTAGTACTCGTCTGGCTAGCTACCACCATCAAGTTGAAAATCTCCCGCCAAGCACCTAAACGGTGTGTTCCGGCAGCCTCACTTGAGAACCATTACCATCTTCAACCACACCGTCACTTTACATCAAGTGAGCTGTGGTCAAACACCCTGCCTTTCAACTATTAAAAAAAAAAAATTGTCATGCGTTTTGATCTTTTATGTTATTTTCAATTAGAATCGAAAAAATGATTTGTAACTTTGGTGTTATCAATAAAATTATTTGTCTTTATACGAAAGATGTGGTAAAAACAGCTCGGAAAGGCGGATATCGAGTAGGTAGGGAACCCTAGAAAGAGATATGAAAAAACAAGTCCCGCCCATTGTACTCCCGGTAAACACGAAGTATTAAGCCTCAGACCTCTCTTACAATCTCTTTATAGACGTTCTTTTTCCGTTTGATTTCTCTTTTCAACATTTTATTTTAATCTCTTTAACTAATAGACGTTAAGTCGATTGAATTTTCAGATTTCAATGAGGCTTCCTGGTCTTTGTGGGTATTGCAAACTTTGCTTTTTATTTTATTTTCTAGTACTCGGTTGGCTAGCTACCAGATGAAAATCTAGCGCTAAGCACCTAACGGCAAAGTAAGCAAAATATCTACGAGTATAAGCGATAAGTAGGCGACACAAGTGGGAAGAGGCGGTGCGGTGGGGGCAGAGGACGCTTGCCGGCGATCACTACGTAAGTGCCGGTAGAGCAGTCGGGGCTAGCACGCCATGCGACTCCCGCCGTCATTGTTTTCTGTTGTGTAGGAAGGTAGTTTACGTTAAAATTTTATAGATTTATTTTGATAAGAAGGTACTATAACGTCACAGAAGTTTGCACGTGTCCTATAGGTTTGATGTTAGCGAAAAACTACGAACAAAATAAACTGGCCAAGTCCGAGTTGGACTCGCGCACGAAGGGTTCCGTACCATTATCTATAAAAAAAGCAAAAAAATAGCGTTTGTTGTATGGGAGCCCCCTTAAATATTTATTTTATTTTGTTTTTAGTATTTGTTGTTATAGCGGCAACAGAAATACATAATTTGTGAAAATTTTAACTGTCTGGCTATCGCGTTTCTTGAGATACAGCCTGGTGACAGACGGACGGACAGACAGACAGCGAAGTCTTAGTAATAGGGTCCCGTTTTTACCCTTCGGGTACGGAACCCTAAAAAGATCGATCGAAAATTTGTTCGTAGATGCGATGTCGGCATCTGTACGCTAGTAGGGAAGATGCTCTACTTACTCGGGGCCGCGCGCTCCAAGTGCTTTGCCAACGGTGTGTTTAAGCAGTGGCACTTGAGAATCAGTTTCATTCCAGGGTGGGTGGGTTTACCATTTTCGACCACACCGTAACTTAACATCAGTTAAGCTGTGGTCAGTTAACCCACGCCCAGTTTTAGCACAGCTTATAAAAAAAGGTATAATCCGTAATGTAATTGAGATAGGACACGTTATTACAACTTTTATCTTTCCATCTCGCGACATCGTCCCTTTCTGATCAACTCTGATACCTTAAACAAGATTTCTCTAACGGTATTCAGCGAAAAGAATATCTACATCATAATCAAACCAGTGGTTTTACATTAACATACTTACTAAATAAACAATTTGTTATTGTCAAACTCTCGCAATTTGGGCATATTGTGTTTTTCGTCAGATACCGAATAGCAATTGAAGGTATAGATTTAGTTCGTGATAAGTTAAGCCAAATAATCATAACAATCGCTAATTTAGGTGAATCTTTTGACATTCCTATCTATTCATTCCTAAGTATTAATTTATTGACGTGCTATAATTCTATATTTTTTTAATATACCCATTGTTTTGATTTTGTGACTAATTAGTACTAATACTTATATTTGAAAAGTATGTTCACATGTCGAGTTATGGTAAAATAAGAAGGACTTATGTATATTATTTTTAAAAGATCTTTATGTTACCTTATTTATGCGAATAAATGATAATTGAATTGAAATTAATTATATCTTAATACCAGTTTGACTTTCAAGTTCGTATCTTCAAGGTGGGGTTTAATTATTTAAACCCCACCTTGAACCGTACTATGTCCCGTTTTAACAGGGCCCTTCTCTTATACTGCGAGTTCGTCCCGGTGTCTCCGAGGAAAGCTTCGGGACGACGAATCAAACAAGTGAAAACCAAACATTTCAATCCCAATAATAATTAGAACAATATGTGTATATGGCAATATTTTTAATATTTGCCATTTATTTTTACATGTCATCGAAAATATTTAATATAACGTGTTTTATTTAACAAATAACGGGGAACGATTTCTGTTTTCGGTCCTAAAAGGGTTGCTTGTGACACTTTTTAATTAAACTCGCCTTTCTTTGTGATGTTAGCGACAAATCCACTTAAAAACACTGTATAAAATGAAATAATGTTACTGAGAAAACAAAACGTTATTTTTATAAAGAATTAATACATAACATTATTAGTTTTACTAATTAATCAATTTTTATTATAAGTTGCTATAAAAACTTTACTATTGTTTTAAGTAGTTTTACGACACATTCCTTTAATGGTAAGAGATAACGCCTGTCCATGACCATTGCAACGATACACAGAACGTTGGCGCTCATTACTTTGAGACATTCGATGATTAGTCTCAAGAGCCCTTAATTTCGCTAGCTGCATATTTTATTCTATATTATTATTTTATTTACGAAAATAGGGTAAGATACAATTATTTTACAATATTTATTATTTATGATTATATATATTATATAATATATATTTATATTATTTATTTAATTGTACTTATTTAGCCGTAGCTCGGCATGTGAACATACTTTAAAGTAAAAAAAAACACGTCAATTATAAAATAATTGAATTACAAGTCAATTTAATTAATGTTTAGTCTAATAAATAATTCATAAACAGATACCAAAATTTATAGTTGTATACCTATAATGTAAAAGTCAATTTTATATTGATTATTTCCTTTGATATAATTATATTATGTATGTATATAAATGTGTATAGATGATAAATTTTGTGTTGTAAATAATATTTCTAAAACTAGTTTTAGAAATATTACTTATAACTTCAAATTTATTGCCCTATAAGGACAGATTGATTTCATATTCTATTACAATTAACAATATTACATGTTATTTTACATGAGTAGCGTAAATAACAAGAGTCGTCAATACACGTCATATAAAATAAGTAGATAACAAAACATAAACAAAAATCGACCATTTAATAAAAATATGAACAAATCTATTATCTATTAATTAAATAAAATATACGAGCCCGCTATCATAGGGGAGGAAATATCATACGTTCAGTTCAGCTAATGTCTGTATAGTGTGAAAAAGAATTGTTTCGTGATACTTCGACTGGGAAATTCCAGAGGGCAAATGCTGAGCGCTATCACAGCGGACGAAATATCTTACATTCAGCTAGTGTCTATCTTATAAATAGTTTCAAAAAAAAATTTTTATCTGCCTAAAAATCCTGGCGAAACGGTAGCGCGTTTTAAAAGCGGTCAGCGCCATCTGGTTTAATTTTAACTAATTTTCAATCAAACACGAATCCCTTCTCGAATGGCTGACTAATAGCACATGTGCGAATCATCAATTAAATATGAGACCAGCCTTGTGCATAAATGATGAGCTATCAGCGTGAATTATGGCCTAAATAAATGACGTAACAAGACCACTGAAACCTGACACAGCAATGCTGTATCTAATGAGGGTTTTAAAACAGCTGTTACGAAGTGAGCGAATGAATCCACATTGTAAAGAGATTTAATGACATGAAAATTATAGAGAACTATAATAAAATTGACGGTCAAAGCTGTCAAACTGTGGGATGACTACCTTATCGAAGTTAAACGTGCCCCTTCTTCAGGCATCTTTAAATATCATGTCAAACTACACTACCTCTTAATATAACTGCTATGCTGTCATCGTTATACTACGAGTATCTTATACGTAATAATAATACTAAGTAAATATACTTAGTATTATTATTACGTATAAGATAAACTAAGTAAAGATAAAGATTAATATTATACTAAGTAAAGATATTTAATATTATTATTATGCTTAGTAAAGATACTTAGTATTATTAATATACTAAGTAAAGATACATTATTATTTACTAGCTGTTACCCGAGACTTCGTCCGCGTGAAATTTATCAAAAAATTTGTACAGTTTGCAGCTTAAAAAGTATTTTATTATGTTAATCCAGGCCATAAACTATATGTATGCCAAATTTAGTCCAAATCCGTTCAGGAGTTTTTGCGTAAAAGAAAAACAAACATCCATCCATCCTTATAAACTTTCATATTTATAATATTAGTAGGATGCATATATATTTTATAAACTATGTACGTATATGTATATTATATATTTTATGTAAGTATTATTATAATGTAAGCATACTATAATTTCTCTCTGTGGCACAAACCTTTACTTCTTACACAAATCCTTTCCGTACTAAAGTTGCCTGGAAGAGATCCCTTTAAGCGAGAAGACCGCCTTTTATTGCACTATTATTAAGCTATTCCTGTTATTGTATATTATTTCGGATGTGAAAAAGAAAGAGCTATTTCATAAGTCCAGCCTACAAAAGCCTTTTTGTCTTCCCCAGATCTCTAGAATATCTTCATGCCAGTGCTCTTTCAAGTATATTTAATTAATTTAAAAAACTGAGATATCGTTCTACCCGAGCACCGTGTCTTCTTAGCGTGGTTTAACGACCGTCTAGGAGTAGTTAAGAGGGAGAAAGCATAATTATAGTTAATTATGTAACACGATCCAAGTATTCAGGCGTGGTATAACACGTATAGTAGGTGATTTTTTTCTACTGTCGGTATAATTTTCAAATTAGTTTTTTATTTCGGTATGTCATGTTTGGCATTCAATTACTCGACATTTTGTTGATTTTGAGCTCAGACCAGCCAGGCCTGAATAAAGTTGTCTAATTCCGTAGAAACTTCTCTAATTATATCTGTAACAATTTCAATAATTACAAAGTTGTTTCAACACGAAATTAATGTTTTGTTTCATTTGCCAAGTCAAATTGGCAATCGGCGAACAAATTCGATTCATATGAACATTGAAAGTGATATTTTATTTACTTCTGTCATAATCGAAATCTAAATTAAGTGAAAAGGTACCAGTTTATGCGTTTGACAACATCAGATTAAGCAACGATGTGGGCTAGGATGGAGCAAGCTTACCTAGAAGGAACCTGTTCACTCTGAATTTGAAGACACCCGTATTGTACTTTAATCAGATTTACCTTCCGATATCACAAAGTATCATTTTAGGGCTAAATAAACATGAGTTTGACTCAAATAACTTTTCTGTTATTTTCCATCCTAAGGTTGTCTGGAAGAAATTGCTCTAGGCGATAGGGCCGCCCATGTACACCATTTATTTGTTATTTCTATGTTGTATTTTTGTTTTGTTACTTTCTTTCTCTTTTTTTATGTTTTTAATTATTGTGTGTTATAATATGTTTGGCGTATAATAAAGTTGTGTTGTATTGTTTATCACGTAACTTTTATAATAAACAAGCTAGAAGTTTAAAATCTAAGCTATAAACTAGAAGCTAACTATAGAGCCGTAGGTCGTGGGTTTGATTCCCACCAGGGCAAACATTTGTGACGATAAATGTTTGATCTGTGTCTGGATGTTCTGTATGTATTTAGAACTAAATAAGCATTCTATCAGTTATCTGGCTTCCATAGTACAAGCTTTGCTTAGCTCGGGGATAGATGGCAGTTTGTAAAATGTTCTAAGATATTTATTTTAAGTAATGGAAAATATTTAAGCCCCGTGTCACATCATCACATCATCAGCCACAGGACGTCCACAGCTGGACATAGGCCTCCTCCTGGGGGGGGTTTGCCAATACTCGCCACGCTTGGCAGGCGGGTTGGCGAGCGCAGTTAGTTGTGATTGTACAAGGAAGACGCTGCTGCCCATCTTCCGTATTACATCCCTTAGCCGACTCTTACGGTAACCACGGGTAGAGAGGGTAGGGTACAATTCTTACGCCGCGCCGGTACCACCACGGCACCATGTCACCCGGAGTATAATAAGGAAACGATTGACACCTCAATCATCAAAATCGGATGAGCAGTTTTGGTGGAACACTTATACATACACACATACATAGACCGCTAAAAAATAGTCCTTCCAAAAATATAAATAAAGTTGTCAGAGTTTAGTTGTTTTTTTAATGCCTAAATTTGCCTACCCCTTGACGGAGATATGTGAATCAAGATTGTGTCCTTCCCAACCTAAGAACGCTTTTCAAACTAATGGACAAAGTTGAACAGGATTCACCATAATTATAGCAATTTTCGCACCCTAGTACAAAATTGTTATATCAATTACACTGACACAAAATTTTACTAAAGCTTTATTCTAATTTGTTACAAATGTTTTTACATCGAAGAAGCATTTTTATATATTCATATATTATAGATAAAAAAAGAATACCCGGACAAGCGCTAGTCTTATTTACGCACTAAGGTTCCGTACAAACTTGTATAATTTATTTATCATATGGGTCGAATTCTTTTACAATTAATGCTCAACATTTCTATACCAATTAGATAAGTCAGATTGAAGGGCCAATTTAACTTAGTGAAACGTTCAACACAATAATTATTCATCATCATCAGTCATACGACGTCCACTGCTGGATATAGGTCTCCTCTTGGGGAGGTTTGTCAATACACGCTTGGCAGGCGGGTTGGCGAGCGCAGTTAGGTGTGATTGTTCAAGGAAGACGCTGCTGCCCATCTTCCGGATTACATCCCTTAGCCGACTCTTACGGCAACCACGGGTAGAGAAGGTGGGGTACTATTCTTACGCCGGCACCACCACGGCACCCAGTAATTATTAATAAAACAAAATACATGACTGCGTTAATAAAATGGAACCATATTGCCGCCATATTGATTTGTTTTTTTTTGAATATTTTTTTTTATGGTTGTCAGGTTAGGTGTTTGACCACAGCTCGCTTGATGTTAAGTGATGGTGCGGTCGAAGACGGTGAACACACCTAACCAAGCGTATCAAAATAACTTTATTGTCAAAAATTTAGAGATATAAAATGAAGCGTTAAAGTTTGTCGATAGAGGCAAAATTCAGCTCTATGATGTAAGTATATTATTGTTAAAGGGCTATTTATTATTATTATTTACATTTTGTCCCTTTACTCATATTTATATGTATGTCAGTTATTTTTACTCCCTTACAATTGTATGTAAGTGAAAGTAAGGGAAAGTAAGTGAGTCAAATGTAAGTGAATAGAATAGAATATAATTTATGATACACCGAAACACAGCACGTAGTATAACCTTATCGCCTCAAGCGATTTCTTACAGGCAACCTTAGTATCTTTAATAATTGTAGTTACCCTGTTTATTACGTAATTTCTTGATTCCAGGTCAACGGGGAGTTCTTTCTAAGGTTTTGATCTTTAGTTGGTCTTGATAGACAGATATATTGGCACTCAACAAAGTGATCCACGAAGGGTTCTTTTTACCTCTTGTGGTACAGAACCATAAATGTGATTTAATATTCACACGCTTGGTAGCCACGTCATCTCACAGATTAAGAAACAGTTCATAATATCCTCAACAATGCCAACAAGCGATTCAACCCCAAGCTTTTCGCCCCAGACCGGAAATCCGGCATTTTTATTGATATTTACAAGCGTTCCTAGAACTACCACCGGATATTGATGTTTCGAAGCGGAAGTGACGTGTGCCTTGCCATGGATTAGCCACGAGTGCACCATAGGACAGTGTTTTAGTTAGTTGGTAAAAATAATGGACTTGTAAAAAAATTAGAAGGCAAGTAAAAATAATCTTATGAGCTAGTGCCACAAGTGGCGGCCTTATCGCTAAAAGCGATCCCTTACAGGCATGGCACAAATAAATTCTGAGACTGGATTATAACTCAAAATATGCTTATTTTTTATGTTTGATAGGCTAGTTGTTTGACCACAGCACTCTTGATGTTAAGTGACGATATGGTCGATGATGGTCAAGCACGCCTAGCCTGGAATGGTACTGGCTCTCAAGTGAGGCTGCCGGAACACACCGTTAGATGCTTGGCGGTAGATTTTCAACTCGGTGGTAGCTACTATAAAGTACCCCACCACCATGCTATGGTTTCCTCACGATATTTTCCTATACCTGTATCTCAAGTTCACTGGTTTGAACCCACGCTCCTCGGCGTGTTAACTGACCGCACCAACCACTGAGCTATCATCGCTACAAATTGTATATTTTTGTCCGTTAAATATTCTTCGATATTGTAATATGATCTACGGTATGATAGCGGCCCTCTCCAGCTTCGCACGGGTATAAACCTCAAAAATAACAGTATTTCTCCACTATTTAATGGATGTTATTATACATATAAACCTTTCTCTTCACTATTCACTCTATCTATTTAAAAAAACCGCATCAAAATCCGTTGCATAGTTTTTAAAAATTTAAGCATACATAGGGATATAGGGACAGAGAAAGCGACTTTGTTTTATACTATGTAGTGATGATGATTATTAAGAGAGTCGTTTGTTTCAAGAAGTGTGACTTTTTTTAAATCTTTATGGCGTCAGGCAACTATACATACAGTTAGTTTTATCAATTATCCAGTCACACAATAAATTCCTGGCTACTGCAGCGATGAACACGAATGTCCGTTATATTAGAATGATGTGTTCATTTGATCTGTCAAATGCAGGATTCTTTTGTGACCGAGTGCAATTTTCTCTCATTATATTCAGAACAAAATAATAGTATAATTTAGGGATTGGGCTGAATAACAATCAAATTATGCAACTTGTATGAAATTATTATCTATATACTATATAAAATACTATAATATATACTATATATTACTTGGTGGTAGATTTCCAGGAGGTCGTCTAGGTAGGTACCACCGCAGTACCAGATATTCTGCCGCTAAGCAGTAGTGTGTAAACATTACTGTGTTCCGGTTTGAAGGGTACTGCAGCTAGCGAAATTACTGGGCTGTTGAGACTAACCATCTAGTCTCAAAGTAATGAGCGCCAAGGCAGCGATGCTCTGGACTTTGTTTTACTACTCAAAGTTCTGTGTATCGCTGCAATGGTCATGGACAGGCGTTATCTGTGAACATCAGGAGAGCGTCTTGTTCGTCTCATTACTGTTACATAAAAAAAAAAGAATCGTGTCACGGTGTTTGTGGCCGCACTCCTCCGAAACGGCTCGATTTTTTTAAAATTTGGTATGTATGGCTAGGTCGTAAAGTATATTGCATACCGCTAGGTGATTAGCTACTTTTTTTATTAGCCAGGTAACACCGCGGGGCACAGCTAATTCTTTTATATATATTGCCGTCGTTATTGGCACACTCCGTCTTTTTCTTCTTTTAATCCTTTCCGTCCTAAGTTTGTCTGGAAGAGATCGCTTTAAGTAAAGCGATAAAGTGTAAGTCGCACGTTGTTACACCTATTAATAAAGTTTATTTTTCCTTCTGTTCATAATCTTTAGTGTGGACAATATACAATTTTTATATCCGGGCTGACAGTTTGAATATTAGCAATATTCAAAGACATGTTAGTTAGTGGTCATATGAAACGTATAAATAAATAATATAGAAAAAACAAAAAAAAAAAACTAAGAAAACCTTTGTTAAAGTTTTCCCAAGACTTCAGAATGTATGGACAGCGCGCAGCCTTACGCGCCGAGCTAGCGCAAGACATAACTACCATACGTAGACTGCGCATTAACTGTTATCTAATCTGGGACCGCGCGCGACTACCATGTCATTTTCGGTGCGCGTGATTTGAGTGTCCGTATTTTTGTTTGCTCAGGATAATTAGGTCAAATATTAACCACCTATTTTTTTATTATTTGAAACGAAAATCGTATATTGAACCCCTTGTATCAATATTGCTGATGTTCAAACTTTCACGGTGTATATAGAAGATTCATAACTATAACATAAACATGCAGAAATACAGGAGATAAAGCTAGTTCGAGCCCAGCATCTACACGGCCTACCCTTCATCGTGAATGCCTTCTCAGCTTAGCTCAGTGAAAGTTAAGGGCCAGCAAAAGGGTGCAATCTACGCGAGCGCCACTCGACGAGATGATGACTAAAGTATGTATGGCCCGTAGTGAGAACCCTGCGGAACCCTTTAGGGGTTTCAGGTAAGATTAGGTACTTGACCTAAGATGTTTTCGTGTATTGAAGTATTTGGGTAATGGATGTTATTTTTGGATATGGCACATATTCAATATGGATTCCATTCGGAGGAGTCTAAATGTCTAAATAGTAACAAGTTGAAAAATTTAAAAAATCTATAACCCGACTGCGTATAAAATAGCCATAATTAAAGGAAAAAACTTTTTAAAACAATTTGTTATTTCTCATTAAATTTAAACAAATAATTTCAATATAATCTTGTAATCCCCTTTTAATTTCCTTTATTTAGATACCCTACTTTGGTTTGATAGGTTTGGTTATTTTTTTTTTAAATAACGTATTACTATTTCGCGCTAAAAATCCAGCATCAGATTTTTTTAAGCCCTCTAAGTTTTCCGTAAATGTTTTACGATTTAACTAAAAATGCGAGCAGGCGCATTATTCAATGTAATTCACACATTTACTATAGAAATTATTGTTTGTTTGTTGTTGTGTATTGTTTTATGACTTTGACGTTTATGATAATAGATTTAAAAATTACTAGAACGTAATTTTTTTTTATTGACATATTTTATATTTCACATTAGACATTTATATTAACATTTCATTGTATTTACATTTATTATGTTTTTGATGTTTTAATGTCTTTTTAAATATTAATGAAAAATAACCTGTTACTTTAGTATTTTCGATAAAATATTTGTTCCTATTTCCCGCATATGTAAAACTCTTTTATTCACAATCTCATACATCAAATTTCTATAATATTTACCCTATATAGATATCGCCAATCACGGCATGATATTCCAGAAATGGTTTAGAGACAGAGGCAGTTTGAAAGATAAAAAGGAGACAGCCGGCGATGGGAGACGAGTTGGCGGACAGATAATAATGAAAAGAGATCGAGACCTTCTGATAAAACTGCTACATTTCAAAAGGTATATTAATAAAAGCTTTTAAAAGGGTAAAGTCTGCAAAAAAATCTATCTCGATAATGATAATTGTGTGTCTGTTAGAATTTTGAATCGTACGCGTGGCTCGCACAAACAAGCAGATTTTCGAATGATAGCTAAAAGCGACGATTTAAAAAAATGAGCTACAGTAAAATCTACTATTCATTACATCGAGGGATATCAGGGGAAAGGAAATAAGGGCAAAGCGCATTCAGGAAAGAATGGCAGGAAATAGGCAGGAACCAAGAACTATGGCAGGTAGCTGTCGAGGTAAAGAAATCGTAGTTAAAGGTCGTGATAAAATACAGTGAAACCAGGTTAACAGCCAAAAACCTCTGCTACTGATAATAACAACGAGGTCCCGACACTTTCGCATTGAAATACTTCTGTTACTAGGAATTTTCAAACCTTTTTGATTGAGTTTTGATTTTTCCGGTGCTTAGCCTGTATAAGTAAGACAATTTATCAGTTATGTCAAACCTGCCTCTTTGTGAAACTGGGTAAACGAAAAGCCTTAATAAGCGATACAAAATCATAGGTCCCAGTTATACAGGTTTAACTACTCATACATTAAGATTAAACTAGAACAGTAAAGAAATCAGGATCATAATTTGTTACAATTACTAAACAGATAACTGATACGATTCATATTTACTTTACCATGGAAACTGACGTGCTATTGACCCATTTTTATTTTACTTATAAATGCGGGATGCCTCAAACTAAGCAAAGTTTGTATTATGGGCACCAGAAAACTGATACAACACTTATATACTTTTGTTGTGAACACATACTTATAATCCATAAATAAAACCTAAATGGAGAACAAACTTTTAACGTCACATATTGTCCTGGTGGTATTCGAACCCACGCCCTACACACACGCGCTCTTGTAGCAGATATTCTATCAAATAAGCTAACATGCTAATGAGTACAGTCAAATACCTCCTGATATTTATTTATAAAAAGTTGCCGACCCCTGCTTTATAACTTAACGCGTTAAGATATAAGGCAGGGGTCGGCAACCTTTTGACAGGCTAAATAAAGTCAATCGTAATAATAACTCTAGAAGCTTAATATATTATACCTACGTATAATTGGCCATATCCCATATATTAGATAGAAAAAACTAAAAATGCTATTAACATTGTTAAAATATAGGCATTATAATTTTATTACTTTCTATGTAGAATCTATAATATTTATGATATTTATGATTAAATCACGGGCTGCAAGTAGAAAATTCGCGGGCCGCGTGTTGCCGACCGCTGATATAAGGTACCTTATCTTCATCACTATTAGAGCGCTACCTAGAAATTTATGTACCAAAACTTAGTTCAGAATATTATTGCTAAGTCCCGAATTGTTTTCGTTGGTCTTAGTTGGTGAGTTTCATTGAATTTCTATATTTGCGTTTCCTTTTCGCGAAAGCCAAATAATTAATTATTAAGTTAAATAACAATAATTCGACAAAATTATGTTTATAGAACGTATTCCGTTTAGGCGTTACATAAAGATGAGGATTCCGAGAACTTCAATTACTTATAAATGATTATATAAGTGTTTTGCTAACTATGAATTATCTTGCAATGTTAAGGTCAAATGGTTTTGTATTTTGTTTTTCAAAGTTCTTTATTTTATTATAAATAAACATACAGACATACAAACTAGACACAGTCTATGATTCGCACGTAACAATATAATAATATGACAAAGACAGGCTAAAGCCGCCTACATTTTTGTCTTAAAAAAAAAAACTAATAAAAAAGTTCAAAAATTACCACTTTTTAAAACTTTGATTATATATATAGTAAGTACCTTAATAATTATTATATTGAAACCAAGCCTTTTAAGCAGGTTTGGTTTCAAAAAAAAAGTAAATCTAATTTAAATTATATAATAAAACTATTTGTATATCATATGATTCGATGACATGGTGCAAGCTGAATTAGAATCTCTTCCGCTTAACCTATGAAGTTGAAATTTGAAATCTTGATTCAGTTACAATAACAATGCATGTGTATACATACGATATTTTGAATGCGCATTTAATTTTGATTGTTCGTTTCAAATTGCACCATGACCTGGCTGCAACACATACAACAACCAGAAACCATAGCGTGGTGGTAGAGTACGTTCTAGTACTCAGATGGCTAGCTACCACCCTGAAGTTGAAAATCTGCCGCCAAGCATCTAACGGTGTGTTCCGGCAGCCTCACTTAAGAGCCAGTACCATTTCAGGCTAGGTGTGATTTACCATCTTCGACCACACCGTCATTTAACATCAGGTGAGCTGTGATCAAACACATAGTCTGTCCGCCATAAAAAAAAAACAGTATGACATAAAAAAAAAAAGAATAACTTATTTTTCTCCGCCATTAAATTCGATAATACAGGTACATGTTTTGTTTTTAAATGTATGTAAAAGTAACGAGACGTTCTCCTGATGGTAAGAGATAACACGTTCAGGGTATCGCTGCTTTGGCGCTCATTACTTTCAGAATTTCGATTGTTAATCTCAACAGCCCAGTAATTTCGCTAGCTGCAGTACCCTTCAAACCGGAACACAGTAATGTTTACACGCTACACATCACATCATCAGCCATAGGACGTCCACTGCTGGACATAGGTCTCCTCCTGGGGGGGTTTTGCCAATACTCGCCACGCTTGGCAGGCGGGTTGGCGAGCGCAGTTAGGTGTGATTGTTCAAGGAAGACGCTGCTGCCCATCTTCCGGATTACATCCCTTAGCCGACTCTTACGGCAACCACGGGTAGAGAGGGTGGGGTACAATTCTTACGCCGGTACTACCACGGCAACACGCTACTGCTTGGCGGTAAAATATCTGGTGCTGCGGCGGTAACTATCTAGATTACTCGATTACAGTAAGTCAGCTATAGGATTATGAATAGCACGCAATGCTTTAGTTCCGCTTGGTAAAAGTCCATATTCCACCATAACTTATTGGATTTCCACTAGCCTTATTTACATCTGAGCGCGCTATTGTCTCTCAAGTGCCAAGTTAAATTTTATTATAGTCCTTCAGTTATTTCCCGGATCGTTAGCACTTCAGTGAGGCGGTAGCAAACAGAATTCAGAAAGCCGTTTCATTTTCATCGTCTAAGACGCCTGTATTTCGCCATGCCGTACTTCTTCACATTACATTACCCTTATCAAATTATTTCTCATTTTACGTCGAAGTTAATTTTATTTCTTCATTAATTTTAACAAAGGCATTATTGCAACTATGCCCATTTAAATATCGTCTTCCTCCTACCCTGTTAGCTTGGTTTTACTATAGAAACTGACGTGATTATGACACATTTTTCTATTACTTATGCGGGATTACTCATGTTTAATTACGTCGCATACTCTGACTATAGTTTCGGCCACATCCGGTGGCTTTCTTCAAGGAGATAAAGCGGAGTGCTGATACTTTATATTAACTCTGATTCTTTTGCTGAAGATCGTGGTTCAATTCCCACCCAAGAAAAACATTCATGTGACGAACATAAATCTTTGTTCTGTGTGTCGGTGCTCTTAATCTTTTGTTATAATAATATAAGACATGTAATTTAGGTGCTTGGTGGCACAGTTCCAACTTGAGGGGGGTAGCTATCTGAGTACTAGAAATTACTCTACAAGTATGCTATGGTTTCATTACGACTTTTTCCTTTACCGATAGCTCAACTCATTGTTAGAATTTAAACCCACGCCCGTCGACGTGTAAACTGACCGCGCTAATCACTGAGTTATTAGCTCTACAAAATCGATATCGTCACCATCGCGGGTCGAATCTGGACCAGAGAGCTTATACAAAGTATCATTCGATTAGCGATTTAATTTAGTTTTATTTATTTACTTAATTAAAACGGCTAGAAAAGAGCCAGTTACATTAATTAATCATTAATAAAATTACATTACATTCATAAATATTTAGTCATTAATAAAATAATGCAAAATAATAATGCTAATAGAAATGTAATAAGTGTACGGGCTTGTCATAAGCTGTCTACGTGACATTTCGACAGCTTATGTCAATCCCGTAGATGTTTGGACTTTTCTATTAGCGTTATCTCTAATTGAATTTTACTTTGCCTAGACCCTCAGATTAGCACAGGGCCGAGGCAGATGGCATAACAAGTGAGAGGCCTTTAATCTATATTCATGGCATAATCATGTCGTAGTGAAGCTCCGTTCCCGCACGAAAGAGTAACAAACAAACTTACTAACTTTCTTAGCTAAGCTAATAAATAGATCTGTAATGAAACGAACGAGACGCTCTTCTGATGTTACGAGATAACGCCTGTCCATGACCATTGCAGCGATACACAGAACTTTGAGTAGTAAAACAAAGTCCAAGGCATCGCTGCCTTGGCGCTCATTACTTTGAAACTAGATGGTTAGTCTCAATAGCCGTGTAATTTCGCTAGCTGTACCCTTCAAACCGGAACACAGTAATGCTTACATACTACTGCTTGGCGGCAGAATATCTGGTACTGCGGTGGTACCTACCTAGACGACCTCCTGCTAAGGAAATCTACCACCAAGTAAAAGTGGCCGCTTTAACGCATTCATTCTCGCGTTAATCTCTTTGATGTCCCGCTACTTGAGCTATTGCCTAACGTCAAATGGCAATATGAATGCCGTTGTCAAATTGTCGCGTTAAGCCGTGGCTACACCTATGTTAAACATGCATCATCGCGATAATTACGATATAACAGCATTTCCCGTTAGTGTGGCCTCGGCATTACAGATGTTGAATCCGAAAAGTTGCTGACAAAACTTTCCATTTGGAAAAACAATTTAACTCTACATTTTCTATTGAATTACAGTTGTACAGGACTCTTCCCATTCTTTCTACGATTAAAACTTACTTTGTTTTGAGCGCTTTAAAACTTGAATTAAATGTATTAATTTTAGTCAGATATGTGAATTGTGTATACTTTTGACAATTAAATAGCAATGCAGTCTCTGATAAGTTTATCATACATTCATCATCATCTCAGCCGTAGGACGTCCTCTGCCGGACATAGGCCTCCTTCATTGACTTCCATAAAGATCGGTTGGAAGCGGCTCGCATCCAGCTCGTTCCAGCGTTCTTCATTGCGTAAACTGTCCACCTTGTGGGTGGAAGTCCTACGCAGCGCTCGCCGGTTCGTGGTGAGATGTGAGAAGTCTTTTAACCTGTAGGTACTTGGCCAGTGGTAGACTGTGGCCTTACTTTTTTCACATTTTTATTTTATGGTTGACAGGCTAGATGTTATCACAGCTCACCTGATGTTAAGTGACGGTGTGATCGAAGATGGTAAAGCATACCTAGGCTAGAATGGTACTGGCTCTCAAGTGAGGCTGCCGGAACACACCGTTAGATGCTTGGCGGCAGATTTTCAACTTGGTGGTAGCTAGCCAACCGAGTACCTACTAGAAAGTACCCTACCACCATGCTATAGTTTCCTCACGATGTTTTCCTCTACTGGCAGCTCAATCTCATTGTTGGGATTTGTAAGTTGAATAAAAAAATCAAAAAAAATCTTAGCAATCCTAACTGCCAGAGGGAAAGATCGTGAGATCATAGTTTGGAGTCGGATTACTTTTTGACAGAACAGTCACTCAAGAACAACAGAAAGTTAAAAAAAAAACACTTAAACTTCACAGTTTTTTTAATGTTAAGATTCCGAGTTATATTTATAGAAATAACTATGTAAAGTCAAATGATAAGCAAGCTTAATAAAACTTTTTAGGGCTGAATAAATACTTATTTTTTGTTTCACATGTTGTTCCTATTCTGATTACCAAGTAAATATATTTTAGGGCATTTCAAAAGAAATCGTTAAAAGGTTAATTTGTAACATTTCCTGTTGCGAAGCTTTCGATAAAAGGATGAATCTTTTCGTAACCCTATTAAAACCTTATTCAAAATAGGAGGAACAAATGATTAAAAACAGATAACGGTTAAGTTAAGCCGTATATGCTATTTGAAGCCAAACATACAATTAATTAAATAGTAGCTACTGGAAGCTTATAGTCCCAAGAGAAACTAATATTACATATATTAGTAATATCACAAACCTACAAACTAATATTACATATATTAGTAATATCACGACCCTACAAGTAAATGTTTACGCCGCCGGGGCGTCCACAGTTAGTACGTCGGATCTTTTCAGTAACAAAATATTTTTTATAAAAAATAAAAACGACTTCATTCCACTAAGTCAAACCCGACACCGAGACAAACCTCGGCGAGGTTTAACGGTGTGTGTTGTTTGCTTAAATAAGACCTATATGGTTTTCTCGATGCCATTCTCAGAACTGGACCAAATTGAAACGCCCAGCACGAAAACTGTATAACACTGCAAAATCTAGAAGTACATCGATTGGCCTTGAGATTAGGTTTATGGACTTTACGTTTACTTTGGGTAATGGATTAAGAGATCTCACGAAACTGTCACCGTGAACATTTTGACTTTGATTTAGACAAGCGCTTACAAAAAAACTAAAGGAAGCTTACTAAAATTAAAACGCTTAAAATAAGCACTTCGAAAACTAATTTATTGGAGTAGGTAGTTGAGTAAAAGCGACCCTTTATCAATATGAATAAAAATTAATTTTGACCGTCAGATTTGTTTTTTTTTTTGTTCTGTTCTCCTTTATACAGGGGTGGTAAAGGAAAAACATCGCCAAAAAAATCAAAGTAATTTTTTATGGTTTTGCCAGTTCGGATTACTTTCAATAGATGCGCCTCGCGGTGTTGACTGTGTTAATTCAGGGTGTAAGCTACCTTCATACCAAATTTTATAAAAATTGGTTTAGCTATTTGAACATGAACTTTCGCCATATATAATATTACTAGTTTTACCCGCGTGGTGATGGATGATGATGATGATGAAAAGTACCCTATTTCCAAGGCCTAAAGTATCTACATGCAAAGTTTCACCCAGATCCGTTCAGTAGTTTACGCGTGAAGGCGGAACAAACAAACAAACTCACATTCGCATTTACAATATTAGTTAGGATTTATTAATGTGATAAATGTTTGTCCTGGTGGGAAACGAACCCACGGCCTACTGCTCTTGAAGTAGATATGTGTTAACAGGGCAGTCAATGTAAAGTTAAAGGCTTCTTTTTATGCAATAGTTATTTCACAATGAAACTTACGCCATTTCATAATGTTGAATGATTTCGCTCCGTGAACATTAATTAGGTGCCGAGAAGTCACTGTTATCGCAGCTTCCATTCAAGTGACGTCACCCACGCCATAGGGGTCTCGTAATAACTAAGAGTATAATTAAAATTTCCTGCGTAAATTGACTTTCAACCTCTCGGGACTTCCGTTAAATTTGAATAGAATGGACCTCGACTGTATTTCGGAATCGCTTTCTTACAATTAAAAGAGCTGTAGCATAAACAATAGAAATACGCATCAAAGAAATGAAAAGGCACGATGGAAAAATAAATAAATATTGTTGGATATTACACACAGCGCCATCTGACCCCAAACTAAGCAAAGCTTGTACTGTTAGAACCAGATAACTAATAGAATACTTATATACTTTTTTTGTAAACGCCAGCGACTTAAAAATAATAATATGCTACTTTGCAGGATGAATATGTATGAAATACAATAAAATATTTCTTACATGTAAGTTGTTTATTTAATATACGATACATATCGAATAGTTATTTCAAGGGAATTATAAGGGAACATATTAACATACATACATACACACATATCGGGTAAAAACAAAACCCTACCTTTTGCTTTTTTTTATTTATTAAAAAATTACACTCCACAGACACCGTAGTCCGTGAAAATCCAAGTTAACAAACTTGGATTTTATACAATACTGTTTTTTTTACATTAAGGGAAGAGGAATTTCCTTTTGCTTCAAAAATAGTAGAGATTGCGAGGTAGCTGACATTTTATTTAGCCGTGGTGATGACGGCGTAAGAATAGTACTCCACCCTCTCTACCCGTGGTTGCCGTAAGAGTCGGCTAAGGAATGTAATACGGAAGATGGGCAGCAGCGTCTTCCTTGAACAATCACACCTAACTGCGCTCGCCAACCCGGCTGCCAAGCGTGACGAGTATTGGTAAAACCCCCCCAGGAGGAGGCCTTTGTCCAGCAGTGGACGTCCTATGGCTGATAATGTGTTCCTGAAAATCAGCAAAATGCACGATATGCGCGCCGCCAGTTTGAGCATTTACCGACCGTCACATAACGCTCTCAATTATGCTTTCGATCCTATTCCTGAATTTCGGTTCGCATTATGCAATCTCCATGCCAAAGAGCTTCACAGAGTGAAATGGCTAACGCGTCGTCCATTTCAAAAATTTAATATCACAACGTTCAAGGATTTAAGCTGATATTAAACTGGCGTGCCGAGGTATTGCAGTCGCTCTAGTGCTGTCTCCTGTATTGACGCGAGGGATTGTGGTACTGTTTATTTTAAGGTATCCGTATACTCGTAACCAATGGTGTAGCAGCCTTAGACGGGCCCTGTATCGAAATTTGAGACCCTTCTGCCAGACTGCGGCAAAGTTAAAATGGCGCGCGGGAAATTAAAGATCGCTCTTAATTTATATCGTAAGTGTATCGCTACAATGGTCATGGACAGGCGTTATCTCTTAACATCAGGAGAGCGTCTCGTTCGTCTCACTACTGTTACATAAAAAAAAAAAGCTTGTCTTGGCGCAGTAAGGTGAGAAGACCCGACCCCAAATAACGGGATCAGGGACAGAAGAAGAAGACTGGATTTTTTTGTTTTTCTTTTTCACTGGCTGCGCAATGCTATTGGGCGAGCTCAGTGGCGTGCATTAGGAGAGGCCTACGTTCAGCAGAGGACAGCAAAGAGCTGATGATGATGATGATGAAGTTACATTTCACATAATTTTGGGCCTCATGTAACCTCCAGGGCTCCGTATCATTGCTGCAGCTGGTGCGGCGGTACTACGGTACCGTACGGTACTGTTCGTAACCTAAGCTTTACATAAAATACTCCATGAAAATGATGGCGTTTATTTATATACATTCAACGTTGCAATGCCACCAACATGATGGGTACACTGTTATTTTAGCCCAATTCAATGTATGGCATAATAAGTAACATTACGGTTTATGCATCATATTAACCAATCATATAGATATCGTAGGACATTTCATATAGTGCCATCTAGCTCGAAACTAAGAAAGCTTGTACTTGGGAATCTGATACTTATATACAATTTTTTCAAACCGGGGCAGAAATCTGATAGTCCTCTCATTAAAAGATCTTACAATATGTATAATAAGATGGCATTTTTGTAACTGGGAGAATAAGTACTCTTTAATGAATTTTCCATCTGATTAAGCCTGCATTACTCAGTATCTGGGCGACGGAGCTTTGCACGATGTATATAGAATTTAAAATTTCGGAAAAACGCGTTTCCCTAGTGTTTTTTCGCGTCTTCAATTTTCGGTCTCAAATGCCCCCGCGGTTATTTAACTCGCTCGTAGAGCCCCCAGTTCTAAATGCCACGGTGATGCCCTCGGTTGCGTTTTAAAATCGACTTAGGATATTTTCATAACGTAGAATATGGTCCTAAACCAAGTGGGTGTTTTCAAATTAAATGAATAATCTATAGAACACGTGCATACTCCCAGTCCTTGTCCCTGTCCCTGGAATGCTGTCAAAGGGCCATGGAGAGAAGCATGACAGGAATAAGGAAACAAGACAGAATAAGAAGCAAAGTAATGAGAGAAAAAACTAAAGTAGCTGATATCCTCATTCGAATAGACCAACTAAAATGAAGATGGACCGGGCATATGATTCGAAACAGGCAAGAAAAATGGAGTACAACCATCTTCAGGTACCCCAGAGATGGCAAGCTTAATAGCCAACAAACTAGATGGGAGGGCGACTTGAAGCTCACGGTTGGACACCACTGGAGAAGGGTAGCGCGAGATAGAACCCAATGGAAATTACTAGAGGAGGCCTATACCAAGAGGCACGCTGAAATACGTGATATTCTTTAACACTGACATATTCGAAATATATTCACTTGTATATGATTAATATCAGTATTCAGAATAAAGGGCTTATTATTCGATAGAATCAACAATCGATAGAACAACTTGTGCTGGATGTTAGGCACTTTGTGAAACAAGCTTTCTTTACATATTAGGTACCTATGATTTTGACGCCCCCTGAAGCTGTCCGGGGCTGGTTTGACACATGCCCCCCTCCCCGTCCCTAACTAAATCCGGGGCTGATATTAACTAGTCTATATTCTTAATAAATGGAACAACAATGTTGATAATGTAAGCGAGAAAACACTAAATGTCACATAACACGTTCTTAAACTTAAACGGTATTTCATGATCTAAAAGACATTACCCCTATACTAACTTGTACAAGATAAGACTGAGGATAAGTCTTTTGTTAGGTTTGAAATGTGAGAGGTGAAACGGCAGTAACTTGTAAAGTATGCCACTCTCAACTTGGAAACTATTGCTCCGGTAGCCACAATAGAGAACCAGTTTTACCTAAAAGGTCTAATTTAAATTGGGTGTATAAGTCACACAATTAAAACATAATATATATATTTTACTATGGAAACTTAGGCCAAGGGCTTAAACCTCAACAATGACCTTGAGCTGCCGGTGAAGGAAAACATCCTGAGGAAACCATAGCATGGTGGTAGGGCTGGTTAGCCACCACCCTCAAGTTGAAAATCTGCCACCAAGCACCTAATGGTGCGATCCGGCAGCCTCACTTGACAGCTAGTTCCAATCTATGCTAGGCGTGTTTACTATCTTCGACCACATCGTCACGTAACATCAGCTTTGGTCATATATCAAACATAAAAAAACTGACATGGTATTAACACATTTTTGTTTTACTTAAAAGGGCTCGCGAATGGAAAGACCACGCAGTGTGCTCTGTGTGCTGGAATATTCCTGATACCGTAGAGGAGGAGCAACTGGCACTAAAACGCACTGGCATTTCTCGGCACTCCACTTGCTTCCACCCCGCGCGTGCACGAACCACTGCCTTTCCGCAGCGGTCCGTATTGCGAAGCAAGACGAGGCCGCGCGGGCGTTGCACTCTGCTTTGACTCCTTGACGAAGGCCACCGTATGTGGTCAAAACTATTGTCGGAGTATTTGACATAATTAAACGTAAATAATCCCGCAAAAGTAAAACAAAAATACATACATATGTTACGTGTTCTTTCTTCCGATACCACATCCAGTCTTTTACCACTTCAGTAAGTCCTATGCACAGCAAGGTAGCCTAAAAGAGATCGCTCTAAGTGATAAGGCTGCCAATTGGTGCCCTTTAATATTAAGTTTCGTAGCGATGATAGCTCAGTGGTTAGCGCGGTCGGTTCGCATGCCGAAGAGCGTGGGTTCAAACCCCAACAATGAGCTTGAACTGCCGGTGAAGGAAAACATCGTGAGGAAATCATAGCGTGGTGGTAGGGTACTTTCTAGTACTCGGCTGGTTACGTTGAAAATCTGCCGCCAAATATCTAACGGTGTGTTCCGGCAGCTTCACTTGAGAGCCAGTTCCATTCCAGGCTAGATGTGCTTTATCATCTTCGACCACACCGTCACTTAACATCAGATGAGTTGTGGTCAAATACCTAGCATGTCAGCGATAAAAAAAAAGTATTTGTATTTCAATTTTGTAATTACAATGTCTAATTTCTAGGCATTAAGAATGTTAGATTATGTAAATCAACAACCGCAGAGTCTACAATTCTTTTCGTTATAATAAAATAAGTTTGCTTTTTATCGTTGTCTTATTTCAAATGTTCATTATAACAAGTGGTATGAGTTAGAAATGGGTGATTACAAGAAAGTTTTTAGTGTTATTTTAATGTTTGGGTTACGAAATGTAGTTAAAACTAAAGTTAGAGCCGGTTTTGGTAGAAATTGTTCGCTTGTGGTCGCCTGTAGAATCCGAAATAAGGTCTACGAATGTTTTTCTCTCTGTAAATGTTAACACCTGTATCGTAATATCTTTGGGTGACGTCATGACAATACCAAAATGCGAGATTGTTTCTACACAATTATTTTTTATTAATTTATATGTTGCACTCAACTGTCTTTTCGTTTGATTTTATTTGTGGGTAGTCGTATTTTTTGATTTTATATATTTACATATAATAATATGTATGTTTAAAAACAATGGATGGATTTGAATGAAGTTTGGACCGGAGCTTACAAAAAACGCGTGTAAAACGCTCGTTTGTCTATAAAGTTCTTCTTTTAGAACCGCGGGCCGTAGTTTGTATAAAATGAAATAAAAATTAATTTAAGTTTGGCAATTGCACACAGTCTAACAGAAGTTATACATAAATGTTGTTCACAAGTAAAATTTATAAAGAAGCATTGTTACCCATGCTAGGAATGAACCTATGTTATGGCATAACAAAACCCCCCGCCGGACAAGAAAATCACTACATGCATGTCATAAAACAAAAATAGATGAATCAAGAAAAAAATATAGACAGATATATAACGCTTGTGCGTGTGTGTATGTCTCTGTGTGTTTGTGTGTGCGTGTGTGTGTGTGTATGTTTGTGCGTGTGTGTGTGTGTATGTGTGCAAAATAAACTAATATTGATTTTGCGACATGATAAACACTAAGAAATAGAATAACTCTCAGAAAACTTCCAAGCGCCTTTTCTACAGAACCTACAAAGTTATATAAAGCTCTAAAAGCTTTTATCGTGATATAATTCAACATCGCTGCAAAAATGAAATAAAAATATCACATTAATTACATGTCACTCTTAAAACCCAAAATATTTCAGTTACTTCAACAACTTCTTATCTGATTGCAGAGCACTAAAATAGATCAAATGACACTTTGTGATTTATTTTTTTCTTATCGTGAAGTTTGGAATCACGCAACTTAACTTTTCAGATAGACAATGATTCGCAACTAACAATGCCGTCAACTAGAAATTTTATAACGAGACACGGTTGCAGAACTACGACATTTCCTTGTCTAATAGCAACGCTGTCGTCGACTCAGCAGACAAGTTCAAATCAATTGATGTACACTGAGAGTAGTGTGGTATATATGGCATTTTAGTCCCTAAGGGTTGAGTCAATTTTTCAACCCTATAAGGCCACTCTTATTTTTTTAGTACCAACTACTCGATGAATATTATCGAATTTACTATATCGCTACGTGTATGTACCTGATCGTAAAACTTGCCCTTGAATTTTTTACTTGGTGGTAGGTCTTCACAGAAGGAGGTACCACTGCAGTACTTGTATTCGGAATACATGTTCAAGCAGTAATTGGACATAACTGTATTCCAGTTAATAATAAGCCGTGGTGGTGCCGGCGTAAGAATAGTACCCCACCCTTTCTACCCGTGGTTGCCGTAAGAGTCGGCTAAGGGATGTCGTCCGGAAGATGGGCAGCAGCGTCTTCCTGCCAAGCGTGGCGAGTATTGGCAAAACTCCCCCAGGAGGAGGCCTATGTCCAGCAGTGGACGTCCTATGGTTGATGATGTGATGTGTATTCCAGTTTGAATAGACAGCAGCTATCCAAATAACAGATCCGTCATTGATTGTCTCAAAGTAAAGAGCGCCAAAGCAGCGATGCCCTAGATTCTGTTTTGTTACTCAAAGTTCTGTGTATAGCTGCATGGATATGCGTCTTCTTTTACCATCAGGACAGCGTTTCGTTCGTATCATCACTTTTAAATAAAAACAAAACAAAAAAAAACGAACACAAAACAGGCTGCTGTTTATTGGCACGTGTAGAAATGTTAACACGAAATAGTTAACTCACCTACAAGAAACAAATTTTCAAACACCCTTTAAATACTCAAGCGAATATTCAAACAAATTCTAACAGCTTGTGAAATTTCTCAGATTCCCATAATCTATACGTATAAATTAATATAAATTATTGAAATCTGTCACATTGGTGCGAAGAACCCTCAAATATTTACTGGGAGCATATTCGTGTCACACACGCGAGCTTCACAGCATAAATCTGTAGACATGTATATTCAAGAATATCTGCGAGTCCGTGTCTAGAATACGTAATAATCAATTTAAAGTTTGCTTCTGTCCCGCGACGTGTTTCTTTTTACAGAATTTTACGTATCTAAGTTTATTATACGATTTTTCGTGACAGATTCAAAGAAGTTGGAAGTTCTTTTACCTAAATGACATAGTAATCTATGTTTTATATTTTTGACGTAAGTCAGGAACTTAAAATTAATTTATTATTAGTATACCAAAAAAATACTTAAGTAGGTATCTATCTACACTTAAGGAAATAAGTTTGTTTTTAATTACTTGGAAGTAGGTCTCTTTACCAGGAGGTCGTTTAGATAGGTACTAACGTAGTACCGGATATTCTGCCGCCACGTAGTTTCAAGTAAACATTTCCGTGTTTCAGTATGAAAGATATTTCAGTTTACGATATTACAGTGCTATTGAGACTAACGGTAACGGTACACTCTTTATATATTTATATATAAAGCATGCAAAGCATAATATATTCATGCAAAAATTTAAGTATATTAACTAAACGAAGCGATGTTCATTGCTTGAACACACGCTATAAGGACATGTTTCCTCGATTTAGATGCTTCAACACACGCTATAAGGACAAGTTATTGTTTCCCCAATTTAGATTGCAAAAAAGTAGCAAGGGTTTTTTGGGCAACGCAATACTCTTCAATAATGACATCCCAAAAGAAATCATAGCGCTTAATGAAACTGGTTTTAAAAAAATTGTAAAAGAGTTTTTATGTAATAAGGCATATAATCAATTGAAAGATTCAGTAAATACAGGAACGCATGGAAGTTGTCTAGCTCTGAACAAGTCAATCTAGAACGATTAAAAGTAATTGTAAGTCGCAAAAGCGTAAACTAGTGACAATGCCTCTATATGACAGCTTATTTAATATTTTATTAATTATTAATTTTTTGATTTTTTTATGTTCTTAATGTTCCAATGGAATGTAAATTAAATACAATAAATACAATCATCGAATGTCTCAAAGTAATGGACACTACAGCAGCGATGTCTAAGACTTTGTTTTGTTACTCAAAGTTCAGGGTACCGCTGCGAGGGCCATGGACCTGGTCATGATGATATCTCTTACCATCAAGAGAGAATTTCATTCTTCTAATTACTTTCAGATATATATTTATGTAAAAGTTTTGTTTTTTAATCTATATACATGAAAATAAATTTCTCTTGTGTGTAGTTCCTGAAGTATTTTGTTTAAGCTTTTAAGTTTATGTCAAATTTAGTTTTAGATATTAAGTAAAGTTCCGCATAAGGTTTTATGTTTTAGTAATTATCGTCAAGTTTTTTTAAAATGTATTGTTAAAGATTTAAAAATTATTTTCAAGTGTTTTAAATTTTTGTCAAGTTTTCAAAATTTTAATCATCATTTCTGTTGTAGCTGGAACGACTGTTAAGCGGAAATAAACAAAATATATACCTAGAACAGTCAAAATGGACTTCCGCCAAATATTCAATTCAATAAATTAGTGTAAATAGTATTTTTTTAAATATTTATTTAACTAGCTGTGCCCCGCGGTTTCACCCGCGCTAGATGCCTACGTCATAGTAGCTTTATGCATGCAAAGTCTCAGCCCGATCGGTTTAAAATTGACAAAGTTTCATACAAACTTTCATCCCCTATTTTATCCCCTTGGGGGTAGAATTAATCAAAATCCTTTCTTAGCGGATGCCTACGTCATAACATCTACCTGCATGCCAAATTTCAGCACGATCCGTCTAGTGGTTTGGGCTGTGCGTTGATAGATCACCATGTCAGTCAGTCAGTCAGTTAGTCACCTTTGAGTTATATATATTTAGACTAGCTGCGCCCCGCGGTGTTGCCCACCGTATTTTTTCGGGATAAAAAATAGCTAATCACCTAGCGGTATGCAATATACTTTACGACCTATTCTAATACCTACCAAATATAGATTTAAAAAAAAAACATAAAAATCGGTCGAGCCGTTTCAGAGGAGTGCGACCGACAAACACCATGATTTGTATATACAGTATACGAGTAAATGATGCGATATATTTTATTTCATGTAGTATAATAACGGTTAGTCTGATTATTGAATAAATAATGTGATGACTTAAGATGACAGGAAAAATAAAATGCATCTTCTACCTAAGAGCAGCATTACTCCACTAACAGCATTTCGCAGATACAAAGTTTTTCCGCATTCTTCTCCTGGATCGGATAACACAATTTTCCTACAAAGAGATTATAGACAAAGTCTGATAGCCGAGAGTGGTTTACTGTGTAGCTTATTATATAAAGATAACACGATAATCGGGAGATGTATGGGTGGCGAAAGCAAAATCATATTTCGGGAAGATTCACTCGCCAAGCGGAAGGGAAAACTGAAAAGGGTGGAGAGACAAAATTTTTTTTTTACCAACTATTTTTTTTGGTTCTTATTTCACATCAGGCCTTTTTTACCAGACTGCCAAGGAAGGGGTATGTTTTTCTTTCTTATCTCTTCTGTATGTAAGTAAATTTCTTCCAAACGACGACGACATTTAATTGACGACGTTGGATTTGTTGTTTAAAAAAAATGGAGGTTCATTGGCGCGAAATATAATACGCTATTTAAAAATAAGTAGTAGATATATCAAAATAAAGGAATTAAAAGAGGATTACAAATATATATATGTTATATGTTTGAATTTAATTAGGAATAATGATTTTTTTTTGTGTTTAATTATGTCTATTTTAATCGCAGTCGGGTTATAAATTTTTAACTCTTCTGCTTGTTTATCGTCCCACTGTTGGGCGCAGGTCTATTCTCATTGTTTTTGGTATTACACGAATACCAAAAAAAAGGAGTGAATAAATAAGCAAACAAATATCATCGCATATTTCACACAGCGTCATCTAGCTCCAAACTGAGCAAAACTTGTTCTATGGCAACCAGACAACCGAAAAAGATTCTTGTAATTTTTTTATGTCTGACAGGCTATGTGTTTGACCACAACTCACCTGATGCTAAGTGACGGTCTGGTCGAAGATGATAAAGCACACCTAGCCTGGAATGGAACTGGCTCTCAAGTGAGGCTAGGCTGCCGGAACACACAGTTAGATGCTTGGCGGCAGATTTTCAACTTGAGGGTGGTAGCTAGCCAGCCGAGTACTAGAAAGTACTCTACCACCACGCTATATTTTCCTCACGATGTTTTCCTTCACCGGCAGCTCAAGCTCATTGTTGGGGTTTGAACCCACGCCCTTTGGCATGCGAACCGACCGCTCTAACCGCTGAGTTATCATCGCTACAAAATACGATGCTCAAAATACGAGTAAAGTTGTAGGTACAAAATAACCGCGGGCAAATGTTTCAAATTAAATTGGACGTGTCTATATCTCCAAGCATTATTTTCTTTAAGTTTGAGTTCATTGTCTTCATACATACTTTTTACAAACTACAGTCATAACACAACTTTTTTTGTTTATAGTTAACAGTCTAAGTGTTTAATCACAGCTCACCTGATGTTCAGTGACGGTGTGGTGGAAGATGGTATACACACCTAGCCTGGAATAGAACTGGCTCTCAAGTGAGCCTGCCGGAACACATCGTTAGATGTTTGGCGGCAGATTTTCAACTTGAGGGTGGTAGCTAGCCAGCCGAGTACTAGAAAGTACTCGAACACCATGCAAATCATGCAGTTTCAGCTAAATTGACCTATGCGAGTTTATAGAATAGCGTGTATCTATTATTTCTATAATTTAACTTTTTTGTTTGTCTTGCTACAAGACATTATTCGAATCGGTTAAGTTGTTTCTGAGATTAGCGTGCACTAACGCACAGATTAAAAAATCTAAGAACAATTTTTTAGTCTCCGTAACATAATTAAAACCTTTATCTTTCTTTTTATTTAATGTACGGCTCATTTACGTTTTTATTACATATATTGATATAGATATAAACCTATATATGTATATTAAAATTAAAAAGCGACTCCAAAATTGTTCACAGATATTTTCTTTTTCTGCTTCGTTTGACTTGATATCACAATTTTTTATTAAAATTCATTTTTGTATTGTTACAAAAAATACCAGAAAACCTTCGTTTGCATATATGCCGACAAGGAAATGTATGTTAGAAGCCGTATTTACGTGTTTTTTACTTTTAAATTAATTTGTTACACTTACAAATACTAAAAGAAATATTTTATTGATAAAACCAATGTTACAAGTCAATTCCGTAATATCATTTTAGAACACTGATTACATGAAAATGAAAAAAAAAAAAAAAAAATGTCACTATAAAAAATATTGTCCATACAAAAAAAATATATAAAATGTCAAAAAAATCATAATTACTTATTAGTAATTTAAAAATCTTTTAGTTTGAAATACTCGCCAATGTCATAAAACAAGGCCTCTAGCAGCCAAGATCTTAACTTGGTTCTGAAGCACGCGGTAGAAGGTGCATCCCGGACGGAAGCGGGTGCGCGGTTACCTTACCTTTAATTAATAATGCAATTAATTGTCGTTAGTGCAGTTACCTGGTAACTTTGTTAAAAAGTTCTCAATTATGTATGCTAGGCTAACAAATTCTATAGCATTTTTTTTACTATTTACTACTATTTTATTTCTTCAATGATGACATTACATTTCCAATTATGATTGGGATGTGACGTTAATTATATTAATTATCTTTGTTATTTTTTTATTGTTATTGTAATAATCATTGACTTGTATATCTAATTGACTTGTCCTATTAGTAATGACCTATTTGCCATGGTGGTGCTGGCGTAAGAATAGTACCCCACCCTCTCTACCCATGGTTGCCGTAAGAGTCGGCTAAGGGATGTAATCCGGAAGATGGGCAGCAGCGTCTTCCTTAAACAATCACACCTAACTGCGCTCGCCAACCCGCCTGCCAAGCGTGGCGAGTATTGCCAAACCCCTCCAAGAGGAGGCCTATGTCCAGCAGTGGACGATCTATGGCTGATGATGTGTGATGATGTGACCTATTACCAATATATTGTCCGACTGTGTGTGTAGTGCTCTACAATGTATACTTATTTATTGATTATGATTATATATTTTCATGTAACAGTAATAAGATGAACAAAACGCTCTCCTGATGGTAAGAGATAACACCAGCCCATGATCATTGTAGCGATACACATAATTTTGAGAAGTGAAACAAAGTCCAGGGCATCGCTGCTTTGGCGTTCATTACTTTGAGACGTTCGATGGTTAGTCTCAACGACACTATAATTTCGCTAGCTGCAGCACCCTTCAAACCGGAACACAGTAATGTTTACACACTACTGCTTAGCGGCAAAATATCTGGTACTGCGGTGGTACCTACCTACCTAGTACCTACCAAGTGAACTAAAGACATCCATTATCTAAATAAATGGAGATATAACGTTCACTTTAATTTTGAGGCGAATTACTAATTCCTCAGAAGATAGCTTAGTTCTTTCCATACCTACCTGAGAAACTTTGAGCTCGTGGTCTACAAAGCTATAAAAAAATCAAAATAATTGATCTTCAATAACATTTTATTTTCGATGACGTTTGATCTTTGCCAATAATAGTGTGGTTTCAATAATTGAGGAAAGTATTAGAAGTAACCTTTTTCAATTACACTTTACGTCTTTATGAGAGGGGAAAACTTCAAAGCTGCGAACATTTCATATCCTCCGAGGCATTAATACAAATGTGTGGTTAGGACAAGAACAATTGTTTTACTTTATCTTGTTTTTAAGATGTTTATTTTACCGACTTCAAAGGAGGAGTCACCCGGTTAAATTAGGAGCGAGTGACTTGTTCCTTTCGCCCCTTGATGTCACCTGAGTGGCTACTGTATCAATTTGCGAGATTTACGTACTACGTAAATGAAACTTTTTTTTAATTATGATGAGGCTTGCGTTTGATCACCATCTCACTTGATGTTAATCAAAGATGCGATCGACGATGGAGCCTAGAAGATGATTCACTCTCGACTTGGAGCCACCCAGATTATATGATGATTAGCGATGATGGCTCAGTGGTTAGCGCGATAGGTTCGCATGCCGAAGGGCGTGGGTTCCAACCCCAACAATGAGCTTGAGCTACCGGTGAAGGAAAACATCGTGAGGAAACCATAGCATGGTGGTAGGGTACTTTATAGTACTCGACTGGCTAGCTACCACCCTCAAGTTTTAAATCTGTCGCCAAGCTAACGGTGTGTTGCGTCAGACTAACTTGAGTTCCATTCCAGGCTAGGTGTGTGTACCATCTTCGACCACGCCGTCACTTAACATCAAGTTAGCTGTAATCAAACATCTAGCTCGACAAACTAGAAAATAAACACTATGCCGTTATTTAAATATAACTTGTCAACGAAAATTCTATCTCAAAAAGCAAATGGACCACAGCCTTAGATTTTCGTTGTCATTGAAAACATAAAAAGTATTTCGGAGTGAATATTTTCAGAGATAATATTACCAGTGGAAACTTTTACTTAAATATATTCTGAAATAATACCAGAAAATGTTGTTTTTTTGCTTACTTTGAAACACAATTTAGCTAAGATAACTGACTTAAGATAAAAGCTCACTCGTTGAAGTCTTTCGTATGTAATATCTACTGACACCACAAGAAATATATTTAAGTACAAATAGACGTTAAAGAATTGTCAGGAAAAATCTCATTACAATGAGCATGTTTGTAAGAAGCTTTTTATTTAGAATTAACGTCGTGTCGTGGGTATATCTAAGACATCTATTTTTTGTTGGTACAGAACAAAAAGAACTAGAATTTCAATATCTAATCTATCTAATACCTTCAAACGAGCAATTCTTGTATATATGTATATATATATATATATATAATAAGAATCACGGAAATGGCTCCAAAGATTTTCATGAAATTTAGTATGCAGGGGGTTTCGGGGGCGATAAATCGATCTAGCTAGGTTTCATTATTAGAAAACGTCGTTTTATCCGTGTTATCAGACGAGCAAATCTCGGTCATCCAGGTACTATTTATTTGTATCTGAAAATTTGTTTCCGACGAGATGATAGAATGCAATGGTACACAATAGGATCAACATTTCCAGATTTAAATTTTTTACAGATAAACTAACTGCTGATGTTTGGAAATACTTGCCATCGTCTGTGTTTCTAATTTTTTTATAGCGTGGTGGTAGGGTACTTTCTAGTAGTTGGCTGGCTAGCTACCACCCTCAAGTTAAAAATCTGCCGCCAAGCATCTAACGGTGTGTTCCGGCAGCCTCACTTGAGAGCCAGTTCCATTCCAGGCTAGGTGTGCTTTACCATCTTTGATCACACCGTCACTTAACACCTTTCCGACTAAGACAATCGGTAACCGATTATTTTGTTCGCAAAAATAAAACAGAATTTTATACAGCAAATGCACAAGTATTGAAAAAAGTCGTTCATATAAATGTAAAGAATTTAAATCGGATGTACAAAAAGTCTGACGTGTGCGAGCATTCTTACTCTAGTCTCAACGTTCTTCATTTTGCTACGCATCCATTGAAATTCTTTTTATAACCTCTTGTTCTTGTTTCTTTTTTAACTTTTAAATGCCTGAACAGGTTTGAATGTATTGGGTATCGTTAAAATCCTTATATCATCCTGACTGACACAAACTGGAATTTATTTGTGAAAAAAAACAATATGGTGACATGGCTCTGTATTCAAATGTAAATGAAAAAACAATTCTTTGTATTTTTGTTCGTTTTTCATGACAGAAGTATTTATAAATTTTTATTATTATTTTATGTCTGAAAACCTTAAATGTCCGTCGCTGGGAGACTTATTGAATCTCAATTTTTTTTAACACGTATACTTAAAAACCCTTAGCAGATCAAGGGTCCCTCGATAAAATTTGCTGCGGGCCCCGCGCTTGCTTCATCCGGCCCTGCCTAAATGATGTATTTACAATAAAACTAATGAGCGCTAAAGCAGCGATGTCGTGGACTTTGTTTCGTTACTCAAAGTTCTGTGTATCGCTGCAATGGTCACGAACAGGCGTTATCGCTTACCATCAGGAGAGCGCTTCGTTCGTCTCATTACATTTACATTAAAAAAATGACAATATAATTTTTCCAACGAAATGCTGTATTTTTATAATTATTGTATAACTATATGAATTTAATTTGACTTAAAAACTTTGAACACCTGATCAGGTAGAACATTTGATACTTTGAATTTTAATAATAAGGCCTATACATTTTAAGACAATTGATTGATTGATTATAATTGATTGATTGATTTAATTATGAATAAACTGATTTTGATAAGCTGGCGGTTCTTTTGTTTTCATTACATTGTTTCTCGTTATTTCTGGTGTGCTCTACAAATAATTTCTATTTATCTACTATACTTTTGTGCTCCGACGCAAATCAAAGAAAAGATAATACACAAATACAATTTTAGATAAGAAAGCAAAATAAACAGGAAATTATAAATCTATATGTTTGTAATTTTTCAAGATTATGTCTAATTTTAGTAATACTCGAGTTTCATGTAGCCTTTCGACGTGTTAGTAAAGATTAAAATCTGTAAATCATTTTTAAAATATAATGGAAAAATATATCGTAAGACTTATATTAAATAATATAATAGCTTACGTGTATTGAAATAAATGACCAAATTAGTTCTAATCAGGAATAAAACAGTATATAAAAGAAATCAGACTTGACTGACAACAATGTTCTTTATTTATAATACATTTAAGTACTCCTTCCATAACAAGATTATGACTTTGAATATTTTTTTGCATTCACCATGTTTTATTTAAAGTGAGTGCGTAGATTGATGATTTAAAGTATTGCAGTTGAAATCGCCAAGTTTTTATACAAAAAAATATATTCAAAAACTTCCTATTTCCTTTTTCCTTCGCAGGTCTTCAAATACTTGATGAGAGATACCTTACGCAAAGTTTCCAGAACTGATTGAAAACAATTTTATTTGTATAACTTTACTCAGTTTATTCTTCTTTGAAAAATATTTGTATTTTTTTTTCAATTTTCTTTAACAAACAGTTTAACGCGTTTTTAAAACTTACTTATATAAATAATCATGATTTATTGTATACGTGAACATGTCATATCGCTTTTAGTTCAGTCAATTTTTTTTATACAAAATCTATTGTTAAAATTAAAAATGTTAAACTCACACAAATTTTAAGTTAAATTTATAGTTAACACTTGTTTTGTTTTAAGTTAACACTTTTAAAAGTATATGTTAGATGATCCTTTTTAAGAAATAACTTTTTTCGCGCTACGTTTTCATTTATTTTATTCAAATAATTTTCCTGCAAAAAATCTATGTATCGGACAGAAATAATTTATGAACATCGTCAGTGAACAAAAAGGAGTATTTGTTCTAAAAATATCACTTACCTGAAATTGTTCGTCGAGTAGAATAAGTGGCACGCTGTCGGCAGTCAGTTCGGCATGCCTCGCGCGCTAGGGAATCACTGTGTGGATTGTTTCTCGCCTGCTCTTATATAAGCAAGCGCCGCCCATCGGTTGGGCGGGCGGGAGAACTCGCGTCGTTGATAACCACAAACTTTACTAATCCAACGTGGGCAGGTTCAACTTTTAACTGAGACTCCATAATAATAACACTCTTAAGCAAAAATTATTTAATGAATGTCTTCTTCACTTAAGTCTATTCTTATTATTTTGGGTAAAAACAAAATGGATTTTTTTTCATAAGTTTCTGTGATATTTATAAGGTGTTTTTTTTTCTTCATTTTAATGGATTTACATATGCCTACGCAAGTAAAGGAAGGAATAAAACAATCGGAAGGGAATCTTTTTAAAAACTCGCTCTTTTTTTAAAGATAATGATAGAATTAACTTTATTGTTAGAAACAAAAACAATTTCAATATAACATATTAAAAATATACTGTGTGTGGGTTGCATGTGCATGTGATTTAATGACAGTTAGATCCGGTATATAAACATCAATATTTATATATGATAGCTCAGTGGTTACCGCGGTCGGTTTATACGCCGATGTGCGTGGGTTACCAACAATCGGTGAAGTAAAACATCGTGAGGAGACCATAGCATTGTGGCAGGACACTCGGCTAGCTAGCTACCACCTTCAAGTTGAAAATCTCTCCCCAAGCACCCAACAGTGTGTTCCGACAGCCTCACTTGAGAACCGATCCCATTCCAGACTAGGTGTGTTTACCATCTTCGACGACCCCGTTATTTAACATTAGGTGAGCTGTGGTCAAACACTTTACTTGTTTACTTGGTGGTAGATCTCCTTAGCGGAGGTCATCTAGATTCTGCCGCTAAGCAGTAGTGTGTGTTCCGGTTTGAACGGTACTGAAGCAAGCGAAATTACAGGGCTGTTGAGACTAACCATCTAATGTCTCAAAGTAATGAGCGCTAAATCAGCGATGCCCTGGACTTTGTTTTGTTACTCAAAATTTTGTGTATCGCTGCAATGATCATGAACAGGCATTATCTCTTACCATCAGAAGAGCGTCTCGTTCGTCTCATTACATTTACATAAAAAAAACAACAAGTTTGTCAAAAAAAAAAATCGTTTCGTGAGAGATATAATCTAGATATTTTCAAGGTCCGAGTAAATAGGTATCTTCTGAGTCTGCGTGCCTAATCTTTGACCACATCATCACTTATCATCAGGCGAGTTAGTGATCAAAAGCCGACTAAGAAATGTGAAATATATAAATAAATATATATATGTATATACGTATATCGTGAAATCTTAAATTTCCTAAAAATCAATATCACGTTTCCGCGACGCTGGCAGAAATAGATAATTGCTGCCAATCAAACTCAGACTGTCACATTTCTTACTAATAGAAAATTTAATTTTACTGCCGAAGCAGTCGCTTTGTGTTTAGTGCGTAAAGTAAAAGGGGTCAGTAACTTTTCTAAATAGGTTAATTATTCAACCACGATACTTATCCAATATAAGCTTTTTTTATGACGTTGACGAATATTTCAAATTAAAAGATTATTAAATTATTAGTAAGTAATTATGATTTTATTTGGACATTTTATTATATGGACAATTTTTTTTATATTGGCATATTTTTATGCTAACATATTTTTGTATTGACATATTTTTATATTGATAATGTTCTTATATTGACATGTTTGTATACTTTGACATTTTGCTTTTATTTAATTGATATGTAATCAGTGTTCTAAAACTCTTAAATGATAAAATGTAATGATATTACGGAATTGACTTGTAACATTGGTGTTATCAATAAAATATTTGTATTTGTAAGAACACAATGCAAATTGAAATTTTTAAACTTTCGCGATTTAACACATAAATAAGGGGTGGTAAAGCACAACCTAGCTTGAAATTGAACTGGCTCTCAAGTGAAGCTAGTTAGTTGCTTGGCGGCAGATTTTTAACTTCAGGGTGGTAGCTAGCCAGCCGAGTACAGTTCTCGGTTAGCTCCAGTAACTAGGGACTACCCTACCTTACTATGCTATGGTTTTCTTACGATGTTTTCTTTCACTGGCAGCTCGAGCTCATTGTTCTGATTTGAACTGACCGTGAAAATTAGAAAAAAAGAGTACAGAATACAAAAGAATCTTATAAGCTAGTGCCACAAGTGGCGGCTTTATCGCTATGAGTGGAACGAAGAATGGAAAACACGACACAGATTAAGAACAGACAGACGGGAGATATTATCTACTATTTATTTGATGAAAAAACATTCTGACAAAAATTGCTGGAAATTTTATGTCCTATAATGTTTGTATAATCGTTTATAACCTAGATGACGTTGGAGAGAAGATATTCTCGAAAAAGTAATTTACGGTACCTTTTTTTCAATATGGCGGCGCGAGCGACTGTCTCTCGAGGCCGTAAGTTCGGAATATTAATTAGGGCACTAAACCTAACACTCTGTCAAATTTGAACACTCCTTGACCTTTTGTAGCGATACCCCTTTTTTATGTCTTCAATAACTGGACTAAAGTTAGTACGACTAACATCGAGTTGTATCCTATTCTAGTCCTCAAGTTTGTACGCGGTTACAAGTTCACGAACATAATTGACATATGTTACGATTTTGATATTTTTGCTGTTACTTCTGTAGCGATGATGGTTCAGTGGTTAGCGCGGTAGGTTCGCATGCCGAAGGGCGTGGGTTCAAACTCCAACAATGATCTTGAGCTGCCGGTGAAGGAAAACATCGTGAGGAAACCATAGCGTGCTGGTAGGGTACTTTCTAGTACTCGGCTGGCTAGCTACCACCCTCAAGTTGAAAATCTGCCGCCAAGCATCTAACGGTGTGTTCCGGCAGCCTCACTTGAGAGCCAGTTCCATTCCAGGCTAGGTGTTCTTTACCATCTTCGACCACACCGTCACTTAACATCAGGTGAGCTGTGGTCAAACACCTAGCCTGTCAGACATTAAAAAAAAAGCGATAATAGCTCAGTGGGTAGCGCGGTTGGTTCGTATGCCGAAGAGCGTGGGTTCAAACCCCAAGAATAAGCTTGAGATGCCGGTGAAGGAAAACATCGTGAGGAAACCATAACATGGTGGTAGGGTACTATCTAAAACTCAGCTGGCTAGCCTAACGATGTGTTCCGGTAGCCTCACTTAAGAGCCAGTTCCATTCCAAGCTAGTTGTTTTTATCATCTTCAATCCCACCGTCACTTAAGCTGTCACCTCAGGTGAGCTGTGGTCAAACACTTAGCCTGTTAACCATAAAAAATGGAAAAATGGCTGGTGTTATCAATAAAATAATTGTATTTGTGTTATCAAGTTTCCGACATTGTTCATTTTCTTACAACAAGCTTATTCACGATTTAGCAGGCTATTTCAAGACACCTTTTACATTCATTCGTTTGCCGACAGTAATTTTATTTTTGATGTGTTTTTTTCATTTTCTCTCTTTATTTTCAGAATAAGGCATGATATTTATATACTCAAAATAAGATTAAACATTATCTTTAGCTATAAATATTGGGAAACTACCTGTGTTTCGCGGTTTCATTCGCAGTGAATATCTTATAGCAAAAATGTATTTAAGATTTAAAAAGTTATTCTTATCTTACAGTACTAGCTAGTTATCCAAGTTGCGGTTCCCAAACAGGACCAAATGACGTCACTCAGCTTAAGAAAATATATTTATTAGGTCGCGTTCAATCTCGTAAAGATATTTAGGCTACCAGATGGCCCCTCATTTACAAATATATGCCGATAATGCGACAAACGTTTGAACAGTAAGGGCAGTACTTACAAATCTAAGATTTTTAAATTTTCTGAATTTTAGCGATGATAATTCTATGGTTAGCGCAGTCAGTTCACATGCCGAAGAGCGTGGGTTCAAACCCCAAGAATGAGCTTGAGCTGCCGGTGAAGGAAAACATCGTGGTGGTAGGGTATTTTCTAGTACTCGACTGGCTAGCCACCACCCTCAAATAAGATATCTGCAGCCAAGCACCTAACAGTGTGTTCCAGCAGCCTCACTTGAGAACCAGTTACACTCCAGGCTAAGTGTGTTTACTTTCTATGAACACACCGTCAATTAACAACAGGTAAGCTGTGGTCAAAAACATAATAGATAAATATTATTTAATCTATTACTTTCGCTTTTATAATATACTAGCGACACAACCGACTTTGCACGGATGCACTTTAGAAACACCAACAAAAAAAAACTGTTGATCCAATCGCTACTAAACTTCAGGATCATCCGATGGGCTAATCTGGAGATTATCTGATAATCCCATCAAAATTGGTCGCACCGTTATGGATTCCTTATGCTATATACATCGATTTTTATACACGTAGGTACATACTATAGAAGTAGAGACTGGCTTTATTAAATTTTATGTAAATGTAATGAGACGAACGATACGCTTTCCTGATGGTAAGGGATAACGCGTGTCCGTGACCATTGCAGCGATACACAGAACTTTGTGTAGCAAAACAAAGTCCAGAGCATCGCCGCTTTTGGCGCTCATTACTTTAGTTCCAACAGCCCTGTCATTGAGCTAGCTGCAGTACCCTTCAAACCGGAACACAGTAATGTTTACACACTACTGCTTGGTGGCAGAATATCTGGTATTGCGGTGGTACCTATCTAGACGACTTCCTGCTAAGTAAATCTACCAACAAGTGGCTGTTTTTCTCGCCCATACTGCTGATTGTGTGTATAGAACCGTTAATGTGACCTACGCGTGATTGATTGTGAAGTTTATCTGTATTGGCTCGTAATAAATAAGAGGACAGCTGCCCCGATGTGGACATCTTATCCTCCTTGATATGTAAGGTTACACAAAAGACTGCGCTAACTTGAAAGACTTTCATCTTGTAGCGATAATAGCTCAGTGACTAGCGCGGTCGGTTCGCATACCAAAGTGCGCGAGTTCAAACCCCAACAATGAGTTTGAGTTGTCGGTGAAGGAAAACATCGTGAGGAAACCATGGCATGGTGGTAGGGTACTTTGTAGTACTCAGCTGGCTAGCTATCACCCTCAAGTTGATAATCTGCCGCCAAGCATCTAACGGTGTATTCCGGCAGCCTTACTTGAGAGCCAGTACCATTCCAGGCTAGGTGTGCTTTACCATCTTCGACCACACCATCACTTAACATCAGGTGAGCTGTGATCAAACAACTAGCCTGTCAGACATAAAAAAAAAAAACTGAATGCAATAATATTAATTTCAATTCATTTCACATTTTCATTCTCTCTACCCGTGGTTGCCATAAGAGTCGGCTAAGGGATGTAATCCGGAAGATGGGCAGCAGCGTCTTCCTTGAACAATCACACTTAACTGCGCTCGCCAACCCGCCTGCCAAGCGTGGCGAGTATTGGCAACAAGGAGGAGGCCTATGTCCAGCAGTGGACGTCCTATGGCTGATGATGATGTGTGAATTGATATACATTCAAAATACTTTAAAAAAATCAACTATAATTGAAAATTAAAATCTAAAATAATCTTAAGTGGCATATATAATTTTCCATTCAGAATATGACGTGGCGTAGGCGAATTTTAGTTTTCCGACCTTATACCTCGTTTGCAGTCACTTCAGTTTGCCACCTACCATACTACCTACATTTATGTCAATATAATGCTATATTGTTATACAAAACTGGTACATTATTTTATCTCATCATCATCATCATCTTAGCCATAGGACGTCCACTGCTTGACATAGGCCTCCCCCATTGACTTCCATAAAGATCGGTTGGAAGCGGCTCGCATCCAGCGCGTTCCTGCGGTCTTTATGAGGTCGCCTGTCCACCTTGTGGGTGGACGCTGCGCTGCGCTTGCCGGTCCGTGGTCTCCACTCCAGAACTTTGCAGCCCAATCGGCCATCAGTTCTGCGTGCTATGTGCCCTGCCTACTGCCACTTCAACTTGCTAATCCGCTGGGCTATGTCGGCTACTTTAGTTCGTCTACGGATCTCCTCATTTCTGATTCGATCTCGCAGGGAAACTCCGAGCATAGCCCTCTCCATAGCTCGTAGCTCCATTTTATCTCACTATATTATTATTTATGAAGCGAACAAAGTTGACAGAATCCGACTATCGCCTCCAACACTCCCGTAAGCCCTATCACGTTACGTTGTTAAAGTTTCATAATACTGCAGCTGTCAAATATGCAGCAGTAAGTCTTCATTTAAGCTTTGCATATTCATGTAACTACGTTAAAATGGCTCGCAGTACTTTACCAGATCGTTACTCAAAGGACCCAAGCTGTAAAGGAATGAGTCCTTTTTGGTATCTTACTAATATTGTAAATGGGAAAGTTTATATGTTTGGATGTTTGTTATTTATGTATTTACTTGGTGGTAGATTCCCTTACCAGGAGGTCGTCTAGGTAGGTACCACCGCAGTACCAGATATTCTGTCGCGAAGCAGTAGTGTGTAAACATTACTGTGTTCTGGTTTGAAGGGTACTGCAGCTAGCGAAATTACAGGGCTATTGAGAGTAACCATCTAGTCTCAAAGTAATGAGCGCCAAGGCAGCGATGCCCTGGACTTTGTTTTACTACTCAAAGTTCTGTGTATCGCTGCAATGGCCATGGACAGGCGTTATCTCTTACCATCAGGAGAGCATCTCGTTCGTCTCATTACTGTTACCAATCAAATTGAGAACCTCCTCTTTTTTGAAGTCGGTTAAAAAGCTAACAAGGCTGCCAATATTGTATCGTGTTAGAAGATTTCTTAAGATTGAGGTAATAATTTAAAAATATATTTATTAACACTAAAATATTAGGTAGTCGAGTACAATTATTTCGTACATGATAATATAATAATAATAATAACAACAAAACAACAAAAAAGTTATAATTTTTTTATCAGCTATAGGGTTCCTATGATACAAGCTTTGTTTAGTAGATGGCGTTGTTTCACAATGTCTTTTATTTATCCGATTTAACTTAATTTCGTTTGATCGCCATCTCACCTGATGTTAAGTGAAGATGCGATCTACGATGGAGCACGCTCGCCTAGAAGATACCGATTCACTCTCGACTTGATGACACCCAGATTGTATCAGGGAACACCCACTCGGGTAACGTATTCCATGCTATTGTTGCATAATTATATGTATTATATATAGTTGCTGTATGTATTATAAGTATGTATTTACAAAAATAAAGTATTTATGTATCCTATCAGTTATCTGACTTCCATCACACAAGCTCTGCTCAGTTTGGGGTCAGATGGCGCTGTGTGTAATGTGTCCTACAATGTGTGTGTCCTACAATAATTCATACATATTTTTATGTTTAAATAACTTCTCGTCCTTGTTGTAACACGACTTATAAACCGAAATACACTAAATATATAACTCCAGAATACCACAAAATAAACTTCCGCAACGCCTGAAACGATTACCTTTTTGAGAAGTCGGGTAAAAACGCTTTTCCATAACAAGTTCCTTTAACTAAAATTTTAAATAATATTTTTTCTCACTTGGCATTTTCGTAGTGTCATCGTAGCACACGTAATGGCTACGCCGTAGCGTGGGCCGTAGCGTCAGCCTACGCAAGTTGTTATCTGTATGACTTGATTTTCTGTAACCAATTCTTGAGTGGTTATACAAAGAATCGATTTTATCACAATTTGCAAGATATTCATTTCTAGAAGCGAGATAACTTTAAAGTATTTAATTTTTCCTTAAATCACCTACTATAATATTATACATATATGTTGGATATTCCCCACGTACCGACAAAACGCTTAGATTCCACTTTTTTAATACGCACAGCGAGGATGTGGAATACTCTGGCCGCGTCTGTTTTTCCTACGATTTCCTACAATTTGGGTGTCTTCAAATCTAGAGTAAACAGGTTTTTTTCTAGAGTAGCGTGCTTCTACTTACACCACATCCTGCTTAACATCAAACAGGGTGTGGTGAAATGTAAACCTAATAAATAAAAAAATAGCTTGTTCTTATACAATTTTGTAAAAAAGATTGCTTCATTTTATTTGGACATTTCTAATGCAAACTACTACTTAAAATTTAACATACGGTAGTTTAGCGTACGACTTGGTTAAATAATTTAAAATATTATACTCTCGATACTTGAACTACTATAATAATAATTTAAAAAAAGAACAAATATCATGAATTATATTTCACAGCGCCACCTAGTCCCAAACTAAGTAAAGCTTGTACCGTGGGAATCAGTTAACTTTTATTCACTCGCCCGACGTTAAGCGAAGATGCGGTCTACGGCGGAGCATGCTCGCCTAGAAGAAACCGATTCATTCGCGACTTGAAGGCACCCAGATTGAATCTATCAGGGAACACCCATCGAGCAGCAAATTCCGTTGTTTAGCGGTTCGTGCAATGAAGGTAGATTCAAACCGTTTAGTTCGAGTTTTTGGAATATCTACCATGAAGGTGTCGCTGTTTCATAAAAAAGTTTTTAAACCGATATAATAATATTCTTCACAAAAAAAAAAACCTAAATCAGTAATTCGAGCATTATATGACAAAATCACGTTCCATATAATTTAATTTTTATATTTTAAACTAACTTTTAATAAATGTACGGTAGAACTACTGTCGTCTCGATTTCTTGAGTGACTCCTAATTTTATTGAATAAATAATTTTTATACGACTTCGGACTTCGTTAGGAAAGTTTTCCCATTTTACCAGAAAATAATGTTACCAAAGTGTATTTTAACATTTGACAAAGATTAATAAACGCTATCAACTCTCGACTTTTGTAAGACAAACTTTTTATTTGCGAAATAATTTGGCAGACAGTAAATATATTAAATACTAGCTGCGCCCCGCGGTTTTACCCGCGCGGTGATGGATGATGATGATAGTGAAAAGTGTGCTAGGTTTTATTTCATATTTATTACATTTATTTTATTATTAAAAATATCTGCAAATGCATAGCATATGCAACTGCTTAAAATTGCTGAACAATCCGAAAAATAATCTATTAAATCAGTAGGCGTTTACTATACGTATATATTTAAATATTATGGATAAAAATAGATTCACATAATGAGAATTGTAATCAGATAACAGCATAAACACAAAGTCGACCATCAGATAAAAATACATCATTTTCAAATAAAACAAGCTATTTTCCGGCAGCCCTATCTGACATTGATTGTGCCCTATATACCGAACGGTAAATGGTACGTAACTTTATCTTACCACTTACTGCTACATGACTATTCCATAGGTAAGGCTGAATTGTAAACAAAAGAAAAAATAAGGGTTCAGTCAAAGCTCCTTGCTAAAATCGCAACGCAAGGCATCGAGATGCAAGCATGTTATATATTTGAGTTTACTTATCCACTTTTTTAGTAATTTTATTATTGATTGCGATGCTCAAATTCAAGATTCAAAAATTCAAATTATTTTTGACATTAAAACGATATACATATATATTTATGGCACAAAATCATAAAAGAAATATATAAAAACCCAAAATTTCACATAAAAAAAATACTCGAATTAAGCGGTTCGAATCTGCTTTCATTGTTTGAACCGCTAAACAAAAGAATTTGCTTTCTCTGTCCCTATATCCCTATGTATGCTTAAATCTTTAAAACTACGCAACGGATTTTGATGCGGTTTTTGATAGATAGAGTGATTGAAGAGGAAGGTTTATATGTATAATACATGCATATGCACCACATTAATATCTACATTGCACCCGTGCGAAGCGGGGGCGGGTCGCTAGTGATAAATAAGTGACTTTTGTGTAAGAAAATGAATCTTTAAAAGGTGTTTTTATCAACAGATATACGCTTAATTTTTTTCTCAATATCTAACAGTTTAAATAGGAAAATCATCGCACACATAATATATTAATAGGTATATTTCGAATTCGAATTTCGAATATTTCGGTTACGAGTTCTAATGTTTAGTGTGGTCAAACCTTTAGCAAGTTGATAGCATCATGCTAACATTCTGCGAAATATGATTGTGTGAAACAGGACACCGGTGACGTGGCTGTAACAATTTCAGCTTCGCCTTTAAAGTAAATAAAACTTAATACTAACAAACCTGTACTTTGAACTTAATATCAAATTTTAAAACGTCACTTAAATGTAAAATTTAAAATGTGTCTTTTTGAACGTGGATTGTGATGTAACGAAACAAATAATATGATTAGGTTATATAAAATACCTAACTGCTTAAGACAGTTGAACAATCCATCATTTGGTACTTAAGAAAAATAAACTATAAAGTTAGTAGGTATTTACTATAAGTATCTATATATAAACAACACTAAAAATCCTTTACTAAAAATTTTAATTTATGTATATTTGATTATTATTTATAGACATAAATATTATATGACTTGTTCTGATTACAAGTGATTGTGAATATTATAATTTAATTTTGAATTAAAAACTACTATCATGACTTAATAAAATTAATAGAATTTTTTTTTTTTTTAAATCTTCATTTCTAAATATTAGAAGTAGAGATCTAAGTTGAGATCCTAAGTTCTTTTTGTGCACCTTAAAGTGTCTCTAAAAATCTATAAATCTTCTTTCAGCTACACGAAATTGATGCAGTTATACTATTCTAACATTATTATCATCTTTTTTAAATTATGTGATCGACATTCGCATCGATAAACATAGGTGAAAATAAGCCCTTTTTATATTTTAATTATGACTACATATTAGTACTTTATTTGCCCAAAAATGCTAATTGACAGTGAAATGGACGTATTCTTATTTAACTATGTTGAGAAAGCATTTGGAATAATCTATCAACAATTTTAATTAATTTTACAATTATATTTTAAATTTATTTGTAATTATAATTTGATATTTTTGTTAAATTTTTTGACGTGATCTTGACAGAAAATTTTACATTATTGATGTTTTGGTCAATTTTGTCTTCAAGTCACAAGTGAATCGGTTTCTTCGAGACAAGGGTGCTCCATTGTGCACCGCGTCTTAGTTTAACATCAGGCGTGATGGCAGTCAAACGCAAGCCTATTATGATAAATAAATTGTACAAATATTTAGTTTTTATTTCAAAATTTGTCAAGTCATGTTATATTTGTCTTTGTTAAAGTCTCTTTAAAATAATTTTAGGTTTACACCATTGGAATTTTTCTATCAACTAATCATCCGTATTTATATGTGCTTGTAAATATTTATTGTTCAGTCAGAAGAAACCATACCCATTTATTAAATTAGGCCTAAATCCAAAAACCATGGTCAAGCCATCCCGCAAATCACTATTAACTTCGACAAACAAGCTTACCTCCTGTGGAATTGCCCTCGCTAATAAAACAGACTAGTATATAAATAGATGTACAACTTATAGAGAGTAAAACCATAAGTATGTAATATGTTTATTTGTAAAATAAGATAAAAAACTAAAATTGACCAAATCCGAAACTGTATAAATTGAGTAGAAATTACTCTTACTGAGTAAGAGTAGTTTCTCTTTTAATTTTAGTCGTTAGTCGGCATATTTTTTTCCGACAACTTCAACAATCATCAAATTTACTCAATACCTTAATAAATTATACACATAAACGTTCATCATGAATCTCAGTCTACTGGTGAAAACCGTATGAAAATCTGTTAAGTATTTTTTAAGTTTATCGCGTTTAAACATACAGACAGGCAGACGCGGCGGGTGGACTGTGTTTTATACTATGTATAGATCAGGACTTATTCGCGCAGGAAATACTATAAATTAATTTAACACACATATATTTATCATCGACACTGAATCACGCACAAAATTCTATGAATTAATTAATAGAATTTTGACAAAAATATTGCGAATGTATAACCCTTTCGATGGAAAACTTCCCAACCAATAATTCAGATTATGAGGAATTTTATGTTTTTTGCCTTAGTATAATAAATAACAAAGCATGTCATATTGTTCAGTTACATTATTAAAAGGCCTCTGATTTTTTAACTCACATGAAATTTCTTACCAAAAAGGCATAAAACGTTAAAAATGAAGTGACACAAATTGAATATAAGCCGTTATATCACTTTGTGAACATAATTAACTTTAGTTAAGTTTGTTAATCGTAATTAACTGTTCATAGTTGTCATTCTGTCGTTCTCTACTCTTCGCCTTAAAGCTCCATGGGTTGTGCAGAAAGCTGCGGGAGTGTAATTAGAGGACAGCTTTATGGAAGCCCAGTTTCCTTAAAACGAGTGTCTAGATTCAGATTTATTTGTTTTTGATTGCACAAATGGGACGGCTTAATTGGTAGAAAGATGCTGCGGTCATTAGAAAAACTTTTGTATAGCTAAGTGGGTATTTTCACGGACGAGTTGAAAAAGTGTTGCAGTGAAAAATCTGCTTTTTTTTTAAATCGAGTCAATCATACGTCCTATTTTGAACCGACTTCAAAAAAAGGAGGTTTTTCAATTCGACCGTATATATATTTTTTTATGTGAGTTCGCGAATAACTTCGGCGTTTATAAACCGATTTTGATGATTCTTTTTTTGTTGGAAAGGAGATATCCCAAGGGTGGTACCATGATAAGGAAACCAGGATCTGATAATGGCATCCCAGAGAAATCGCGGGGAACCTTTTACTTTTTAGTTTCCTGTTTGAAGTCGGATTTTTTTTGTTAAAAATTATGCTTGTTCTTTTCATATAATACAATAATGAAAAAAGTATTATGTTTTATTTTAATTGCTCCTTGTCAATGTTATTTTAAACTAGTTGAATTCCCCGGTACTTCTTTCCCAGTGTAAGATAACAGCGCCACCTACCGAATCCAATTCTGAATCTAAACTATCCAAGGACCCATGTGCCCATAAAAAGTCATCAAAATCGGCCCAGCCATTTATATTTAAAGATAAACTTTTTTTAAATAATTTTGACAAGGTCGTGTGCTCATAGCATGCTAATTTCGAGTGTATCCATAATTTTGTGTTTTATTTTCTTTGTAAATTTTAAAACTTTTATGATTTACTTTATTTATTTAATTTTTATTTAAAAGTAATGAAATGAACAAGACACTCTCCTGATGGTAAGATATAATGCCTATCTATGTTCATATACACAGAATACACAGACTTTAAGTGACAAAACAAAGTCCAAGGCATCACTGCTTTGGCGCTCATTGCTTTGAGACTTTATATGGTAAGTGTCAATAGCCCTGTAATTTCGCAAACTGCACTAGTATACCATTCATACAAAAAAATATATTAAATAATTAATGAATAATTTTGAATTGTAAAACGAGTCAAGATAATGACATATACCTATATTGTTTAGAAATAAACTAAATTCTGCGAAATACGTTCATTATAAAGTTGAAATCAAAACAGTGTGTTAGAGGCGTGACCGACAGAAGTTCAATTTCAAATTTAACACGCTGCTCTGAGTGAACGAGTGAATTGTATTCTAAAAACAATACAATTCAAATTTGTTAAATTAAATGTTTAATTATAGAATGATTATCATTTAGGTGTATGTAAGGTGTACTAGATTATAACTGAACTTTGTGCGTGACACGTTTAGTTTAACTAAGAAATGTTAAATGGTTTTGACAAATTTTGAATATCTACTAAAGATTCTTGAAATGAGGTGCCCACTTTATAAATTAGTGAATAACAAACACACTAACACGCGGGCACGCACACACACACACACATATGTACGCACCCACCCACGCACGATCGCACACGCATACACCCACACCCCACCCATCACACTCTTTATACTTAACCAAATAATCTGTGTTCATAATAAACTTGAAGTAAATTTTTGTTTAGTATGAGCCCGACTCGCATTTGGATGTTTTTTTGTTTTATACTATATAAAAATAAAAAGGCATTTTTTTGTATTGTAGTCGCCATCACTTTTTATATATTTATTTTTGTTAGGAAATCTGTCTGAATATATCCGAATTTATTATAATTAAATAGTAAACCGCACTTTGTAAAATTTAGGATTACAGTTGTAAAGATATAGCCTACCAACTACCTGTATGTCCTATACAGGCAGTAAATTTATACTAATAGGGTTCCATTTGGCAATTTTTGGAAACGGAACCCTAATTAGCAAGAGCTATGACATAAATTGAATTATTTCGAAATAAAAATAGCATTCTCTTACTGAATTAAATCCTGTTCCCGTACTTACTCGCATTTCTGTTTTTCTCGCTGATTTATGAAGTTACTAGCTTAGAAGTTCTGCAATAAACCGTATTGGCTCTGAGAACATTTTATCGGATGTTATTTAATCTGTTTGAGAGTTTTAACTCGATTCAAACTCGGACTTCTAGACGGAGAGCTATTTTAATATTTTTTTTGGGTATGAAGCTTGAAGACTACTATTTATGTGCATCTTGAGTGTTTATACGGAACCTTCAGTACTCGAGTCCAACTCGCACTTGATTGAAATTGTTATTTCACTAACTGTGCCCCGCGGTTTTACAAGATAAAAAGTAGCTTATGTGTATCTAGGATGTAATCTATCTCTACATTAAAAATAACATCTACATCCGTTAAGCCTTTATAGCGTGAAAGAGCAACAAACCTACATAGACACAAACAGACAATTTTTGTTTTTATAACATCAGTTTGATTCATTACAAAAGTATTAGGTATACAGTCCACATACTGGTGGACAGTGGACACCGGTCTCCTCAGAATTTATTTTATTTTACATGGAAAACGAACAGCTGCTAATTGGTAAAATAAATAGGAGATAAGTGATAACACAAAAGCCAAAAAGTTTTCACTTATGCTAACTAGATTAGGTTTAAGTGCCCCGAGCGCGCAACGGCGCGGGGACAGATGTAAGAATACCATATTATTATACACATATAAATATAAATTCAAAATTTAAACAAAATGTTAAATTAAAAACAGATAAATAAATAATAGACTGACAATATAAGCCATAGAAGTTTAATAAAATTTTCATTGCTAATAATCTTTTCTTTCTTTCACATTTTTTTGTTATCAAATTCTTTGTGCTATCATATTTAATTTTAGTGTTTACAAAAAATTGCTTTGATATAGCATTCTTAAAAGTGTTTTGCCTCATCGTAAATAAGTCGACGTCCTTTGAATAATTGTAATTATAATTAAGACCAACATACTTTTCTGCTTGAAAATGTACAAATTTCCAAAAAAAATATGTATTGCGGAACCTACAACTTAACTTGTTCTTATTACTGCGTGTCGCTAACTCCCTCACTATAAACTTTAAAAATGTTTTGTCTTATTGAATAACAAGTCGTGGGTTTACAAGTTCACAATCTAGTTTGTAGCTTTGTTGTTTGTTGATATAGAAAAACAGCAAGATCATAATATTTGAAGATATTTTTGCTATAAAATTACTGTTATCTGGGGCTGCTTTAAAAGTAAGTGGTTGCTTGAGTGGCCAGTTGAGTGCCGCTCAAAGACTTTAGTATGATAATACAATACCATACAAATATTTTATAGGTAACACCAAAGTTACAAGTTAAAATCCGTAATATAATTTCAAATATATAAATGAAAATTCAAATTGTAAAAATGTCAAATTATTAATTACATGTCAATATAATAGTAATTAAATGTTTTAGTTTTAAGTAATCGTTAAGTCGTACGTCTGACTTGCGACGTTAAAATTTACGGTATAAATTTTATGAAAAAAAAATTGTAGCAATGATAGCTCATAGGTTAGCGCAGTCGGTTCACACGCCAGAGGGCATGTGTTCAAATCCCATCTATGAGCTTAAGTTACCGGTGAAGGAAAACATCGTGAGGAAATCATAGCATGGTGGTACCACCCTCAAGTTAAAAATCTGCGGCCAAGCACCTAACGGTGTGTGTGACTCATTTGAGAGCATTGCAAGCTAGGCGAGTTTACCATCTTCGACCATACCGTCTCCTAACATCAGGTGAGCTGTGCTCAAATACCTAGACTGTCAACCGAATACCAAAATTAATTTCGAACAGGCCCGTTGAAGATGTTCATATTCATTCTTCAACTATAAAATTGCTGATCATCACAACTGAACAGATTTTTTCTATCGAGACCCCGTTCAGACAGAAAAATACGAAATAGAATCGATCGAAAAAAGAAGAGAAGAAGAATCGAAAAAATCGATACTGCCGTTTCGAGGTATGATGCCTCAGGGAGACACATTGACTCCCACGTTAAACTCGTGACGCTTTGTTTGCCTTACGGGTTAAAAATACAATGCAATACAAAGTTTTTTGCATCGTCCGTCTCTCAACGCGAAAGGTTAAAACCCACTATGTCGACAGTACGATGGTCTATCGAACGCAAGCGTGTGCCGCATCAGCGTTCCACTTCGCGCTGTAAAACAATAATGAGATACTCAATGCAGCTTCATAACTTTTCTCACTGGCATTGAAAATGGCGAACATGCTCGCGTACATGTTTGGATAACTTGCACAAGAAAAAAAATGTGTATTATGACTCATAATACACTCATAATTTTTATGGAAACTGACGTGGTTTTGACACGTTTTTGTTTTACTTATGCGTGTTTCTGCGCATCAACCGCTATCCTCACGTGTAAGGTGCGCGGCGGCCCGCAGTGCGAATTTCAGGAAAAAATAATTAAATATTAAACAAAACTACAGTTACTAGTACTAATAAATATTATATTTATGTAAATGTAATGCTACAAACAAAAGTAAAGTCACAGACATAGCTCAACGTATTAGCAAGCTGATGTGGCAATGGGCTGGACATATCTGTCGCAGAACCGATAACCGCTGGGGTATACGTGTTCTGGAGTGGAGACCGCGAATTGGCAAACGTAGCGTAGGACGCCCTGAAGCTCGATGGAGTGACGATATACGTAGGACAGCTGGCGGTGGATGGAAGCGAAATGCCGAAGATCGGGCTGAGTGGCGTGGCTTGGGAGAGGCCTATGTCCAGCAGTGGACTTCGATAGGCTGATGATGATGATGAATGCTACAAATGAAGCGCTCTCCTGATGGTAATAAAACGCCTGCCCATGGCCATTGCGGTGATAACCAAAAATCTGAGTAACAAAACCAAGTCCAGGGAATCTAGCATTTGCCACTACCTTCTTTGCGATATTCGATGGTTAGTCTCAATAGCCCTGTAATTTTGCTACCTGTAGTACCCTTAAAAAATCACGACTTTTATGGTAGACAGACTTGGTGTTTGCCCATAGCTCATTTGATATTAAGTGAGTGTGGTCGATGATTATAAGCACATCTAACCTAGGATGGAAACAGACTCCCAATTGAGGCTACCTGAACACAGCGTTAGGTTTTCGTAGGTAGATATTCTACCTTAGGGTGGTAGCTAGCCAGTTGAGCTCTAGAAAGTACCCTATGCTATGGTTGCTTCACGGGGTTTTCATTCACCAACGGCTCAAGTTCATTATTGGGATACGAACCCGCATCCTTCGACGTGCGATCCGACCGCGCTAACCAGTGTGCTGCGTAGGGCTATGCTTAGGGCTTTTTTAGTGTCCTGTGGGACACTTTATATATTTATTTTTTTATTAATTTATTTTCACTAATAGGTAGCGCTACTTTTTGTGTAAATTTTCGATTCTATGTGCTTCTTTCTAATTTTATTCCTAATTTATTTTTAGGGTTCTGTACCCAAACGGTAAAACGAGACCCTGTTACTTTCTGTCCATCCGTCTGTCTGTCTGTCCGTCTGTCACCAGGCTGTATCTCATGAACCGTGATAGTTAGACAGTTGATATTTTCACAGATGATGTATTTCTGTTGCCGCTATAACAACAAATACAAAAATTAAAATAAAACAAATATTTAAGGGCGGCTCCCATATAACATACATGATTTTGTCCCGTTTTTATAGATAATGGTACGGAATCCTTCGTGCGCGAGTCCGACTCGCACCTGGCCGGTTTTTATATATTTTAAAAACACATTTTCGTTCAGTTTTCTTTCTTCCAGTGTGTCTCACGGCAATAAAACAATACACACAGTTTGCACAAACGCACTGGACGTTGTACCATCGGCAGAACAATCGCGAACTTGACGTAACTCTCGTGTGTACTACTCCAAGTTTGTATAATAGACGAAGATAATGCTATTCATATAGTTATTATTTTAATTGTAAGTAAGGGCGATAAATCCAGCAATGCCATTCTGTTTGTAGTGTTTTTATTACTAAATAGGCTTACGTTTGACCGCCGCACCGTCTCGCCTGATGTTAAGCAAATAATTATATGGTCTACAGTTGCTCACATTGCACCAAGAACAAGTTCGTACGTGCATGGAATACTGCTCGTACGTTTGAGATGGATCCTCTAAATTCCAGCTAGATGCATTGGTTTCTATTGAGAAACGTAGCGAGAGGCTCTTCTGCGATGCCTCCATTGTTCAAGTTAACTAACAAAGCATGGGACATCGTCGCAAAGTTGTTAGTTTATGGGATTCATTTCAGAGAATATGCTTCAGAACTACATGGTCGATTTCCTCCTTTCCCATATTTCTATCAGACAGCCAGAAGTTAAAAAAGGCATCATATTTTCATGGTCGACGTTTCAAAAACTCGAACTAAACGAATTCATTCCATGTTCATTGTGCAGACCGCTAGATAGTGAAGCACTGACTGAGTGGGCATTCCCCGATGGATATAATATGGTTGTCTTCAAGTCAAGAGTGAATCAGTATTTTCTAGGCATTATCTTAGACCGAATCATCATTTAACATCAGATGACATGGAGTAGAAAAGTAAGCCTAATCATTATTTAAAAATAAAATAAGCTCGTTTGTCTAGATGATACCGATTAACTCGCGATTTTAAGGCACCCAGATTGCATATATCCGTTAGGTTTCAGTAAACAATACGCACCCACACAAAAGAATCGTGAGAAGAAGCGTAGAGGGGGTATGAGAGAGCATCACGCCATTTGCCATCACGGCATACTAGTCGGTTTTACTGCCAAAGCGCGCCAATAGATGTTGCACATCAAAAATTGTATTGTATGGTATTGCAAAAACTCGTGAACAGCAGCAGAATAGTCACATGTATCTAGTAATCTAGTAATACTTAGTTGTCCTTCGGTTATTTAATAACTACATAAACTACATACTAAATAATATCACATAGATATTATAAAGGTAAAAGTTTGTGAGTGTGCGTGTTTGTATGTTTGTTACTTCTTCACGTTTTAACGGCTGGACTAATTTAGATGAAATTTTGTATGGAGGTAGCTGACACCTGGATTAACACATACTTTTTATCCCGAAAAAAAAATTGTATTCAGTGGGAACAGCGAGAAAAAAAAATAAAACAAAATTCCGTGGTTGACATATATTTTTTTTTAATTTCTAACATCTCATTTTTTTTGCTAACCGTGTCTTCTCGCGTATTATGAAACAACCAACCATGAGCTTTGTTTATTTTATTCCGGGATCCCGATTATTCAGCACGTATTTAAATTTGTGGTTAGGACTTTAAAACATCCATTCAACTTTATTTTATTCTTCACCATCATCATCATCGGCCTAAGTCCACTAATGGACCAAGACACGCCACTCAGTCTCATTTTCGGTTTTTCGCTTCCATCCGCAGCCAGCTGTTCTATTAATGTATATCATCACTTCATCGAGTCTCACACGTCCTCCACTTTTCTTCAAAAATGTTTATGGCTGACAGGCTTTGTGTTTGACCACAGCTGACCAGACGTAAGTGACGGTGTGGTCGAAGATGGTAAACACCTAGCCTGGAATGGAACTGGCTCTCAAGTGAAAAGTTCCCCTAAGTTCAGTGTTTAATCAATTATTCCTCCGAGTTTTTATAAACTGTGCTGGGCGTGGATCTCTTTTCATCGTTAGAAGGATAAGCCACAGTCCACCACGCTGGCCAAGTGTGGGCTGGCAGACTTCACACATCGCCGAGATTTTTTTCTCTCAGACGTATAGTTTTCCTCGCGATGTTTTCCTTTACCGTTTGAAGTTATCAACAATATGCACATAGTCTAGAAAAGAATCGAAGTGCGTGCCGTGCAATTCACCAGTTATTCTTAACTAAATCTTATTAATATACAGACGATTGAAATTAAATACCAGTATGTAGGTAAATATCTAATACCTACCTTTAAACGAGCAATTGTATATATTATATGTATATAATCTGAATCTCGGAAACGGCTCGAACGATTTTCATGAAATTTAGTATGCAGGGGATTTCGGGGGCGGTAAATCGATCTAGCTAGGTTTCATTTTTAGAAAACGTCGTTTTATCTGTGTTTTCAGGCAATGAAAAACTGCTACAATATCATTAGAATACGAAGGTAAATTTCGCCACCTTCATTGACGTGAGTTGTGGTCATTCACCTAGCATGTCAGCCATAAAAAAAAAAACATTCTTGGTTGCCCAGAAAATATCGCTTTTAGCGATAAGGCTACCACTTGTGGCACTAGCTCATAAGGTTCTTTTGTTCTTTGTACATTTTTCTATTTCTGGTGTGTACAATAAAGAGTTTATATCTATCTATTAAGAGAGGTCTATACACACAAGGGAAACTGTCCAGCAGTAGGTTTTAGTGGGCTGATGATGGTGATGATTTTTACACGTCTCTACATATTCTAAAACAAAGTCGTCCGACTCGTCTGTCTGTCTTTTCGTGATAAAGTTAAAAACTGCTAAACGGATTATCATGCGAGTTTCACCAATAGATAAAATTATTCATGAGGAAGGTTTAGGTATATAATTTGTCAAGCTTTTGTGTAAATTGATTAGAATAGAATAGAATAGAATAATATTTATTGTCCAAAAAGTTACATTCATAAAAATTAACTAAATTAACATAATATAAATGCTCCTATATGAACTCGTCAAACAATTTGCACAATTATTATTAAGAGTCAGCTGACAAGGGGCTTCGTCTTTAAAAATTAAAAAATAATAATAAAAGTAGCATAAGAAATTAAAAGGTAAAAAGTAATAATAATAATAATTGTATAAAATTGATTCATAATGTCAGAAATAATTGATAATAATATTTATAAAATAAATCATATCCAATCGTGAAACTAATTATATTCATCATTTAAACCTAAATTGAAATCTCTATAGTCGTTATTTAAAAATTCAGTTATTTTATATATTGTTTTCGACAGCAGCAGTTTTTTCACATTCGCTCGGAATTTTCCTTCAGTCTCAATTTTCTGAATATTCTGTGGTAATTTATTATATAGCTTTTGTCCCATCAGTTTCAGCAATTTACTGACCATTTTAAGCCTGTGCTGTATTGGTAACAAGTAGTTATTACTATTTTTGCAACTCCTAATTTTTAGTGTTACTTGTTTTTCATACTCATGGAGTATAGAGCGGACATGTTTCAGTACCTCAAAAATGTACACAGACACTGATGTCATTATCGACATATCCTTGAAATAATCTCTACACGTTACCCTAGATTTACTTCCTTTGAGTACCCTGATAGCTCGTTTCTGCATTTTTAGTACACGTTCATAATCTGTGGAACAGCCCCAGAGAAGTATACCATATGACATGGTAGAATGCACATACGCAAAATAAACCTCTCTAAGTTGTGATTCCGATGTCATATGTCTGAGCTGTTTTAGAGCATATATTCCCTTTGACATCTTTTTACATGTAGTGTCTATATGTTCTTTCCATGTGAGTGCAGAATCTAGCTCAAAACCTAAAAGTTTTGTTCCATTGACACTTTGTATTTGATCTCCAGTGCTACTTGAAAAAGAGACAGTATTTGACAACGGAGATATTGCATTAAAACATATTATGGTTGTTTTTATTGAAATATGATGATAATTGTTGGAAGTGTCGGAAAAAGTCAAGCCACCTGGGAGCTTTCATTGAAAACGCTGTCTAATCCTTTTGAGATATAAAAAAAACAATGCATGATGGGATGTTCCTCTTTTATAAATTTACAAAAAAGTCCGCGGTGGCATATGCCTACGTTTTAAGGATAGCTTACTATACCCATTCTCATCCCTCCATCTGTACGCTTAGATCTTTTGAACTACGCAACGGATTTTAATGCAGTTTCCATCAATAGATAGAGTGATTCAATTGGAAGGATTATATGTATAATACATGCCTATGCACCACATTAGTGTATACATTGCACCCGTGCGAAGCCGGGGCGGGTTGCTAGTAAATACTAAAAAAAAACACAATTTATTGAAAATAATACAAGACGGCGACACAATATTTCCGCGTTCTCGCCAAACCTACTTATTGTTTTAGTCCCCTAATGTGCTGTGATGGAAAAGGGCAACCGGTGCCCAAGGTTTTATTGTCAAACAAACCGGGCCAAATTCTATAAGGAAATCTATTAATTCGTTATCCATCACCCGCCATCTCTAAAGAGGTTTTCATTTGATGAAAAAGTTTGAAATATTATTTGATACTTAGCAATTTTTAAGAGATTTCATTTCTCTAAAGGTTAAATTCAACCTGTCAGTTTACATGGCTTAACTGTAGAAGCGTAGACGAATAAAGACAGTTGTGTACTGTATGGTGTCGCACACAATTAGCCGTGGGATCTTTTGTTAGTTTAGGAGTCACATAAAACGTTAGTCGTAATTTGTAAGACTTGATTAGATTTCTATGATTCCTGTGTTCCGGTTTAAAGGACTGCAGCTAGAATAATTACAGATCAGTTGAGACTAACCATCGAAAGTTTTAAAGCAATGAGCGCCATAGCAGCGATACCCTGGACTTTGTTTTGCTACTCAAAGTTCTGTGTATCACCGCAATGGTCATAGATCGTTATTTTTAACCAATAGAAAAAGTCTCGTTCGTCTAAAAAAAGCTACTATATTAGAATTCTATGCGTATGCCTCCACGGTCCAAATAGAAAAGCTGAAAGTTGAAATGGCTAAAATTATTCAATTTCTTCACACTGGTGTAGACGTTGAAGAATTGTTAACAATCAATAACACATTTCCACACGCCGTATGTTTCATCGTGGTCTTTAATTTCCCACAGGAGTTTGGTATTATATATGTTGATTATACATATATATGAGGTGTCTGTTCGGTATCAATTGTAGCTAGCATGTGTGAAATTTTGTATTACTTGTTTTACGTAGTCCATGACCATTGCAACGTTACTCAGGGCTTTAAGTTACAAAACAAATTACATAAGATCGCTATGAAAGACATTCTATGTGTCTCAATAGCTATATTGAGTGTTCAAGGTATATATTTAGTTTATTTCCGCTTAGCAGTCGTTTCAGTTTCAGCAACACTGATGAGGAATTTAATTTAACTAACTTTTTTTTTATAGCTGACAGGCTTGGTGTTTGACCACAACTCACCTGATGTTAAGTGAAGGTGTGGTCGAAGATGGTAATGCACACCTAGCCTGGAATGGAACTGGCTCTCAAGTGAGGCTGCCGGAACACACCGTTAGATGTTTGGCGGCAGATTTTCAACTTGAGGGTGGTAGCTAGCCAGCCGAGTACTAGAAAGTACTCTACCACCACGCTAACTTGACGACCTAGCGGAAAAAGAGGAATAGGACGACCTGTGAAAAGATGGACTGACGACATCATAAGTATAGCAGGAAAAGAATGGATCGTACGAGCGAAAGTCAGGGAAAACTGGATCAAACTGGAGGAGACCTATACCCAAATAGGGGTTCCTATCAACGAAAACAAATGTTAATTAAGCGAAAGTTTATAAATATATTATATTAACACAGTATAACAGTAATACACACAAATGTAATAGATAATTAATTGATGGGAAATAAAAAAGACTTTATTATTTATTATTATTATTATTAACTAACTTGACAACAATTTAGAAAACTTATCCGAAACTTAAGTTAATAAGTAAAAGAAACCTTAAAAGCTAAAACAAATTAAATAAAAAACTATCTTCTAAATATATATAACTCAAAGGTGACTGACTGACTGACTGACTGACATAGTGATCTATCATCGCACAGCCCAAACCACTGGACGGATCGGGCTGAAATTTGGCATGCAGGTAGATGTTATGACGTAGGCATTTGCTAAGAAAGGATTTTGATTAATTCTACCCCCAAGGGGATAAAATAGGGGATGAAAGTTTGTATGAAACTTTGTCAATTTTAAACCGATTGGGCTAAGACTTTGCATACATAAAGCTACTATGACGTAGGCATCTAGCGCGGGTGAAACCGCGGGGCACAGCTAGTTTAAAATAAAATAACCAAAAGTCTTTATATCCTCTTCTCGCTCCAGTCATCAGTTGCCGACACGTGTTTCGCCTCCACACGAGGCATCCTCAAGACGTGTTGACTCTTCTAAATATAAGAATAAATATATACCCTGAACACACAAGATGAACATCCGCAAAGTAACGCCTGAATCAGTCAGCCCTGCTATTCCTCTAGCTGCAGTACTCTTCAAACCAGAACGTAGAAAAATCCGGTCCTGCTTTGTCGTGCTAAGTCGCCGAATGTGGCCGAAACTATAGTTTAATCACATAATTAAACGTGAGTACTCCCAAGTAAAACAACGTATTAAAACACGTCAGTTTCCCTACTATCTATGTACCTAGTAGTATTTTTTTTTGTGATTATAAAAAAAAGAATTGTCTAACAAATTATTTTTGTATAAATTATTTTTCATTCCTTGTTACATGTAGGTTTATTCCTATTTCTGCAGCACTTCATTTTCTATTACAAGATATACCTATGTTGAAAATTGTGTGGTTGGAAAATTACTACCCACCTAGTTGCCTACGCCGTTAATCTAACGCCATGTCGCATTTCTGAGTAACAAATTATTTTTATTTGAAATGTGCTACTTAAATCTTTATTTGTTACAAGATGTATTTGTCAAACATTTTAGACGACTACTTAGTTTACAAAATCCGCTGTATTGAATGTTCATAGCGATGATAGCTCAGTGGTTAGCGTGGTCGGTTCGCACGCCGATGGGCGTGGGTTCAAACCCCAACAATGAGCTTGAGCTGTAGGTGAAAGAAAACATCGCGAGGAAACCATAGCGTGGTGGTAGGGTACTTTCTAGTACTCGGCTGGCTAGCTACCACCCTCAAGTTGAAAATCTGCCGCCAAGCATCTAACGGTGTGTTCCGGCAGCCTCACTTGAGAGCCAGTTCCATTCTAGGCTAGGTGTGCTTTACCATCTTCGACCACACCGTCGCTTAACATCAGGCGACTTGTGGTCCAACACGTAGCCTGTCAGCGATAAAAAAAAGAAAACTATTAAAACGGCTGCTAGCAAAAAGTAGGTAACTGTATATGTGAGCGTATATAACTATGTATACTTAGATAGTAAAACTCGTGTTGCATCGTCCACCCCGCCGTTAGCGTAGACGCTGCTATGCATAATGTAACCAGCCTTCAATATTTTAATTAATGAAATACAAATAAAGTAACCGATCTGACAATTCATTCATTTCACATAAATATAATATTTGACAATTATGAAACAAATAAAAAACGTAATACAAAAATTAGAAAATAAAACAAAATGTAAAAAAAAACACACACACACACAAGCACACACACCTACAACCGCACACACAACCACAAGCACACACACACACTTAAACATGCATATATATGCTCACACTCTTTTACTCATTTACAGATTAAGATTTACAGACGAAGCATAATAACGAATATACTGACATAAAAATCGGATATGTAGTTGTGGTACTATATGTGGTACGATAAAAACATTACACTTCCTTTTGGCTTTTGCGTAGTCAAGTAAAACTCATTTGTCCACTAAAATGGCAGAACTAACCAGTCATTTATGAAATACCGTACTTTTTTATGTAGAAGTAATGAGACGATCTCGTTCTCCTGATGGTAAGAGATAACGCATGTCCATGACCATTGCAGCGATACACAGAACTGTAACTAACAAAACAAAGTCTAGGGCATCGTTGTTTTGGCGCTCTTGGGGCTTGAAACTTTCGATGGTTTGGCTCGACAGCCCTGTTAACTGCGAATTCAAAACACAGTAATGTTTACACACTACTGCTTGGTGACAGAATTTTCGGTACTACGGTGTTACCTACCTAGACGACCTCCTGCTAAGGAGATCTACCACCATGTAAAGTCTAACAAAGAACTTGTCTTGAGACACGGCTGCAATTTTTAGGCTATTTAATACATTTTTTATGTTTGCCAGGCTAGTTTTTTGACCACAGCTGATGTTACGTGACGGTGTGGTTGAAGATGTGAAACACATCTAGTCTGGAATGGAACTGGCTGTCAATTGAGGCTGCCGGAACACACTGTTAGATGACAACTTTAGGGTAGTAGCTAGCCAGTCGAGTACTAAAAAGTACATTACTACCATGCAATGTTTTCTTCACAATGTTTTCCTTCACCGGCAGCTCAAGCTGCTTTCAAGGGGTTTCAACCCACGCTCTTCGGTGTGTGAACCGACCGCGCTAACCACTGAGCTGTCATCGCTACAAAATTCTAATTAAGTTAAATTAGCAGTACAAAACAATTATGTATTCTAGAGAGTGCGGTAATTTTTGTGCGTAGCTTAGAAGTTTGCCAAATAAACATCAGGAATATAGGTGGCGCAACGATCGGTGTAACACACTTAGCCCATAGTAAAAGTTGTTTAATGTGATATTTGCAATAACCCCCTTTTGGTATAGCACGCCCAAAGCTCATAACCCTGTTTTGTTTATGATTCTAATGTTGTCTGCAACCTTAGTAACGCTTAGTTACTTTGTCACAGAATTAGCTATTAATAAAAAACTTAACAATGCCTATATCTCAAACAAAACAGAAGGAAAATACCGTAAACACGGTAAAAACATAGAAATACAGTGATTACCGTAATATAATTTACGGCAACAGTTTTTGTAATAGTTAATACCCCTTTGTGCCAAATGAGGCCGGTTGGTCACGCCTTGCTACTTAAAAAAATCTTGCGTACCTATTTGTTGTTTAACGCAGTCCGCGGTCCAACACCGACCAACCGTGTCGGTTCCTTCCACCCCTCTCCAGTAGTGTTACGAAGAGGTTCTATTATACACTAACTAACTGCTTTATAATTACTATAGTCAGAGTATCTGATATAATAGCTAGTGTAGCGATGATAGCTCAGTGGTTAGCGGGCGTGAGGTCAAACTCCAGCAATGAGCTTGAGCTGCCGGTGAAGGAAAACATTGTGAGGAAACCATAGCATGGTGGTAGAGTACTTTCTATTTTTATTTTTTTATGTAACGTTAATGAGACGCGATACACAGAACTTTGAGTAGTAAAACAAAGTCCAGGGCATCGCTGCTTTGGCGATTTTTAGAATACAGAAATATTTTTTTTTTGTAAATACATACAGAACACCCAGACATAGAACAAAAATTTGTTTATAGCATAAAATGTTTGTCCTTGGCGGGAATCGAACCCACGCCCTACAGCTCAGGCATACATACTCCCAATGAGCCAACAGGGCTGTCAATTGACATATACGAGTACGTATTTACTTAATTTGTAAAATGGATTGCTATCATCGAAATTTTTAAGTGTTGTTATTCGGTAGAATTTCATTCTGCAGTATACCTAGACAATTTATTATACATTAATATTTTGGCGTGATAACCTTGCTTTTCAACCTTACATAATCTATTCCATGGCATGGCAAGCTTTTTTTTACTACACAAGTTATATTGATGTTTATCTTTGTTCTTTAGATATATAATCACTTACAACTTACTTACAATAGCTTTACATGATCACCAATCAGCCACTTATGTTTAAAAAAATAAACTTAGAAAATACCTCCCTTTGGTGCTGACCTAATACTTGAAGGGCGCTACAAGTATTAGGTAAGCACTCAAAGCACTAAAGGGTGTCGTATCGAGCGATTGGGTGGGGTCGACGGGAGTTCATTTTATTATGAAAAATTTATCTGAAAGCCTGGGAGACACAACTAGAGTTATAACACATTGATGTTGATGTAACACAAGTCGCGTCTGGAATCTAAAAAACTGAGACGCACACAAAATTATTGTGTATGACTGGAGAACTAGGCCACCAAGATATAGGTATATGTATTCTACCTAAATTGGGGCCCAACGGTACTTTTTTTTAATGTAAAAGTAATGAGACGATCGAAACGCTCTCCTGTTGGTAAAATAAAACGCCTGTATATGACCATTGCAGCGATAAACTGAACTTTGACTAACAAAACAAAGTTCAAAGCATCGCTGATTTGGCGCTCAATACTTTGGACATTAGATAGTCTCAACAGCCCTGTAATTTCGCTAGCTGCAGTAACCTTCAAACCGAACACAGTAATGTGTACACACTACTGCTTGGCGGCATAATATCTGGTACTGCGGTGGTATCTACCTAGATGATTTCTTGCTAAGGAGATCTACCACCAAGTCTACTCACATAGCCTTTAATAAAATTTTAACACAAAAAAAAAACCGACTTCTTAAGGTTTTCTCATGGATGTCATTGTCAGAACTGGACCAAATTGGACCACACGGGAAGCACCAGCGTTCAAATAAAAAAAGAATCATCAAAATCGGTTTACCCAGTAGAATGTTCTGAAGTAACAAACATAAAAAAAAACCAGTCGAATTGAGTGCCTCCTCCTTTTTTGAAGTCGGTAAAGAAAGATTTACATAATATATAAATAGCGAATATGTTTTACAGAATTTAAAGCCCTATCCACTTCTATATTTATTTGTAGTACCTGGATGACCGAGCTTTGCTCGGTTTTTCATTGCCTGAAAACACGGATAAAACGACGTTTTCTAAAAATGAAACCTAGCTAGATCGATTTATCACCCCCGTAACCCCCTGCATACTAGATTTCATGAAAATCGTTGGAGCCGTTTCTGAGATTCAGAAAAAAAAAAATATATATATATACATATATACAAGAATTGCTCGTTTAAAGGTATAAGATTTAAGTTGTGAATATTGTCAATCTAGAATAAGTCTACTTTACTATGGAAACTGAATAGAACGGAAAAGAGTAATAGACATGCCTCACGTAGAGCTATGGAATGAAAGTCGGGTAGAAGGGCCCCCCAACAAATTACTACGTGGTTTTGACATATTTTTGTTTCACTTATGCGGGATTGTGTGTGAAGCAAGACGAGGCCGCGCGCGCGTTGTACTCAGCTTTGCCTCCATGATGAAGGCCACCGGATGTGGCCGAAACTATAGTCGGGAATTTGCGATAAAATTAAACTATGAATATTCTACTCCTACTATACCTTCCGTGATCAAAATACAGTGCATTTTAATTTTCTAAAGTAGGTTAGCTAGATAGTAGATAGGGTGGTAATTTCGTATGTATTTTATTGTATACACATTTCCATTAAACATGTAAACTATAACAATATCCTACCATAAATACTGCGATAAATGCTATAAATACGACGTATTAATATCTCTTTATCTGATACTTGAATGACCAATATAGCTGCAATAACTAACTCACGTACCGAATAGGTTTAGGGGCATTACAAAACGGCGAGCTTGGTTCTTCAATGTACTTAAATATAAAATTTTCTTCCACAGAAATTTATAATTTCCCTCCTTTTGGGCAGTCAAGTAAAAAGAACTAGATAGATTAGTAAGATATCACTGTCGCATAATATATTACAGCAGTGGTTCCCAAAGATGCTGAATTGCGTCCTACCAAAAAAAAAGTTCCAAACTCGAGACTTGCTTGGTTGGGTTGCTGTTTAAATTGAAAAAAAAAAGCATTCTGTTCCTATCAAAGATTTTAATATTTTATATTAACATTAAGTGGAATTTTTCAACACGAATAGTATAACTTCAATTTTAGTTACTTTTAATCGTAATGATTTTGATACGTCTAATTTATCCGGTCGGTCGAACTTTTCAGGAGCCATTCAATATTCTATTGCGACCCATACATTTGGAATTGCTGTATTATAATGTAAAAATAATAATTTCATACAATAATACAAAATATTTTAAAATTAATACTACCTACGCTATTTACAAATTTAGAAAAATAACCTTATCTAATAGTCCATCAGAGGACGGATATGTGGCCAGAATGCTAGCAGCATTGCCACAATGGACGGCAATGCTTTTGACCGAAGTAGATGCCATCATTCTGGTCACCTGAAGCTTCATCTTAACGTTTTCAAGTTAGTTTTAGTAAATTCATTCAAAAAAAGTAATTTGAATATTTTTTGACAGTTAATTTAAATAATAGTGACTTTAACTACACATAACATATTTAAAAAAAAAAATGTTGATTTCATTATTACTTTTAGACAATATATTGCCATTATTTTATTTTGACAATATTTTTATATTTACATATTTTTATATTACAGCAGCTATGTCCAGCAGTGGCCAAATATTAACAAAATTAAAAATAAAAATGGTCATCATCATTTCCGATGACGATTTTTATATTTCCATACCTACTAAGACTTTATATCATTTTCTCACATCTATATCTTTAAACGAGCAATTCTTGTATATATATATTCTGAATCTAGGAAACGGCTCCAACGATTTTCATGAAATTTTGTATCCAGGGGGTTTCGGGGGCAAAAATCGATCTAGCTAGGTTTCATTTTCAGAAAACGTCGTTTTATCCATGTTTTCAGCCGAGCAATGCTCGGTCAACCAGGTACTATACAATTATACATGTACGTAGGTATATTTTGTTAGTCTTATATACAATCGTCTTATAATAAAATATACCTACTGTAAATAATTATTAGACACGAAACCTAAACTCGACGCTTGAAAGTCTATTTTGTTTAACAGTCTTTTCGAAGAACCCTGTCGTAATTCTGACTCGAAAATACTGTTTACATATTAGTTCCAGCTTTTTTTATGAACTAGAGTCTGAAATACCTACTTTGTACGTAGGTTTTATAGTCCGACCCAGTCTACGGTATAATCTGTATACCAAGCAATAATTTTATGCCATTTAAGAGATGACCTTGGAGTTTTTGTTATACTCAGACGCTAGTTTTTTATCAGATTTTGTAATCAACTAATAAATATGACGAACTGATTACAATTGATTTAGTTTGGTCCTCAATGAGAGATTGCAGTTTCTGAACATTATCTGTGTGTTAAGTGATTACTCGAGCAAATCCCAAATAAACAAAATTATTTATCAATGAATTAATTAGCGATGATAGCTCAGTGGTTAGTGCCGTCAGCTCACACGCGAGTTGGAACCCCAACAATGAGCTTGAGTTGCCGGTGAGCTAACCACTGCATGGTGGTTTTCTTTTCTTTCTGGTATTCGGGTGGCTAGCTACCACCAGTTGAAAATCTGTCGCCAAGCTCTCAAAACTATTTTCTGACAACCTCCCTTGAGAGTGTTCCATGTAGGTGTGTTTACCATCTTCAATCACACTGTCACTTAACATCAGGTGAGCTCTGGTCAAACGCCTAGCCTGTCGACCATAAATAAAGATAGCTGATAGAATAATAATATCTTTTTTTTGGCTAGCCGAGTACTTACCAGAAAGCGCCCTGCCACCACGCTGTGGTTTCCTCAAGATGTTTTAATTCCCGGCAGCTCAAACTCATTGTTGGGATTTGAACCCACACCCTTCGACGTTTGAACCGACCACGCTAACCACTGAGCTATCACGGCTACATCGATATTTGGTTCCCAATAATAGCTTTATTTAGTTTGGTGCTAGATGGCGCTATATGAAATGTCCTTCAATATTTACTTAAATTGGTTTCTTCTAGGAAAGCGTGCTCCATCGTAAACAGTTAAGCTAAGCTAGATCACTTAACTTTTAGCGAGATGGCGGTCATACGCAAGCCTACTCGTAATAAAAAAAAAGTCAAACTCGGCAAGCGTTCTGCCAATTGTAGCCACAGAAAAAATTGTAAAACTGATGAATAAAGGCTGTTACCACATAGAAATAGACTACTGCGTCTTTGTGTTCGCTATCAAATCAACACAGGTATGAAAGTGTGAATAATCCCTCAATATCTATTACTTATGTTAAACAAGGTAAGCCGTGTCGCAAATCTCGATTGCGATCACGTATCAAATCGGTAAATTAATTCTACGATTTTGTATGGCTGCGTTGGTACCTTATTATCGAGAATTGCGTTGGAAAAGCAGCCAGGTTCAGTCCAAGGTTGGGCCATGACATCTCAGAGGTCCCTCGATTTTGCGATTGAAATACTTTTAATATTCATATCCTCCTCATGGATTTGGAAATGTATTTATATTTTTTTATATTTGGAAATATCCAAATACTTAGTATTTAGAAATGTCGGTCATGTTGTATTTCCAAATACATAGATTATTTTTTATTTATACGCTTCACAGACAAAGTCAAAGTATTTTATTAATAAATTGGTACATTTACAAGTCACTTTGCACATACAGAAAACATTTATCTAATCAAACAATATAAAAAATTTATTACGATTTGACAAAAAAAAAATCTATATATAATACTTACTAAATCATTAATAATAATAATCAAATTGAATATATTTTTATTAATTCATTAATATCATAAAACGTTTGCTCGATAAGCTAGTGTTTCAGTTCGTATTTAAAACCATTCAGACTGAGCAGCGGTAACTGTCTCAGACACTGGGTTCCGTGACCTTTGTCAACTTTGAATTACAATATTGTTTTATTTTTAACAATATAGGAAGAGGAAAGTTATTCAAATCAAATACTTAGAATTTGGCAACGCAATAATGTAAGTTGTGGTCAAACGCGAACATATTAAAAACACTTACTCGCAATCCACTGACGTAATACCAAAATGTTGAGCACATTGCAATACAGTGTATTGCAATGCAATGCAGTGCAGTGCAGTACAATACAAAGAAATGCAATGCCAATATAAAAATAAGTCATTATAAAAATTCGTCTAGTACCTAATATTAGAAATCGTTTTTGCTCATTGGTACTTTAAACGAGCTTTATTTAATTTAAAGTTTACCTAAAAACAATTTTAAATTTCAACTAACATCACATATCACAGCGACTGCACTCATTCGGTACTCTGTCTTTCTTTACAAGCTGAAGGGCTTGGGTTCGACTCCCAATTCGGACAAAAATAGAAAGAACATCTATTTATTTTGTTTTCTATGTCTGGGTGTTCTAAATGTATGTATGAAAAGTGTGTATTTACAAAAATAAAATATATAAAAAATGAAATTTATATTATTTATTGACATAAAAACTCAAAATAAAATATCAAATTCAAAATAAAATGTCAAATTTAAATATTATGTTAAGCACACATACAATGTCAAATACAAATGTTAAGTCTAGATACAATGTCAAATTCAAATATTCGTATGTATTATAAGTAGGTACCTATATATTTACAAAAAAAGTATATAATTATTATCTCAGTTGTCTAGTTCTCATAGTATAAGGTTTGCTTAGTTGGCGCTGTGTGAAATATCCGACGATATTTTTTTTTCTTTATAGTACTCGGCTGCCTAGCTGGCACCCTCAAGTTGCAAATCTGCCGCCAAGCACCTAAAGGTGTGTCCAGGCTAGGTGTGTTTACCATCTTCGACCACACCGTCACTTAACATCAAGTAAACTGAACAAACGAACACAGCGTGCCAAGTGTCAACCATTAAAAAAAAGTTTCATTCCTGTTATCGGATTCCCATATTACTACCTACAAGCTATAGTTAATTTATGTTTTTTTATTTTACCCCTTCAAAATCTTATAATAACATCCGACAACTAGTCAACGTTTTTTATTTATATGACGAAAAATAATATTAAGACTCAAGCAAGTGAAATGCATTGTTACTTTTGTAAGGGGTTAAAATCTACTATTTAGTCATAGTCTGCAAACAACAATCAGGTGTTGAGGTAACATAAAATAAACCATTTAACTCACTAAATAGGTCCGCAAAAAATCAATTTCTTATCACTAACAGAAAAGTTCATTGGCTCCAGTTTTTACAAATCAGTTGCAATCGGATGAACTGTAGCGGCAGAGCTCGTCACACGAGCGGTTGCCGTCATTCAGCCTTGGAAGACGAACAGACCGGCGGGTTAAACGCGGCGTTTCAAACGCTGAGTTATTCATGTCGGTAAACAATGTTTGATTTTTTAACGGCGTTGCGTATTTGGCCAACAACTCGCCAATTAGTGAAAGGCTATTTGGTCAAAGATGAGTTGCCCAAATTTAGAAATCAAATAATCATTATTTTTTTAAATTTAAGTTATATCAATCAGGCAACACACAAAGTAGTTTCTGCAATACGTTTTAGTTGTTTATTTTTGCATATTAAAACTATATTACAATGTGATAGAATACAATACAACAAAGCAAGACTCAAAACAAAACATACAGCACAATACAATATTTTTATTGATTAAACCAAAGTTAACAAGTCATATTCCAACTTATATCAAAATTCACAATGTCAAAATATTAATTAAATGTCAATAAAATGTACGGCAATATAAATATGCCAGTACAAAAATATATATTAGAAACAAATTAAAAATATATTACAATAAATAATTATTAGAGCATTTTTTTTAATTCAAAATATACGATCCACAGACACCGCGGCCTTTGTCAACTTTGAATTACAATTTAAAAAAATACGACAGAGGGAAGTTATTTAAAAGAATCTTAATCTAGGGTTAAAAAACTAGTTTGTGTGTATACCGCGGGTAGAGCAGCAACCCGCAAGCAGCACCCGATCACGAGTATGACGCATGTGCCAGCCATCGCCCTCCTCAACCATATCTGAGAGAAGAGAGCGCCCGACATACGACGCCGCCGTAAGAAGAAGCCTTCAATGGTGAGCATGAATGCTCGAGGCATACACACAATCCTTATTTCTATTTACATCATAAGAGGATCTCATACGCGCCAGCTTAAACTAAACAAAGTATGTACTACGAGGACCAAATAACTAATAGAATACGTATTTATATTTTTTGTAAATGCAAACATATATTTAGAACACCGAAACAATATCAGTAGTCATTCTAGGTAGAGATCGAACCAACGCTCATGAAGCAGGGCTTCCAAATGAAAATATCTTAAAGACTCGTAACATTTTGAGATAAGAGAGTTAAAAATCTCGTAAAGTGATTTTGATTGAAAATAAATAAAAAGATTTTTTTATGATTAAGTACGGATTGAATTGGTCTAAGTAATGCTTAAAAACCGCTCATTTACAATACACTTCAAACTGAAAATTGAAGATTTCACGCCACTGTCTCTGCTACGATAGAAAATTATGGATAAGACTTTTTCTTCTTAAGTTTAACATTTCAAATAAAAAAAAAATATTGAAGTAGGTAACATTTTTAAGAACACAATTTGTTTCTCACTCTAAAATAGACAATGGTCGTACGAGGTACTACGAGGTCGTACGTAATGGTATTACGAGGTGTTAGGTTTTTTTTTTTTTTTTTTAAATTACAACTCTAACAATATTTATCTAACTTTCAAGCATATTATATCACGATAAAGATGTATAAATTTTCTTAGCATGACGTTATTCAAAATACATTGAACATTGATTTAGAAATATGCATTCAGCTGCATTCAAGGTAGCTCCACATAATTCTTACCCGACACCGCCGATCGACACCGCAAAGAATAGTTTACCAAACAATATAAATAATAGTAGTTTAAACTATCGCAGACAGTTTGATTCGCGCAACCGCGGTGTGGCCACCTCCAACTGGTTACTTAAATGTCTTAGAAATGTTTACAAAACTACTAACTCTAAGTGTTCTGTTCGTTTCCGCTTCGTGTCTAAGCATTGGAACTGTGAGTGAAAAAAATGTGACAAAACGTGGGGCAAATTCTGGAGACCTTTTCCCGGATTGGGTTCCCTTCAAAAACAAACATGGTGACGAGCTTGGAGAATTTGTACAGGTAAAGAAAAACAAAGTTAAGAAAAGATTAGCTCCGCCTATAAATTTCTTACTGAGGGCAGTAGCTGAACCTGAAGGCGAGGACTACTATGATAAAGGACCGGGAGGAGAAAACGATGCTGAAGATTATTATGAAAAGAAAGACTGGTCTGATGTAAACAGACCCGCAGAAGCTGCTGATAAAAAAACAGTTGTACTCAACCATACTGATATCTCTGACATAGATGGCGTAGTAAGTATACTAACTAAATCCGCCCCCAACCCTATCGCAGAAGCTATATATGATGCTAATCCTTTAAAACCAAAAGAAAGACAGGTAAAGCCAGAGTCAGACCCTGAGCCAGTGTCATTAGAAGAAGAAAATATTGAAGAAAAAATCACTTCTACTGAAGCACCAGTTCATCTTGCTTCAGCCAGACCCAAAACAACTATTGAAGAACCAACAGAAAAAAATAAGTATATTAATAACGAAGAGGAAATTGAAGAAGATGAAGAAGAAATAGCGCAAAAATCAAAAAAATCACTAGAAGAAGATAAAGAAAGCGAAGCGAATAAAGCCAGTATTTTAAGTAGCGTAGATGAACTAAAAGAACGTCATGCAGAAGAACAAAGAGAATTAGCTGAAAAAATTAAAGGAGAAGATATGTTCAAAGATGAATTCGGTAAAGAACAGTCTTCGGATGAAGCTCCAGAACGATTTTCTGGAAAATTATTAGACGAATCAACTGAGCGTTCTGAAAATTACAGAAAATTACGTCAAAAAAAACCAACTACAAAGCCTGATTATGATGAATATGAAGACTTAAATAAATCTATGGGGGACAAATATAAAATAAATGTTTTAAAGGAAGCACCAGAGACTACTTCAACGGAAACAACTAAAAGAAAAAAACTTACACCCATCAATGGGCGTAAAAAAGACGTACATTTAGAACCGGGCAAGGTGTCTGTGTTTAAAAACCCACAGTTGTTTATGATGTATGACGATAGTGAAGAGACAACAATCGATCCAGGCAAACAAAACAACAGTAATTTCCGCGGACCAAAAAAATTCTCTTCTAAATACACAACTATCACACCAGTTAGCAGTGACGAAAGGATTTCTCTAATCCCTGCTGATTCTAAGGAAGGAGAACCTACATTGTTCTTCCCAAAATCAAGGAAGAATAAGAAGAAGAAGGTTAAGACGACCACACCTGCATTTGACTCTACTGTCGCTGAAACGGTTACAGATAATTATAAACAAACTACAGCATATGACGTCACAGGATCAGACACTCTTGCGAATTCGACAGAGGGCATGACTACTGGAACTGCCGAAGTAGAAGACACGGACACTACTGGCACTGATGCGATATCAGTGAAAACAGATGCAGTGACGGATGCCGTTCCAGCGCCTTCTGATCATAAGAAAGAACATCACAAAGATGAAGATTACCACAGAGAGAAGGGTAAGTACTTTCATATACATTTTTAACGGCTCAAATGAGTAAGTTCGTATAAGCTGGGTTGCCAGTTCTAGTTTCAGAGTTAATTTGCCGCCAGAAAATCACAAGCATGGCTAGACGGTAAACGATAAACAACCGGAACTACAATTTAACGTATCTCAGATAAAAATACCTCTTAGGGTCACCCATCCGAAGACTGACTTGATTGTCCTTTGCTTAGCATCGGTGATTACATGATTACGAGTGCTACTTTAAACTGTGGAAAATAAATCAGGATAATATACAAACATAAAAAACGTATGTCGTGGTAGTATCATCAAAATTTTTATCACCTTTACAATGACTGTCAATCACTAGTTCAAACTTAAATGATCATATTGTTTTTAAAGAAAACTAAATTTGACACCCTATCATTTTATTATGGCTAAAATTTTCTTATAAATTAATCAATCAATTGATGTTCTTATGATTATAAACCTTTTTACCCGTATAAAAACAAAACCGACGCCAATAATACAACAAACAAAATAAGTATATTTTATTCTTCACTACTTTTAGAGCCTTGTAGCCAAGAGATGTCAAGCCAAGTTTTAACGGGCCGTCTATATTGTATCCGAAGTACGTAATCCGACCAAACTTTTATAGACGCATACACTTAAAATCACAGTACAAATTTCCGAATCAATCCTGTTTTAAATCTGGCTTCCAAACTGGAGGTCTTGGATTCAAATTCCACGGCATACACCTCTGTACAAACTTGAATATAAATAACTGATTTATGTATAGTAATAAAAGTTACGCTAGCGCATATCGTATGTCCACGCAATCAGAAGCACCTAATACGAATCTTATTTATAAAAAAATGGAGAACAACAATTTCAAACTATTGACTGAATAATTTATCAGTTCTTTCCGTAAATTATGATTTAACAAAGGACTTACAATGTGATGAGCAAATAAAGGAGTTTGCTGCGCAAAAATATTGCTCTATAATCTATCTAATACCTTTAAACGAGAAATTCTTGTATATATATATATATACTCGTATATGTAATCTGAATCTTCAACGGCTTCAACGATTTTCATGAAATTTTATATGCAGGTGGTTTTGGGGCTCATAAATCGATCTAGCTAGGTTTCATTTTTAGAAAACGTCGTTTTATCCTTGTTTTCACCCGAGCAAAGCTCGGTCACACAGGTACTTAATTTATTAAATGTTGATTTCTTTTGCGATAATGTCTCTCAGTTGCTATTTGTGTGTCTAAGGCATACTAAGTAAATAAACTATTTGAGTGTTTTTTTTCCCCTAAAACGTGTACCTACTACACTCGAACTGGCTGGGCGTGGGTCTCTCATTGTAAGGCCATACAATCCACCACGCTGGCTAAGCACATCGCAAATTTTGAATGCACATAACATATTGTAATTATTTTTTTAAGCAACTGTAATGAGACGAACGAGACGCTCTCCTAATGTTAAGAGATAGCGCCTGTCCATGACCATTGCAGCGATACACAGAACATTGAGTAGTAAAACAAAGTCCAGGGCATCGCTGTCTTGGCGCTCATTACTTTGAGACTAGATGGTTAGTCTCAATAGCTCTGTAATTTCCCTATCTGCAGTACCCTTCAAACCGGAACACAGTAATGTTTACACACTACTGCTTGGCGGCAGAATATCTGGTACTGCGATGGCACCTACCTAGACGACCTCCTGCTAAGGAAATCTACCACCGAGTACAATAGTATATTCTCATGTCAATCATTTAGTGACATCTTCATACTGATGTTTGGAACTTCTTGCGAGACCAGGCTGTGACTTGTAGAGATGCTGGTAGCTCCACTCCACTTCTAGATGTTACTTTTACCCTGGTAATTGCACATGAATCCGTGTGGCGCAGTAATTCTAATCCTAACTACTTAATATTATAAATCTAAATGTGAGTTTTTTTGTTACGCTTTCACGCGTAAACTACTCATCGAATCCGAAACTTTGCATGTAGGTACTTTAGGCCGTGGACATAGGATACTTTTCATCATCATCATCATCCATCAACACGCGGGTAAAACCACAGCTAGTTCTTTCTAAATTGATCAAAAGGTCATCCTAATCTTGTGTGTAAAACTGATGTCATTCATATCATCAGCCATAGATCGTTCACTGCTGGACATAGGTCTCCTCCTGGGGGGGTTTGCCAATACTCGCCACGCTTGGCAGGCGGGTTGGTTGGCGCAGTTAGGTGTGATTGTTCAAGGAAGACGCTGCTGCCCATCTTCCGGATTACATCCCTTAGCCGACTCTTACGGCAACCACGGGTAGAGAGGGTGGGGTGCTATTCTTACGCCGGCACCGCCACGGCAATGTCATTATGACGTCATTAATGACTGTGTTTGAAGATTCATATTAGTAACATAACATTGAACCTCTTTATAATAGACTTGTTTTGATTTACAATGGTATTAAAATCGTTTGGCAAGATTGAAAAACAAAGGAATGACAAAATATATTGTAACTAACTAGGTTAGTAATACAGGGGTTATTTTAATAGCATGTGTGCTTGCTTTTGATCGCCATCTCGACTGATGATAAGCGAAGATGCTGTTTACGATAGAACACGCTTGCTTAGAAAAAACCTATTCACGCGTGATTTGAAGGTACGCTGACTGTATTTATCAGGGAACCAATTCCAATGTCTAGCGGTTCGTACGATGAAGGTGGAATTAAACCACTTAGTTCGGATTTTTGGAACATCAACCATGAAGCGGTGTCACTGTTTAGAGGTTACAGACATTTTGTTACAATTTGGCGTGGACCACGACCACTGACACCTACTTGAGGGTCAGTTTTCAAACTATATGTTTAAACACAGTAATGTTTACACGCGAAAGCTACAGAAAATCTGCTACTACAAAAAAAAAAAAACAAAATGAGGGTAGGAGATTGCAGCGCCCTCATTATTTCATCGAAACGACCCGCACTCTCTATTCAACTCGTTGCCATGGCTGTTGCAACATGGCCAAAACGTCGGGGCAAATGTTTGTAGCGATAATAGCTCAGTGGTTAGCGCGGTCGGTTCGCATGCCGAAGGGCGTGGGTTCAAACCCCAACAATGAGCTTGAACTTCCGATGAAGGAAAACATCGTGAGGAAACCATAGCATGGTGGATAGCTACCACCCTCAAGTTTGAAATCTACCGCCAAGCATCTAACGGTGTGCTCCGGCAGCCTTACTTGAGAGCACACCTAGCCTGGAATGGTACTGACCATTCCAGGCTGGGTGTGCTTTACCATCTTCGACCACACCATCACGTAACATTAGGTGAGCTGTGGTCAAACACCAAGCCTGTCTAAGATAAAAAAAATAAGAAAATAAACAAAACTAATTTCATAGTATTTGGTGCGCGATTAAGACCCGGTGATAAACATGATGATGTGTATAAAATTACAAAAGTTTCAAAATTGCAATCTACTCTAATATTAAATACTACTGTATTTAATATGCTGTATCTCAGGGGATTAATTCAAAGTCAAGTTTAGTTTATGTATTTTATTAAAATAAACCCCATCTCATAGTTTAGAGAGTTTTAAACGTAAAAATAATGTACAGGAATGTAATATTTCGAAATGGTTTTGGAATCAGCAAAGTATTTTTTTCTGTTTTTGCGTAAAATAAAAATTACATGTAATTTGCCAAGACCCCCGTTCCTTCACGTTAGATTGGGTGACATTTGACTCTACACCCTCCCACCTAAACGCCTCACGTAATTTAGATGCTCCCTAGTGTTAAGAAGACATAATACACTTATAAAGTTACGACCCTTCTTGTGTTGAGTAAAATTATACTAGACAAAAATATACATCTTCGCCTTTATCGACATTGCCGACAGAATTTACATCTCACAAATTGTGTAAGACACATTTCAACTATCAAAGGTGCCAACATATCGCTGGACCTTGCCAAAACCAAACCCATAACACCAGCAATTGGATCTGTTTCCATTAGCCCGTACTATATTCACCTTATCAACCTTAACATCTCAGAAATAAGGTTCTAAATCATCACTGGTATCTTTTCCGAGTGATGTGACAAGATGGTATTCGATCAAAAGTACCCTAATTTCATAGACAGCGTTTAAGGGTCTGGGTCAGTTCAAATACAATATTTTTATCGTTATCTCGTATTTTTGGGCCAAATATTAGCCATTATGTCAGTTCCTTTGATGCTTGTTACGTGTAAGGTTTAAGGATAAATTTATTTTTGTTGTATTTTGTCTAGGAAGGTTTTCTTTAGCTGTTGTTTAGTTAACTTTATCTTAGGTGCTGAAATGTTTTTATATAAAACATAGGATGGTTTTACGTGCGTCGGAACGAAATCCAATGCGAATAAATACTTTTGGTAGTTGAAAAGTTCCTTAGAGAAATTATATAAATTATTTATTATCACTTTTTTTTAATTGGATTTTAAAGCATAACCCAGTAGTGCTTTTTTATAATGTAATGGTAATGAGACGATCAAGACGCTCTTTTGTAAGAGATATCACCTGTCCATGACCATTGCAGCAATACACAGAACTTTGTAAACAAAGTCCAGGGCATCGCTGCTTTGGCACTCATTACTTTAAGACTTTCGATGGTTAGCCTCAACACCCCTGTAATTTCGCTAGTTGCAGTACCCTTCAAACCGGAACACTGTAATGTTTCACACTACTGCTTGGCGGCAGAATATCTGGTACTGCGATGGTACCTACCACCTACCTAGCTACGGAGATCTACCACCAAGTAATAATAAGTAATAGTAGTATATAATTTCTTTAAGAATAAATATCTGTGTCAGACTTATTCGAAAGCCTACTTAGAAAAACTAAGAATAGCAACTTATTTCGTAATGCAACGAAACTCCTTTCAACGCACCGGAGCGTTCCAGATGCATTAGTACGCCGCCTTAACTAATGCACCGTAAATATTACTTTATGAATCAACTTAACTAAGAAGGTTGCGGGTGTCAATCAATTTGTTTAGAAACTTTGATGAAAGAACAAGGGCGTGTTGGACACTCGCAGCCCCAGTTCGCCGTACTTATTGCAAAAATACCTATCGATTTGTTGTAAATTTGCAAGTATTGCGTATTCTAGTTTTATGGCGTAATTTGTAAATATGAAATATGCTACGGTTACGCTTCGCCCGCATTTGCGGTATGAAAAATAACTTGTCTAATTAATGAGGTATATCTTAGATTATAATCTAGGGTACACCTAATTAATTATGTTAAGCAGTACAGCGGGTAAAATTAACAAGCAAAGAAACTTTTGCTTTTCTTGTGATGTGAAGGTTGAATTATTAGATAAATTTACTACCTGACAGTGTGAGATAACCCTGTTCAGTCTTCACCCATGCAAACATATGTAGATAACCCTTTCTATGACGTAAATAATAAAAGGTTAGAAAGAGTGCAAAAGAGGTTTATGTGGCACTTGACCTACTCGTGTTGTCTTTGCAAGGAACTTAAGAGCTATAACGCTAGACTTGAGCACTTTAAGATGGACTCGCTCAAACGTCGTAGGCACACATTGGATTGATATTTACCTCTACAAACTGGCGAAAAGAATATTGGACAGCCCCCGGATTTGCTTTCGGAACTATCTTTTTTTTTATTGGCTGACAGGCTTGGTGTTTGACCGCAACTTTAAGTGACGGTGTGGTCGAAGATGGTAAAGCACACCAAGCCTGGAATGGAACTGGCTCTCAAGTGAGGCTGCCTGAACACACCGTTAGATGCTTGGCAGCAGATTTTCAACTGGAGGGTGGTAGCTAGCCAGCCGAGTACTAGAAAGTACCCTACCACCACGCTATGGTTTCCTCACGATGTTTTCCTTCACCGGCAGCTCAAGTTCATTGTTGGGGTTTGAACCCACGCCCTTCGGCATGCGAACCGACCGCGCTAACCACTGAGCTATCATCGCTACAAATCTTTGACCAATCCTCGTATGTTGCTCAGAGTGTCGCGTTTTTGTACACTCAATTCTCGCTCTAACCTGAGATTCGATCCACTCTTGTCTAGAATGACTTGGCAGTATTGTGACATTTATATGTATACTTCTTTTTAGGGTTCCGTACCCAAAGGGTAAAACGGAACCCTATTACTAAGACTTCGCTGTCCGTTTCTTATCAGACTGTATCTCAGGAACCGTGACAGTTAGTAGTTAGACAGTTGAAATTTTCACAGATGATGTATTTCTATTGCCGCTATAACAACAAATACTAAAAAATAGAATAAAAATATATTTAAGTGGGGCTCCCATACAACAGACATTATTTTTTTGCCATTTCTATAGATAATGGTATGGAACCCTTCGTGCGCGAGTCCGACTTGCACTCGGCCGGTTTTTTCCTTCTTAATTTTAGTCATGCGATAATGTACACAACGTTGGTGCTCATAATATAAATAAATAAATAAAATTCAACGCAGGAGCGTCCACAGCACGTTAGATATTCGCAGCAATAAAAAGAAAGACCAACTAGTAACGCTGTCGCACCGGCTCGTCAAGTCGGAGAGCTCGGTATACATTCTGGGGCCCGCGGTCTACAACCGCGTACCCGTTTCCGTCCGGGATGCACCTTCGACCGCGTGCTTCAAAACCAAGCTAAGATCTTGATTTATAACATTGACAAGAATTTAAAACTACAAGTTTTTTTTTTTTTTTTTTACAATATTTTAAAACTGTGTCCATGGCAAAAGTGGTTTGTAATGTTAGTAAAATAACCCATCTTCGGTTAAGTATGACCAAAGCTTATAGCCCTCTATACGGAGGTTAATTTATCCTTCTCTTTAGTGGATTTTGCACCATACTAACACCTTTCTTTTAGTAAATAATTTGAGTATAATACCTAAAACTTAGACCTATCAAGAATCCTTACAATCTGTTTACTTAGCACCTTAGCGGAAAGCTTCTTACGTAAATATTAATCAGAGATTAGCCTCGAACTCTCGAGAGAAACCCGCAATCTAATTTCGCACTAAGGTTACGTGTTACGTATCAATTTTGAATTGAAAAAGCTAATTTTGTCGTGAAATTATACGAGTGAGTGTAATTTGTGATTGAATCGCGTTGTGGTTAGTACACAGAATATGACAAAGCAGATGTACAACTTCTAAGTGATGACGAGATATCTATGGGGAGAGTAATCGCGTCGCGATAAAAATCGCCTTGGCTCTTTTAGTCGTGCAAAAATATATAGATATATTTTTTGTATTACTGCCTTGTTTGTTCGTAGCCAGCCGTACTTCTTGAGCTGTGAAACTGGTGTAAGACGTGGCTTTGATTCACAAATTTTATGTAACAAGCTTAAATGTTTGTTCTATATCTGGGTGTTCTAAATTTACGCAATAAAAGTATGTAATAACAAAAAAGTACCTACATATTCTGTCACTCATCAGATTCCCATAGTGCAACCTTTTCTAAGTTAGATGGTGCTATCTGAAAATGTTGTTTAATATTTTTTATTTATTTTGTTCATAGGCGTAAGATTTACTACAATAAAGATTATCAGTTTAAGAGGGCTTTCAATTACTCAAAAACTCCTCTTAAGTCCTACTTCTTTTAGTTGAAGTTTGATTAATTAGATTATTAATCGCTTCATCACTGACTAGCATAAAAATCTATCAAAATCTACTGAGACTATTTAACCATTTACCATTTTTGGCCATCTTTTATAAATAAAATGTTCTGTAGTTCCAATTTTTTTTTGTCATACCTTTATGGGTCTTATGTATTAGGCATAGCAATGTTATATATTTATAAGTCCTGTACCTATACATATGCTGCAATAAACGTTTGAGTATTGAGTACAAACCACGGAAAGCAATCACATGATTCTTGATCGTTTATTCACTTTTTTCAAAGTTGTCATCTGTTCTTTCCTAGTGTGTGACTTGCGTGAAATCCCGCTGGAGTACAAGTTAAATGGCTGCCAAACAACGTGACTGCATTTGTACAAACAAACACTGGGGCGTAATCGAATATTCCGACATTTAGTAGAAAATACTGTATCATTAATTCTAAGGACTTACTTAAAAACGTTTCTTACAATTAATCTTTACTTAAAATATATCTCGTTTTCACACGTGACAATTTAAATTTTAGCTACAGTTAAAAGTAATACTTAACGAACTAACTATTTTCTGGTTTAACTAACTATTTTCTGGTTTAACTAACTATTTTCTTTTTTAACTAACTATTATCTGGTTTAACTAACTAGCACCTGGATGACCGAGCTTTGCTCGATTTTTCATTACCTGAAAACATGGATTAAACGATGTCTTCTATAAATTAAACCTAGCTAGATCGTTTATCGCCCCGAGCCCCCTGCATACTAAAACAACTCGTTTAAAGGTATTAGATAGATTAGATTTCCAGTTTTTTATTTTTAAATATAAATATGACATAGCAATCGTGCTACCACTTTTAGAGATAGACCATAAGGTAAAAAAACGTTATAAAAATAGAAAGTAAAGTTTCTTGCATAGATGAAATATCGCAATTATATTAACGGGTTTTTTAAACTGATAAATCAATAATTCCTCGGACAAATTAAAGGATTCTAATTCTACTCTGAAGGGTGATAGCTCAGTGGTTAGCGGGGTCGGTTCACGCGCCAAATGGCGTGGATTCAAAGTGAAACCCAAACAATTAGCTTGAGCTGCCGGTAATGGAAAACATCCTGAGGAATCCATAGGTTATTATTTAGTACTCGGCTGGCTAGCTACCACGCTCAAGTTGAAAATCTGTCGCCAAGCACCTTACGGTTTGTTCCGGCAACCTAACTTGAGAGCCTGTTCTATTCCAGGCTAGGTGTGCTTTACTATCTTCCAACGCACAGTCACTTAACATCAGGTGTGCTGTGGTCAAAAACCTTAAAAAAAAAACAAATAAAGAGAAAAACGTACGCGTGCTGTATATAGATAACCCTTTTAAGTAATAAAACCAAGTTTAGGGCTTCACTGTTTTGGCGTGTTACTACTTTGAGACATCCGATCGTTAGTTTCAATGGCCTTGTAATGTCTAATTGTAATCCTTTGATTTGTCCCAGGAGCTGTAGAATTTTATCCTCATCCGTACTAAATACGTCATCAAAATAGTTTATCTGAGTTATCTATGAGGTGTATCGAGTTTCAATCCCGTTGTTCTCCCATAGCCAAAATAGAATTTATGAACAAAGTTTAGTATACAATATATGTACGTACTTACTGCTTGCTAAGTTTGCTAATAAATTCTTTTTTTGGAGATAAACAAGGTAACGGGAACACTGGATGAGCAACTTTTGCCTTTTCTTGGAAAGTGTTTTTATAATCTTTCACGCTTCTAGTTTTCTTAGAAACTTTTTAATAATATGAAAAGATTTGTATAGGATACGTCAATTTTTATACGATTTAGGATATACCGCGATTAGCTAGATGGATTCTGTTAATCTTAATTTGAAGACAGTTTTGCGGTGATGCAAGCTCACATTCTGCACTCTCGCCGAGAGAAAAAATCCTAACAATATTCAGAAACTCGAGCTGCTGTTAAAGGAAAACAACGTAAAGAATTCATGGTAATACGTACTTTCTAGTTCGGCTGGCTATCTACCCATAACAATAATCTGCCCCCAAAGCTTCTAACGGTATATTCCGGCAGCCTCATTTGAGATCCAGTTCTTTTCCAGGCTAGGTGCTTACCATCATCGACTACACTGAGCTGTTGCCAAACACCTAGCCTGCCAACAAAATCAAAGTTATTTGAAGAAAACATAGTTTTATGATATTACTTGTATTTATTTAAAAATAATGAATAATGAATAACAAAACACTTTAAATTAATACTATTTACAAATTTATAAAAGTAACTTAATCTAAAAGACCGTCAGAAGAGGGATATGTGGCCAGAATGCTGGCAGCATTGCCACGCTGTATGGCAATGCTAATTAGGCATTGCTATTATATAGGCGTTTGGTCAGGTCCCGATATTGATCGTTAGCGGCCTCCACGAACCTAAGTTTCAACCCCAAACGGCACAAACAGATGCATTCCAAAATAACTATATTTGTGCATTTGAGTTCCATATTCTTGCTGAGTGAATACAACACGTGAAATCCTAGCGCTTAATTATTAGTTTCGTGTGTATTAAAATCCATTAAATACGAATTAACACTCTAATAAGAAATAAACACTAGTCGATTTTTTAAAGTATCTGATAGGAGAAAAACGTGCGTCCATTAAATCACTAAACGATTCGATATATCGTTTCTAATTCGTACATCTAGATAATGGAACAAGCTTCCAGCTTCGTGTTCATCTAGGACGTTTTAGGTTTATAGTGAATAGGTATATCAGAAATCTACGTGTATATTTTTGATCACTAAGAAGTGGTAGATATTCTACCACCAAGTAGTAGTATGCATACATTACTGTGTTTCGGTTTGAAGGGTATTGCTAGCGAAATTACAGGGCTGTTCAGATTTCCCATCGAATGTCTCAAAGTAATGAGCGCCAAAGCAGCGATACCCTGGACTTTGTTTTGCTACTTAAAGTTCTGTGTATCGCTGCAATGGTCATTGACAGGCGTTATATTATCAAGAAGCGAAAAGTCTTTCAGATTTCTATGTTTCAAGTCTTCACTCGAATTATTTGATCCTTTAGCTATCGATTGGTGTAATTAAATTCTGGATGTAGATGATAAATATTGAAGCAAAAAGACATATACACATTAATATAAATGTAGTTGTGCAACTCCACGGCAAACGCGACAAAATGTATCCTATAATACCGTTTAAGATCCCAAAGCAAAATCAAAATGTCATTTATTCAGTTTAGGCTCTGGTAATGCACTTATGAACGTTAAGTTACTTGTTTGAATCTACCATCGGCTCGTAATTACACTTCAACTGAGAAGACTCCGGCAAGAAACTCAGCAAGGCATTTTTTTTGTGGATCTTCAAACAAAATGTATGCGCTAGTACAATAGAAATTAATATTATTACTATACTCCGTCACAGCCCGTGAGCACAACCGTCTATGTCATTGCACTTCTTCGGCCGATAGCCTTCGATCGACCGCAATCTGTAGAGATGATCATCCCATACCGCGTTTCAATAAAACTAGCCGCAAGAGAATTTACAATCAATTCAACCGTCTTCAATTCAATAATTGGTATATTTTCACCCGACTAAGGGGCTATTCAAGTGTTATTTAAGCAGAATTTTAGTAATTTATCTTCATCATCATTTCAGCCGTAGGACGTCCACTGCTGGACATAGGCCTCCCTCATTGACTTCCATAAATACCTGTTGGAAGCGGCTCGCATCTTCGTTCCTGCGTTCCTTACGAGGTCGTCTGTCCACCTTGTGGGTGGGCGTCATACGCTGCGCTTGCTGGTCCGTGGTTTCCACTCTAGAACTTTGCAGCCCCATCGGCCATCAGTTCTCGGTGCTATGTGCCCTGCCCACTGCCACTTCAACTTGCTAATCCGTTGGGCTATGTCGGTAACTTTGGTTCGTCTACGGATCTCCTCATTTCTGATTCGATCTCGTAGGGACACTCCGAGCATAGCCGACAACGAGCTATGATCGTTGTGCGACTTTGAGCTTATCAAGAAGGCACATAGTCAGAGACTACGTTTTAGCACCATAAGTCATCACCGGTAACACACACTGGTCGAAGACTTTCTTCTTGAGGCACTGAGATAATTCAGACGAAAAAATGTTGCGCAGTTTTCCGAACGCTGCCTAGCCGAGTTGGATTCGATACCGATGTTTCTTACGCTTACGTAAACATTAGTTTAACTAGCGTCTTTAAAAGCGATCTTTTCCAGGCTACCTAGTACCGAAAGAATTAATTTTTTCATCATTCAAGAAAAATAAAATGAATTGTGTCAATAGCCAGGAAAATAAACCATCAGCATAAATGACATTGCTGACATTATCATCCCCAAATCTCCGCGTCCCCCATGACATCAAAAATAAGCAAAGCAAATACCCTTTTTGTAATACTTAGGCGGATAATGCTCTTCGAATGTAAGTTTGCATGTTAATTTTTGTTATAATCTTCGTTCTAGGATTTGACTAATTTTGAAGCACGAGAAGCTCTCCTGATGTTAGGAGACCTGTCCATGACCATTGCAGCGATACACAGAACTATGAGTAGCATAACACTCAACAGCCATGTAATTTTGCTAGCTGCAGTACCCTTCAAACCGTAACACAGTAATGTTTCCACACTACTGCTTGGCGGCAGAATATTTGGTACCTACCTAGACGAGCTCCTGCAAAGGATATCTACCATCAAATAAAAGATTTACCATCAAGTATTAGTTAACCTCGATGAAACATAATCATGTTTTGTTTAGTACTGAAAATAATAAATCATAACTCATCCATAGACTACTTATTAACAAGAACGGCTCCAATCGATAGCTATTTATCCGAGCTCAGTTATTATCCGATGACATCACAAACCAGTTTTATATCAATCGCTGAGCCCATTTAATTTTACGGATATTTGTACGACGATTCGGATAGCGGTCGAGCCACAGAAAGAGAAAAAGTGCCATGTAGGTAGATGACGGGATACGCATTACGCGCGGCAAAATTGTGAGCGTGTTTTTTTTTTTTTTATGTAACAGTAATGAGGCGAACGAGACTCTGTCCTGATGTTAAGAGATAATAATATAATAATAATAATAATCTTTATTAACATACATACATACAATTACCATATATACAAATTTGCAGTTTAACAATAGCACAATTTCACATATTTAATTACTATTTAAAATTTGCATATAAATTCGTAATTCATCGGGCCCCAAACTAGGCGTAGCCTGTATTTTGGTGACCCAAGATCACGACCTAGACGACCTCCTGCTAAGGAAATCTACCACCAAGTAAAGTTACTTCTTCACGCTCAAACGGCTGGACCAATTTTGATGAATTTCGGTATGAAGGTAGCTGACAACCTGGATTAACACATAGACTACTTTTTATCCCGAAAATGTAGCGGGTAACACAGCGGGCGCAGCTAGTGTTAAATAAATGATTATAATATCGTAAGTTTCGGTAGCCTAATTGGAAGACCGTTTCGAATCTCATGGCACGCACCTCTGTTTTTTTTATCGTTGACAGCCTAAGTGTTTGACCACAGCTTACCTGATGTTAAGTGACGGTTTAGCCGAAGAAGGTAAAGCACAATAGAAAAATATAATACTAACATAACACCATGCTATGGTTTCCTCACGATGTTTTCCTTCACCGGCAACTCAAACTCATTGCTAAGGTTTGAACTCATGCCCTTCGGCATGTGAACCGACCGCACTAACCACTACAGTATCATCGATACATAATTTGACTTTTATAAGTTATGTGCGTATTGCCGCTGATTTTAAACGGTGAAGGAAAACATAGTGAGAAAAACAACATCTGAGAGATCTTAAAAAAATTTCGAAGATATGTGATGTCTACCAAACTGCACTTGGTGTAGTCTTATCTTATCACAATCTACACATAAAGGTCGTTTATGAGAATCATACTAAAACCATTTAAATTTTTATGTAGATCCATTCAGTCATATCTCTTCAAGCAGATACGCTACCAAATGAGCTAACAGGGCAGTCAATGTAATGTTTACACACTACTGCTTGGTGCCAGATTATGTACTTCTGTGATATCTACTTAGACAAACTTCTGCTAAAGAGATTTACCACCAAGTCAAGTAAAACAAAAATGTATTAGTTTCGATTTAAAAATAAAACTTTCGGTACCATTTAAAACATCTAGAGAAAACTAAACTAACTTAAAATTAAATAAAAAGGCAAAACTTCTGGGTTCGCGTCACCGACATGCTAATTTGACGTATTTTAAGTTTTTACTTGTTTCGGCAATTCTTATGACTGCCATTTTTTTGTTCTATGAATATGACTGTTAGATCGTGTTTGTGGTCCCATCCAAAAAAATGTGCTTCCGTTGCTTTTTATACCAAAAAATGGTTATATACAAAAAATAAATATGTCAATGTACAATGACACTGCAACTTGCTAAATGCGCGATTTAATACTTAAATCGCGTATTTTACGGTTTTCGCAATTTTGCTGGCACGCTATATTATATTTATATAGTTTTAACAAAATTTGTTCCATATAATTTTACTAACACGCATCATCTGTGGTGACTATATCTGTGGCTGTGCCGACTATCTTCTTTAGTGGAAACGGAGGAAATTATGTTCTTCCACTTTATGTTTTATATTTAGTATTATTTTGGTGTAGTTAGATGAAGACTGCAAACTTTTTACTAACCCAGTTTTCAGATAAAAATAAAATAACTACTCAGTGTTTACGTCTTGTATTTGTACGTGTAGTGTATTTTAATAAAACATTTGATAGCAAAACGCAATGAGACCATTGAGACGTTGGTCGCATGTTAAATGACGTATGTCCATGACCATTGCAGCGATACAGAACTTTGAGAAACAAAACAAAGTCCAGAGCATCGCTGCTTCAGCGCTCATTACTTTGAAACTTCTTATGTTGAGTGGCATTAGGCCTGTAATTTCACGAGCTGGAATATCTTTCTTTCTGTTGGAGTTTTTCACGAGAATTTAAACATTACTGCTTGAAGGCAGAATATTTGTTTCTGCGGCGGTACTACCAAACTTACTAACTTGGTAAAGAAATCTACCACCGTTCATACAAGTCAGTGAAGTTTGAAAAACTTTCTCTTGTTACACTTTCATTAAAATCAAACTACATTAACTACGGTTATTGATGAGTAATTGCATAGCGTCCATAATAAGCTATAGTTTTCAAATATTGTAATCGTATAGACCAAGTTGACAGCTCTAATGTCAGAGTAAATGTGCCACCTGAAAGCCTTAAACATTACTTGACGGTTGTCGTTAGAAAAGTAGGTCAAGCATCCGAGATCTACTATTTAACGTTTCTACGGATTTAAATATTGTTAGTGGCATAGCAGACTAAGTCGTACGCTTCAAAATAATATTTTACTCTTTTTTGGCAAACGGGTAAAAAATGGTCCTTCACGCTCGGAAATTTACAAAAAAGTTGCTATTTTGCAATAACTTAAGTTTATATGTTTTCAGGTGGTAGTAGAGAACATCACGAAGAACATTCCGAAGATCACGAAGAGCATGGAAAGAAGGCTTATGAGGTAAGATTTCATACCTCAAATATACATTTTACTAGAGAAAACCAGCGGTTATAGCTTGTGCACCCATGTCTTTAAATATCTGGTTACATGATCGATGGTTCATATTATATCGGTCAAATAGATTAAACCTCGCCCTTAGATAATAAACTTATATGCCCCTTAAATTTTGGAACAAGCCCTCGTTAGTAAGTTCATTTAGGATATCATATGTGACGTTTTTGGTTTCATGATTTCTTTATCAGAAATACAAATATTTATATATTTGTATTTCTGATAAAGAAATCATGAAACATTCTTTATCAGAAATACAAATATTTATATATTTGTATTTCTGATAAAGAAATCATGAAACAGGTCATGGTCAGGTCATTTATCTATTAAGTATAAAGCACTATAAAGGACCATAATTGTATTTATTATTAAACAAAAAGTATTAACATTAGGATTATAACGGGACAACAAGTAAGGAACAATATGAACAATTTTCCCCTACAAACTACGCAACTTAAAAAAACATGTAAACTGAGTGTTTTTGAGGGGAAGCATTGGATTTAGTCAAAAGATAGAAAATATTAAAAGTTATGTATGGGATCATAGAGATAGTAAGATCTGTGGCTTGTTAATTATATATTCATGGTATATAAGCAGTATGTGTTAGCAAAAAATATTAAAATATTAACTTTATTCTAAGTGCAAGTGTACAAAGTATGGATTACATACAATATCTTCATCTCAGCCGTAGAACGTCCACTGCTGGACATAGGCCTACATACAATATAATTTCATCGTGTCAATTTAACTATATAACCTTGAGTTACAATACTCGTACATAAAGGCTATTGTAAATCAGGTTACATAAAGACACTGAGGTTCAAGACAAAGTAACTCTCGATTAGCGATAACTCTAATGGAAGCTTAGCGTCTATTCCATATTTCCTATTAATCGTGACATATGTCAATATGTCACGACAGCTTATATCAATTTCGAATATTTTTGGCTTTTCTATTAACGTCTATTGCATATTTCCTATTATACGTGACATATAATCACGACTTATGTCAATGCCGTAAATTTTTAGGTTTTATATAAGCGTATATTCCATATTTCCTATTATTCGTGGTATATGTCAATATGTCACGACAGTTTATGTCACTCTCGTACTTTTTTGGCTTTTCTATTAGCGTATATTCCATATTTCCTATTATTCGTGACATATGTCAATTTATAACCATAACTTATGTCAATCACGTAGATTTTTAGCTTTCCTATTAGCGTCTATTCCATATTTCCTATTATTCGTGGCATATGTCAATATGTCACAATAGCTTATGTCAATCCCGCACATTTTTGGCTTTTCTATTAGCGTATAATCCATATTTCCTATTATTCGTGACATATGTCTATTTATAACCATAACTTATCTCAATCTCGTAGATATTTAGCTTTCCTATTAGCGTCTATTCCATATTTCCTATTATTCGTGGTATATGTCAATATGTCACGACGGCTTATGTCAATCCTGTACAATTTAGGCTGTTTTGGCGTTAACGCTAATCGAATGTCACTTTGTCTAGGCTAAATTTAACTCTTGAGATCGAACACAATGTTCTGGATAAAAATATTGACGTTTTTAAATATATTTTTTACAAACTTTTCTGCTTCACGCTCTTTGGTTTAGAGAGACTAATTAAAAAAAAAACTAGAGAGCGCTCCACAGGACTTAAAGCTGCACTTACGAGCTGAGAACTGTACGTACTATTAATAATGGTGGTATTTTGTAACTAAACGAAAAATGTTACATAGAAAACGTTTAGAGCACCAGTCCAATTAAGGTTGTGTGTCAGAATCTGCAAATAGAAACCACAACGTTAAAAACAACGTCATCGTTGAATTTCTAACACATTTTTTTCGTAGAATTTCTCATCTAGAGCTGACAGATTGCAATATAAATTCTAACTCATATGGCATTATGTCTCGGGGTAGATGAATTTAATTAAACTAAAAGCGGTACTGCTTTAAAGCCAGTGGTTACTGCATCTAGGGGACGTGAGTGCTGCATATGAATAAATAATTAGTAGACTAAATCACAGTTTAACACAGAATAAGTTAAAGTAGAAACATTTTCATAAGTAAGAGTGTTTATTTATAGTAATTAGTATGTTTTGGCTAATTGAAGGCGAACATTTCTTAGTGTTTAATGGTATCACGTCTGGGTGGCGGGTCGCTGCAGGGAAAGGAATCTGTACAGTAATTAGGACTTGCGACCCAGGTGTACGTTTAAGGGCCTCTTAAAATGCTAATTAAAGTTCACCTTCACTGACTGTGCCCAACCAAACAAAACAAAGGATATTTTTTTTACGTCCTCAGTACCGAATAGATTATGTATTTCAGACCGTTTACAGTTTCAATCACAACATTATGAATATCAAAGGTAAAATATTTTTTTTTTCTCGATTTTAATGAACTAGTTTTTTGCTTCTAAAAGTTGTTCATTATGATGTTGATCTATGAAAGTTTATAAAATATAGGTGAATTCCTGTGACAGTCGACAGTTTAAAATTTTACAATTATTATTACATAAAATGTATAAGGGTTTTGGCGGATAAATCATGTGGACGCATTGAATTTTCAACGTCAATTTCATTAATTTATCTTTTTTAGTGATGATAGTTCAGTGGCTAGCGCGTTCGGTTCTTACGCGGAGGGCGTAGGTTCAAATCACAACAACAAGGAAACCATAGCATGGTAGTAGATTACTTTTTAGTACTACTCGGCTGGCTACCAAGATAAATATCTGCCGCCAAGCACCTAACAGTGTGTTCCGGCAGCTTTACTTGAGAGCCAGTTTCATTCCACGCAATGTGTTAACCATCTTCGACCACACCGTCACTTAACGTCAGGTGAACTGTGGTCAATCATTTAGCCTGCCACTAGAAAAATAACTTGTGGTTATTCGAGTGTTTTTATTCCAAGCTTAATTAAGAAAATTAAAAAAAAAACACAACCCAATATTAATAATTTTAAAAAAATACTCCGTATCATTCAGGATGATTACAAAAATATAACGATACTCCATACATCAAAATCTTTTTAGGCATTTCAAGGCTATACAGACTAAACAAACTAACATACTCGTACATTAATTTAAATATCTTTTAAACCCCTAAAACATTTCTCTTTTTTGAGTAGTCGAGTAAAAATAATTATGATTTACTAAACTTTTTTTTTTAACGCTGACAGGCTAGATGTTTGACCACAACTCACCTGATGTTAAGTGACGGTGTGGTCGAAGATGGTAAAGCACATCCAGCCTGGAATAGAACTGGCTCTCAAGTGAGACTGCCGGAACACACCGTTAGATACTTGGCGGCAGATTTTCAACTTGAGGGTGGTAGCTAGCCAGCTAACTACTAGAAAGAACCCTACCACCACGCTATGGTTTCCTCACGATGTTTTCCTTCACCGGCAGCTCAAGCTCATTGTTGGGGTTTGAACCCGCGCCCTTCGGCATGCGAACCGACTGCGCTAGCCACTGAGCTATCATCGCTACAAATCTAAATCTATTAAACAATCTATTAAACTACAGGGTTAATGTAGGAAAGTAACGAAACAACTTTCCTTGTTGCTTCCAAAACTCAGTCAAACTTCGTAGTGAAGTTGTCACTACTAGGGCATGACCGGACTCAACCTTGACTTACTTTATATGACTGACTGCTCGACTTATTTCACTTGTAAACTGACATGGCTTAGATACATCCGATCTCCATCAAACGAGAGTAAGTGAAACAAAAACTATTTCACTTAATTTATCTCTACATAGTATAAAACAAAATCGCTTCCCGCCGTCTGAACGCTTAGATCTTTTAAACTAAGGAACAGATTCTAATGCGGCTACCATCTATAGACGGAATAGTTCAAGAGGAAGGTTTATATACGCAATACATATATATGCACCGCATTAGTATCAACATGGGTGCGAACCCATGTAAAGCCGGGGCGGGTCGCCAGTCTATTTTAAAATACAAAAGTAACAATTGAGAAGCGAATAATAAACTATAAAAAATAACAACTGTCGCAGAAGTCAATCTATATTTTACAAATTGATACTAAATCTTCTCTTAATCGATTTATGTAAAAGTTTTGTCTTTTTTAAGTAGATAGGTCAAAATTGATACCTGCTTCTGTCAGCACACAAGTAATTTATGATCCGTGATATGTTTCCGTCAATCGATATTCGGCTCTCGGCACATTAATTAAAAAGCACAATATCTCGCTATCAATGTGTAATAAAATATTTATTGCGTGTACTCGTAAAACAGAATTATTAGCTAGAAACATGATACAGCTGACCAATTTACGTAAAGAGTTGGGTGAGGGCACCACCATCGTATTTCCTAAGCAAGCTAACAATCACTTTTTAAAAATAATTGATTGATTCAGGTTTTACTTTGCGGAAGTTCATTTTGAGTGTTCGAGGTATATATTTAGTTTATTTTCGCTAAACCATCGTTTCAAAAACAATCTAATAAACTAAATATATACCTTGAACACTTTTTGAAAATAGATCACACAGAGATGATGTTTTATAGAGATGCCCCAAGACTCAGCTATTGAGTAAACTGTAGGTATGTGCATAAGGGCATGCAGCCTTAAAACCACATCGAAATCGTTAAAACTATTTTTGAGATTTCAAAATATACGTATATACGAGTATATATATACAAATATCGCTCATTTAATAAGATAAACGCTTGATCACATACAAGTTAAACTTAGATATTACTTGGTAGTAGATATTCTTTGTCCTTTGTCTTTGTCTTTTGTATTGTTTTGTCCACAAGGTGGACAGACGACCTAATAAAGACCACAGGAACGCGCTGGATGCGAGCCGCTTCCAACCGGTCTTTGTGGAAATCACTGGGAGAGGCCTATGTCCAGCAGTGGACGTCATACGGCTGATGATGATGATGATGATGAGATCTCCTTAGCAAGAGATCGTCTAGTTTCTAGTACCACCGCAGTACCAGATATTCTGCCTCCAAGTAGTAGTGTGTAAACATTACTATGTTCCGGATTGAAAGGTGGCTAGCGAAATTACAAGGCTGTTGAGACTAAAGTCTCAAAGTAATGAGAGACGCTCCAAGATTTTGTTTTGTTACTCAAAGTTGTGTGTATCGCTACAATGGTAAGAAAAAGTTTGACTGTATACTGTTTTGATTTTTAGACGGTAACATTGAATCAGTTCCGATTAATTGGACGAATGCAGTTCTCAAGATGCTGGCCCATTGCATATGCGATGGATTTATATAACTATTTATTAATTGTAACATATTTAATAGGAAGTCCTTGGGCGAAAAGGTTCGCCCGACAACGTTCTGAACGTGGTGAAGAAAAAATCCTGGTACATAATGTTTGGTGGTGGCGTAAGTCGTTATTGTGTCGCGTCACTTGTTCTCTTTTGTTTTTAATGAGCCGTTGTCGTTAATTAGTGTTCGCACGAACAAACTCGGTATCGTTGCGCATACATGCTTTTTAGTTAATGAAAAATTATGGACAAAAATTAAAGTTGGCGTCTAATATGTCATGCCAAGAATTTGAGTCGGATCATGTCCCAAAGGGGCAGTCTCGTCTTTTATAAATGTCTGTATGTATGTATTTGTGTATGTTCTCAGCCCCAACGTTTTCTTTTATTGATATTGCGTTGTTTGTTCGTACGATTGTTGTTTCGACAAATACGAATTAACTATTTCTAATCAAGAATTTTTTCCTGTTGCAACATATCTTCCTAATTTAGCTTTGCTTCTCTGATCAATATAAAAAAAACTGATTTGTCTTTAAAAATAACATTCAATACTTTGTTTTAGGTACTTTAAGCTAAACTATATTCATAATCAAAACTTTTTGAAACTAAACATCAAATAGGTTTTAGGTGTTTCCAAAAGACCACAGATGCTTAACGATGGACGGTCCGGCCAGTGTTCGGATGGATGACATAAAACAGTTATACGTTAAAAAAATGTAGATGACCATATCTACTTACATTCTGGCCATTATGTTAAACGTTTTTTGACAGCTCATACAAAATAGACGTCATAGCTTTGTAAAACGTCTTGCTAATTATTTCTAATACAAATAAATACGTTTGATCTACTATATTACTTCATTACAAGGTTTAATCAAACTTGCTTTCAAGTTGGCATAACCTTGTTAAGAGGTAATGCTAGATCAAATCTATTTATTTGTATGACATAATATACTTTGCTAGACGCTTTACAAAGTTATGTCGACAATGAAGCGATTGGACAGAATATATGTAGATAGTTTTGGCGGGAACACGGAAAGATCACGTTGCAGCATTGTTATTTTTAAAACTTGTGTTTTTTCGAGTGTTTATGAATAAAAATAGTAGTGTTATTCATAAAGTGCCAAATTACGTGGGTAGGAAAATGATGTAATATGATTTATCGTGACTTGCGTGTTTTTTGAAATTCCATCGCAGCTAAAACTAAAATCACCACTACTATTCTAGGGCATGACTAAGACTTACTTTGAGTGAGTCAATTAAGACTTACTTTGTGTGACTTTAACTGTGACTGAGACTTGTTTAACTTTATTTTTCATGAAAATATTGAAATACTTGACACTGACAAAATTAAACGTAGAAAGTGCGACGCCAAAAATAAAAAAGAACACTTTTACTTGGTGGTCCTTAGCAGGAGGTCATGTAGGTAGGTGCCACCATAATACCAAATATACTGCCATCAAGCAGTATTCTAAAACCATTACTGTGTTCCGGTTTAAAGGGTACTACAGCTATCGAAATTACAGGGCTGTTGAGACTAACAATCGAAAGTCTCAAAGTAATGAGCGCCAAAGCAGCTATGCTCTGGACTTTGTTTGCTACTCAAAGTTATGTGTATCGCTGCAATAGTCATGGACATGCATAATCTTTTATCATCCGGAAGAGTATAAAGTCCCTACTTCAATGCAGTACGTTTTCAAATATTTTGGACAAATTAATATGTAGCTGATGAAATGCAAATGATTACACATTGCTACCTCATCCACGCATCATCAGATTGATTCATTGTTCGAGACAACGCGTATTGTCTGGCTGGTAGCCGTGTTTGGCTTCTAAACCTCATTGTTATCATAATAATCTATAACTAGGTATTATCATTAGGGACATTGTCAAACTTTCTCTCTTGCAAATTATAAATGTTTTGATTTTCAATCCTTGATTTGTTCAAATCAACACCTTTCACATTCACCTTTGAACGTATAACAATAAACTGGCCATGTGCGAGTCGGACTCGCGCACCGAGGGTTCCGTACAAGCCTGTAGATATATAAGTAAAAGATATGGTATTTTTTTTAAATGGTAATTTATGCTTTTCGCAATTTTTCCTATATCTGTGCTATAAGACGTTGCTTCGTACCAAATTTCAAGATTCTGAGTTCACGGGAAGTACCCTGTAGGTTTTGATTCCTTTGCGAGTGTCGAAAATTTGCGGTATAAACGGCTGTATCTTTTGCTTGCGTTGGCTTAGGAGTTTGATTTTTTCACAGCTCCAAGGGACAGTATTATTATTGTAATATTGTGCGTGTCTTGCGTGAAAATCATGTCCAACTCTTGACTATGATACGCCAATTATGATGATAATCTCTATTTTATTGTACACAATAGAAATCAAATTGAAAAATTAAACCTTAATAATAATATTAATATGTTTATGAAAAAATAAATATTACGAAATGCGTAAAACATTGTTACTAAATAATTATACATAATCTGATCAAGCTCAAAAATCTGATCGAATTATAAATAAATTATCGAGATGCCAGTATTTCTAATTGAACTAAATTTATAGAAGCGATCCGCTTTGGCTTCGCACGGTTGTTATAAGCCTGCCGGTAAAAATTCTCCAAATGACAGTGAAAACCGTATCAAAAGCTATTGCGTAGTTTAGAAAGCGAACAAACATATACGCAGAATGTGACCTCATTATTCTTTCCCTTACCATCAGGCGAGTTAATAACTTAATAGGTAGTACTTATTTGCCTTATTTCAGTAAAATAGTATAAGTTGGACTCCGCGGTTTCACTCGGGTTTCAGATACAAAAAAAAATACGTGCATAAACTGTCTGCATTTCAAATTTCATCAAAATCTGTTTAGCCGTTATAGCGTGAATATAAACAGACATACATACACACTTTCATAGTGATAAGAAAATTGTGCACAAAGTTACAGACGGTGGAATTTTCATACATGTCCAAACATTACAAATATCATTATAAAAATATGTCACTAAAAAGATAATAATTACTTTCAGTAAGTAATTATCTATTATCGACCTTATCACCTTGTCAATTTTTATTAGCAGTTACCAAGAATATCATAATATGTCATATAATCGTCACAAGACTTAATCACAATCGATCTATCTATATAAATAAATAATTTTCAATGATTTTCTTTGGTGATCGCATAACTTAAGAACGACTGAACCTATTTAGCTAATATTTTTTAGGGTTCCGTACTCAAAAGAAAAAAAAACGGACCCCTTGTAGAATCACTTTGTTATCCGTCTGTCAAAATTCTATCTCAGGAGTAGTAGAAGTAGATCTATAGTCCCTTAAAGCTGTGAAAAAATAAAATTACATATAGTCGCAAACAAACGCATATTTCGACACTCATAAGGGAATCAGAATCTATAGGGTACTTGCCGTTGACCTAGAACTATTAACTTTGGCAAGACGCATTGTCTTATAGTACACATAAAGGAAAAAATAAAAAAAAAACTGTACACTTTTAATTAAATCACAAAAAACAGGGTCTTCATGCAAGGAATGAGAACAAGAATTTATCATATCTACTAGTTTGTACGGAACCTTCGGTGGGAGAGTCTGACTCGACCTTGTCCGTGAATTTTTTTAATGTTTTTGAACTGTAAAAAAAAAGCCTATGCGTTAATCCAGACTGTCAGCTACATTCATACAAAATTTCATCAAAATTGGTCCAGCAGTTTGAGTGTAAAGAATTAAAAAACATACAAAAACACTCGTAAACCTTTTACTTTATAATATTAGTGTGATATTGTACAGAAATCAAATTAATTATCAAATTTAAAACAACATAGTAAAAGAATACAATTTCAATTTAAAAAATGACAATTATTCAATAACAATTATTAAATCAAATCAAAATAATATAAATCTAATCTATAATACTATTATAAATGTAGATCCGAAATAATAATGTGTGTTATTATCTAATAATCCTTTTCTCGCTGCAGTAACCAGTTGCCACGTGTTTCAACTTTATCCGAGGCATCCTTCCTCTACTCTATAATAATATTTTTTAAACTTAATACCTATTAATGTATAAACACCTACAGAAAAAACTTCTTTGAAAATATCGCAGACAATTAATAGTTTCTCTTAATTAAATTAAATGTTTTTTCTTTCCTAGACCTCCACTGGAATAAATTAAGTTTATCGCTCGTTGCCAGGAGTTTTTGTTTCTAGAAAACGAGTTTCTTTCCGCGATTTTATCTACACAGAATATAAAAACTATCCCGTTGCAAAGAAAAAGTGCAATAAAATACACATAAAGAACCTCAGACAACTAACAACCAGATCCTCCACATAATTGAATATAATATTCAAAAAATGAAACTAATCTACAGAGATTATTTTTGAGAGATTTGCCGTGGTGGTGTTGGCGTAAGAATAGTACCCCACCCTCTCTACCCGCGGTTGCTGTAAGAGTCGGCCAAGGGATGTAATCCGGAAGATGGGCAGCAGCGTCTTCCTTGAATAATCACACTTAACTGCGCTCGCCAACCCGCCTGCCAAGTGTGGCGAGTATTGGCGAAACCCCCCCAAGAGGAGGCCTATGTCCAGCAGTGGACGTCCTATGGCTGATGATGATGATGACAGAGATTCTGTCAGTTATCCTAACTAATACCTATTATAAATGTAAATCTGAGTTTGTTTGTTTGTTTCGCCTTCACGTGTAAATTACTCAACGGATCTGGGTGAAATTTTGCATGTAGGTACTTTAGGCCTTGGAATAAGACATAGAATACTTTTCATCATCATCATCATCCATCACCATGTAAAACGCGGAGCGCAGCTAGTCAGAAATATTTGTATATCGAATGAAATTGATGCGTTGTCGACAGGATGCAAAATCGTTGCATCCTGTTCATCAATATCAATATTAAGTTCCCATGGCCTTCCCAACGCTGAAGGGTGGGCAAAACTGTTATCGGAACCCTGGGAGCACTTTCAGCGAGAGATGTCCAATATCTTGCCCCAGGTGTATAATAAAATATTATGTTTTGTTAGAAATATCGACATGTTCAATTATTTGGCGCCGACTTCAATAGTAAGACTATCAACTCATTAATGCGATATCGACTCGAATTCCGATATCGTATAAGCTTAATTCCTAAGAACATGTAACCGATATTATGCACATTGCAATGCGCCATGCGTAAACTTCCTAAACTTACTTATTCACATCACACATCACACATCATCTACATAAACGTCCACTGCTGGGCATAGGCCTCCTCCCCGGTTTTGCCAATACTTCCCACGCTTGGCAGGCGGATTGCCAAGCGCAGTTAGGTGTGATTGTTCAAGGAAGACGCTGCTGCCCATCTTCCGGATTACATCCCTTGGCCGACTCTTACAGCAACCGCGGGTAGAGAGGGTGGGGTACTATTCTTACGATCTTTCTTCTTATTCTTATTAATTATTAATTAAAACTCGTTAAAAATCCACTAAATCAAAGTCAAAACAAAATAATTGATCCGAGAGTCTTTTCTACAGTCTATAAATGAGTTAATCGATGTTTATTCGTTGATTGATTGATCGATTGATTAACTCTTTATTGTACCAAACATTTTACAATACAGAAAGAAAAGAAAATGAACTTAATTAACAGGTTTAACAACTGTCTTCCTTAAGATGGAACAGATTAGAGGAAAAAAAAGAAGTGTTGTGTAAAACAAAAATTTTTTTTTTTGCTGTTGTAAATTTGAATTCAATCACTTTACCTTTAGTGAAACACTGACTTATCAAACAGTTAATTACAAATACAAATAGTTTATCGATAACATCAAAGTTACAGGTCATTAGTGTCTTATATACGAGTAGAAGCAATTAGTTTATTCAGTATTGCAAAACCATTGGATGGGATGTCGACAGTATGTCAGTAGGACAGTTAGGATATAAAACTTCATACTCTTCGAGATGTCAGATGATTTTCCGACAACTAAATAATGCAAATAAAATGCCTTTTCATTTTCATGTTGTAGGTACATCTTTGCAAAAGTTTCTAAAATTGTTGTTAATGGTCTTCAAAGCACCGACACTGATATTTTTAAAAGCATCCACGCGTAAATCTACGCTTTGAATATTGGTTTTTATAGACTGCCGTAACGTGGTCTACGAAACAATTCACACGATTTTTTAGCACTGCCTTCAGCACAACTGAATCACAAAACGAACAATTGCCTGAAAACGATTCCTTTTGAATAAAATAAAGATAGCTTACTGTAATTAAAATATATATGACCAGACTTTGACATATTGTCTTTGTGTAGGACTCACAGAAACACAATCCGTAAGTATGTCTACATGGACTATGCAGCCTCCCTTTTTTGTCAAATCCCTTTTTCTAATGTCAATTATATGTCTTTGGCATACTTACAAAACTTAACCTATTTAATGTTTCTTATTCGCAAATCTACTGTTGTTTTAATTTAAATTAATTTATTTAATGTTTCAAAATAACATATATTACAATTAATTTAAATTAGTGTGTCTATTTTTACACGACTATCCAAAAAAGAAGTTTAATGTTTTCAGAGTTCATGCAGGGCCGGGCTTGGGGGAGGGCAGGTGGGGCTAACTGCTCTGGGGCCTCAACAAGAGAGGAGCTATAATTTTTTCTTTTTTATTTAATAATCATTCATACTACAAACTCTAAAACCATTTCGAAGATAGAACTGGCCTGTTAGCTCAATTGGTAGCAGTTCTGCTTACTGACCTAAAAGCGTGGGTTCGATCCCTATCAAGGACAATCATCCAAAAAAGTATTTAAGTATATATCAATTATCTGGTTCCAATAGTACAACGTTTGCTTAGCTTAAGGATAGATGGCGCTGTATGGAAATATAGACGAATATCTTCATATATAAAAATTTCATGTCACGTTGTTTGTCCGCGATGAACTCCTCAACTACTGAACCGATTATAAACAAATCTTGCACACTGTGCGCAGTTTGATCCAACTTGAGAGATAGGATTTATATCTCAATTTATAATCGCAATATTTTTTTTTACATATTATTTGTTTATTATACTACAAAGAGGTATTATTATCTGTAAGTTCCATAAAATTTTAATAGATGGCTGTGTAAGGTAATTCACTAACCGGATTGAGTAAGTATCCAATAGATGGCGCTACGATAAAAGTCCAAACGTTTCATATGCGCTACAATTTAGGTATTTCACGTTACACGCGTGTGTTTAATTTGGCCACAGCAACGCGTGGCTGGGTCTACTAGTTTAATTATGTATATTAACACTATCGTTTTTCTAGGGGCACCATGAGGATACGAAAACTGCCAAAGGTCATCATGACAAAGAAAATCATCTTGGTAAATATGATGACAACGGCGGATTCGAGAAGCACCACAGCGCAGAGTCTGGCCACTACGGAGACCATCACCACGAAGAGCACGGGAAAAAGCACGCCAAGGTAAAGAAAAACTATAAGAATTCCATATTCAAATTGGATATTTCCCGAATAGGCTACATTTCACAGGCTGTGTGTTTGACCACAGTTCACTTGATGTTAAGTGACGGTGTGGTCGCATATGGTAAACACATTTAGCCTAGGATGAATCTGGTGCTCAAGTGGGGCTGCCGGAACACACCCACAGATGCTGGTCGGCAGATTTTCAACTTGAGGGTGGTAGCCAGTGATGTGGCTTGCTATAGACGGGCCCTGTATCAAAATTTGTCGGGGGGCCCTTCTACCCGACTTTCATTCCATAGCTCCACGTGAGGCATGTCTATTATTCTTTTGTTGGGGCCCCTGTAGCACGGGGGCCCCGTATTATTGATACGGCTGATACGGCGTTTTCTACGCCCCTGTTGGTAGCTAGGCAGCTGAGTTCTAGAAAGTACGCTACCAGCATGCTAGGGTTTCCTTACGATGTTTTCCCGTCACCAGCAGCCCAAGCTCATTATTGGGATTTGAACCCTCGCCTTTCGGCGTGCGAACCTGCCGCGCTAGCCACTGAGTTGTCGTCGCTACAGCATTTCGCGAATATGTCAAAATGACGGAATAAAAGAAAAGCTTATAGCAGTTTATGATTACACTAATTATGTTTTAATAGCAGTTTTTAAATGCGAACAATAAAAGCTTTTTTTTAAAAATTGATATAGAAATTATTCTATCTTTCATACTTAATGCTTATACATATAACTTAACTTTGAATTTCTTAGTACGAAGAATCGGGCAAGCACTCGAAGGGCCACAATACAAAAGGCAGCCATGACATCCATAAAAAAGAAGAATATGAAAAGAAAGTGGAATTCTTTGAAGAAGAAGGAGATTCTGACGAGGAAGAGAAACATGGCGGGTACAATCATGAGAAAGAACATTCCGAAGTAAGTGCTTTTTAAAGAACTATAAGAAATCCTTCTGAATTAATTATAAAGAAAGTTTTTTTTTTTCAATTTTGTAGCACTATAGAAATATCTTATAAACACTGGTTAGTGTTTGCTAGATATTCCTTCTCAGAGTACTTTCTCAGAGTCTCGAAGTAATGAGCGCCAAAGCAGCGATGCCGTGGACTTTGTTTTATTACACAATGTTCTATGTATCGCTGCAATGGTCAAGGACAGGCGTTATGTTATTTTTTAAATTGTTGACAGGCTAGTTGTTTGACCACAGCTCACCTGATGTTAAGTGACGGTCTGGTCGAAGATGGTAAAGCACACCTAGCCTGGAACGGTACTGGCTCTCAAGTGAGGCTACCGGAACACACCGTTAGATACTTGGCGGCAGATTTTCAACTTGATGGTGGTAGCTAGCCAGCCGAGTACTAGAAAGTACCCTACCACCAAGTGGTTTCCTCACGATGTTTGGTTTGTTGTGTTGTTTGTTTGGTTTGTTCACGAGTTTTTTCTTCGTGATAATATTTGTTCTACTTGTAACTCTTGTATGCACGCACTCTAAGCGTAACGCGGCAAGTGCTGTATTAATAAGGACAAATTTAGTTTCCAATAAATTATTGAAAACCATATTTATGAATTACCTACTCGGGAATTACTACGTGAAAACTCGGGGTATTGGGTGGTCACTAAGTAAAGGTAAAAATGGGTCACGTAGTATGAGTTCGTTTTCTAACCTGGTTACTTGAAATAAAATTAATATCTATTTCATTGGGGTCCAAATAAAAAAAAAACAAACAATGAATTAAATGAAGTATAACTAACAAGATAACAACCACTTTCGTTATAGTCTAGACGGAATTTCCCAATAACGCACAAAAACTCGATTAACTTCAATATCCTTAGCACTTAAATTGATTATTCAAAAGTCCCAACAAAATTGTTTTAGTTACAAAACTGAAACCTTGAATTTGAAAACGGCCGGTGTTCGACATAAAATGCTTCGTCGCTTTGTTATTTCACAGTCAAATGGTCGTGAAATTAGGTATACAGATGTTTTTGAAATGGCTACAAAAAGTTGGTGAAAACCATTGATTGATTTTCTTGTTGATTTTAATACCGTTAAAATCGCGGTTCAGATCTTGGGGTAGACATTGTAACATTCGATCAGTAATAACGCTAATAGAAAAATAAAAAATTTACGGAATTGACAGAAGCTGTCATCGATTTGTCACGTGGACAGATTATGTCAATCATTATTATTTCTATTTGCGTTATCGCTAGTCAAATTTTAATTTGTCTAGACGTCGGCGCGTGAGCAACACAGATAAAATAGCAAGAGATGATGAACTGTGTATCCTAAAATGAGTTTTTTTTTTAAATACAAATTGGCTTGCGTTTGATCGCCATCTCGCCTGATATTAAGGGATGATGCGGTCCACAATGGAAACCGATTCACTCGTGACTTGAACGCATCAAAATGCATTTGAATATACATAGTTTAAATGTTTTTAAGAAATGTTTTCGTTTAATTTGGAATTGGACTTTGACAAAAATATTTACGGATCCTTAATGGATTGCTGAGTATTTAACTACAACTCATATGATGTTAAGTGACGGTGTGGTCGAAGATACTAAACATACCTAGCCTGGAATAGAACTGGCACTCAAATGAGGCTGCCGGAACACACCGTTAAGTGATTTTCACCGACAGATTTTCAACTTGAGCCTAACTATTCTATATAGCCTAGGTCCACTAATCCATCGTTTTTCATTCTCAATCACCTCATCTCTATTTTCGTTAAGCTACATGTTACCATACCGTCCACATCGTCGCTTACCATCCAAGAGAGTTGTAATCACTTAATTTGTGAACTGAAAACAAGTTTTATTGCGTTATTTCTTCACAACAGATAAGCTAATAGGTACGTGAACAAATTTTATCGCAATATTTACGTTTTTTCGAGCGGTTAGTGAAAGTGAATGACAGTAATATGTACTGTTATTGCCGAAATGCTAGATATCATTTAGTAATAGACAATTCGGCAATGGGCACGTAAACAATTTCTTGTCTAACCTCTTTGCTGAGTAATTTCACTTTTTCAATATGTGGCAAAAGGTTTACCGTTGGATTTCATTATTTTCACAAGTAGGTATATATACTCGTAAATAAAAGAAAATACAAATCCTTTTCTAAATATATATACCTATATATGAACTTGTTGTCTGCAAAGTTTTTTTGCTTTTCAATTGTTTTTATGGTTGACAGGCTAGGCGTTTGTCCATAGCTCACCTGTCTGTGACGGTGTAGTCGAAGATGTACACGCAACTATCCCAGAAAGAAAAATCCACAAAAAAAAAATGCCTTGCTGAGTTTCTTGCCGGAGTCTTCTCAGTTGAAGTGTAATTACGAGCCGGTGGTAGATTCAAACATGTAACTTAACGTTCATAAGTGCCTTACCAGGGCCTAAACTGAATAAATTACTTTGTGATTTTGATTTTTTTGAAAAGGAAATGGCTTTATATATTGCATTTGCGATACCTGCATTTCAGAGATAATTTACACTACATAGTTACCTAGGAAGTTACGATTAACATGCTTAGTTGGGAGACCGTTTGACTGCTAATCTGAAGGTATTGGATTCGAATCCCAAGGTTCGCCTTTAATTTTTCTAAATTATGTGTATTGTCGTTAACTTCAAACGATGAAGGAAAACATCTTGAGGAAACTTACGTCTGAAAGTTTTTAATGTTTTCGGAAGCGTATGAAATCTTTTATCTGCATTTAGCCAGCGTGATGGACGGTAGTCTTTCTTTTCTTATAATGAGAAGAAGCCAGAAGTGGGACAGTTAATAAAACAAATAAAATTTTAACAAAAAAACCGACTTCGTATCGATTTCTCATGGATGCCATTGTTAGAACTGGACCAATGGGTTGAAATGGGACCACACAGGAAGCAACTTTAAAATAAATAAAGAATCATGAAAATCGGTTCACCCAGTCGAAAGTTATGAGGTAACAAACAAAAAAAAACGGTCGATTTGAGTACCTCCTCCTTTTTTGAAGACGGTTTTTTTTTTTGAACCCAGGACCTCCAGATTCGAAGTCAGACGGTCACCCAACCAGGTTACCGAAACTATAAAAAAACTAAATTCACAGTTACCTAACTTAAGAGATTTCTTTGAATATGAAATAAAATTAAATTACACTAAATTTTACTATTCAACACGTCAGAAATGTATTAACATTAAATAGAATGAAATTGCTAACTTGCAGCGTGGTGTGGCGTGGGGTGCCGTAGTATGGTGTGGCGTGGGGTGCCGTAGTATGGTGTGGCGTGGTGTGGGGTGGGGTAGGTTTGCAGTTATGTCGCTTGGGGTTTCCTTAGTTAGCTCCGTTATCCGTTTAGACTGGAAACTTTCCTACAGACCAAAACGCATCGCGCTTTAACTTAACTACAACTTGGTAACATCTTAATGCTGGTAGGTGTTAGTTATGCCACTTTTGAAATAACTGGAAAACATAACCAAACAGCGTACAAAAACAGTAAATAAAATAGCCATAAATGCAACAGCTTGGCCCGCCATATATTTCGTTAGTAAATATTGGCACGCGAAGGAAAAAGTTTCGCCATCCCTGCTCTAGTACAACGATTTTAGTGAACTGTGGCGCGTGGTTTCTCTCCTATTCCACATGTTCTCACCGCCTGCAACTCTCTCCTGGCCAGGGTGCCTGATTGTGATTTGTTTGCGGGTGAATGGAGTGCCATGTCTGCGTGTCTGTAGTATGGTGAGATGGAGGCGTGCAAGGAGAGGGAGATGGTTAATAGTGAATATGACCAATTTGATTGATTATTGTGATAAAATCGTCATAATTTCACATCATTCTGTTTAATATTAGATTTTTAATGTTTTGTGTTTGTCTATTTATAATTTTATGACTTGTTCAATTGTTTTTTTTTTTTTTTTTTACATCTATATATTTTTATTTTGACTTTGTTTATTCAATTTTTTATTTTATTTTAATTTGTTATTTTTAAGGACTATTATAATTGGCGTATTGCTGTTGGCGTATTATAATGAACAATAATAATAATAATAACAATAATAGTCCTTGATGCACGGTTTAAAAAGAAGAAGCTTGGTGAGATAGGAGAACTAGAACAGTCGTAATTAAAAATGCAAGGTTTAATACACATAAAGTGTTGTTTTTATTAGTCTTGCTGTAATACAGCAGTTAAGATGAACTTTACTATGTGGTAAAAGTTAGCAGGCGACTAATATGCATTTATTAGACTTCTATGTGACTGTCTAGAAATCTTACTTGATAGTATTTAAAAAATGTGGTTGACAGATATATTTGACCACAGCTCACCTGATTAAGATTTTCAAATTGAGAGTGGTAGGTAGCCAGCTGTGGTATTTTAAATATTTTTTAAATCTGACAGGCTAGATGTTCGACCATAGCTCACCTGATGTTAAGTGACGGTATGGTCGAAGATGGTAAACACACCTAGCCTGGAATGGAACTGGCTTTCGAGTGAGGCTGCCGGAACACAGATAGATGCTTGGCGGCAGATTTTCAATTTCAATTTCAAATTGGGTGGTAGCTAGCCAGTCGAGTACTAGGAAGTACCCTACACCACGCTATGGTTTCCTCACGATGTTTTGCTTTACCGGCTTAAGCTCATTGTTGGGGTTTGAAGCCTTCGGCGTGTGAACCGTTCGCGCTAACCACTGAGCTATCATCGCTACAAATATAATAGTAGATATTATTAAGTAGTTAAAACGAGAAAGGGCTTGACTCCCGAGCAAGATCCTAGTTATTATCTAGTTAGTTAGATCCTGGCTATCCAGCGTGGCAACGCAGCGAGTTTATGGGCACTTTTGAGCGGAGGTCTTTGCGTGGGAGCCTTTTTGACTAGGGATTTGTTGACTCGCGTTATCATCTTTAGTGGATGAGACATTGATGCGCGTCAACATACCCCTAATGATATTAACGTAGTAATATACATATAACGTATAGTTAAAAATAAAATTAAATATTATTAAATTGTGTGTGTAAGTGTGCGTGTGTGTGAAAGTGTGTTTGTGTGAATGTGCGTGTTTGTGTGGGTGTGATGGAATGTAAAATAATTTGTTTGTTTGTCATTATTTTTTGTGTGTTATTAAATAACAGAAAAAACAGAATCTCATAATATTAATTTCAATTTAATTCACATTTTACAGATCTATATCACATTCCAAAACTATGTATGTCTAGGTGCATTATAATTAAATATATAAATAGTCACTAGATAATTTATTAAAGAAATAAGTACCTAGTAGTAATAATTTCAAACTTCTATTTTCAGAGCGGAAGATTCAAAAAAGGCAATGTAAAGTCGGGTCACCACCAGCATCACAAAGGAGAGTCGGGACACTTCGACAAGGGAGGTCACCATCACATGCATAAGGTAACCTTCAATATCATATACATCTGTTAAAAGATTTCGTATATTGAAAGATTACACAAACGCACATACATTTGCACACATGCATACATAGAAAATAATATAATACTTGAACGGCTTCTTTCAAAATCACAACACAGTAATCCTAACTAATATTATTAAGGCGAAAGTGTGTAAGTGTTACTTCTTCACGCTCAAACGGGTTGACCAATTTTGATTAAATTTGGTATGTAGGTAGCTGACACCCTGGATTAACACATATGCTACTTTTTATCCCGAAAAAATGTAGTGTTCACGTGGGAACAGCGGGTAACGCCGGGGGCGCAGCTAGTATTCATATATATGGTGGTGCTAAGAAAAGAAAGAACAGCCATAACAAGCCATAAGTCATAAGCCTAGAACATCGTCGCAAAGTTGCTAGTTTGTCAGTTTTTTATCGGATTCATTTCGGAGAATGCACTTCAGAACTACGTGGTCCGATTCCCCCATGCCCATTTTTCTATTGGACAACCAGAAGCTCAATAAAGCGACTTCGTTTCATTGTTCCAATTACTCGAACAAAACTATTTGATTCCACGTTCATTGTGTGGACTGCTAGACAGTGGAATGTGGAGTGGGTGTTCCCTGATAGATACAATCTGGGTGCCTTCAAGTCGAGAATGAATCGGTATCTTCTAGGCAAGCGTGCTCCAACTTAGACCGTCCGCGACCGCCCGCGTGAGATGGCGGTCAAACGTAAGCCTATTTAAAAAATAATTAAGTGAGTCTTAGGAATGATTGTGAGCTGTGAAACCATTAAAGACAATTATATCCGTAGAACTATGTTAAAGATGAAATAATGTGAGCGGATATAGTGGCAAACATTAAACGTGTTGACCACTGCATAGTACTATTAAGACTGGAAGATGTTGATAAATAGAAAACATACAATTTTTTTTTTGAAGAATCGCTGCCATTCCGTATGTATCTTACTGTGTTACAATTTAATGGGTACTGCAGTTAGCGAAATTGCAGCGCTATTGAGACTAACCATCGAAATTCTCAAAGTAATGAACATCAAAGCATCGATGTCCTAAACTTGCCTGATGTTAAGTGACGGTGTGGTCGAAGATGTTTAAGTTCACCTAGCCTGGAATAGTACTGGCTCTCAAATGAGGCTGCCGGAAAACACCGTTAGATGCTTGGCGGCAGATTTTCAACTTGAGGGTAGTAGCTAGCCAGCCAGCCGAGTACTAGAAAGTACCCTACCACCATGCTATGGTTTCCTCACGATGTTTTCCTTCACCGGCAGCTCAATGACATTGTTGGGGTTTGAACCCACGCCCTTCGGCATGCGAACCGACCATGCTAACCACTAAGCTACCATCGCTACAAAATATCTTACCATCATGAGAGTATTTCGTTCGTCCCTTTACGTTATATATCTGTATATTACAGGGTCACAAACAGTCCGGCGGTCACGACAGCCACGGCAACCATGGAGATAAGCGTCACCTGAAAGAAGGGAAGAATGGCGGGCGGAAATGGATCTACCATCACGGCCACCCAGCCAAGACCGCCAATCTGGTATCCATAGACCGCCGAGGGGACTTATATTACCATGGACCACATTATTATGGCTAACATATTGGTATTTTTATTTCGCAATTTACCACTGAGCCGATTTTATTTATTTAATTAAGGACCAAATGATTAACTTTTTATAGCAATTCCTGTTGGGCGCTCACGAAAAAGCTACGCGAAAGTATACAATACTGCATACCCGCAATAAGTTTCGTAATAGCGATCGCATTAAAAAGCTCACAGTACGAGTAGTAGAGTAGTAGGAGTAGTATTAAAAACGTCAGATAATTCTAACTAATTATTGGAATAATGCTTTAGTGAAATTACGTATTGAAATTTAATTAAAATTGAAAATAAAAGTTTGCATATTTAAATATACAATTAGCAATTTTCAAACAAATACTTTAAATCGCCCACTTGCGACGACAGTGTGATATCTTGAATTGTACTATTTTTCGTTTTACTGATATTCTGAATCGCTATCTCGCGTTATATTATCTCCAAAAAAGGGATATTTTTTTTTACATTAAAATAATTACAAAAAAGAGAGAACACAAAATATCACGACATAGCGCTGTCTCGTTTGGTGATCTAGTTAATCTAGGATCTTAGATCTAGGAACCTAAGCTTCGAGGTGTGAAGTGCTCTCGGTTTTCATGGAAAACGTGACATCACGAGGACTCCACATACCAAACGTCAATTTCCTTATCATTTTCAACGTGGCAACTAACCTTACCACGTTGGAATAACGTGATAAGTTTTATTTTCAAACTGAATAATAAGTTAATTTACTTCCAAATGTGTTTTTTTATTCATAACCGTCTTCAAAAAGTAGGAGGTTCTCAATTTTTTTGGAATTTCTTCCTAACTTTTTTTTAAATGTATGTATACCGATTACTCTGAGATTTGTGTGATTCTTTTAGTTTGATGCGGTATAGTTGCCATTTGATCCCATAAAAATTTAACATAGTTTGGCCCAGTTCTTTTCATTTTATGAGCATTTCTCTATGAATTTTTTTGTTTATTGATATTTCATTTCAATATTAGTTATACTCGGATCACTTCATACATAATCTTAACAACAATTTAAGAGTAATGCTCATGTAAAAGTTTCAAAGCCGTTTTCTGAAAAACTATGGTTTTTGAGATGTCACACTGTCGTCGCAAGTAAACGAAATGACGTTTATGTTACTCCTAATTTTGCTAGTGATTTTAAACCTTTATGTGCCTACGATATTCTTATCTGTTTATAGGGTATATAACAATTCTGACTGTATAAACAGAAAATTGAATAAGCGTTGTTGTTTATAAAAGACAGATGTTCTCATGAACTGTAAGCACAGTTCAAATTCATTTCTAATATGTAAATAATATTGCTTAAGTAACCCTTAAAACACTGTTTGCTATCATCATTATTGCACAAATTCAACGTCACCATATGTGATAATTTTGTCCAATTAATTTCACAAACTGTGTACAGTAAAACCCAATAAATAAGTCTCATTGGGTTTGATATATATTGCAGAACGTTTCTCTGAATTTGACGTCAATATGTTTTTAAATTGTTGAAGCATGAGTCTATATAATATACTGTCTACTTAAGTTCTCAAATAAGCGAATTTTGTAATTCTTTTAAGAATAAATGTCTTTAAACCTAAATAAGCTTTCATACTGGGAGGCAATTCATAATAGTGACGATAACAAAATCTGGTGTTGCAGCTATATATGTATCATCTACATTCGACATATAATTTCACTACTCGGTGGCTAAAGGATCAAAGAATTCGTTACTATTTGAGGACTTGAAAAGTTGACATGGAAAACCGAAGAACTTCTTAGTGTTCAAGAATGTGTTTGTGCACGTTCACCACAATTTTTTTCTATTATTTTTAGTAAACTGATGTTTTTTTTTTTCTTATAATTTTTTTATCTGCTTTTAGTTTAAGCAAGATTATTAATGTATCTTGATCTGTCGTTGGAGCGTCAGCCGATGACCTAAAAAATAAACGCTAAAATTTGTCTGTACGTTTGTATGTATGTTCGTTATTTCATTACCGCAGATATTCTGCCGCCAAGCAGTAGTGTGTAAACATTAATATGTTCCGATTTGAAGGGTACTGCAGCTAGCGAAATTACAGGGCTGTTGAGATTAACCATTCGAAATTCTAAAAAGTAATGAGCGCCAAAGCAGCGATACTTTCGAATTTGAGGTCCAAGTTAGGAGAGCGTCTCGCTCGTCTCATTAATTTTACATAAAAAAACGCTATAACGGCTGATTGGATTTGGATGAAAATTAGAAAGGAGATAGCGTATTCCTTAAATTAATTATATCGTGTGCTAGGTAAAAGCGTAAAACGTTAATGCATTAAGAACTTTACTTTTGCTTTAGTAATTTGAACTTTACGCAGATAAATTCGGTAGACTTATATTTTGGGTTTAACTGTGAATAGGTAGAATATAATATAGTTACGTAGATATGTGCTAACCATATAATTATGTAAGAAAATGCCTGTAGCATACAATGAACTTATTTATTTTTATAAGTTTGCGTCTTTTTATTCAGATGCTTTTTATTGAGTTAGTTATCTTATGTTTTTTTTTCTTACTAAAACGTTTTTTATTACCAAGCCATTAAAGCTATCTTAGTTCTAGGTATTTTTTTATGTATAAACTGTGATGTATGACTTTTTTTTACTTTTGTAAATATTCTATAATAAACAGTTTTTTTTTAATGGTTTATTTTTTGTTCAAAACCCCACAGCGTTAGTGGTAACACAGCATTGATAACTTTTTTTAAATTATGTACTACTTTATACTCGATGTATGACGCTTGGCCATCGGCCTCGCATCTATAAGAATAACCTAAATCGGTTCAGCCATTATCAAATTATACAAACGTTTTTTTTTTTTATTTATATGTACAGATAAGCTTGCATTTGACTGCCATCTCATCTGGTGTTTTGGCTCTCAAGTGAGGTTGATGTTAAGCGAAGATGCGGTCTACAATTGCATACACTTGTCTAGCAGAAACCAATTAATTTGCATCTATTGAACCTAATCGAGTTAGTCATAAGTAATAGTATTAGAACAAACTTAATCTTGATAAATGTACATATTATAGGTACTATTTGACCTAATTATTGATTTTTTTCTTTCAAGACAAAATTCTCTGCCTAAAAAGTACCCTACCACCATACTATGGTTTCCTCACGATGTTTTTCTTGAACGCAGCACAAGCTCATTGTTGGGGTTTGTACTGACACCCTTCGGCGTGCGAACCGACCGCGCAAACCACTGAGCTATCATCGCTACAAAACGAATGTAATGAGCGCCAAACAACGATATTTCCTGGACTTTGTTTTGGTACTCAAAGTGCTGTGTATCGCTGCAATGGTCATGGACATGCGTTCTCTTACCATCGGGAGCCTTTATTGCTTTATTAGCCTCATTACTTTCACATAAAACTCATAAAGCGTTCAGTAATCCTACACGGTCACCCATCCAAATACTAATCAAACTGATACGACATAATGTTACCGTGAACTCGCATAGACTATTACCCTCTTGATAAGGGTTCTCATAAATAATAAATTAACTGGCTTCTATTACCCTGATTAACTATTAACAAATAGTTTGATAAATGTTTCAGGTTGGCAATTCTAACCTTCAACCTTCAATTTCAAACCGTTAAAGGGCACTTTAAGCTACTTATGTCATGCGAGCTGGCCGCTTCGCACGAGTAAGTATTTTACGAAATTACGAAATTGTAGTACGAGTGAATAGTTGAAAATTGTAGCGATGATGGCTCAGTGGTTAGCGCGGTCGGTACGTATGCCGAAGGGCGTGGGTTTAAGCCCCAACAATGAGCTTGAACTGCCGGTGAGCTGTGGTCAAAAACCTAGTCTGTCAGCCATAAAAAAAAAAATAACGAGATCAGTGCGTCACACGATTTTATCTAAAACACGTCAACGTTAACAACCTTGTAACATTGAACCCACTATCAATAATCAAGACTGCACAACTAATACATATGACAAAGCATTTCTTTATAATTTATCTATTTTATTTTTATCTTAACACATTGTAATATTTATTATGATATTGTAAATTGTATATTTTATTTGACTTGTAAAAATATACTAGGTACCTACCTAATAAATAAGTATACAGGCCGTTGCGTAAAAAGGGTCATTTTATTTGTTTACTACCTGAAAGCCCGGAACTAGGTGTACGTTGGCATCGCCACCGAAGAGGTCTAATTCTAAATCATCTCAGGACTCACAAAAACACACACAAAAAGTTGCATTAAAATCGGTTCAGGTTGAGTCTGCCAGATTAACGCACGAAAATTATTTTTATTGCTGATCCGCGCCACCTACCGGGCCATAGTTGAGGTAAAAAGATCAATGAACCCCACATTCTTAATACGTACAGCGAGGTATGGAACTCTGCCGGCGTCTGTTTATCTCGCGGAGTACAACTTGGGTGTCTTCAAATCCAGAGTAAACAGGTTTTTTCTAGGTATGCGTGCTTTATCTTAGACTACTACCTGCTTAAAACATCAGGCAGGGCGTTTTCAAACGCAAACCTAATTAATAAAATAAAAAAAAAACATTTTCGAATTTTTGCGAGAGTGACGAACACCAAATATTTTTTAATGTAAATTTAATGAGCGAACAAGACGCTCTCCTGATAGTAAGAGATTACACCTGTCCATGACCATTGCAGCGATACACAGAACTTTAAGTAGTAAAACAAAGTCTAAGGCATCGCTGCATTGGCGCTCATTAGTTTGAGATGTTCGATGGTTAGCCTCAATAGCCCTGTAATTTCGCTAGCTGCAGTACCCTTTAAACCGGAACACAGGAATGTTTACACACTACTGCTTGGCGGCAGAATATCTATTTATGTATGTATAGAATAGATATGGATTGCGTGGTGGTAGGGTACTTTCTAGTACTCGGCTGGCTAGCTACCACCCTCAAGTAGAAAATCTGCCACCAAGCATCTAACGGTGTGTTCCGGCAGCCTCACTTGAGAGCCAGTTCCATTCCAGGCTAGGAGAGCTTTACCATCTTCGACCACCGTAAATTAACATCAGGTGAGCTGTGGTCAAACACCTAGCCTGTCAGCCATAAAAAAAAAGATTTGCAATCGGTGCACAGAGGCTAGCAAATGCAGGCTTTACTAAAACAAGTGGTGTTTCAAGAGATAATCTGTCTTTATTATATATACTATTATTACTCAGTAATAGAAGTTATAATAGCGCGGTAGCGCTCGGCCTAAGGCCTCGAAGTATCGCGTATAAAACACGCTTGTATTTATCGGACTTATAATAACGAATCCTATGACCCCCAAACTCGAGGAGTTTACTTTAAGCCACTGAAGAGGTCCACTATCACCTCTTGGTTCCATCGTCAGATCAGCTCTAAGATACCATATTATGTATTGTCATCCAAACTACATACAAAGTTTCATTTCGATAAGACAATTTTACTAGTAGTAGGATAAAATTTACTTCCAAGATTTGATTACATTAGTTAGTCTGTTAGTTATAAGCTGTCCCACTGCTGGCGCGGGGCTCTTCTCATTGTGAGAAGGACAAGGCTTTATATATCTGCGAGAAGTTTTTTAAAGAAGTCTCAGACAGACATGTAGTTTTCCTGACGATGTTTTCCTTTACCGTTTGAAGTTATCTTCAATACGTACATAACTTAGAAAAGACAGAGATGCCGTGGGAATCCAATCCAGAATCTCCAAATTGGAAGCCATTCGGTCTCCGAACAAGGCCCCCAATGGCTTTGAAAATCTATTTGTTTAGAAAGTCGATAATTACTTATGTGTTTACGGAAAACATCACAGGATACTAAATCACTTTGTTCGCATGTCGTCGGTCGAGTTGTTTGCGGTTACTGCATATTATAATTATAATCAAACCTGTCGGACACGCGGCTTGCGGTGAAGGACATAATTATGTAAATGTGGTCGGCTAAAACAGCAAGTAGATCTGTCCAGCCCACGTAATCGGAGCTGCTCAAAGCGGTACCTATTAGACACTAAGGAAATAGCTGTGTAACCACATATGGCTGCGCAATATGGTTCATAACCGCATTGCTTTTTTGTAAGCGCTCAGAAGTTTAGAGTACAGGGGTAGCTAACATTGTCAGCCTCAAGCACACGACGCTCCGTAGATACTAAACTTTTTAGCATTCAATGCTATCCCCCCTTGCAGTCGTGCTTTAGTAATGTAGTAGCGACTTTACTATAATATAAGATTATAAGATTTTGATTAAGATAATATAAGATTGCCGTGGTGGTGCCGGCGTAATAATTGTACCCCAACCTCTCTACCCGTGGTTGCCGTAAGAGTCGGCTAAGGGACGTAATCCGGAAGATGGGCAGCAGCGTCTTCCTTAAACAATCACACTTAACTGCGCTCGCCAACCCGCCTGCCAAGCATGGCGAGTATTGGCAAAACCCTCGGAGGAGGCCTATGTCCAGCAGTGGACGTTCTATGGCTGATGATGATGAATATAAGATTCGATGGAGTTTTTGAAGCAACAAGGAAAGTCACATTATATCACTTTCCCACACTCGAGCTTGTAATTCGACACTTAATGAATAAAACACCACTATTTTTATACATACACACTCGAAAAAACACTAGTTTTGGAAAAAAAATACATTGGGGCGACACGACTCTTTCCGCGTTCCCGCTAAAACTCCAAGAGATTATTGAATTACCAGTAATTTTTTTTTAATTGACATTTACCTACTCATATTGGCATAATATGTTATGATTTTGACATTTTAAACGTTAGTTTTAAATATAAATAGAAAAATGAGCCGTAACTTTGGTGTTATCAACAAAACACCAAGTCGGGGGTGTGTCTCTGAATTACAATAGCTTATCTTAAGAACATACTGTTAATAAATACAATTTAGGCAAATCGCATAGAGGGCCTGTTTGGCGCGTGAGACACTCGTGATAACAATAAAGATTAGGGTAGCACTGTGTGGCGGAGGCGTGTCCACAGAAGAAGATAAACATATAATTTCAACATTCGCATTATTTAATTATTATCAATGATTCATATACCTAGATAAACCCAAGCAGAACGAGTTATTGTACTTTTTCCTCGTTAACGTGGACAATAGAAAGATAATGTGGAATGACTAATCGCGGGCGATTCCATAAAAATAATGTGTTCTTACTTTTGCTGCTTTAATTTTGCACCTGATGTTAAGTGATGATGCGGTCTATTCATTTGACTAACTTTCCCCTTCCTATATTGTAAAAAAAATATTGTAACTAAATGTTGACAAAGGTCACGGAAACAGGTGTCAGGGGAGCGTATATTTAAAAAAAAATTTACTATATTCGTTGTTATTAACTTAATAATATGATATTATTATATAATATATTATCACATTATCTTTAGCGGAAAATTAAAACATGAACAAAAAACTATTTACAAATTACATCCTCACATCATCAGCCATAGGTCGTCCACTGCTGGACATAGGCCTCCTCCTGGGGGGGTTTTGCCAATACTCGCCATGCTTGGCAGGCGGGTTGGCGAGCGCAGTTAGGTGTGATTGTTTAAGAAAGACGCTGCTGCCCATCTTCCGGATTACATCCCTTAGCCGACTCTTACGGCAACCACGGGTAGAGAGTGGGGTGGGACTATTCTTACGCCGGCACCACCACGGCAAACAAAAAATTATGTACATCCTAACATATATAAACTACTGGTCTAGGAACTAATAAATTAAAATAAAATAAACGAATCTAAAAGGCCGCTACCAATGGGAAGAGTTCCCAAAACGCTGGCCCCATTGCCGCGTTGTAAAGCAATACCCACACGTTGGGTAAAACAAAGGCTAGCGTTTTGTTCACGTGTGGCGTCGACTTAATAATTAATTATATATAGCTAAATTTTTTCAAAGTGTAATTGCAATTTTTGTAACACGTGACATGCCTGTGACATTATAATTATTTATGGCCAATTAATATTACTGATTACAGACTAAAGCCGAAACAGGAAAAATATGCAAATACAAGTTTCGCCGCACGATCGAATGGTTACTATTCAATAAACTTGTTGTCAACGGGATTCTGGTACACTTACCCAGTACCCTTCAATGCGAAAGATCCAAGTCTCCAAGTCAGGCATCCAACAATAGCGCGCTGGAATGACAGTACCTGGATGACCGAGCTTTGCTCGGCTGAAAACGATGTTTTCTAAAAATAAAACCTAGCTAGATCGATTTATCGCCCCCGAAACTCCCTGCATAATAAATTTCATGAAAATCGTTGGAGCCGTTTCCGAGATTCAGATTATATATATGTATATATATAAATATATATATATATATTTATAAACGACCTATTACCTACCTAGTGGACGACCTATGGCTGATGATGTGAGGATGTAATTTGTAAATAGTTTTTTGTTCATGTTTATAAATATATATATTTATATTTATATATATATATAAATATATATATATATATATATTTATATATATATATATACAAGAATTGTTCGTTTAAAGTTATTAGACAGATAATAAAACATTTCTACAACAATCGGACACTGCTGATGCAGTGTTAATTAATAATTTTCGTTAACTAACCCGCTAACTTTAACATACTTATCTAGAATATGCAAAATATGTACTGCAAACAAGATAAACTGATCAAGCTTTCTTACAAGATAATTATTTTACACAAACGTATCATGCGCGATGGAAACATGGCATCTTAAAGTCAAACTGTAACTAATTAATTGCAGCGCGAATATAGTATAGCTGCGTCGTTCTGTAGGCAGAACCGAACGAGAGGGAGAACTGATGTACTCGTCCGCAAATATTTCCAGTATGTATAAAAGTATGTATGTATAGAAATAAAATAAATAAATAATAATAAACATCATAGGACACGTTACACACAGCGCCATCTGACCCCAAACTAAGCAGAACTTGTGTGATGGAAGTCAGATAACTGATAGAATATATAAATTCTTTTTTTTTGTAAATACATACTTTTATACAGAACACCCAGACACAGAACAAACATTTGTTTATACCATAAAATGTTTGACCTTGACGGGAATCGAACCCACGTCCTACAGCTCAGGCAGACATACCACCAATGAGCTAACAGGGCTGTCTAATAAAAGATGTGTTGATCCATAAAATTAATTTAAAAAAATATCTTAATTATAAAAAATATCTATTTGGGCAATTAAATTCTTTACTATATTATATAGGTCCGGCAGCATAGTTGTGAGACAATCTGGCTTCCAATCAGGATGTCATGGGTTCGAATCCTACGGCACGCACCTCTGTCTTTTCTAAGTCATATGCGCACTACCGCTGACTTCAAACGGTGAAGGAAAACATTGTAAGGAAACCTTCATGTCCGGGAATTCGTAAAAAAGTCCTCGAAGATGCGGTCGACGTTTAGATTTAGAGAAAGTGATAAATGTCAGTGATTTTTTTTTTCTATTTGTTCTAATAAAAAAGAATTCTAAATTAATAAAGGATAATAGATAAAATTAGATATATGTACGATAACATATAGAAAGTATTATGAACCGTAATGATGAAATGAAGAAATAGACAAGTAAATGCTAATTTATTACGATTATAAATACAGATAAGTAATATTGTATTTACTCGGTACGAAAATAGGAAGAATGATTTTTATGCCCAACAATGATCTTGAGCTGCCGGTGAGGAAACATCATGAGGAAACTATAGCATGGTGGTAGGTGCTTTGTAGTGCTCGGTTTGCCAGCTACCACCCTCAAGTTGAAAATCTATCGCCAAGCATCTTTTTTTTTATGGCTGACAGTCTAGGTGTTTGACCACAACTCACCTGATGTTAAGTGACGGTGTGGTCGAAGATGGTAAAGCACACCTAACCTGGAATGGAACTGGCTTTCAAGTGAGGCTGCCGGAACACACCGTTAGATGCTTGGTGGCAGATTTTCAACTTGAGGGTGGTAGCTAGCCAGCCGAGTACTAGAAAGTACCCTACCACCACGCTATGGTTTCCTCATGATGTTTTCCTTCACCGGCAGCTCAAGCTCATTGTTGGGGTTTGAACCCACGCCCTTCGGCATGCGAACCGACTGCACTAACCACTGAGCTATCATCGCTACAACCTAACGATATATTCCATCAGCCTCACCTGATAGCAAGTTACCAATGCAACAAATTCTACTTGGCGGTAGATCTCTTTAGCAGGAGGTCGACTTGGTAGGTACCACCGCAGTACCAGATATTCTGCCGTAGTAGTGTGTAAACATTACTGTGTTCCGGCTTGAAGTACTGCAGCTAGCAAAATTACTGGGCTGTTGAGATTAACCATCTATTGTTTCAAAGTAATGAGCGCCAAAGCAGCGATGCCCTGGACTTTGTTTTGCTCCTCATTGCTCCGTGAATCGCTGCAATGGTCATGGACAGGCGTTATCTCTTGCCATCAGGAGAGCGTCTCGTTCGTCTCATTACATTTTCATTAAAAAAAAAAATACAAACTAGGTGAATTTACCATCTTCGTCTTCTTCGTTCCTCAACATAAGGTGTGATCAAACATTTAAGATGTCCACTCACAAAAAAGATTTTAAGCAAACAGCCGGGCTGCGTAAGAATAAGTTTGATGCCTAATATTTAAAAAAAAATCTAGCAACACGACCCATACTCACCAAAAGACCACCACAATGGTCAAAATGGTCAATGGTCTAATGGTCCTCACTGTTAGATGTCACCAATTTCGGAGGCACAAATACATTGCCAACTTTATCAGTAACGGGTCATAAATAAGAAGTACCTGGATGACCGAGCTTTGCTTGGCAGAAAACACGGATAAAACGACGTTTTCTAGAAACGAAACCTAGCTAGATCGATTTATCGCCCCCGAAACCCCCTGCAAAACAAGTTTTTTTTCATGGTTGACAGGCTAAATGTGTGACCACAGCTCACCCGTTGTTAAGGGACAATATGGTCGAAGATTGTAAACCACCTAACCTGGACAGGAACAGGTTCGCAAGTGAGGCTGCCGGAACACACCGCTAGATGCTTGGAGGCAGATTTTCAACTTGTGTGGTAGCTAGCCAGCCGAGTACTAGAGAGTACCCTACCACCATACCATGGTATGTATAGGTTTAGGTTAGGGTAAGTTTTTATTTGGCACAACATATTATTGTTTATGTATATATTATATATATAATCCTTTGCATATACATATGTATATTAATAAAAGCACAGATAGCTATCGTGATCGCAACGTGGCATATACATAAGCACGGTCACTTATTAAGCCACAGATTTAATAACAGTTGCTTCTTACGTGGACTAATTGAACTTTATCCTAAGCCATGCTAAGCCAATCCTAAGTTATTAAACTAATCAGTATTTTTGTTGGATATCAGAATTACATCAGCAAATATGTTCGCATTTCATTTTAAAAGAGGAAAATATGCGTTAAACCTAGCTGCGACACGCGGTTTACTCGTTTAAAGGCAAAGCTTTGTTTTACTTATACAGCACCACTTATGTTTGATTATGTCGGCTTCTCCGACTATAGTTTCGCATCCGATGGCCTTTTTCAAGGAGTCAAGGCAGAGTACAACGCGCGCGCGGCCTCGTTTTACTTCGCACATAAAGCCGCTGCGCACCTCGCTCGAAGGCACCGGTTGGTACGCAAGCGGAAAACAAAAATGTGTTAACCACGTCAGTTCCTATAGTAAAACTTAATATCATTTCACGAAAAATTTCATTTATATTTAATCTTATAATAAAAATTATATATTGAATTCCTTAAACTAAAATAATCCGCCCTTGACTGATCACGAAAATTAAAAGAAATTACCTTTAAATTAATGCGCTTTACAATCGTAAGGTCGCAAATTCGATCCGGACACCTAATAAATATTTTTTTAAAATTTGTATATACACAATCATACATTTTCCCATAGGGGTATGCAGAAACTATGTATATCTTTACCCTTGCACATCCTAGCACACATCTTTCACTTCTTTTACTTCTACATTGTCTTCAATCAAATATCAAAATTAATGACGTTTTAAAGGAAGTCCAGGTTACAAGTACTCACTGTGCCTACCTGTAACCTGGTCTTTTAAAACCCCCCGATAGTTGTATATTTGGGTCATACGATGTTATCAAAGACATATTTTCTCTCCTAAATTCTGGTTCCAAAGTGATCATAAATCAAAAGTAACTCTAAAGTTCAATTTACGAAGAATTATATTTTTAAATCCCGGCAGTTATTGTACATACTCGTATATCCATAATCCGCCTCAGTTTATAGAGCCTGATAAAATATCGATTGATTGTGATGATAAGTCTATCTGTCACTTTTTATATAAATACAGTTGTTTTGCGGTTCACAAACATTGTTAGCAAAGACTCGATCTCAGTTAACAATCCTACAAAAGCAAAAACAGCAAAAATGACGAAGTTTGTCGTTGTGCTACTAGTGGCTATCGCTGGACAGAGCTTAGGTGACTCTGTTACAGGTGGAACAAAGCTCATTTCTACCATACTTGTAAGCAAATTTATTCACCTTTCAGATGCTTTATTCGAAATCCTCCAAAATTTGGGGTTGTTTGCCTAACTACTAAACCAAAGCCATTAATTGTAAAAAAATTATTTAAGGACCTATATTCAATGGACATGGAAAAAATCAGTTCTTCCATAGAAAACTATAGTTATCGACGAAATATATAGAAGAGCTGTTTCATTCTCGCTATTTTATTTGGTCCCTCAGTAAACTTTGTTTACAATAAATCCTCCTTTTGGGCTTAATATTAACGTTTCGCGTAATCTTGTTCAGAGTAAATAAAATAAAATAAATCTTTGACTATTTAGTCAAAGATTTTCAATTTTGCAAATAAATGGTAAATCCAAGTTTTTTTTAAGTTTTACTGTTTTATATTTTAGATGCATCGTCATGGAGACAGGACCCCGATCTCTTCCACTGCTGCCTTAAGCACAGACCCTGACGCTGTTGATGCGGCTTCAGCTCCTTATGGTTATGGGCAACTTACTGACGTGAGTATTAACCATTTAATCTTAAAGATCTAGCAAAAACCATATTTGGTCGCAATTCTTCATGCCGATCTAGTTGTTTTCAACAGCAACCCAAAAATGTTTTCTTTATAGTTTTTAACAAGTATTTTTCCAGGTTGGCAAACGTCGTGCCTACGCCTTGGGTAAGACCATCCGCGAGCGCTACGATGAGCTCCTCTCCCCAAAGTACAACAATTCCGAAATCTATATCCGCTCCACCGAATACACTCGTGCCAAGATGACTATCCTCAACGCTCTGGCGGCCATCTACCCTTCTTACCCCGGCAGCTGGAGTGAGGAAATCAATTGGGTTCCCACACCTTATACCACTGTTCCCGCCAAATATGACTTCGTAAGTGCATTCAATTAATTCAAAAGATAAAACCTCCTTAAAAGTTTAAAGATTTCAAATTTAATCTTGTGATTTGTACTCTGCAGAACTTATTCAACATAAACTGCCCGAACTTCCTGACCGGTTATACTGCACTAATAATGACTAGCCCCTCTAGTATGGACAAGTACTTCGATACTCTTAACGTCATTGCTGCAGTGTCGGGTTATAACCTGACTTCTATGCCTGTCATAGCCGCTTACAGTTTTTACGATGTTTACGTCAGCCAGGTAAGCGCAGAATACATATTTATGCAAAAGATTTTTTTTTAACTTTTCTCCTTGTAGCGTTTCAAGGGAACATTATTTTGATGTATACTTTGTTTATTATTGTTTAGAATTTAAAACTACAGCATCCTAGTTGAGTGACGTCTGTCTTTTTAAGTGATATGCATATTGTTGTTAGCTTCACGGTGAAAGAAAACATCGTGAGAAAACTTCTGTGTCTAAGAATTCTTAATGTTCTTGAAGATGTGTGAAATCTGTCAACTAGGGCTCGACCAGTATAGTGAACTATTGCTTTTCTCTTTACTACTTGCCCTTCTTATAATGAGAAGAGGCCTGCGTTGTGGAACTGTTTATAAAAAATGGTATAAGATGAATTGTGACAATTGGTGTTTTAAATGAAAAAGGTGACTAGTTTCACTCAAGCTAACATCTTAGTAATTTTATCTTTGAAAATCTATTTAAATGAAATCACATTAATGCATGTCAAAACTTTTAGGTTAGCTTGGGTATCGCATTAAGTGATGAGATCGCTGCCATAATGCCTGATCTTAAGGAAGCTGCTGATGAAGCCATTGATATTTTCTTAGGAAACGATGACTATTTAGAATATGAGGGTGGTGAGTCAATAACATATATAATAATAATATAAAGATAAAGCGCCAAACAAGAAGAAGCATGCCAGTAACTACCTCCGCCTTTATTACCGATTCATAGACGCTTTTTGCTTTTTTTAATGCCCCATGCTGTATATCCCATAAGCCCTTCACAGAGAACATTTTACTAATCGCAAGAAATGCTCAAACAATACCATGTGCTATTTCCGGATTTAGGAAATGTGGGTGAGCCTAGTAATGTTCGCTGCAATTTTACCCTACTGTTTTCATAATCTGTCGATTGTAGTTAGTCATATCGAATCATTTGTAGTTATTACCTTAGCGCCATGAAACCGCATCAAGGGATACAAATTCCAACAATGTCGATGTAAGAAAAAATCGTAAAAATAGCCTATGCTATGGTTACCACTATTAGTACTTTCTAGTACTAAGCTGGTTAGCTACCACTCTCAAGTTAAAATTTGTTAAAACAGCCTCACTTGAGAGCCTGTACCCATTTTAATCTGTATTCTATCTACATCTACAGCGTCACTTGACATTTAACATCCAAAAAAAAATTTAATGCTGCAGGTCCTATTCTCAACGAGTTCTTCACTCAAGCTGACAATCTGATTGCTGGGATTGATACTCCTCGAGTGAGGATCCACTCCACTCATGATATAACGGTCTATGGCTTTGAGGCTGCAGCTAAAGTCTACCCCAGACAGGGTGTCCCTGCTTACACATCAGCTTTCGCTCTTGAGCTCCGCCAAGTTGAAGAGACTGGAAACTATGTTGTGCTGGTGAGGAAAATTACTGTCATAGAAGACAAATGAAAAGAAAAATATAGTGGGTTACTTTTACTTGGTTGTAGATGCCTTTAGCAGTAGGTCATCCAGGTAGACACAATATTCTGCCACCGAGCATTATTGTGGCAAATGTTCTGTATTCCGACTTGAAACGTAGCAGAATTACAAGGTCTTTTGAAATTAATCATTGGGTCAAAGTAATAAGCAGCATATTTGGCCCGTCTACTCTGAGCATCTTATTATGATAGGCGATACGATAGATGTATCTTATGTTAGGCGCTCCCGTAAAAGATATGCGAGTGCGAACCTTATTGCGCATGCATACAATATAAGGTCGCGTGGCTATTTCCTGAGTGCCTAACAGGAATCGCTCAGAGTAAGCGTGCTAGAATTTCTTTTGCTATTCAAAGTTCTGGGTATCTCTTCAGTGGTCAAAGACGGGCGTTATCTCTTACCACCAGGAGTATTTCATTCACAGAACTACAACAAAGATTATGTAACACTTAGTACTGAAAAATTAAACATAAAAAACTCATACAAGACTCATAAAAAATTATAATCAGTAGTTTGGAAGATATCGGAACAGGTGAACAATCATATTCTACTGTTAAAATAATACCCACCTATATGCCCTGTTTCTTTATTACAGGCCGCCTACCAAGCCAATCCTGGCGACGGATGGGTCTACTTAACCCCAGATGGCTGCGACACTCTTTGTCCCTACGACACGTACAGGGAACTTGTTTCCGCCTACACAGCTGATGAGGATACCTGGAGGACTGACTGTGCCTTCACTAACGACCTCGTAATTGATGAATCTAGCATCGCTTAAGGTGTCTACTGGGTTGAATCAAAAATGAACATTATGTTTGAATATCTATTAAAGTCTTTGCTAACAAGCGTTTTCGTTTAATTCATCAAGATTTCTAGAAATATTACAAAAATAAAAATAGATTAGTTACAAAAACAAATTGTTAAAATTATAACATACAAATAACAACTAAAAAAATTACTTAAAATTAATATTAGTCACAATATTAACAAAATAAAAATAACCTAATCTAAGAGTCAGAGGAGAAAAATGTGGCCAGAATGCTGGCAGCATTGCCACGCTGGATGGCAATGTTAAGCTTTTGACCAAAGTAGATGCCAACATTATGTTCACCTAAAACCTCCTTTAAACGTTTGGAATAGTTCGTAGTTTCCACGGACCTAAAGTTTCAATCCCAAACGGCACAAACAAGTACATTCTATTTAAATAACTTTACTCGGCACGTGAGTTAGTTAGGCGTAACTTAATACTTTCTTACTATCCTAGTGTGAAAGTATTTGTGACCAAACTCTTAAATTCCTGATCAACATTACAATCACTCAACTCGTTCCAAAGCATTAAAAAAGTTCCAACCAAAAAACTTCGTCAACTGTTTTGAGGCATGACAAAGTCCCAAACATAGCCCACTGTTTTGAGGCATGACAAAGTCCCAAACACAGTCAACTGTTTTGAGGTATGACAAAGTCCCAAGCACAGTCAACTGTTTTGCAGCATAACAAAGTTCCAAACACAGTCAACTGTTCTGAGACATGACAAAGTCCCAAACACAGTCAACTGTTCTGAGACATGACAAAGTCCCAAACACAGTCAACTGTTTTGAGACATAACAAAGTCCCAAACATAGTCAACTGTTTTGGGCATGATACTATCAATTCACTGTCAAGATTTATACTATCAGTGGAATATCCGTCATAGATTACGTAAACGCTATCAGTCAATACTAGGTCATTATCAGTAGACGTTCTGGGCTGAAATAGTATTTTTCTTATGATTCAATCCGATAAGTCATGGTATTGATAAGGTTGATTCCACCAAAAGCATGTCAATGCTTGTAAATTTGCTGAATAACTCTGATAGTGAATTTCTGAAAGTTGAACGAATGTGTAGTTAGTTGGAAATGGACACAAATTCAATTTTAGTAACAAAAACTCTCAAAAAGTGTTCAAGTGGTTTATTGTAAAAGATTTTGTTATGTGTATAATTAATAGTGTTGCTGGTTTTGTGTCTTCTCCTGTTTTTTCATGCCCTAATTCAGTTGATCTCGAATATAAATTTTGTTTTTATTTACCGAGGTTTCACAATAATGAAAACACCATTTTTTTTATTTATAACTTAAGTAATGCTATATGTGTTGCTTGTTAAAGGAAGCAATTTTCAAATTCAAGATAATAGATTAAATTAAAGTCAAAAACAAAATCTTAAATAAAATTAAAACCAAAATCAAAATAGAAACCAAATAAAATTAAATCAAAATTCAAATTAAAACTAACTTATTTAACAAATTAGCCTGTTATCACACTGGCCGTGATCATATTTAAATTAGACAAACAGTGACAGAGAGTGACCAATAATATTAAGATCTTTTACATGATATTTATTGACCAGATTGCTAAATTCTCGCGAAAGGTGAGTTGGCCCCAGCACGGTTCTTCGAAATATAGGTTCTTTGAGTTTTACTTGGGTGTCTAAATGGAACTATAAATTTAAACCTTGATGAGAGATCAGGACAGTCGATTCTGTTGTGCACCAACTTATGATATTACTTTATCCAGCAAAGAATACAAGTACTTTTGTACTACTAATAGACGGCGTATTTAACTGCCAAATAAAAGTAATTTCATTTCGTTATGTTACGTTTCGTTTCGTTCCGTTCAGTTCAGTTTCGTTCCGTTCCACTTCGTTTCATTTTACTTAAGGCGCTAAAAATAGAAAATATGAGCGTGTTTTCTGAACATGATTCATGAACTCAGTTGATCTTTTTTTTCAGTTGATTGTCTTATTCAACAAAACATAGAGTTACGTTTAATACAAAAAAAAAAATACGCCAGTTAAACGTCGACATTGTGATTCGTACGATTCATTTATTGAAAAATAATAAATAGCATTATTAAAAAAAAACAGTGCCGTGATATAAAGTATTGTGCATAATCTTCAACCAAATGCCATTTTGTTAAAAACCTGTTTTTTGTGTACTAGGTACACGGTTTAGGAAAAAAACAGGGCAATCAAATAGTTTACTTATTTAGTATACTTTAGACAAACAAACGGCAACGGAGATATATTATCGCAAAATAAATCAATAGGTTATGTGTATATTGATACAGCAATGACAATATTTAACAATGTACATTTTATATTTCAATTATTATTATTAATAGTACAGTATCAAGTAATTTCTTACTTGAAATTTAAATTTTATGACGTGAAATAAATCTTATAATCACTTTTCTATAAATTTATTCTTGATCATGCATATTAGTCTAGATCTAATACTGTGTTGCCATCTCAAATTGGTCCACCTTTTCAGATATATAACATTAGTTTAGTTACGGACATCATACGTATATTTAACTCAAGTATGATATTGCAATAAGAATATCTTTATTTTTGTATCTACTTTTTTGAGCAGTCATGTAATGCATCAACATTAGGTTTTGAAATTATATGTTTTGTAATTAGGCCTAACATTATTATGCGAATAAATAGGAATATATATCCTATAGGACAACAGCTAGCGCAAAGCTTCTTACCCTGGTAACTCACAATACATATATGACATTGTTAGACATCATATACACATTATATACATTGTTAGACATCATTCTCTATAACTTTCAGAAACGGGAAGTCTGCCTTTTGCGGAGAGCAGAGCCATCAAAAGGTCATTTCCGCTACTTCACTACCGCTTTACTTTCGTAGAACGTTTTACACCACGTGATTCTAGAGATGCAGACTTTCAAAGTTCTAGAAGTCCTATTATATTTGATTGACTTGACCTCATCATCATGAGGCTATTGAAGTTCACTGCTGGACATAGGCCTCTCCCAAGACACGCCACTCAGCCCGATCTTCGGCTTTTCACGTCCAGCCACCGCCAGCTATTCTACGTATATCGTCACTCCATCGAGTTTCAGGGCGTCCTACGCTACGTTTGCCAATTCGTGGTCTCCGCTCTAGAACAACTACAGCTATAGCTCTTGAAGCAGATATTAGGGGCTGTCAAAATTTATTATTTAAAATATGCGCTTGCCACGACATATTTTGTTCTACGGTCAATCTACATAGATACTTATAATTTTAAACAAATTCAATTTTATTACATTTATAATATTGTCTTATGTTATGTAGACAATTTTAGGTATGACCTAGTATTTTTTTATTACTCTTTTTGATCTTACTATACGGAGATTGAATGTGTAAACATAAAATTTTGTATTGAGACAAACGTAACGCCTGTCCATGACCATTGCAGCGATACACAGAACTTTGAGAAACAAAACAAGGTCCAGGACATCACTAATTTATTTTATTTTATTTAAATTTGGAACAATAACACCCTACCCTAGACCACTACCTAGACCTATAAACTAGATTCATAATAGAAACATAATAATAACAAAGAATACATTATAAATTTGCTAACCCAAACATTGCACGCATTTTTTTTTAAATAATAATAATCTTTATTACCATACATACAATTACCATACATACAAATTTGCAGTTTAACAATTGCACAATTTCAGCTAGCTGCAGTACCCTTCAAACCGGAACACAGTAATGTTTACACACTACTGTTTGGCGGCAGAATATCTGGTTCTGCGGTGGTACCTACCTAGACGCCCTCCTGCTAAGAAGATGTACTACCGATTTAATAATTGGTGGTACATCTTCTTATGCCATTGTCATGAGCCCATTTCATAATGTTTCCTAAATCAGACTGTATTTTCTTTTAATTTTAAATATTTATGAGCAAAAAGTAAACAAGTGTCGAAGCCGTCGACCACAGCTAGTATCTGATAAAGAGATAGTGGTCGTATCTACAACTTTGTAAACCATTTACAGTAAAAAAATCTTTTGTACGTCCCGCCATTTGATTGTTCAGGGCGCAATTCTCATCATAAGAACAAGTTTTCATCTCGTCAGGGAAATTGTACTTATGTCTAGCATATACCGACTTTTGCTTCACACCTGTGCAATGAATTACTTTCATTTAATTATTTTGTGATACTGAATTAATAGGCTAAAGAAAATTACAGACTATACAGGGAAATATGAAATTGTAGTACTAAGCAAAACGAAGGCTATTCTCGTCATAATTAATAACTTTTATTATAGTATCCAAGCAGTAGTGTGTAAACATTACTGTGTTCCTCAGGGTACTGCCAGCTAGCGATATTACAGAGCTGTTGAGATCTTTAAATATCTCAAAGCCAAGGCCTGATACCTCAGGCTTTGTTTTGTTACTTAATTCTGGGCACTGCTGGACAGGTCATGGACCAGCGTTATCTCTTACCAACGCACTCATTACATCAACATTAAAAAAAAAAATTAGAGCCTAGAATCGTCGACAACCAAGTCTTGAGTGAAGCAGCAGTGGGTTCTCCAGGTGTCTTCATTCAAAAGGTAGGGAGAAACAATCTTTTTGAATGTTTTATAGGGGCAGAGGAGAGTTTTACAGCCCGCCACAGGCAAGTAAACCAGATCTTCGAAAGGAGTAGGTTGGTACACCGGCTGGAAGTTTTAAGAAACACTCTTAACTAAATCAGAATATCTAGAATGTTATATTCTGATAGAAAATGAGAACTATAAGCTACGAGTGGCAAAATAGAGCTAGAGCGGATAAAAAATAAGCTATTAAGATAGAAATGATTCAGATTTGTGCCACTAGGTGACAGAGCTTGGCAACGTTCCTTATCAAACTTTGAGGTAATCAGGAAAAATAAATCATCATTAATCACAAAGAGTGAAAAGGCTCACCAAGACAACGTATTGTCCAGTCTTTACAATCTGACGGAGTTCGAGAGCGAAGGCAGAAGCGTATTTAGGCACTCCTTGCCTGGTCATGACTTGTGATATAGCTTGCAGAGAATACACGTTGAAATCATGACCGGAATAGATTCTCACAGGAGGGGTGTCAGTTCCAGTCATTAGTTCAGCTGTGTACTTAAAGAAATCGTTTAGAAGAGTACCTGAAAGAAAGCAGTTCAATATAGAATAAACTGATTCTACGCCCAATAGTATAATATTTGTGATGTCAAAGACCTTTATTTTCACGAACCTAGATCTTCAACACAAGTTGTTGACAAATTTAGATCTTGCATAATATGAATTTGAAAACTCATAAGTATGTACCTTTATGGAGATGCTGAAAACAATCCTCACAATTGCAAAAAAAAACAGTACAAGTGCACTTACCAGCCTGGAATGGGAGGTTGTCTTTATTGCCAAAGATGATGTCAACGGCAACGTCAGATGCAGCTTTGAGATCAGGCATGATGTCAGCAATTTCGTCATTCAGAGGAATTCCCAAATGAGTCTGTATAAACGGAATGTGATATAAAATGTCTTATACAAAACTCATCTATAAATACAAAATATTCAAGCAAATGTAAAAGTTTGTTCAGATATTCAAGCAAACAATTGTACGAGTATAAACTTGAATGTGTACCTGGCTGACAAAAGCGTCGTAGACTATGTAGGCTATACCAGGCATAGTTGTGATATTGGAACCAATCTGTTTAGAAACGAGGTTCAGAACGTCGAAAAATTCAGCCATACGGGGGTTGTCATTATACTTCAGAGCACTGTAAGCTTTAATGAAGACTGGGCAATTTAACACGGCCACATTCTGAGGAAGGATAAAATTTGTTGATAATTATAAGCAAAGATCTGATGTGGTCTACAGATAATAGTAATAGCTATGTTCCAAACCAAAGTCCGATGTTTTGACTGAAACAATAAACTGTCACCCATTTCAAATCTTTGAAAGTGATTTTTTATTATAGTGATATCTTACTTATGTCAGATGTTTACTTGACTTCACGCAATGTCCTGACTGCAAACCTGAAGGAAGAGGCAAGTGTGGAACGCACAAACGGTTCATGGCATCCTTGGAGCAGAAAAAGCAAGTACTTGGCGTGCTGTGTTATTCCATTTTCTTAACGACTTCACAGAGCGAGGCACCGTAACGTGTGCCATATTTGTCGGTGATTCCAACCTTTTTCGTGTGTTTGACCATTTTTATAATTGCAACTAAACTACAGCTGTTTTTGCAAATACTTAATTTGTGGCACATTTAAAACACATGGGAATAGACTTAAAATATAGAACAATATAATAACTCCTGAGACTACAAAAATATATTACAAAAAGATCAAATACATTGAAAATGGCATAATCTCAAAAGAAGAGCGGCCTTTTCTGGTCAATCCTCGGATGGTGATAGTGTTATTATAATGTATACAGTTCACGATACTTACGATGTCATATTTGGCAGGGACAGTGGTGTAAGGTGTAGGGACCCAGTTAACTTCGTCACTCCAGCTGCCCGGGTAGGCGGGGTAGACGGCAGCCATGGCGGTGAGGACGGTCATCTTAGCGCGAGTAGAGTCAGTGGAACGGATATAGATCTCAGATCTGTTGTACGTGTCAGAGAGAAGCTTGCCATAGCGAGCGCGGATGAACTTTCCCAGATTATAGGCACGCCGTTTGCCTAACTAGAAAATAAATAGTAAAATGGTTATTTTTTCTAAGTTCTTTTAACAGATTGATGTTTATTTAATAAATAGCGTGTTTTTTGTTGAAATGGACTGTACGTTTGAGGTATAAACGGTGCAAGCGATGTACTTTTGTATCAAAGGCCAAGATTATTTTGACCTTCATATCAGTCATTTAGCGCCAAAGCGTTACCCTGGACTTTGTTTTGATAATCAAGTTCTGTTTAGCTGCAATGGTCATGACCATGCGACATCTCTTACCAACATGAGAACGTCTCGTTTGTCTTACTTAAAAAAAGGTCGTTAAAACGAGCTAAATGAAAGGTTACTAAGAGTAAATCAGAAAGATCGAGATTCTATGAGCGAATTATCATTAATTTTATCATTAAGCTCAACTAGTTAACTCACATTAGTAAGCTGTCCATATCCGTACTGAGCAATGGCAGATTCCACGGCTTCAGCGTTGGTACTGTAAGCCAACTGTGACTCAGCTGGGGTCCTGTCACCGTGACGATGAATCTATACGAGGTTTGTTACTAAATTAAAGCCAACTACTGTTATACATATACTAGATATTCCTTTAACAATAATAAACTGAACCGTCTAAATCTTAATGCGAATGTGAGTTTGTTACGCCTTTACGCGTAAACTACTCGACGGGTTTGGGTGAAATTTTGCATGTAGGTACTTTAGGCTCTGGAATAAGACATAGGATACTTTTCATCATCATTATCAAACCGCGGGGCGCAGCTAGTAACATAAATAAATATGTAGATCAGCCTAGTTTTTATAAGCTGTTTTGTAGCCATGATAGCTCCGTGGATAGCGCGGTCGGTTCACACGCCGAAGGGCGTGGCTTTAAATCGGTTGTAGTTGATAGGGTGTTTTATGTACTCGGCTGTGCTAGCTACCACCCTCAATCTATAATTCTGCCGCCAAGCACTAAACGGTGTGTTCCGGTAGCCTCAATTGAGAGCTAGTTCCATTCCAGGCTAAGTTGCTTTACCATCTTCGTCTACACCATCATTTAACATCAGGTGATAAAAATAAGATGTCTTGCTGTTGGGCCTCTTCTCATGACAACGATAAGGCCATCACAATGCCACTGCGGCAGACTTTACACATTTTGGAGATCATTAATTATCTATCTATAATCTATATCTTTAAGCGAGTAATTCTTGTATATATATATTCTGAATCTCGGAAACGGCTCCAACGATTTTCATGAAATTTTGTGTCCAGGGGGTTTCGGGGGCGAAAAATCGATCTAGCTAGGTTTCATTTTCAGAAAACGTCGTTTTATCCATGTTTTCAGCCGAGCAATGATCGGTCAACCAGGTACTAATATCTTTAAACGAGCAATTCTTGTATATACGTATGTATACATATAATCTGAATCTCGGAATGACAACTCCAACGATTTTCATGAAATTTAGTATGCTTGGGGTTTCAGGGGCGATAAATCGATCTAGCTAGGTTTCATTTTTAGAAAACGTCTTTTTATCCATGTTTTCAGCCGAGCAAAGCTCGGTCATCCAGGTACTGAATTCTTACATATGCATAACATAAGAAAATACTTACTAAAAACGTCGAAATAAGATTAGTTCCTTCAGTAACAGGATCTCCACGAATATGTGCAGCAATCACCAACAACAATAAAACTTGGAACTTGGCTGCCATCTTGATACCTAGTACTAATACTTTTTTTTTGTTACATTATATTATTTATGACTGTAGTCGCTGAAACGCTACGGCAACTGCTTATGTCTGAATCTGAATGAAATTGAATATTCATACTGAATATATTTTGTATTTGTGTCAAATTATTACGAAAACATACAGGTTGTAAGGAAGATCTCGAAAAGGAAAGTGAATGACTACGACAGGATTAAAAACTTAACAAAAAAATTGTATTAAAACACATTGTATTAAAATTCATCAAGTATTCAAGAACTTTATAAAAATGTTATTCAGAATTATCGACTAGATAGAAATTTAAATCAACGATGAACTAAAAAAACGGAATAATGGGTTTTTGAGATTTTCTAAGATTCTTCTTTGCATTGTAAAAACATGTATATCGACAAGTCTTTAAAAACTTCATAATACAGGATTGGATTTATTTTTTATTTTTCGAGCAATGTTTGACACCCCAAAAATCGAAGTTTGACACGCACAAACTTAAGTACCTACTCAACTTTTACTTTGTTAAATAAGACCTTATTAAACACAACATTGGATCGCTACTTGAATTGTTATAACATAAGTTGGAGTAAGAAGGTTTTAATGCATTTTTTTTTATTCGCTTTAAATGGAACAAAATATTAACTGTGGCGGTCCCATTCATTTCACTATTGTTTTTGGAAGCGTTCTCTTTACACCCTGTATTGGTACTCATAACTAGTTTTAATCTATTTAATGAGCTTGAACTGCCAGTGAAGAAAAACATAGCGAGAAAACCATATTGTGGTAAGGTAATTTCTAGAAGGTACTCCACCAATAAATAAAAAATATCACCAAGCACTTAATGTGCTATGTGCTGCCTCACTTAAAAGTACAACAGTAACACAATTATATTAATCAATATAGAAGAATATGTTCGCGATAAATAAAATATATTCTACCACTAACGCAGAAAATGATTGCCGAGAAAAACCGAAAGAAATGTATTATGCTCAAAGTAAATAAATTTTATTACTGCTGATGTTTAGAACTTGAACTTGTTTGTAATCCAACCAAGTAACCCAAGAGTTGTTCAACATTTTTTTTTATCGCTGCCTGGCTATGTGTTTTGACCACAGCTTACCTGATGTTAAGTGACGGTGTGGTCGAAGATGGTAAAGCACACCTAGCCTGGAATGGAACTGGCTCTCAAGTGAGGCTGCCGGAACACACCGTTAGATGCTTGGCGGTAAATTTTCAACTTGAGGGTGGTAGCTAGCCAATCGAGTACTAGAAAGTACCCTACCACCACGCTATGGTTTCCTTACGATGTTTTCCTTCACCGGCAGCTCAAGCTCATTGTTGGGGTTTGAACCCACGCCCTTCGTCTATGATATTTATTTATTCTGTTTATGGTATTTGCCGAAATAAAACACGCGGGTGTATATAATTCGACATACTATAATTAAAACAGCAATATTATGTCTCAAAGTAACGCTATTCTTTTTATACTAAAACATACAATTTTTAAACATAAACACTTGAAAAAACAAACATTTTGTAAAATAATACAATATTTATGTTTTCCAACCGCGCTATCCGCGTTCCAACCGAAACTCATTCAAATTCTTATTTCTAAGATAAACAGTATTACAATAGTCGGCATTCATAATTGAAAAGACATACACGTTGTAGCCATGATAGCTCAGTTGTTAGCGTGGCTGGGCCGCACGCCGAACGGCGTGGGTTCAAACCCCAACGATGAATTTGTGCTGCCTGTAAAGGAAAACATCGTGAAGAAACCGCGACATGTTGGTAGGGTATTTTATAGTCCATGGCTGGCTAGCTACCACCCTCAAGTTGAAAATCTGCCGCCACGCACCTAACGGTGTGTTCCGGCAACCTCATTTGAGAGCCAGTTTCATTCCAGGCTAGGTGTGCTCTACTATCTTCGACTACGTCACTTAACATCAGGTGTTAAGTTAAGTGTTAAGTTAAGTGTTAAGTTTAGTGGTCAAACAACTAGCCTGTCAAACATAAAAAAAGCATCTATATCACGTATTACTTAATCTATATAATTCGACAATCCGTACCTAAGTAGGAGGTAATAAAAAATAAAAAAATCATACTGACATAGCACTAATTATTTATTACTTTCCACTTTTAAACACCGTGATAGACAAGTACCGATAAGGAAGTACGTACACTCGTAATATAGGTAGACGTTAAAGTTTAGGCTACGGTATAATTAAAGCTACACAAAAGAGTTTGCATATTATAGTGTGAACAAATGGAGAGAAAGATCAGACAAATACCCTAACCAACGTTTTATAATTTTTGGTACCTACGTACTTATGCCGAGAAGAGTGTACAAAAATGTTTTACTATTTTTTATGCAGTACCGTTGGGCCCCAAACTAGGCAAAGCTTGTATGCTAGTATCTCGGTTGACAAGTTGTAAGCAATAGTGTTTAACTGCTTAAGCTACTGTTTAAGCGCGATTTAGTGACAGAAATTTAAAATTTGCAGGCAACACCTACACAAAAGCATAAAATTTATATATGACTTCATGAGATACCTAATAAGGAAATTAAATGTATACATAAAAGTAATATAAATAAATATCCAAATAATACAAATAAATATCCAAATAATACAAATATACAATTATGTTACGGAAGGAATTATTAACTATGAACTGGTAATAATTATTTATATCAGTAGGTATATGTAACAACTTATTCAACGCAGTATAACGTCCAAGGGCGGACTAGCAGTTTGTGGGGCCCTTTTTTTATGGCTGACAGGCTAGGTGATTGACCACAACTCACCTGATGTTAAGTGACGGTGTGGTCGAAGATGGTAATGCACTCCTAGCCTGGAATAGAACTGGCTCTTAAGTGAGGCTGCCGGAACACACCGTTATATGCTTGGCGGCAGATTTTCAACTTGAGGGTGGTAGCTAGCCAGCCGAGTACTAGAAAGTACCCTACCACCACGCTATGGTTTCTTCACGATGTTTTCCTTCACCGGCAGCTCAAGCTCATTGTTGGGGTTTGAACCCACGCCCTTCGGCATGCGAACCGACCGCGCTAACCACTGAGCTATCATCGCTACAGAAGGCCCTGGCCTAAATACTACTTAGAGGCCTGCCTTAATCATAAACCAATTGCCATTTTGTCAAACACCTATTTTCGATAATGTGTCCTAAGTACACGGTTTAGGACAAAAAGAGGGCAATCAAATAGTTTATTTATATAGTATACCTTAGACACACAAACAGCAGCAGAGAGACATTCTCGCAAAAGAAATCAACTGGTTATATTACATGATACGTCAAAAACATTTTAAGATATTGTAATAATTAGGGAACATCAACAAGCCTCTTTTCATAAATAAACATAAACATTTCACTGCATTTTGTTTTTCCTTTATGTCTACGGGGCGCTGAGCTGCCATCCAAAAAGCCCTGATAGAAACCCGCCCCTGATAACATCTAATCATTAAGAACAACAAAAAAAATTGTTCAACTTAGTGCTACACTAATTTTAGACTTAAAAGAAAACTAATTCTATACTTCAGAAACTAAGTGTTACATACTCATTACATTATTACGTTGCACAAAAATAAACATTTATATTTGTATCCAACCAATAATTCAAAAAGCAATACAATAAACCTAAAAAACTAATTAAATTACCTACTTATCTAATTTCAAAGAAAGTACTCGAAAACAAAACCAACACTTTAACGTTAAACAAAATTGTATATTTAAACATTTCAATTCAATTTATTGCATAATATGTTACACGAAATTTATTATAATTTATTATATTTTAGTAAAAAACCAATTTAATTTATAAGTTTGTATTTAGTATTAATTTTATATATTTTTTTATTCGTTTTTAATTGGGCATAGATTTTTATATGATACAAGCTGACCTGGCAAAAGTAGTTCTGCCATTAAAAAAAAACGTTGGCCGTTTTCAGACCTACCCGATATGCACACAAAATTTCATACAAATCGGTCCAGCCGTTTCGGAGGAGTTTAGTAACAAACATCGCGACAAGAGAATTGTATATATTAGATGTAGATATAGTAGAATGGATTTAATTTACAAATAAAATCGATTTGGTTTCTCGTTGGAAGCTATTATACTAGGTAATCCTGTGTGACAGCTGCCACAAATAATAACTGTAAAAATTCCAAAAAAACAAACTTATACAACACCTAAAAAAGTCTAGTAATTACCTATTTATGTAATTTCCAAACTACTGGACAAGAAACAGAGTAACACCAAGTATGTAGGTCTCAAATAACTTTGTTATCATAATTTGTATTCAAGAAATACAGAGTTCGATAACTCAAACTTGAATGCAAACTCGTATTTCGCGTAGTCTACGCACCGGTAAGATTATAGACGATTTACCTTTACCACCGATCTACCTTACGATTTACGGGTAAAACGGGACCTCATTACTAAGACTTCCTTGTGCGTCTGTCTGTCTGTCTGTTCGTCTGTCTGGTCGACTGTATCTCATGAACCGTGAGAGTTAGACAGTTGATCACAGATGATGTATTTCTGTTGCCGCTATAAAAACAAATACTAAAAAACAGAATAAAATAAATATTTAAAGGGCTCCCATTCAACAAACGTATTTTTTTGCTTGTTTTTGCTATTGATAACGGCTACAGGTAGACGCTTGAAATTTTGACAGAATATTTAGTTATATATTCACTTTAAAATAAATAAATAAATTAAAATAGAACAAATATTTAAGGGATACAACAGACATGTTTTTATTTATAGATAATGGTACGGAACCCTTCGTGCGTGAGTCCGACTCGCACTTAGCAGGTTTTTTATTGTTGTCGGGCTAGGCTTTTGACCACCTGACCTCACCTCACCTGGTAAGTGACGGTGTTGTCGAAAATGGTAAACACAACTAGCCTGGGATGGAACTGGCTCTCAAGTGATACTACCATAAAAAGTACTCCACCATCTTATCGTTTCCTGACGGTGTTTTTTTCCAGCTCGGACATGTGAATCGACCGCACAAACAATATGTCTACAAAAAAAACTACTTTTTTTTTAAAACGCCAGAAATATTTTTTAATATAATACAACTCCGTCTAGCTTCAAACTCAATGGGAACCAGATAAGTGATGGAATACTTACATTTTTTTTTTTAAAATAAAAACAATTTAAAAAAAAACATTTGAAACACATACCTACCAATATCTATGTTTTTGATTAAAATAATAGAAGTTGGAAATACTTCATAGAGATGATATTCTACTGAGCTTATATGTACCGGTCGTATACACAACGGAGAATTGCATGTAGTCGACTTGTACATAGTTTTACGTGGCCCCTCTGCAGTTTAATATCTCTATGGTGTATTCTTTTTTTAACGGCGAATTATTTTGTGCATTTTTTTTTCGTCACTAATTTGATCACGGTTTTCGTCCATGAGGGCGTCGTGAGAGTTCCGATAGAACACGTTTGCGGGCGTGTCTACCATAAAATGATATTTCAACGTTATCTTCGATATCTACATATTAATTTACGGATAGCAAACACGGTTCCGTAGAACAATTGGAAGAATACATGTTTTTTTTTTTTTAACGCTGACAGTCTAGGTGTTTGACCTCAACTCACCTGATGTTAAGTGACGGTGTGGTCGAAGATGGTTAACACACCTAGCCATGCCATGAAACTGGCTCTCAAATGCAACTGCCGGAACACATCGTTATGTGCTTGGCGACAGACTTTTAACTTGAGGGTGGTAGCTAGCCAGCCGAGTACTAGAAAGTACCCTACTACCACGCTATGGTTTCCTCACGATGTTTTCCTTCACCGGCAGTTCAAGCTCATTGTTGGGGTTTGAACCCACGCCCTTCGGCATGCGAACCGACCGCGCTAACCACTGAGCTATCATCGCTACAAAATTAATCAATTAATTTAATGGTTGACAAGCTAACTGTTTAACCACAGTTCACCTGATGTTAAGTGATGATGTGGTCGAAGATGGTTAACACACCTAGCCTGGAATGGAACTGGCTCTCAAATGCAACTGCAGGAACACATCGTTAGGTGCTTAGCGACAGACTTTTAACTTGATGGTAGCTTTCCAACCGAGTACTTAGAAAGTACCCTAGGTGCCGCCATGGTTTACTTACGATGTTTTCCATCACCGGCAACTCAAGCTCATTGTTCAGGTTTGAACCAAGGCCTTTTAGCGTGTGAACCGACTGCGCTAACCGCTGAGCTATCTTCGCTACAAGAATTTCAAAATATATCATTAATTATATTTCTTGAAAAGAAATATACGACTACTACTAACTATATATACAATAAATCAGAAATTAAACAAATATCTATATCTAATACTTTCAAACAGGCAATTCTTGTATGTACATATATATAATCTGAATCTCCACGGCTCCAACGATTTAATGCAATTTAGTATGCAGGGAGATTCGGGGGCGATAAATCGATCTAGCTAGGTTTCATATTTAGAAAACGAAAAAAATTGAGGTCATCCAGGTAATATATATACATATAATACAAAAAATAATATCCTAGAACGGTAACTGGCAAATGACATTTAAAGAAGAGTACACCTGAAAATCTTAAGGTTTTAAAATTTACAAGTTTGTACTGCTTTGGAAAGTGTACAAAGAAATTAAATATACATACCTACTTTATCAAAAGAAACCCTAAAAATATTAAAATAATATATAATCGCAATAAAATCAATCCCTTCATAAAATGTCTAGTATAAATATCCGATTACCTCCATAATCAATCATTGCTAACAAGACTTAGGCTTCTAAAGCAATCAAAAAAATCACAAAGAACTAAAAAGACCTTCAAAATGCCCAAGAACCTGTTGGTTTTGTTCTTGTTAGCTATCGCTACTCAGACCCTTGGAGACTCCGTTACAGATGGAACGAACCTGGTATCTACGTTTCTGGTAAGTTTTTAAAACGAAACAGAAATAAATCCTTTCGCTTGCTGGAAAGTTTCCTTCCCTAGGAGACCTTTGGAGGTCGTCTAGTTAGACGACACAATAGTATCCGATCTTTTGCACACCATTCGTAATATGTAAACGTTCTCATCCCCTTTTGACGCGGCCATCGACGGCGAAACCCTGCTAACTACCGGCCCATTTCAGTCATCTCTATTCTTTGTAAGAGTATGGAGCGTGTACTTAACATTAGGCTCCTGGCGTATCTAGAAGCTAATGACCTCCTCAGTGACCGTCAGTACGGGTTTCGCCGAAACCGGTCCACTGGGGATCTTCTAGCATACGTCTCACACATCTGGAGCGAGGCCATCGAGAAACACGGGGAGGCGCTTGCCGTTTCCTTGGATATCTCGAAGGCCTTTGATAGGGTCTGGCATGATAGCCTTATTAGCAAGCTCCCTTCATTCGGCCTGCCTGCTGGTTTTTGTGCATGGATATCAGACTTTCTGAGGGACCGATCGATACGAGTAGTAGTTGATGGCTGCTCGTCGGATCAGTTGGCAATTAATGCTGGAGTTCCTCAGGGGTCAGTGCTCTCTGCAACACTTTTCTTGCTGCACATCAACGATCTGCTAAAGCCCGGTATTTTTGGGTACGCAGACGACAGCACAGTTGTAGAGAGCTATACATCTGATGCACGAGCCAGCGGGCCACAGATACAGTCTCTGAGGGAGACGATGGTCGAACGCATGAACTTGGCCCTTAAGGCAGTCTCCGATTGGAGCGATGCCAACTTGGTCAAGTTCAATGCCACCAAGACCCAGGCATGTTTGTTCTCAGCAAAAAAGAGGCCTTTTTTGATGTCTCCTTCTTTCCGAGATGTATCCGTACCGATTACTGACAGCCTTGAGTTGCTGGGAGTTACTCTCTCGACGACTCTTAATTTTGGTTCGTTCATTGAATCTAAGGCCCAATTAGCCGCGAAAAAGCTTGGCATTCTCTCTAAGGTGAGACAGTACTTCACACCAGAACAGCTACTCGGCTTGTATAAAGCACAAGTAAGATCGTGTATGGAGTACTGCTCGCACCTATGGGACGGCTCTGCCAAGTATCAACTTGAGGCATTGGAGTCGATCGAGAGGCGCGCCAGGAGACTAATTGGCAACGACACTTTACTGGAGTCTCGGCTTCAAAGCCTTGAGCATCGACGTAGAGTTGCTAGCTTGTCGGTTTTTTACCGAATACATTTCGGAGAGTGTGCACTTGAATTGCACAATTTGGTTCCCCCTGCACCATTCTATTACCGGACGGCCAGACAAACGCGACCAAAACGTCATCCGTACATGGTGGATGTTCCCCATGTACGCACAAAGCGTTTTGATTCCACATTTTTTATTCGCACAGCGAGGTTGTGGAACTCTTTGCCGGAGTCTGTGTTCCCTGTTAGGTACAATATGGGTGTCTTCAAATCTAGAGTAAATAGGTTTCTTCTAGGTAAGCGTGCTCCATCTTAGACCGCATTACTGCTTAACATCAGGCAGAGTGTGGTCAAACGCAAACCTATTTTGAATAAAAAAAAAAAAAAAAAAAAAAAACCTGTCAGCTCATGAGCACGAAAAAATTTGGCAAAACCAAATTCACCCTTCCACCATTCTAGCTAATGCGAAAACAGAGTTAATGAAACTTTTCATCAAATGTCTCAAAAGGAAGAGTGCCAATTGGTGCAAATGCGGTGATGCCTTAGGCTTTGCTTTTTTACTTAAAGTGTTGGCTGGATACCGTTGCAATATTCATGTGTTACCTGTAACCATCAAAAATCATCTAGTTTGAATAAATAATTGTCACAAAAAAAATTATTCTATGCCATCGTAGCCTAGTAAAGAGAATAGTTGACGTGGTCAGTTGTACAAAGACGTGATTCACATTCGTTAGGTTGAGAACACCAGAAGTTTATTTTGAATTTACGTTATGCAGAATTCTATTATGGAACTCAGAGCAAAAAACACACGATTTAGCATTTAATTAATATCTACTTAAAATATTATTAAATGTTAGTATATCTTTGGTTGAAACAGAATTCTGTTTGTGAAAATATTTGAAAATGTTTTATTTTCCACCTGCTTGTTGCATATAAAGTATCAAGCACAGAAAGGAGTTAACGTTTGGGATTCAGAATTTTTTGTTCGTGTACTAGCACACCCCCTCGTATCACTGTTTATAATTACCACTTATTCATTTCTAATGTCATTTGGAGTGTCAATAGTGTTATTGTTAAACATTAATTTAATTTGTAGATTCACCGTCATGGCGACAGGACCCCTGTTGAGTCCACACTGGCATTCAGCACCAACTATGATGCTCTGGTGGCTGCCAGCGCACCTTATGGATATGGACAGCTGACAAATGTAAGTACTAAGTTTGATTTTACTGCTCGAATGCTCATAAAAAGGATTGAGAAGAATAAAATAACTGTATGGTTTTGGTATTTCGCATTCTCTAATTTAGCTTTTAAAATAAGCTTTGGAATACACATCACAAATCAAATCCAACACAAAAATTTATTCTTGTAGTTGATACCACTGGTGATCTTATTACTAAAAACGATGTCTTAAGTCGCTAAGATATTTAATTATTTTTGCATTTTCTGGACAGAAAAGAATATGTATATAACCTATAGGTATACGTATGTCTATTTTTGTAATGCACAACACAAATTTGATTAACGTTTAGTTGTGAATGATTACAAACAGCTAAAGACAGACTCTCCCATTAACATTAATATTGAGAGTCTAATGTGAAATGTGATTTCTTCTAGTTGGGAAAACAGCGCTCTTACAACTTGGGCAAGTTTATTCGCGCCCGCTACGACGAGCTTCTCTCTGACACGTACAACAGATCCGAGATCTATATCCGTTCCACTGACTCTACTCGCGCTAAGATGACCGTTATCACCGCCATGGCTGCCGTCTACCCCGCCTACTCGGGCAGTTGGAGTGACGAAGTCAACTGGGTCCCTACACCTTACACCACTGTTCCCGCCAAATATGACTTCGTAAGTAATACATGATTTTATATAAAATGGTTTAACTTATGAAAACAACCCGCAAAGAAATTAACGCACAAAAGGAATTAACTTTTTTATGGCAACGCAACTCGATTTTCTGCTACTACAAGATTATTTCAAACTTTTAAATCTGTCGTTTTTAGTTCAATGAAAATGTTATTTCTCAGATTAATATTCTTCAAATGTAATGTCTAAATATTCATTTATTACTGATAGAATTTTTGCGACACCATACACATTTTATTCGATACCGATGTTAAAGTGGTGTATTTAAAAGACATAGGCATTTAATTCATAAGTCGAAGCTCATTAGGTAATGGAGCAGTAACTCAATTTATATTTAGGAGATTTTCTCCTGGAATATTTATGTCCGTGCAAGGCGGTTCGCTAGTTGATAATAGTGAAAGCCGTATCAAAATCCGAGGCGTAGCATAAAAATAGCGGAGAAACAGACAGACGTAGACAGCGACTTTGTTTAGTACAATTTAGAAATGAATATAGTAATGCTATATGGAGGCCGTTTTTTTTTTAACGTGTTCAAAGGCGCTCTACCTAATTGATGGTATTGTTTTCCAACAGAATATGGCTATGCTGAATTGCCCCGTCTTTGTGTCTGCCTACTACTCCCTGATGTACTCCGACAGTACCCGTATGTCTGGGTTCTTCGACGTTCTGAATGTCATATCTGAACAACTTGGCTACAATATTACTAGCATGCCTACTTTAGCCTACGCTGTCAATGACGTCTATGTTAGCCAGGTAAGATTTTAAGAACATTAAACGGTTCGGACTCGAGTCAGAGTCGAGCTCGAGCTCTTTTAAAGAGTCGTTATTGACTCGAATCTGTGTCAAGTTCATGTACTTTTGAAGTTGTTGTGAACTCGGAACTGTGTTTTGAGTTAAATTATAACTGAATGAAGGTCAAAAAAAGATAAAACTTCGTTAATTTTAATTTCATTGAATATGTACATAATTTTGGAGCGGATTCCATTATTCTAACATACAACAAGTATAAAACTCATGACACAGTTCATGTCAAAGAACTTATAAGACTCAAAGAATTCGAGGATTAGAAGGATTCGAGTGGCTCAAAAGGACACTAGAGATTAAAAGAACTCAAAAGACTCGTGATTTTACTAGTCTTTTTCTTGAGACTCAAACCTCGAAAGAGAGACAAAAAGATCAGATTTTTTACAGCTGGAGCTGTCAATCTGATATTTGTTTGCTAGTCATAAAAAGGTAGCATGGGAATAATTGGTCTAGGTCCACACTTATTAATATTAATCTGTTTATGCAGATCCACCTAGGAGTAAAGTTGACTGACGAGATTGCCGCCATTTTGCCTCAAATCAGTGATGCTGCTGATGTGGGCATGGATGTCATATTTGGAGACGAAAATTACATCGCATACCAAGCTGGTAAATTATGCCTGTAGTAGTGAAGCATCACATTAATAGATGGTGATGGTTTTTGGGTAAATAATGTAAATATTCGTTTCTTCGCGATTAGCTCGGATGTTCCATACACTTCATCATCATCATCATCAGCCATAGATCGTCCACTGCTGGACATAGGCCTCCTCCTGGGGGGGGTTTGCCAATACTCGCCACGCTTGGCAGGCGGGTTGGCGAGCGCAGTTAGGATTAATTGTTCAAGGAAGACGCTGCTGCCCATCTTCCGGATTACATCCCTTAGCCGACTCTTACGGCAACCACGGGTAGAGAGGGTGGGGTACAATTCTTACGCCGGCACCACCACGGCAAATACACTTGTTCAAGGGTTAATAAAGATTTTCTATGAAACAGATGATTTTACTTTCACGATTTCAAAGTTGTGTTCATTGTTCATAATGATGAGTAAAGTAAATTAACCCCTTTTCGGGTTCTTTTAATAATTGTATACTGTAGTAGTGTGTAAACTTTACTGTGTTCCGGCTTGAAGGGTACTGCAGCTAGCGAAATTACAGGGCTGTTGAGGCTAACCATCGAAAGTCTCAAAGTAGTGAGCGCCAAAGCAGCGACGCCCTGGACTTGGTTTTGTTACTTAAAATTATGTGGATTGTTGCAATGGTCATGGACATGCATTATCTCTTACCATCAGGAAAGCGTATCGTTCGACTCAATACTTTAACAAACAAAAAAACGGTTGAAGGTGTGCTGTATTAAAACTAACTGTCTACTTCCAGGCCCTCTCCTAAACGAGTTCTTCACATACGCCGATGAGCAGATAGCAGGAACCGACACTCCTCGTGTGAGGATCTACTCAGCTCATGACGTCAACGTGTATTCTTTAATGGCAGTGGCTCAGATCACGCCCAGACAGGGAGTGCCTAAATACGCCTCTGCCTTCGCTCTCGAGCTCCGTCAGGTTCAGGAGTCTGGGGAATACGTTGTGTTGGTGAGTTTAACTTATTGATACTTGATTGGCGAGAAAAGAATGGGCACAATTGCCCGTTACACATGCAAACTTTGCAAAAAACCCACAATGAAGTTAGCAAGCCGCTTATTTTTTATGGTTGAAAGGCTAGGTGTTTGACTACAGCTAATCTGATGTTAGGTGACGGTGTGGTTGAAGATGGTAAACACACCTAATCTGTAATGGAACTGGCTCTTAAGTGAGACTACCGGAGGTGCCATTTGCGATTATACCGTTAATAACAAGAGCATTGTGCAAAAACGCTTGTTAGCTAGCTTTGTTACCCATAAATAAATGTAAATGTGTATTGTAGCGATAATGGCACATGGATAGCGCGGTCGTTTCGTACGCCGGAAGGCGTAGATTCAAATTTCAACAATGACCTTGAGCTGTCGGTGGAGAATGACATCATGAGGAAACTATAGCATGAATGAATGAATGAATAACTCTTTATTGTACACACTTTAAATTACATAATACAGAAGAAATTAACTAGTTAATAGGTGTAACAACTGGCGACCTTATCGCTAAAAGCGATCTCTTCCAGGCAACCTTAATGCATGGTGATTGGTGGTAGGGTACTTTCTAATACTCGGCTGGCTAGGCTACAAATTCAAATTCAAATTCAAATTCTTTATTGGTAACATCTTTGTTACATGTCATATTATTAAGTGCATAAATTAAATTAAATCAAATTGAATTATATAAAATTAAATAAAAAATTAAATGAAATACAATTAATGTCAAGTATAATGAAATTAATAAAATAAAAATTAACAATTTATTTTTATTTTTAAAATATCGTCAAATGAGTAAAATGCCTGTTCGACAAGCCAGTTTCTTAGAGTCCTTTTAAAAGCTACCCTGGACGGCGTATCTCTTACCTTCTCCGGTAGCCGGTTGTACACTAACGGCGCCAAGACATGCACCAGCTTCAGCGTCTTTGCAAGTCGGTAGGGCCGCGAGCGCAGGCGGCGCGGGTGACGCGATCGCTCGTTCGAGTCTCCAAAGCATGTGTACTCTCCGGGGTGATCCCGTGCGTACAACGCCGCCTGGAGGCACACTATACTTGGAATCGTAAGTATTCCCATGGAGCGGAAGTACGGCAATGCGGAAGTGTCTTGCGACACTCGAAATATGGCTCGTACGGCTCGCTTTTGCATTTTGAAAACACGCTCCCAGTCGGCAGCACGTCCCCAGAGCTCGATACCGTACTCGATTATTGAGTGCACTGAGGCAAAGTAGCACTGCCGGACCATGGGTTGCGGCAAAGTACCTACCACCCTGAAGTTGGAAATCTACCGCCAAGTACCTGACAGTCTATTCCAGCAGCCTCAATTGAGTTCCATTCCGGGCTAGTAATTACCATCTTTGACAACCATGTCATTTAACATTTGACTACAGCTCACCTGGAGCTGTAATCAACCATAAAAAATAGAATTAAGTTGTATTTTGTACAAATATGCTTGCATTTAACCACTTGATGTTAAGCGAAGATTCGGTCCATGGTGGAGCACGTTCGTCTAGAAGAAACCGATTAATTCACTCAGTAAAGACCACATAGACCTCGAATTAATCTAAGTTATATTGCAGAAAAGACTTCAGCTTAACGGTCTCTCCACCTCTATCTTACAGCCGGTGTACCAGCCAGCTCCAGGCGAAGACCTGGTCTACTTGCCCGTGGCAGGCTGCGATAGTCTCCTCTGTCCCTACGACACGTACAAGGAGATCGTTTCTGCCTACGTCCTGGATGAAGATACCTGGAGAACTGAATGTGGCTTCACCGAAGACTTGGTCGTTGACGATTCCAGCGTGGCGAAGTAATCAATTACTGTAATCTAATTCATTTATTACATTATTGTTTTTGTTAAAAAGGTGTTTTTTATTGGAGATCGATAGAGCATCTAGTTACTTAATTATAAAAGTACTAACTGGTAGCATATTTTTTATGGCTGACAGGTGGTTGGTCACATCTCACCTGACGTTAAGTGACGGTGTGGTCAAAGATGGTGAACACATCTGGCCTGGAATGGACTTGGCTCCGAAGTGAGGCTGTCGGAACGCATTGTTAGGTGTTGGGCGACTGATTTTTAATTTGGTTAGCCAGCCGAGTACTACAAAGTACTCTGAAAGCATAATTCATAGATAGATCATACATAGATCTCCTTAGCAGGAGGTCGTCTAGGTAGGTACCACCGCAGTACCAGATAGTCTGCCGCCGAGCAGTAGTGTGTAAACATTACTGTGTTCAGGTTTGAAGGGTACTGCAGCTAGCGAAATTACAGGGCGTTTGAGACTAACCATCGAAAGGCTCAAAGTAATGAGCGTCATAGCAGCGATGCCCTGTGTATCGCTGCAATGGTCATGGACAGGCATTATCTCTTACCAGCAGCAGAGGGTCTCGTTCGTTTCATAACTAGTACACACAACTGAATAGTTTAAAAAAATCTGTAACCCAATTACGATTAAAAAAGCCATAATTAAAGGATTTTTTTTTTTAAACAAATGTGTTATTCCTAATTCATTTTAAACATATAACTTATAATTGTTTTTAATCCTCATTTAATTGCCTTTATTTAGATACCTTACTTGATAAATTTGGTTAGTTTTTTTTAAATTAACTTATTACTATTTCACGTCAAAATCCACCATCTTGATTTTGTTTTACAAGGATTTTTTTAAGGACACTTGGGATGTTGATTGAGACGAATCTAAGGATACCTTAATTGTCGTAATCCATACGGCCGTTTGGAAGAAACTAGGTAATAAAAAAATGTACATACATACATACAAGATACGCGCGAAAAACATAAACCTTACTTGGCAGTCGGGTAAAAAAAAAACAATTTCAGCAGCTATCGTACGATAAGCGTAGATACCTTGGTAAGGAAATATACAAAAAAAAAGTAAAACAAACAGAACAAATATTTAATGTTACATAAATGTTTGTCCTGGTCTGATTCGAACCCACATCCTACAACTCTTAAATCAGATATTCTACTAAATGAGTTAACATGGGTTTCAAAGCGTACACTTACTAATAAGTAAGTAAGTACATGATAATAAATATAACATACAATAAAACAATTTAACTCCTGCGATAATTCTGTTTGAAGGAACGCGGTAATGCATACTCATTCTGCTACCAATAGCTCCCACGAAACTTTCATGAAGCGAACACGATGTCTATCGCATGTGTGTGTACAGGGTGTTACTGTATGCAGGACACACCCACATGAGACATTGTTTTAACTGGATGTGTGGGGGATGCGAGCCAGATTTAGATTGTAGGTTTTCACAAATTGCAATGTTTTTATTGAAGGAGAAATTGTAAAAGGAAGTGTTTGTGTATTTGGGCTCGAAGTTTACGAGATGGTAAATATAACGAAGAGTTTTGACAAGAAATCATGTAAATGGAACGCGGATTACTTTTGTGAACAACCAGAAAGTATTTTGGGGGTCGTGGGTGGTGGAAGTAGGTATTCAGCAAATAATTAAGTCACTGGTTTGATGACTAATTGTAAGTTGATGTTTATTCTTGTACCACCGGTTACACCATTAATGAATACACCAAATTATAAGTATACTAAATTAAAGCTAAATGCGTTCCTATTCGAAGGAAGCACAACATGCGATTCTCGAAATGATTAAATCATAATCAGCATCAGAATCGGAATCGTAATGAGAATCAGAATCAAAATATGAAAATTCAACTACGTAGGTACAGGTTGGTACATAAAAAAGATTTTTAACATAATATTTATAGACCAGATTGCTGATTCTCGCGACAGGTGAATTGGCCCAGCACGGTTCTTCAATATCTTGCTTTTACAATAGACTTACCTACGTGTTAAAAAAGCAATTTTTTTTGGGATATGTTTTGTGTTTTAGCAAAGGTTGTAGGACAAAAGATGTTTGTTTTAATGTACAAAATATACCTTTAAAAGGATGCTGACTGATTAACAGTATCCCTGTATATCGCAAAAATGAGCTGGCAGATTCAAATTATTATCGAGGAAGATCCAAAAATCAAACAATTAAAATTCAATGATAAACGCAAGACAAGCGTACATAAAGTAAAAGTAAGGAAAATGAAAGCGTAAGGTGCGTCTTTAGGAATGGCAGCCTCAGCCATATCTAGTATCTATAGCAGCCAAAGCTTGATCAGTACTTTCAATCGAAGGGTTAATTTAAATACAGCATTTCTCGCTCGACATATACCAATTTGTCTGGGCATGTGAAGCTAAAACCTATTTTAGTTGATCATGTTCCGGACCGTGTTTTTTTAATTAACATCCTGCCCTTCGAGCTAAGGGTGATATTTATGCAAATAACGTTTTCAATCTGTAGTGTCACAGTCGAGTTTTGAGTACCTACTTATCTACATCACCATGTAAGTATGGGCTTTAAGTCAACGAGCGCAGCATACTAGGTGTAAAGTTATTACAACGCACAAGAAACTCAGTACTGCGTTCCAGTATCTACAGTAAACCCAGATCATTGACGTAACTCAAAAAGTTGCCATGCTAAAGTGGGACTGGGCTGGACACGTCAGACGAATGCCAGCGGAGTTGTGGGCGAAAACCACCGTCGACTGGGTCCCGGAGGTTAAACAGCCGCCAGGCCGGCCAAGAAGACGGTAGAAAAATTTACTCGATGCTCATGAAAAGAATTGGACCTCAATAACAGCAGAGGCATGGTAAAAAGGCCTTTGCACAGAAGTGGGATAACACGGGCTGAAATAATAATAATAAAAAAAAAGCGTTTATGAAGTGATATAAATGTCATATTTCCATAGTATTTAGTTTCTTTCGTTGGTCTACCATCCCATTCAGACTCTACCACAGTAGGTACAAACATAATACTCGGTTGTAGATCTCCTTAGCAGGATGTTGTCTAAGTAGGTACCACCGTAGTACCAGATATTATACCGCCAAGCAGAGTGCGTAAACATTACTGTTCCGGTTTGAAGGGTACTGCAGCTAGCGAAATTACAGAGCTGTTGAGACTAACCATCTAATATCTCAAAATAATGTCTCAAATCAGTACCTAATAATTATTGGCCATAAATAACTAATGCTAAAGGCAAAATAGTCACTTATGCAAAAAAATATTCTTACAATTATACTTTATTGAATGAAGCTATAGGTATAATTCATTAATAAGTTAACAACATGCTTCTGTTTTATGTATCGCTGTAAATCTGTGATGGTAATGTTATCTAAGTTTTTACCATCAGGAGAGCGTCTCGTTCGTCTCATTACTTTTACATTTAAAAAAAAGTAGGTCCCTATACGAAATGGACGCAAAAAAGGTCTATTTGGATTCACTCTGTATAATTTCTAGTAGAAATTAATAAAAACTATCTTTATAACGGGAAAGAAAACGTAAATTGTCACGATAAGCACAATATAATTTTGACAATAACGATGAAATGGTGTTATAAATGCATATAACGAAGGCTTATGCTATCATTATTATTACCACCTATTACCGATTATCTTGTATGTAGATATACTCGTACTTATTACGTATGTTTACAACTGTGTTGCTTTCTAATGCACTTAAATAAACAAGATAAAATGCAATGCAATGCAGCAATGCGGGTTGACATATTTCTCAAGTACTAACCTATAGGCTGTTAATTTTTTGCCGCCCTCGTCAATTATCAGTTTTTGAAATCCAATAATTTAGTTAAAATTCCACAAAAAATAGTTTTTGAGTATATTTCCTAAAGTTAGTAGATGTTCAACAAACAATAAAATTAAAATCGATATAATCTAGTAGGTACTCGGCAGGCTAGCTACCACCCTGAAGTAGAAAATCTGCCAAGCACTAACGGTGTGTTCCGGCTGCGTCACTTGAGAGCCATTTCTTTTCCAGGTTAGGTGTGCTTTACCATCTTCCACTACACAGTCGTTTAACATCAGGTGAGCTGTGGTCAAATACTTAGCTTACCAACCATAAAAAAAATCTCACATACATATTTTACTTGGTGGTAGATTTCCTTAGCAGGTCGTCTAGGTAGGTACCACCGCAGTACTAGATATTCTGCCGCTAAGCAGTAGTGTGTAAACATTACTGTGTTCCGGTTTGAAAGGTACTGCAGCTAGCGAAATTACAGGGCTTTTGAGACTAACCATCTAGTCACAAAGTAATGAGCGCCAAGGCAGCGATGCCCTGGACTTTGTTTTACTACTCAAAGTTCTGTGTATCGCTGCATTGGTTATGGACAGACGTTATCTCTTAACATCATTCGAGCGTCTCGTTCGTCCCATTATTGATACATAAAAAAAAAAAAAAAAAAAAAAACACCAACCCTGGAACTACACACTACTTATATTTCGGGCACTTGTAAAATAATACATTTTGTCGCGGATGTTTGGCAAACCAATAAAACAAGCGAACTTTTAAATAATAATTTATTTCCTTACACTTACATTAAAATATTTGTAACATGCATTCACGTACGCTAACATGAAATTAAGCGTATTAATGCTACAAAACAATACAACTTCTTCGACAAGAAGACAACTTTCGACATGAAACAACCATTAAGGCCGTCTCACACCGTATCCACTCCACTCGAGGTGCAGCAATGGAATGTGGACTTTACATCGCTCGCAATAATTTTGACAGTGCCCATACTGTGAATAGGTTAATAAAAAACTATATAATATTATAGTTTTTTTATTTCATTACACAGTTGACTACCCTGTTAACTCATTTGGTAATTTTCAAGAGCTGTAGGACGTGGGTTCCATTCCCAAACGGGACAAACTTTTGTGACGAATATAAAATGTTTGTTGTGTCTGTGTCCTGCACACGTATTTAAAAAAAATAGTCATATCAATATTCTGGTTCCCATAGTACAAGGTTTACTTAGTTTGGAGCTAGATGACGCTGTGCGAAATGTCCTACGATAGTAAATATGTAGCGATGATAGCTCAGTACTGAGCGCGGCTGGTTCGCACGCCGTAAGTTCAAACTCCGACAATGAGCTTCAGCTGCCAGTAAAAGAAATCTTCGTCAGGAATCCGGCAATTCCGGCAGCCTCACTTGAGAAGCAGTTCATTACAGGCTAAGTTTGTTTACTATCATCGACCACACCGTCACTTACCATCACGTGAGCTGTGGTCAAACATCTAGCCTGTCAGCCATAAAAAAAGTCCTAATGTTCTATGATCTGAAATAATATTATACGTATAATTAAATTATAAGCTTTAGAAACTTCATTTAGCAGTTACGGAAATTATCAGGCGTAAAAACGAGTCTTTAAACTATTTACACGAGATGTTTCTGTCCGTAATTTCGAAATTTAAAGTCGATAAGGTGTGAGATGACCATTATTGTGATATCAAAACACATCGATTATGAACAAAGTGCACTCTATTCCTTACATCGTAATTTTATACATTTCGAAAGAATGGAATGAATACAATGTCTTCAATGTTTGAAATTTCGTTAAAACACTTCTGAAATAAACACACACCGCCAGTTAGTGCCAGCCAGCAAGTGGTCGATGATAAACGTTACTGCGAATAACAGAAGATAAACCCAACTGATCATTTCAAGATGTATCCACAAAAAAGACATGATGTCAAATATTGGGAATAGATATTCAAGTTTAACAAAGTTTGAGTCGGACACTCGCGTGAAAATCAGCGATCCGAAATAGACTAACAGGTCTTAGGCGCTGTTAGCCCCATTGCCACTGTTGGTGTATTTCGGACTACATGAAAGTGTCGGCACTTCAAGCATCTACACAATATAGGTATACAAAAATAAAAAGTTGGATTTGAATAGTTTGATGTGCCTTATACAGTGTGCTTGTAATATTTTTTTAACAAAACGTTGCAAGGAACAGATAAGTTTTTAACACCATCCACATATATCATATAAAAATATTTTTTTAATTATCAGAATAAAACAGTTTGGTCAGGATTTAGAAATGTTTGATAAAGATTTTGCCCTCGGATGTACATAAGGATCAAATTAAGTAAATGCGATAAACAAATCGCATATCACTTGCATTGAAATAAAGTCGGAATTAAATAAATTGTCACATGCATTCCTATTTAATTTTGAACTTTTTTGAACAAACAATGGTAATGTTTTTTTTTTTTTAATTAACACGTCTGATATCCACGGATTACGTTTAAAATTTAAATTATCATTATTTGGCTTAGAAGGGAAAATACATCGATTTCTGATTAAACAATAATTTGCGAACGTCATTAAAAACTAAGAAATACAAAATTATGGCACAAGTATCAAGTTAAACTATAAAAATCTTAGAGAGCTATAAATCGTGAAAAACTAGATTTTGTAAAAACTTTTAAGCCTCGGCCACATTTGATTAACAAATTACAATTGCATTTTTTTTTTAATTTGTTTGGACAGTTTATTGTTGGTGGGGAGAATACATCGTAATTTGAACCATACAGACTGACTTATAAAGCACAGTTTCAAATAACACTCATCAAACGTCAAATTTTGCACTGTAGCGACTTTATCACATTATAGAGTTCAAATTCGAAGTTTTCTCGTCACCACAAATATTTGTCAATTATAATCATATTAAAGTTAATATTTGTCAATTATCAATTAAAGAAGATTTTCTAAAAAAAAAAATTCAAGTTTCCAATTACATATTTTTATTATTCTCGACATTTCACGTAACGCATTTAATGTGTTAATAAACTACAAAATGAGTTCTACATCTACAATGATTATTTTCATAGTGTGTGTTCATTTTTGTGCCAATGTGTGTAACGCATCACCTAGATTTTTTATACATTTAATCAATATTGCACTTACATTTATAGGCCATACATAACGATATAATTAATTGTTATGATAATTTAGTTTAAAATAAATAATATCGAATGGCAAGAATGTAACATCACTTCTTATTCAAATAATAAAACGAGTATTTTTTTTTAGTTTCTCAATATTAATAAAACATAAATTATATAATTATAAATACTTATATCTAACATATAGGTATTTATAATTTTGAACAAAATACAATTTGATTACAGATCAACACACGAGAATTAAAAAAAAAATAATACAATTGGAAGATTACGAGCACTCCGGATATCAACGCAAACGTACTACATTTAATTAAAAAAAAAAAGTAATTTCAATCACTTTATAAGCTAAAATCAAACTTAAACTAAATATATACCTAGAACAATCAAACTTAACCTAAACCAGACAGAAATTAAATATCTGGAAAGAAAAATAATTAAGTGTTTTGTTTCTATGCACACTAAGCGATACTTTGGATTGTAAGAAATGATCGATTACCGGAACCCTCTTAAGCAAAAGACATTCCATTATAATTTCACGAATCATTGTTTTTACAATTGTTTAATAGCAATTGATGATTGTTAATTTAATCCAATTAATATAAATATCGCATTGATAAGGTTTCATTCCGAATAAAATGATATTACATCATGACATTAAGCTTACTAGTTATTATAATTTATAATTCTGTTTTTGTTCCAATTTTGATTTAAATAATTTACAAAATTTAACTTAAAACTCGATTATTTATTCGATTATGCAATCCAATATTACGTCAAGTAAACTACGGTCTAGCAACTAACATATCTGCCATAAAAAAAAATACATACGATTTTTCAGCAATACAGTGCACCCTTGATATAACAAAGCTGAAGGGAATTAGAAAGTATTCGTAATACCAAGTAATTTGTCACAATGAGGTTTGTTATACAGAGTTTAGGTTGGTCTAAGGTTCGTTTTAACAAGGTAAGAATACTTTTTTATTGACCTCAAAATTACGTACCTACTATTCGACTTTTCCTGTTATAGCGGTAGGATACGACATGTAAAGATTATAAAAATATTATATTTTTATATAAATATTTATTATTATATAAAAAATTGTTAAAAAGGGGTAAATTATACTTCCTATTTATATTCTGCGATAATAAAAAATACGTTACGAGGTTTTTGAAAAGAAGTATTCGTTCTTGGGGGCCGTTTAAGTATTACGTAAGCACCGAAGGGGCGTGGGGGGTCTTTACTTTGCTTATTTTTGACGATATTGGGGATGAGGCGATCTGAATGGTGATAATGTCAGCAAAGCCATATAAATTATGCTGATCGTTTGTTTTCCTTGTTATCGGCACACCTCGTTTTAGCGACATGACTGCTAATTAAACCAATATTTACTTAAACATAGGAGAGAGAAGTAAGAGCTTTGCTTACTATTGCTGACAAGGCGGAGGGAGGGGTTATTAATTACTAAAATTCTGCTAACGTAATACTTGAATGGTCCCTAGGGGATTTCGAAGAATTTGTAAAATCGGATAAATCGTTATGTTGAGGTTCATTATATTAAGGTCACACTGTAGTTATAAAATAACTACAATTATGATTAGTAAGAAAACAATTACAAGACCGCGATTTTTATACATTATGCACATTCGTGCTACACTTTTTTATCTTAAAAACGTGACTTAGATCTATTTTTGTCAAAAATAACACTCGGTGCTTCTTACAGTCAAAAATTGTCGAAAGGCGTAATTTTTGCCAAAAATGCACCAAAGTAAAGACTCCGTGACTAAAACACAGATTAAGCTGTGAACCCTACTATATCCTAATCTTATTATCAACAGTTTGTAACGGGTCTGCTTCGGACATCCAAATGACGTACACACAAAATAATTAAACGTTTAAATTTTCGTTTAAATTTTGGTTAAAAACATTTACTTTTAAGAGGTTTATGATGTACTTGTTCTACTATATTGATGACGTCACCATTACCACGTTAAGAAGTACAAAGAACAGGCCAACAGGGAAAGTTTTGCGAAAAAAAAAGTTTTTATGTGTGTATAATTTTATAATTTATTTTAAAATTACTACTATTATTTACAAGTAACATTCCAATTTTAAAACATTCACTTTCAAAGTATTTTTTTATTTAAAAAAAACCAAGTCTTCCCCACGACTGAATACGTAATCATTTAAAACTCTGTTGTTCATAGCTCGATATAGGGTTCACATTTAAATATACCTATAGCAAATAAGTCGCTCCGTTTTACAGTTGGTGAAGTGAAGTGTATTAAACATGTCCCTTGGAACAAAAACGGTATGCACTTTATTCAGCAAGAAAGCTATTAGAATCATCACAGAAAACGAATTCTTTTTAGTTGGTGGGAAATGTATTTCTTACACACGATGGGACCACCCACTAAGTCAATTGTGGCTTTGAGTGTTACGTGTGACGTCACATTAACGATACACGCAGCGACATGCGCAGCTGAACCTTCAAGCAAAAACGATCATTATCGCCACTGAAAAAATATCCACAGAGTATAGTAATTCACCAATGTTTACGATATGATCTGTGAATTTCTATAGAGACTATTTTTAATCGTAAAATATTTACAATATGAACTAGTATAAAACAAGCTTAAAATAAAGTTAACAAAAACACTAATAAAAGTTTTTTTTTTCAATAAATACATATAATTATATCCAGTTCCATTTGCCATGGTGGTGCCGGCGTAAGAATTATACCCCACCCTCTCTACCCGTGGTTGCCGTAAGAGATGTAATCCGGAAGATGGACAGCAGCGTCTTCCTTGAACAATCACACCTAACTGCGCTCGCCAACCCGCCTGCCAAGCGTGGCGAGTATTGGCAAAACCCCTCCTCAGGAGAAGGCCTATGTCCAGCAGTGGTTGTCCTATCGCTGATGATGTTGTCCAGTTCGGATGATGTCAGTATTCTATCGATACCCCATACAACCAAATCTGTTCAGGAATTTAAAAGTTATGGTGGAATAAAGAAACTCACATACATACATACATACATACATAAACCATGAAAAAATTGACAGCCCTGTTGGCTTATTGGTAGTATGTCTGCTTCAAGAGCTGTAGGGCGTGGGTTGGATTCTCACCCAAGACAAACATTTTTATCACAAAAGTTTGTTCTGTGTGTGGGTGTACTGCATGTATTTACAAAAAAAAAACTAAGATCAGTTATTTGACTTCCATAGTACAAGCTTTGCTTAGTTTGAGGTCAGATGGCGCTGTGTGTCCTACGATATTTATTATAATTCATTACACTTATTTTTGGGCAGTCGTGTAATAGTCTGTATTGGCTTACGAAAAGAATTTTAATACGGTTTTTACACAGAGGATTTTTTCAGAAAGATATATGCCCGTTCGAAGCCTTGAAGGTTGTAAGGAAAGCCACGAAAGACGCAATTCGTTTAAAACTTTTAGAATGCACGACGCTGCGTTTACCGACATGTGAAGAGGCCCTTACGAATAATCTATGAGTATTTGTGTCGTAGAAAAAATATTAACTGTTATTTTATTTAACTGTATAACTAGTCATAATTATAAATATAAATCCTTTATCACATAATATTAGAAAAATCCCTGGATAATGTTAAAAATTTAAAAATAATTCTTATTTAAATACACTAGGACCGAATATTCAGTGTCACTGTGAAATAAATATAAACGTTACGTGCCTAACAATAAAGTCGTATTTATAAAATCTTTAAAAATGTTTTTTTTTACTAATTTTATATGATAGAGGAGTGTCTTAACCTATTCCCTAATAACTACTAGCGTAATCTTGACATTTTTAATATCGATTGACGACTGTAAGCAATCTAAAATCGTCTTTATTTTTATACACATTAGGTTATAAACAAAAGGAGCTAGCTCCAACTTTTTAAAGGCAGTTTACACGTTTTAATATGATTTTATTTGTTGTCGAACTTTGCTAGAAGATGGCGCCACGTGTGGTATCTTAAAATGATACAAGCAGTTTTAAAAAAAATTAGCAAACTCAATAACTCAGAAAAAAAAATACTTTACTGATTCCAAAACCATTTCGAAATATTACATTCCTGTACATTATTTTTACGCTTAAAACTTTTTAAACTATTTGATAGGGTTTATTTTAGTAAAATACATAAAATAAACTTGACTTTCAAATTGACCTCTAATGACGTCACATTATAGGCTGTATATGGCTATTTCAGTGCCCAGTAAAAGCAATGGCAAACCAAAACAAAATCTGTCAATGTCATTGTCAAGTCATCGGTAGCCATAATAACTTCTTCCATACACGTACGTCAAGTTGTTTTTCGCCTTATTGATACAAAATATCTGATCTTTAAGCGTTACTCGGTCTCTGATATCGGTTTTATAAGGCTATGATATAAGATTTATTTACTTTATGTCAATTGTTAAAGTCTATTAAATGCGTAAAAATAGTTATACTTTTTTGTTTTACATGGCAATGGCATTCATATTCAGCCTACTTTATGACGTCATCGCTATAAAAAGTTTGAAAACGTATTAAAAATCAACTGCCGCATAGAAAGCCACAATATTCAAATTTGTTTCGTAAAATAAAGAGGAAAAAAAAATCAAAATAAAATACAAAAAAAATTTACATAACTAAACTAAAATAAAGAACTGCATCGGTCTGCACAACCAAAGAAATTGATCAGTGTAAGTGCACAATGATAAAGCACACACAGAGTAGTCGGCATCCCGTGCTTCGGGAAGATCGAGGGTAGAAGGACCCTGTGAACATCTAATCACCATCTAAGTAGTACCGGGAACCGACTTCCTTCCTACTCAAATGTTACCATAATTAGTCCATTTAAAAGTTACAGTTAGGGTTGCAAAAGCCAGAGCACGCAATTTTATTTTTTGGATGTCAAACTTTATCCATGTAGGGCCGCAACACTAGTCCCGCGGCCGCCATCTTGTAAAAAGTATAACCATTCCTTGAAACCCCCTCTATCTATGCTCTGACGTATTTTTTTGTAAAATAACCAAAAAGTTATAACAACCAAAATTTGTTCCCAATTCTTTATCTATTTTCGTTAACAACTTTGTTATTTTTAATTCTACGAATAAACGTTACAAAATAAAGATGCAGATAATTTAATTCTCAATAAAAAATGTTGTTACAAATTTTCTATGCGATGAATAATTTTCCCGATATAACGTAAAAACTATTCGAACTCCTTTTTACGAGATAGCAGATACGAGACAAGGGTTACGACTCCACAAACACGGATTTAACTAAAAACAGACCCACCACTTGACATCCAAAAAATAAAATTCCGTTTTCAGTTTTTTGTACACAAATAATGTAACATTTATATGGACTAAATAACAAAATGTTAACATAGCATCTGTAGTTTGAAAAAAGTGCTACTAGATGGTGCCACGTGGAACTATAGACGTTTAAAAATGAATTACCATGTCGCCACTGGCCGGAAATTTGTTGACCAAAGATCAGTGACAGACTGATGAGTTACTGTCAGTTATTGAATTTCACGAATAAATTACGCTAACTGTAGCTTTGGTTGTTTCACTAGATAATTAAATTTGTCACGGTGACAACTAGATGGCACCACCTGTAGCTACTGCATAACTGTCTATAGATTCAAATGCCTGAGTGATATATCTGCAACGTCGATTAGTTCACCACTATGGCACCACCTGTTACTTCTCCATTGTCATCCAGAGATTTAGATATCTGAGTGATATATGTGCAACTTCGATTAATTAGTTCACTACTAGATGGAGCCACCTGTACCTTCTACATAACCGTCTATAGATTCAAATGCCCGAGTGATATATCTGCAACGTCGATTAGTTCACCACTATGGCACCACCTGTTACTTCTACTTTATCTTCCAGAGATTAAGATACCTGAGTGATAGATGTGCAACTTCGATTAGTTCACTACTAGATGGAGCCGCCTGTAACTTCTACATAACCGTCAATAGATTCAAATGCCCGAGTGATATATCTGCAACGTTGATTAGTTCACCATCATGGCACCACCTGTTACTTCTACTTTATCTTCCAGAGATTTAGATACCTGAGTGATATATGTGCAACTTCGATTAGTTCACCACTAGATAGAGCCACCTGTAACTTCTACATAAGTCGTCAGTGAATTTAGATTCCAGTGATCTACCTGAAGCTTGGCTAGTGTCACTACTAGATGGCGCCAGCCGTAGCTTCAGCTGCCTAAGTGATGAGCCTGGGTGCATGTAAAGCGTGTAAAGTTCTGGCCAGGGGGGGTTTGTGTTTGGGCTCGGCGGTGCTCGGCGCCCAGTCTTGCAGCCGAGCGGCGGCCGCCAGCCGGTGCGTCAGACGGTGAGCGATGCTGAAGCCGCCGCTACCCTCAAGTTGAGTTAAGACAATTATCACTTGCCTGCGGGCAAAGATTTTTTTTTATTAACATGTACGCGTTTATTTAGCGTTCATATTATATAAACCTATATTTTTTATTATTTATTTCTTTATAAATAAGTACTATCCCATGGGTGAGCATTATAGGTTGCCCTAATTGGTTCACCCATGCAACAATAATATAGACAATAAAATACAATACAACATAACACTAAAATACTATACAATCTAAAACTAAAACATATACATATGTCACTATGTTGATTTTATTATTGCATGATAATTAATTGTGGTCAAAGATGGTAAACACACCTAGCCTGAAATGGAACCGGCTCTCAAATGAGACTGCCAGAACAGTGATAGGTACTTGGCGGTCGATTTACAACGTAAAGGTGGTAGCTAGCCAGCCGAGTACTAGAACGTACCATATGGTTACCTCACAAAGTATTCTTTTACCGAGAACTCATTGTTGGGATGTGAACACACGGCCTGTGTTCCAACCGCACTTATTACTGAGCTTACAGCGCTACAAATCCTTCAGTGGAGCTTCAACTTACCGATGTAAAGGCGGCACGGAATCAATAGTCTTCAGCTCGCCCCGTGTGGACACCACGTTGTAACTTTCTTGACAGTCACACTTCACGTGAATCCACTTGTCTGTGTGTCTGTTTTCCACCATCACCACCAACCCCGCCCAGCCCTGGGAAACAATTAAATTCTAATAAATACCGTAAACAACACAGCGCCATCTACCTCCAAACTTTTTTTATGTACCATTAATGAGACGATCGAGACGTTCTCCTGATATTAAGAGATAACGCCTGTCCATGACCATTGCAGCGATACACAGAACTTCGAGTAGTAAAACAAAGTCCAGGGCGTCGCTGCCTTTGCGCTCATTACTTTGAGACTAGATGGTTAGTCTCAACAGCCCTGTAATTTCGCTAGCTGCAGTACCCTTCAAGCCGAAACACAGTAATGTTAACACACTACTGCTTGGCGGCAGAATATCTGGTACTGCGGTGGTACCTACCTAGACGACCTCCTGCAAAGGAAATCTACCACCAAGTAAAGAACAAAACTATGCAAATTATATATTTTTTTTTAGAATAAGCCTATTCATAATAATAATTTATGAATAGGCTTGCGTTTGATCGCCATCTCACCTGATGTTAAGTGAAGCGATCTACGATGGAGCACGCTTGCCTGGAAGAAACCGATTCACTCTCGACTTGCATCGACCAGCTCGTTTCATGGTTCATATTCCTAAAACTCGACCTAAACGATTTGAATCTACTTTCATTGTTCGAACGGCTAAAGCGTGGAATACTTTACCCGAGTGGGTGTTCCCTGATAGATACAATCTGGGTGTCCTCAAGTCGAGAGTGAATCGATTTTCTTGTACGCAAGCGAGCTTTATCGTAGACTGCACCTTCACTTAACATCAGGCGAGTTGGCGGTCAAAAGCAATCCTATTAGTAATAAAAAAATGCAATAAGTCGACCAAGTTTCATCGCAATCGGATGAACAGTACAGCGCATGAAATACTAATAAACAAACATTCATTTTTATAGATAGTTTAGCGCATATATGGGCAACATCCGGCCCGCCTCGACTTTTGACCCGGCCCGTGAGACATTTTGAAATTTCGCGCGAAGAATAGAAATACAAACAACCTAGAGCGTTCGCGAGAAGAATTGTTTGCGTTTTTAGAAGTACATATAAATGCGAACATTTTTTTTCGATGATCAAGACTAATAAGTCGAAATGCCGTCCGATGAAAATCTGGAAAACTCGTTACGCCTCTGTACAAGTGGATTTTGAACAACCTTGTTTCTGAAGTTCAAACACAAATATCACATTAACCGTTACAAGTCAATTTAATTTACTAGTAACCTAATAAATAAACTAATAAAATAAGCTTTTTTATTTTGTGTTATGGCCCGCAACTGTAATAATATAATAAGTTCGGCACGCAACTAGCCAAAAGTTGCCCTTACCTGGTTTAGCGTATGACCACGCCGTGCCTAATGTTAAGCACCACGACATGGCCTTACTCACCTTAGTCAAGTAGTACGCAGTCATGCCTTGCCGACCTTCGTGACGTTGCCCTCTCGCCAGAGTCAAACCTAGAACCAACATAGAACATACTTTACGCAATTCGGTATGTAAAGAAAAAATATTACATTTCGAAATATTACATTCGTGTACATTATTTTTACGTTTAAAAGTCTCTAAACTATGAGATGGGGATTATTTTAATAAAATACATAAAATAAATTAGACTTTTAATTAATCCCCTAATGACGTCACGTAGTTGGCTATATAAGGATACTTTCAGTGCCTAAAAAACCAATGGCGAACCTAAACAAAAGCTGTCAATGTCAAGTCAACGCGTTGGATTTCGTACTATAATTATAGTATTTGTTCTACTATTTCATGCTCCGTACTAGATACTATCCATATCTAAGGATAGTACGGAAAAATACTATAATTTCGTTACTTCACTTATAAAATACCTAAATAGGTAAATATGACACCCGTTCATTGCCAAATCATATGTAAAAAAAGTTCATTGGGTTATTTTCTTTCTTTTTGGCATCGCACTCTATGCATTCTGCCAGTTCCAATGTTTCTGTATTAAAACAGCTGTAATAGATCCATGTATTTTTCAAAAATCGTAATAGATTTGCCAGCGGCGTAATAGCGTACTAATCCATACAAAAAAGTAATAGATCTATTACAATTGTAATAGATTGGCAACATTGAGAAGTTTTGATAAAAAAATTCTTTACTTCATGTCAATTGTCAAAGTCAATCAAATGTGTCAAGATATCCTTATTTATTTTACATGGCAAAGGCCTAGTATGGATATTCAGCCAACGTTATGACAACATCGCTATTAAAAGTTTGAAAACGTATTAAAAATCAACTGCCGCATAAAAAACCAAAATATTAAAATTAGTTTTATAAAAAAAGTTTACTACAAGGAAAAAAAATACAAAAAAAAACTTTACATATCTAATTCCGTTAAAAAAGTTAGCCGTGTTCACGTTAAAACATAAAACAATACCACATTTGTAGCGATGATAGCTCAGTGGTTAGCGCGGTCGGTTCGCATGCCGAAGGGCGTGGGTTCAAACCCCAACAATGAGCTTGAGCTGCCGGTGAAGGAAAACATCGTGAGGAAACCATAGCATGGTGGTAGGGTACTTTCTGGTACTTGGCTGGCTAGCTACAAGCTCAAGTTGAAAATCTGCCGCCAAGTATCCAACGGAGTGTTCCGGCAGTCTCACTTGAGAGCCAGTTCCATTCCAGGCTAGGTGTGCTTTACCATCTTCGACCGCACCGTCACTTAACATCAGGTGAGTTGTTGTCAAACAACTAGCATGTCAGCTTTAAAAAAAAAAAACACGCAATACAAAGTATTTTCTTACCAATGATAGCGTCCGCCAGTATGTGGGCGTGTAAGGACGGGCGCTCCACCGCGAGCGGCTTGGACGAGTGGGCGGCCAACACGTGCCGCGGCCAGGCGGCGCTCGACGCCAGTTCCAACCCAGTATGCCAGTGATTGAACGCTAAGCACACTACTAGATAAAAACCTTTCTCAAGCATTTTGTGGCAACCGACAAATCCTCGGACCTGAAAAAGATACATGAACATCCTAAACCATTTCACAAAGATGGGAACCGGATAACCGAATAATGAAGACAACTCACTTGTCTTTTGCTGTGTGCCACTAACTTCCCGATCTGTGCGTTAGGACCAGACTTAGTTCTAAACACAACCACACAAAGGTCGAGCTGTGATCGCTGGCTTTTTTCTGAATTCCTGAAAAAAGACACGGTATTTATGTAAGAAAGTACCAACAATTTTCGTATGACTTCTTTTTAACCCTCGACGCAAAAATGGGAAGTTATAAGTTTTTTTTTTCAAGAATTTTTTTTTTATTCTTGCCGTGGTGGTGCCGGCGTAAGAATTGTACCCTACCCTCTCTACCCGTGGTTGCCGTAAGAGTCGGCTAAGGGATGTAATTCGGAAGATGGGCAGCAGCATCTTCCTTGAACAATCACACCTAATTGCGCTCGCCAACCCGCCTGCCAAGCGTGGCGAGTATTGACAAAACCCCAGGAGGTGGCCTATGTCCAGCAGTGGACGTCCTATGGCTGATGATGATGATGATGATTCAAAATAGGCTGTGTTTGACCACACCCTATCTGATATTTTAAGCAATAAAGAAACCTGTCTCATTTCCACGAGTGAAATTTGACACCAGCGAGAAGTTGACAGAGTATTTTAAGCATTAGTTAACATTAAACATCGTTTAAATGAGTAAATGAATTAATAAATAACTCTTTATTGTACACACTTAAAATTACATAATCCAGAAGAAATAAACTAGTTAATTTTACTAGTTTATTGACAAAGCCTACTATAAGCCTACATTGCGTGGAAGACAGGAATATATGGTTGTAGTAGCTTCTCTCTGCACTTGCATTCCCCTGGCTAAGTGAAAATTGTAGTAAGCATAATCTATAACTGTAAATTGTATAAACTGTAACCTAATATGAAAAGAAAGATCCACAAAAAAAAATCCTTGCCGAGTTTCGTGTCGGAGTCTTCTCAGATGAAGTGTAATTACGAGCCGGTGGTAGATTCAAACATGTAACTTAACGTTCATAAGTGCCTTACCAGGGCCTAAACTGAATAAATTACTTTTTGATTTTTGAATAGATGTAACAACCTTAAAGCGACCTTATCGCTAAAAGCAAACTCTTCCAGGCAACGTTAGGATAGAAAGGATTAGAGGAAGAAAAAGAAGGGGTGTGTCAATAACGAGGATATGCATATAGGAGAATACAAAACTATGACATACTCGTATATCTACATTCTAATAATAATATATCCTAATACATAGATTAACAAGAATAACTAAAAATACACTAATATAATTATATAAAATTAATATTATCGATAGTCTTGTAATTTCGCTAGCTGCACCCTTCAAACCGGAACGAAGTAATGTTTGCACACTACTGCTTGGCGACAGAATATCAGTTAACTAGCTAGACGATCACCTGCTAAGGAAGTCTACCACCAAGTAAAAACAAGACCAAGTATATAAAAATAAACAAAAAAGCTATACCTCTGTCCTTCTTGAAATAACGTGAAATCCACTTCGGTTGGCTGTGTGGCGGTGAGCAAAAGGCACGTGAGGTGTCTGGTAGAAGACATCGGCGGCAGTATGCCCGCCAGCCGCACTTCGTGCCATCCCACGCGCACCTTGCATATATCTATGCAGTCAAAGTATCTGGTGGAAAAAAACATGTACTATAAGAATTCAACAGTACACAAGACACAAAAAAAGGACATTGAAAATCTTTAAGTTTCAGATCACCTGATGTTAAGTGATGGTGTGGTCGGAAGATGGTGAAACACACCTAATTTGGACGGAGCTGGCTCTCAAGTGAGGCTGCCAGAACATACAGTTCGGTGCTTGGCGGCAGATTTGCAACTTGAGGGTAGTAGCTAGCCAGCCGAGTACTAGAAAGTACCACCATTTCCTTCACCGGCAGTTCAAGCTTATTGTTCGGGTTTGAGCCGACGCCCTTCGGCGTATAAAGCGACCGCACTAACCATTGAGCACCGCTATCACGAAGATCGTCTCATTTAATTTCCTTGATAGTATTGTATTGTATTTACTTTAAATTCTATTGGAACATTAAGAAGACTTGGACATGTCAGGTAAAAAAAAAAACTTAATCTGCTGTAGAGAGGCATTGTCACTATTTCACACTATTTTCACTTTCAATTAATTTATATCGTTCTAGATCATATATGGGCAACAACCGGCCCGCGGGCCGCATCCGCCCCGCCTCGACACTTGACCCGGCCCGCGAGACATTTTGAAATTTCGCGCGAAGAGAAATACAAACAACTGAGAGAGTTCGCGAGAAGAACTGTTTGCGTTAAATGCGAACAATTTTTCTTGATGATGAAGACTAATAAGTCGAAATGCCGTAAGAGAGTCACAGATGAAAATCTGGAAAATTCGTTACGCCTCTGTACAAGTGGATTTTGAACAAACTTGTTTCTGAAGTTCAAAAACAAATATCACATTAACCGTTACACGTAAATTTACTTCACCAATAACCTAATAAAATTAGCTTTTTTATTTTGTGTTATGGCCCGCGACTGCATTAATATAGTAAGTTTGGCACGCAACTAGTCAAAGGTTGCCCATACCTGTTCTAGATTGACCTGTTTAGAGCTAGACAACTTCCATGCTTTCCTGTCTTCAGTGTAATTTTACAATTTATAATAAGCCTTATTACATAAAAACTCTTTTACAATTTTTTTAAAGGACCGTAAGTATGGCGCAATTGCAATATACCGTACCGTATGTATGGACCATGTATACCATGGGCCGTAAGTATGATTGCGTTTATAAGGTCCGTACTTACTTGAGTACGTCGTCGAACTGTATCCAGAAGACTCCGTGGTCCGTGTGCCGCGCGGGCTGCACGGCGCGGCGCGCCTCGTCCGTCCAGCGTGGGCACCCGTGCGCCCAGGCGCCGCGCCACGTGTAGTGCCCCCACGGGTTCCGAAGCCGCAACAGGCGCGCGCGAGTCGCGCCCGTCGTCAACTCCACCACATCGAGCACCGAGTACGCATGCCGCGGACGGAGACCCAGACGCTGGTATTCTTCTTCATCTACCTACATATCATCTGCCACTTAGTATTTTATATGATCATCTATTGGCAGTAAAAACCCCCTACACAATTAACCAAATATACCTAAGAACCGCCGCAAGGAAACTGGCATTCAAATAAAAAAAAACCGCATCGAAATCGGTCCATCCGTTTAACAGCTGCGATGCCACAAACAGACAGACATCGACATCAAACTTATAATCCCCTCTTGCGTCGGGGGTTAAAAACTGACTTCTATGCCGTGACGGCTAACGGTGTGATGCTCTCGGATCCCTGGTGCGTGTGCGCGTGAGTTTATAATAAATAAATATCGCAGGACTTTTCACACAGCGCGATCTAGCCCCAAACTAAGCAAAGCTTGTACTATGGGTATCAGATAACTGATACAATACTTATATATATATAACTATAGTACCTGACTTTGCTCGGTTTTTCATTGCCAGAAAACACGGATAAAACGACGTTTTCTAAAAATGAAACCTAGCTAGATCGATTTTTCGCCCCCGAAACCCCCTGCATACTAAATTCCATGAAAATCGTTGGAGCCGTTTCCGAGATTCAGATTATATATACAAGAATTGCTCGTTTAAAGGTATTAGATAGATTAGATTAGATAGATAGATTTTTGTAAATACATACTTATAATGCTTACGGAACACCCAGACACAAAAAAAACATTAATTGTCACATAAATGTGTGTCCCTACAGCTCTTGAAGGAAATATTTTATCAAATGAGCTTGAAAAAAAATTATTAATTAATCAGTTTTATATTTACTATTTATTACATTGACATGTGTTATGATTTTGAAATTATTTTTTAATATATATATGGAGAAGGAAGTAAAATGTTTGCTTACTTTTGCTTGACAAGAGGGAGGAAGGAGTTAATAATGACTAAAATTCTGCTTATGTAATATTTGAATGGTCTCTTATTGGTAAAATATTTATATTTGTTCCATTCGCGATATGAACAAACGATTGGGTTTATCAAAGAAACTTTATTGCGCACAAAATACTACTAAATAACTACTACCACTATTAAAAAGCCGGCCAAGTGCGAGTCGGACTCGCGCACCGAAGGTTCCGTACAAACCTATAGTTATATAAGTAAAAGTTATGGTATTTTTTTTAATGGTAATTTATGCTTTTCGTATTTTTTTCTTTATTTGTGCTATAAGACGTTGCTTTGTACCAAATTTCAAGATTCTGAGTTCACGGGAAGTACCCTGCAGGTTTTGATTCCCTTGCGAGTGTCAAAAATTTGCAGCATAAACGGCTGTATCTTTTGATTGCGTTGGCTTAGAAGTTTGATTTTTTCACAGCTCCACACAGTAGACCTGAGTATTTGACATGAATTAAAGCTCGATACCTCCACGCGTTCCTAAGAAAAAGGGTCTTGACAGACAGACAGACGGACAACAAAGTGATCCTATAAGGGTTCTGTTTTTTCCTTTTGAGGTACGGAACCCTAAAAATTATAACAAATTTGTTGTAAGGTAACAGAAGTCTTGTAAAAAAAATTCAAAAATGATTCTTACGCGGGTAAAGCTGGTGACGAATAAATGAATAAGTTACCTTCATGTTGCCGCCGCCGCAGCTGGCGCCCATGAGGAAGGAGGCTTGCCGCGACGAGAGCAGCTGAGCCCACACCAGGTCGCGGTCCAGTTGCTCCAAGGGCGCGCCCCCGCCCCCGCCCCCGCCGCCGCTCCCGCCCGCCTGCAGCGAGACGGACTCGCAAGGCGCTCCGGTTAACGTACAAAGACCTGGTTTTTTTTTTTTTATTTACATTTTTTTATCAGGAAATACCCACTCACTAAGTTATTTAATATAATTAAAACGGCAATACCAAATACATTTATTATATGAGAATGTCAAAATTATAACTACTTTTTTTTAAGGTAGGAGCAGCCGAAGTTTTTATGCGGAATAGGGGATTTTTGCACGATTTCAAAATGTTCGTAGTAAAATTACCCCCTTTCGGATTAGTACACCCCAAGCATATGGCCCTGTAGAATCAGATAGAAAATTAATCTGAAAGTAACAGAGGGAATAGCCTAGTTTATTATTATTATTTTACCGCAATACAGATAAAATCAAGATGCAGCTAGTAAATTAATAAGATAAGAAATTCTTTACAATTCACACAGAGAATCGAGTTAAAATCTAGTTTAAAAGCAGTTTGACCTTCAATAGCTCTCCCGGAGACCAGAGCTTCGTAACACCCGTGGAGTTTGGCAACGGCCTTTTCTATTAGCGGCACCCACAGCTGTTTCCTTTTCGCCTGGAAAAAATAATATAAAAGACTATTATAGTGCCTGTATGGATTTACAACAAAAAAAAAGTATATAAGTACCTATAAGTACTATCTGATTACCATAGTACCATCTTTGCTTAGTTTAGAGCTAGATGGCGCTGTGTTTTTTTTTTGTAGTATTTTGTGTTGGATTATGTTCAAATAATCAATATAATTATGTATTCAAATTGCGAAAGTTTAAAGTTAAAAAATTATATAAATGCTGATTTTTATGAAATGTCTATGGGACCAATCTGAAAGTACATTCTTTCAAATAAAAGAATTAAAAAAACATTTCATATCGGTTCAGCTGTCTAAAAGTAATCGAGTAACAATACATAAAATAAAAACCGGCGAAGTGCGATTTGGACTCGCGCACCGAGGGTTCCGTACAAACCTGTAGGTATATAAGTAAAAGTTATGGTTATTTTTTTTTTAAATAGTAATTTATGCTTTTCGCAATTTTTACTCTATCTGTGCTATAAGACGTTGCTTCGTATCAAATTTAAAAGTTCACGGGAAGTACCCTGTAGGTTTTGATTCCCTTGCGAGTGTCGAAAATTTGCAGCATAACGGCTGTATCTTTTGATTGCGTTGGCTTAGAAGTTTGATTTTTTTCATAGTTCTAAGGGACAGTAGACCTGAGTATTTGATATGAATTTCAGCTTGATACCTTCACGCGTTCCTGAGAAAAAGGGTCTTGACAGACGGACAGACGGACAACAAAGTGATCCTATAAGGGCTCTGTTTTTTTCCGTTTGCGGTACGGAACCCTAAAAATACATCTTATAAATATTTAATAAACATTCCTTCTTTTTTTGAAGTCAGTTAAAAACTGTAAAATAATACTCACTTGTGAATAAACTAAATGCCCCTTCTTATTGGCGGGCAGCAAATCATCAACGGTGACTGTAAGCCATCGCCCGTCCTTACAGAGACGAAGTTGATAGGCGCCGACACGCGGCTCACTGCGCACTACTACGCCGCGGACTAGCGACGACCGTTCCGCTAAGACAGCCAGTGCGGAGAGTAGCCAACAATTACCTAGAACACCTGGAAAGAAGTTGAAAGATAATAAAAATATGTGCTTAAAGAATCAGGACACACTGTTATGTTTTAACACTCAGTTTTAAAACTATTTTCAAGGTTTTGTAACGTATTTGGTTACAAGAGAATGTAATGAAAGCGTATTAAAAATTGATATCTTTGCGATAATCACATGTTGCTACAATGATACCTTGCGATATTAAGAACGCGATATTAAAGTACAACGCGATATTAAGGTACAACGCGATATTAAATTACAACACGAAATTCGTCTTCGTGACGAACGTCTTCAAAAAATGTGTTTTAGTGAGATATAAATTTCGATTGGATTTTTTAAGCGATTTCAAATCTGTTTTTTTTTTTAATTTAAAACATTCCGGGAGCTAATACTTTTTGTATAATTTCGCTCTAACAAAAAAAAAAAAAAAAAATTTTTGCTTCGCTCTTTATCTTATATTTCCTACTTTAAATTAGGAATGAACGATAAGTATCAATACCCAAAAGTTGTTACAAACGTATTCCGAAAACAGCTGTGGAATTCCATTTATTATTCATATTGCTTTAAAGGGAAAAATATAAAGACAGTGAAAAATCAGAACCGCAAACTTTGCGTTCACCATAACTACCGTATTGCAATCTGAGCTGAAATTATCTTTAAGTCTGGGTCATTGCGATCGATCGCCTCATCTTGCCCTAAGATACTAAGGCAACACGCGATATTGAGGTAAAACACGATATTAAGATACATTAAGGTACCTTGCGATATGTCGGAGGGTCTCGGGTCACGGAACACGGCCCAGGGCAGGCGCGGGTCCGCGTCCACGTTGATCTGGTGCGGGCGGAGCCAGCGCGCCGCCGCTGCGCCGCTCTCACACGTGCCAGAGTAGTACAAAGAGCGCGGATGGGCGGGAAACGACGTGTCCACGTATTGTTCTCCCGTCTAATCACAAAAACAATGTTGTGATTAAATCGTTCCATACACTGACACCCCCTGCGGCTTGATGGAAGAAATTTTCAGTGTATAGGGGTAACAAAAAGTGAAGACAAAGACGATCGAGCTCTGTTAGGAAAATCTTGTCTTTCTATAAATAAATAAAAAATTCAAGATTGTCAAGCTATTTGTTTGAGCACAGATCACCTACGTCACGGTGTGGTTTAAGATGGTGAACACACCTTGTCTAGAATGGGCACTAGCTCTCAAGTGAGGCTACCGGAACACACCTATAGGAGCTTGGCGGCAGATTTTCACCTTGAAGACGGTAGCTAGCTAATCGAGTACTAGAATGAATCCTTCCTCCATGCTACGGCTTCCTTCACCGGCAGCTCAAGTTCATTGTTGGGGTTTGAACCCACGCCTTTCGGCGTATGAACCGACCGCGCTGACCGCTGAGCTATCATCGCTACAAAGTTCATAAACAGCACTATATGATTTGTATCATTACGATAAATGAAGTTTCATCTATCAATCAACAATATTTTATTCAAGTTTGTAACTATCTTACTTTTTATCGTACACTCGCGACTTGAAGACACCCAGGTTGTATCTATCAGAGAACACCCACTCGGGCAGCAAATTCCATTGTTCGTACGGTTCGTACAATCGATGGAATATCGACCATGAAGCGGTGTCGAAAGAAAAGAAAGTATTTTTTGAAACATCAACTACTTAACACTAAACACATATAGGCATGATGCCGCAAAACAGGCCTCATCTCAGCAAAAATGCTGTTTGGCCATCTGCCAAAAGCGCTGATATTCCGATGAGGCCGTACGGTGATGTCACGAAAGGCCCACCGGTGAGTGTCCAGTTACAAAAAAAACTCACCAAAATAAAATGAAAATCAAATCATCTTTTTCAATAACTGGCAACACTGAACAAACGTACGTCACTGTCACCATATTATATAATCAGCTAAGTTCACATGTTCTCAATTTGACAATCTGCATACATAATAATATTATTTAAGGTTGTCGCTTCTTGTGATATTAAATAGCCTATAAACCTTTCTCGAGAAATAAGCTATCAAATGCAAAATTTTATTTTTTTCTAATTCGACCTGTAGTTCCAGACATTTTTCCTGTTCAAATAAACAAACTCTTTTGCTTTATTATTTTAAATATAGATGCAAATAATGATGATGGGAACTATAGCAAGACTATTGCAAAAATTAAAGTTGTATTCAACATACTTACAGCAGCACATTGCGCAAGCACCTCTTGCCACTGAGTCCAAGCGTGGCTCTCCTCGCTCAGTCGAAGTATTTCCATCGGCAGACTGTCTTGCCGTTCACCGTCTGAAGCCTCCGCTGTTAAAACAAAACAACAACCATAACATCCAACACTACCAAACACATTTTCATTTAAGAATAGGACAGATATGACCAACAATGAGTTTGAGCTGCCGGTGAAGGGAAACATCGCGAGGAAACCATAGCGTGGTGGTAGGGTACTTTCTAGTACCCGGCTGGCTAGCTACCCTCAAGTAGAAAATCTGCCAAGCATCTAACGGTGTGTTCCGGCAGTCTCATTTGGGAGCCAGTTCCATTCCAGGCTAGGTGTGCTTTACCATCTTCGACCACACCGTCACTTAACATCAGGTGAGATGGCGGCCAAACGTAAGACTATCTATAATAAAAATAATGGTCAAACACAAAGCCTGTCAGACATAAAAAAAAAAAAAAGGTGTGTAATCCGGAAGATGGGCAGCAGCGTCTTCCTTGAACAATCACACCTAACTGCGCTCGCCAACCCGCCTGTCAAGCGTGGCGAGTATTGGCAAAACCCCTCCAGGAGGCCTATGTCCAGCAGTGGACGTCATATGGCTGACGATGATGATGTGTGGTTGTGTGTTGTTGTGTGTGTGTGAATGTGTGTATGTATGTGCGTAAGTACGTTGAGCTTACTAAAAAGTTTAAGAGTTTGATGAAATAATAATAATAATCTTTTAGTTTTAAATAATCGTCAAATTCGTAAAACAAGGTCTATAGCGGACGAGATTTCCGCTCGGTTCTAAAGCACGCGGTGGAAGACGCACCGCGGGCCCCAGAATGTATACCGACCTCTCCGACTCAACGAGCCGATGTGACGGCTTTAGTTGGTTACTCTTATCCTGCGAATATCGCTGTCTTGAAATTTAATGCACTAGTGTAACACTGGACACTGGCAGAATGCACTTAGTGCCATGCCAAAAAAGAAGCGAGATTCTCACGTGAGTCGTCATCGTCCAAACTGGGTTGTTCTGGTGCCGCACGCAACAGGCGCGTCTTTGCCGATTGGCACATCTCGCACGTGAGAGCACCTCCTTTGTTCACGTACGTGCATTCCGAGCACGACCACTCGGATGTTTCCACTCTAAAAATTACAGAAGAAAATGTTACAAAAAAAACTGGTCAAGTGCGAGTCGGACACGCGCACCGTGCATCCGTACAAACCTGTAGGTATATAAGTAAAAGTTATGGTATTTTTTTTTAATGGTTATTTATGCTTTTCGCAATTTTTCCTTTATCTGTGCTATAAGACGTTGCTTCGTACCAAATTTCAATATTCTGAGTTCACGGGAAGTACCCTGTAGGTACCCTTTGATTCCCTTGCGAGTGTCGAAAATTTGCAGCATAAGCGGCTGTATCTTTTGATTACGCTGGCTTAGAAGTTTGATTTTTACACAGCTCCAAGGGACAGTAGACCTGAGTATTTGATATTAATTTCAGCTTGATACCTCCACACGTTCCTAAGAAAAAGGGTCTTGACAGACAGACAGACGGACGGTCAGCGGAGTCTTAGTAATATGGTCCCGTTTTAACCTTTGGGTACGGAACCCTAAAAAACCCCAATCTAAAGCTTGTGCTATGGGAACCAGATAACATCAATTGATAGAATACTTATATATGTTTTTTATGTAAATATTATACACACGGAATAAACAAACATTTATGTTGAATCACTACCAAATGAGTTATGACAGTGCAAGACATTGGGTTCACAACGATGAAGAATTGTACGTCGCAGACTTACTTGGGTTCGGATGGCGGTGTTTTATGCTTCGTACCACGCCTTGGCAGCGCAGGAGTATGCCTTACGTTTCTCCTGGGAGACGGACTCCGGCCACCTGCAACTATATAATCGGATAGAAACAATCTGGGTCTCCAAGTCGCGAGTGAATGGGTTTCTTCAAACTCAAAGCATGCTTAAAATCATGCAAGCAAGATAATAAGCCTCCGATTCCGATTCCGAATCAACCCTAAACTGTTTTTATAATCTGTTTTTTTTTATTGCTGAGCACAGGCCTCATCACTTATCGTGAGAATGGAGTCTATAATAAGCATATTTATCAATAAATGTTTTCAACCACACATTGATCGTGACACGTGTTCAAATCAGATGACTTAGCAAGAGAAAGACCTATATCCAGCAAGGGGATACATACTATAGACACTATACATGATAATGAACCTAAAAAGCATAATTATAACGTAACGTAAAACCATAACCAAGCATAAGAAGATAACCTAACATGTTTTAACTAACCTAATTATGTAACTATTATGTTTTTTTTACTGTGAATTTGTTTACATTTTTATTTCATGGTTCACAGGCTAGGTGTTTGACCGAAGTTCAAGTAAATGACGGTGTGGTCGAAGATGGTAAGCACGTCTAGCCTAGAATGGAATTAGCTCTCATGTGAGGCTGCCGGAACACACTGTTATTTTCTTGGCGACAAATTTCAACTTGAGGGTGTTAGCTAGCCAGACGAATACGTATAAGTACTCTACCACCTAACCATGGTTTCCTTACGATGTTTTCCTTCACCGGCAACTCAAGCTCATTGTTGGGGTTTGAACCCATGGACTGAGCAAACAATAAGAAATACATAACTATAAGGATAAGGTATATTTATTTCTTCTAGTAATTATAGATAAGACTATTTATTGAGTACACCAAATATACAGAAGAACAACCAAATAATAAGAAAACATAACCAACCAATAACATACCATAACCATCTAACAAGAAAACCATAACCTAACATAAGGACATAACTAAATAATAAGAACATAACCAACAATAAGAAGGAAATAACTCAACAGTAAGAAGGAAATAACAGTAAGAAGGAAATAACTAAACAGTAAGAAGGTAAAGACTTACCAGCGCCAGTGCCATTCCCGTCTGTAGTTAGGCCGTGTTTAGGCACGGGCGGTGTCTTACACGCAAGACAGTGACTCGCCGAGAGGGGGTTCTGTAGTGTACACGACGTGCAGGACCTGAAACATTTAGCAATTATCTGATATAGATAATGTAAATATAAAGAACTTGAAGTTGACTTTAAAGTAGCCTATATGTAGTTAATAAAAAATCTTGTGATTTATTGATTACAAGGTGTTACAGGTCAGTAAATGTTTGTAATAATTTTATAATTTAAAGACTTATTATGTACTAGTTGTACAACAATATATAGTATTACAACAAGTAGTACAACAAGTAGTACAACAATATATAGTATTACAATAGTAGTACAACAATTCAAAATAAATGCATACGCTTTAATAATAGGGAAATTAAAAATGGCAATAAAATATTAAAAATGTAAAAATTATATAAAAAGGTCAAAAATATATAAAAATCAAAATGTAATTGTATAATGCATGTCCATGACTATTGCAGCGCAACACGGAACTTTGAGTAGCAAAAAAAATTCTAAGGCATCGCTGTATACTAATTAATTTGAGACTTTCGATGGCCATGGCAATGGCGATTTTCAACAGCCTTACCATTTCACTAGCTGACGTACTCTTCAAATCGGAACACAATTAAATTAAAAAATGATGCCCCCGAAGTGTTTTCTATCTGGTCACTGTCAAAGGCGTCAAGTTTGTTAGAACAATCTCTCACCAATAGGGATGCGGCTGTGGTTTGGAAGCTGCACAAGCGGCGCAAACCGCCGCACTCATCTCGTTCACGAGCGTGCAGCAAGAGCAAGACCACGTCTCTATAGCAGTCGTGGTAGTTGAATCTAGAATAAAATATTATATAATTATAGATCTCATTGACAAACTACACTAAAAATCTACTTTGACTCCTTAAAAAGTTAAACTGATTTGACCATGTAATTTTTAAAACTTTCGCGACCTGAATTTAAAGTAAATAAATTTCATAGAATCATTGCATATTATATTATTTTTTTGGGTTCCGTACCCAAAGGGTAAAACGGGACCCTATTACTAAGACTCCTCTGTCCGTCTGTCACGAGGCTGTATCTCATGAACCGTGATAGTTGACAGTTGAAATTTTCACATATGATGCATTTCTGTTGCCGCTATAACAACTAATACTAGAAAAACAGAATAAAATAAATATTTAAGGTTTAAATACAACGAACGTGATATTTTTGCCGTTTTATAGATAATGGTACAGAACACTTCGTGCGCGAGTCCGACTCGCACTTGATCGGTTTTTATGTTTTATGCTTTACAAGCTAGGTGTTTGACCACAGCTCACCTGATGTTAAGTGACGTTATGGACGAAAATGGTAAAGCACACCTAGCCTAGCCACAGAGCCTAGGTACTGGCTCTCAAGTGAGGCTGCCGGAACACACCGTTAGATGCTTGGCGGCATTCAACTTGGGGGTAGTAGCTAGCCAGCCGAGTACTAGAAAGTTCCCTACCACCACGCTATGGTTTCCTCACGATGTTTTCCTTCACCGGCAGCTCAAGCTCATTGTCATTTGAACCCACGCTCTTCGGCATGCGAACCGCAAACCACTGAGCTATCATAGCTGCAAAATCTGGAGGTCCTGGGTACGTATCCCTTGGCGCGCACGTCTGTCTTTTCTAAGTTATGTGCGTATTATCGATAACTTCAACAAGGAAAACATCGTAAGGAAACCTACATATTTTAAGAGTTCTTAAAAAAAACTCGAACATGTGTGAAGTCGCACTTGGCCAGCGTGGTAGATAATGACCTTAACCTTCCCACAATGAGAAGAGACCCACGCCCAACAGTGGGCCAGTTTATAAAAAAACAGGGCTGACTCGGTATACCTACAGATCACCCAGACACAGAAAAAACATTTGTTTATATCACAAATTGTTTACAGCTTTCCAAGCAGATACCAATACCACCACCACCACCAGAGATAGAGATAAAGATAAAGATTTATTTATTTGCAATAGTATAGTATATTTTCATACCGACAGCAAACAGTAGTTCGTCACTGTTCAGATCGTGGTCTAACGATGCGATGGGCACAGTTAGCTTCTTTGGTGGCTCGTTGCGGTTCGGTTCCTGCGTTTTACTACCGCTGGCCTCCATTTGACGACCACTGGAAGTAGGGCAAATGGCTAGTGTTTGATTTACTGCTCTATGATCTCTAGTATGTAGGTGTTTGTGTAAGTGTGTGTTAGTGTGTGTGGAAGTGTGAGTGTGTGTCATTGCGTTTTTACTTGGTGGTAGATCTCCTTAGCAGGAGGTCGTCAATTGCCACTGTAGTACCAAATATTCTGCCCCCGAGCAGTAGTGTGTAAACATTACTGTGTTCCGGTTTGAAGGGTACTGCAGCAACATTACAGGGCTGATGAGACTAACCATCGAAAGTCTCAAAGTAACGAGCGCCAAATCAGCGAAGCCCTAGACTTTGTTTTGCTACTCAAAATTCTGTCCATCGCTGCAATGGTCATGGCGTCTCGTTCGTCTCATTAGTTTTACAAAAATAAAATAAAAATGTGCGTGGTTGTGAAAGGGTATGTGTGCGCCTGTGAGATGGTATATGTGTGGTGTTGTGAGGCCGTATGTGTGGCGGTATACCTGAGATGTAACGTGTGCGTGACGTGCGCGGGACGAGGCGCCCGACAAACGCCGCACCAGCGCGCCCACCACGTGTTGTACGCGAACCAACACTCCGTGCACTGCCACATGCGGGACTCCTGGCTAAACGACGCATACAACACACAGTTTCAAAAACCATACATACACAGGAACACAGTCAAATTCGAGACATAAAATTCAAAAAACCCCCTACGCAATTAACCAAACATAGCTAAGAACCAAGGACTTTCAAATTAAAAAAACCGCATCGAAATAGATCCATACGTTTGAGAGATACGACGCCACACACACACACACTCACACACACTCCACACACACACAGACATCGACGTCAAACTTATAACACCCCTCTTATTGCGTCAGGGTTTCAAAAAAACACTTGTATACTTTTCTAATTATATTATCTTTTTCCAGAGTAAATTGAGTTTAACAACGTAGAAGTTATTGTTTAAATTTGCTTTGGATAATCTTTTAAAAGACTTGTGACTCACCTGGTCTGCTGAGGTATCGAAGGCACTTTACTTTGCTCTCTTGGCTGTGAGACTCTTCCCATGGGAGGTAGTATGTTGAATTTCTGTTCTCTAGGCGTTGCGCCTATATGAGTGGTCCGTAACGCACTGGCTTCGTTTACAGGTGATATACAGTTTTCAGCGCCTAGAAAATAATTTTGGAAAAAAAATATGGCCGGTATACATGTTAACACAAATATATGTATATACCAAACCTAGCTGTTGCCCGCTTCGCTCGCGTGGACATCTAATACCTTTAAACGAGCAATTCTTATATATATATATATATATATATATAATGTGAATCTCGGGAACGGCTCCAACGTTTTTTTGAAATTTAGTATGCGGGGTTTCGGGGACGATAAATCGATCTAGCTAGGTTTAATTTTTAGGAAACGGCGTTCTATCCGTGTTTTCAGCCTATGAAAAACTGCTACAATATCATTAGAATACGAAGGTAAATTTCTTCTACAAGGTTATAATAGCTCAGGTGGGAAATTGGGCGGTCCCGGATCCAAATGATTACATTCTTCCCCTTTTTTTCTAAGTTCCTTTTAAAACCGAGAAAAGCTTGGTCATCCAGGTAGGTACTATGTATGTAAATTTACAAGTAGATAATGTTAATCCGCATTATAGTACAAAGTTTCTTGTTAAAATATTAAGAAACTTCTAAAAGAACTCCTTGTAAGATCAGATCAGCCGTTTTTTTCTTCTTCTTGGCATCGCACTCTGTGCATTCTGCCAGTTTCAATGTTTTTGTATTTTGTGTGCAGTCTTCATTTGACGTTACGCAGAAATATTGGCGTTAGTGACGTTCAAAGTGAAATTTACAAGATATCCGAAACGTAACTAGAGAAATAATTGCCAAAAATAAAACTGAGATTAATTAATTAATAATATATTAAATATAGCATGAAGTTCTCGAATAGAGACCACGGACCGGCAAGCGTTGCCAACCTAACAAAGACCGCAAGAACACGCTAGATGCAACGGCTGGTACTACGGCTGAGATGATGATGATTCCTTCAAAACAACTTACCTAATAACTCATCTATCCTCGCATAATCACCGTCCAAATCGTTAGAATACAAAGCTTCGTTCTGTGAATTACTCATTACAGTTTTGGTATCTTGCACCGAAACATATGAATATTTCGTACCATTATTATTAACTTGCAACTGTAAATTCAAATCCTTATATTTCCCTTTATTTGGTAAAGCGTATATAACTCCTTCAGCGTTGGTATCCCAGCTACATTCTTTATCGATCAATTCACAATTTTCTTCAATCTTTCTTTCAGATTCTTTGTCTTTGTTGAGATTGCAATAGATTGCTAGAGATTTCTGGTATTCGTTTAGACTTCGTCTGCTTGAAATTACTTTGCCGACGGGTCTTTCTGCGTTGTGTTCCGAGAATGATCTACGGTAGGTGGGGCGAATTTCTGGTGAGTTTTGCGCGCTAATCGATCTTCTGAAGGAACCGCCGAGGGTTGTGGTCTGTGGCCAATCTGGGACCGTGATCATCACGCCTCCTGACGATGGAAGAGAAGTGGCACCATCACGGTTACGACCTATAAAACAAAAATAAGCGTTAAGAGGATTAAACATGATCTTTGCCATGTTATTGTAAATCGCTACATATTATACAAGTAATTAAATTAAAAATGTAAAAAAACCCCTCCGCAATTGACCAAACATAGCTAATAGCCACCGCAAGGAAACTGGCCTTCAAATGAAAAAAAAAACGCATTGAAATCGGTCCATCCGTTTGAAAGCTACGATGCCACAGACAGACACACACACAGACAGACAGACATCGACGTCAAACTTATAACACCCCTTCTATTCTATTTGCGTTTAATTTAAGCGTAAGGAAGCTGTCGATATGTCACATGGGCAGCTTATATCAATCCCGTACATTTTTAAGTTCTTATCGACAATACCTTCATGCCTTCCCAACGTGGTCACACTGAGCCCTCTTGCATTAGGTATCCGCGCTAAAGGCGACACTCTGGGCGCCGTGCACGCCTCACAGTGTGTTCTAATCGCAGAATTCTCTAACGTGCACTTCGCACAGGCCCATTTCTTCAAGTGAAGTGCTTTACTCTGCTCTCTCTGATACTCTTTCACATAGTTCAACTCCCAATTAGACTTGCTTTCGTTGCATTTCTTAGGTTTGCGCGTCACCGTATGTAGGCTTCTTAAGAAGGATTCCCGTGGGTTGTAAGTCCCGTAACGTTCCACCAGCAAGCTGGTTGGTCTATTGATAGTGCCTCGGTTATGGTCTACATTCCACCATTTCTGTTGGGAATTGATCACAGATCCATGTGACAATGACCTGTTGGGAAATTTTTTATGTTTTTCATATTTTTAACGTCTTTGATGTGATATTTAAAAAAAACATTTAAATAAAAACCGTGTCAGTACTGACCTGGTGACACCATGGGCAGTGTCAGTCAGCTGCGTGGGAGATAGCCTCAGCGATTGCAGGTCTAGGTTGAGTGGTCTTCCATCAGAGTATTTAGCTGTCGGCTTATAGGACGGAACTGCCAGAGTGTTGGATCTTATCATAGTATTGTCTGGAAACATAATTTAGATAAATTGATATAAACTCATTATTAAGTACTGAACATTTTTATTCATTTTGTGTTCTTAATTGTTAGATAGGTACTGCAGCAATAACAGAGCTTATGACTCACAGAATACCAAAACAGTGATGCTCTAGAATTAGTTTTCTTTACACAAGTGTTATCTCTCACCATCAGAAGGGTATCTTGTTTGCCTCATTAATTTTTACTTATGTAAATAACATGCCACAAACCATGGCCTTTTCAATCTCTGCTAGGCACCCAAGGGAAGAAACATTTTAGATACTTATTAGTATTATTTCGACTATGATAACTTACCCTTAGCAGAATTTTCTTTGTCCGTCATTCCTGAAGCTTGATCTTCATCGTCTGACAGCCTGGAACCACAGTCAGTGAAAGTGATATAATCGATATAGAAGATGGTCATAGGGTAGAATAAATCTGTAGCAGACTTGCTAACTTAGTGAATGACTGCTCGGCCACATTTAGCCTGTAGAAGTATTTACCTGTAGACAGGCGCGTGATGCGCAAGCGCGTCGCAAGCGGCGCACCGCCACGCAGCGGACACGTTGCGTAGCCCGCACGTGCAGCGCCACGCGCGTGACGCCTCTGGGGCAGACCCCACGCAGGACCATCCGCTGTCAGTACAATCAACATTTCAGGGACACTCTCACATCATGGAGAAACGAGAGTTTATTCAAAAAGTCTCACCTGTTGATGTTACATTTTACTTCTATGAAGTAGCAAAAAGAAAGTCAAAAAAGCCTAAGACATGTTCAGAGTGGCCCTATCTAAAAAATGGCCACAAGAATTACCCCTATGACTATATGTATGGATATCTATAACACATATAGGCTTCATGATTGTGACCCTGCATCAGAGTTCCCCTTAAACAAAGCTTCCTCACTATTGTCGAAGAACCTATTTGCATTTTTACACACTTATGTAGCATGCTGTCTGCAGAACGCTGATGATGGGTTTTGTGAGTACCATATGTCATGGGACTAAATTTTTATTTAAATTTGATTTTGATACCATAATCATGTTAAATGGATGTACAAATTTCGCCACTTTGTATGAAAAAAATACATGAACAACACCTTAATAGGATCCATATTTTCTTAATAAAGGCTGTCTTCAAATGGAGAGCAGGACTAGAAAGGTCCACAGGTGACAGTACTGAAGTATCATTGAGTGTGGTAATACCATTTCATCCTCTCTTATACATACAATATCAAAGTAACACTAAATCTTACATAAAGGTTACCTATTCAAGTTCAGAACACACTTATTTAATCTCAAACATACGACCAACTAAGTTCAAACCCGTTAGTAAACTACCTAATTTACCAATGACGAAAAATTGAGTTGTAAAAATATCGAACACAACTCACCTACCCCATCCATTCTTGATTATAAAACCTACATTTTCACACAACACTGCCACGAATCAACACAAAAACACGCACTAGCAGTTAATTTCGATAATGAACTTGCGCCGCGACCGCGCAACTATGAAATACAAAAGAATTATAACCTAAAAGAGGAGTGAAAAATCGATACCTTTGTAACAACCTCTAACAATGGTTTGCCCTTGTAATGACTGAAACTCACCTGTTAAATGGATTATCAGTAGGAATAACAATCGGTTCTGAACCGGGAGTAGTTCCCCCGCTCTTTCCAGTGCGCGATGTGTATTCCGGAGATGATTCTCTGCAATTTTCTCTACAATATCCACTGTCATGACTTGACACCCGCTTTGTTCCACATTTTAAACACTTTACACTCTCTGTAGGGTTGATTTGGCCGCACGTTTGACAATGCCATTGCAGCACCGATGCGATTGAGCCCATTTTAATTCACACATGGCTATTAAACCATACCAATTCGTCTTTTTATAAAAACAAATTACGACTCGAAAAGAATGAAAACAGCTGATCCACCATGTTGTTTGTGTATAAACTTTTTTTAAAATAGATGTGTCCATGTATCTCCGGTTAAGATCCGGCCAAATCTATCCTCCCAAATTAAACGGTTCCTTACTATCTGCTTGAAGGTTCGTTAGTACATTTGAAGGGATTAATTAAATTCTCAGATCAAACACTACATTAAATTCATAAATATTAAATTGGAGAAATGCAGATAAATAAGACTTAAGTTTAGAAACTTATTAAATTCACTCAAAATAAAATACATGTGCTGACATCTACTGTTACGGCCTAAAAGCTTTCTGTGTTATTTAGCAGTATTTGATATTGCTGTTAGATGGCAGCTGCTACAGTATAAACAGTTTTGAATAAGTTTAGTTTTGTGTAATGATAGAGTCAATAAAATTGTACATGCATATAATTATGAATATTAGTTAATTTATATAATAAGACCATTTATATCATTTATGATGTATCAATTTCTTTATTTAGGTGTACACCATCTGATTACTTTGGAGTTATCAATATTATTTGTATTTGTATTAAGTACTATGCAGCTAACGTTAATGAATGGTAGCTTATATAAAATTTAATTTAGATTCAAATGTTGGTTGGTGGTAATAGATAGTAAGTAACTAAGTGTTTAACTACATTTTAACTAATAAGTACCTACTTCATGACAAGAAAGTAAGTACCATTTATTTATGTTGACTTTCAGATAAGAATTTATTTTTGTTTTATAAACTTGTAAATAATGCATAGGTATTTACTTATTTAGCTATGTACCTGTCCATGACTTACAAATACTAGGTAATAGTTATTAAAGGCATAAATTACCCACGTATTCGTAATTAAGCCCGAATGCGGCACCAAAAATCTCGTGAAATCCATTCAATGTAATATTAAGCACTATAAATCAGGTTTACACACGAAAATCATTTAAAATCCCATATTGTTACTCATTCATATCCATTTTAAGGCAATAACTTTCAAAAATTCACCACAGGAAAATCGTGCGGAAATGAATTTTCAATTTTATTGTTTGCTATTGGAAAATCGACATGACAATAAATAATACGTCCTGGTTTACGTGAATTACCGTAAGTACTATAGATACGGTATTATCGATAATTAATTCTAGGCTTGTAGCGATGATGGCTCATTGGTTAGCGCGGTCGGTTCTTACGCCGAAGGATATGGGTTCGAACCCCAACAATGAGCTTGAGCTGCCGGTGAAGGAAAAATATCGTGAGGAAACCATAGCATACCATAATATACCTAGTTAATTGGTTAGTTATAAGTATGGAATGTTTTTTGTGATATAATTTAAATATTATTCGAAATAAATTATTATTATTATATTATTATTATAGCATAGTGATAGGGTACCAACTCTCTAGTATTCGGCTGGCTAGCTGTTGAAAATCTGCCGCCAAACACTTAAAGGTGTGTTCCGGCAGCCTCACTTGAGAGCTAGTTCCATTCCAGGCTAGGTGGGTTTACCATCTTCGACCATACCGTCACATAACATCAGATTAGCTGTGGTGAAACACCTAGATTTTCAAACATTAAATAAATAGATACTTACTTATAATATTATTTTATTACGTGGTTTCTGACAAAAAAACCCTCTAAAACCACCATTGGTGTTTATGGGCACAGCCTGTCTCTTGCCAGTAGGTACAGCAGTGCCTCGTTCGTCTGATTACTTCTTATCATAAAAAACATCTCATTTACACTCCTGGAGCTGTTAGATACATATTTTCTTTTTTATGAAATATAGAACATAATATATGTACATATAAAAGTAATATTTCAAAACCACGAGTGTAAGTACTAAGTACGCTGTTTGTAAAAATCGGAATTATACAAATTGCCTGCGACAAATTATACACTACTTTACTCTCGGCGCGCTGTCAACCCATCGATCTTCGAACATCGTCCACCGACAGATACTATTGTTTTATATGCAGTTAACTTGAAATGAGTGAACTTGAATTTTGAGTACTGCTTTGCGGTAGAATAACCGAAAATGTGGTGGTACCTACCTAGATGAGCTCCTGAGTCCATCGCCTAGAAAAAGATCCTTGTCTAGGAACGCTATCACGTGTTATCCGTCCCTGACCTGACAAAAAACGCGGCCGCAACTCATAACCAATAATTATAAGCAATTATCGTTGAAGCCAATGTTTATGATCACTTGATGCCTGCATAAAGCCGTCAGTAGCCATTGTCCACTCGGCTGCCGCTGGCACTCCGCTGTAACTCATTGATGTGTGGGCAGACTGATAGCGGGGACCGGAGAGCGAGCGGGGTAATTAGAGGCGGCCGTAAGCTCTCATTACCCATGAAGTTATTTACCAGATAGCCCTGTTCACTCATATAAACATAGGTAAGTTTCAACACCTACCCTACAGCACGTTAGATATTCGCAGCAATAAAAATAAAGACCAACTAGTAACGCCGTCGCACCGGCTTGTCAAGTTAGAGAGGTCGGTGTAGTATTCTGGGGCCCGCTGTCTCCGATCGCGTACCCGCTTCCGTCCGGAATGTTTTCCACCGCGTGCTTCAGAACCAAACTAACAAATTGATTACTAAGCACATTGTTTTATGGCTTTGACGAATTTTTAAAACTAAGCGATTCTTAAATTACTAGTAAGTACATACTTATTATAGTTTATTAAATTTAGGTATTTTGATACTTTGACATACCTATCATTTTATTTATATTTAGACATATAGAAACTTGTTATTATGACCACCAGAACTCTTAAGAATAAAAAAAAAACGTAACACAAACACGACACGTAAGCGCTAGTGCCACAAATTGCGACCTTATCGCTAATTATTGCTCTTCCAAGTAACCATAGATTAGAATGAAACATCAAATATAGCAGATGCAAAAACACCTACACTTACAATAAATATAATATGTGTTTTGGCATAAATACAAAAAATATACATGTATAATAGAATGTATAAAATCAGCAGTTCCCATTTACTCTAGTAAAAAATTACGTACGTAAATAGCAAGATGATATGCTAGTATCCATTGGCATTACTGTATTTTGGTAAAGGATAGATAGCGGAGTAACTGAACTTGTGAAACTAGCTATCAAATGTGTCATCGATGGTTAGTGTCAACAGCCTGTAATTTTGCTAGCTGCAGTACCCTTCCAACAGAAACACAGTAATGTTTACACACTACTGCTTGGCGGAAGAATATCTGGTAACGCGGTAAAACAACCTAGATGACCTCCTACTAAGGAACTTTTCCATCCAGTGATTAACTACAAAAAAAAAAACGTAAAAATAACTACTGTTCACCATTTTTACCTGCCAATTTCAGACTGAATACCAAATACAAAATACTGACCCAAATATTTTATTGGTAACACCTATGTTATAAGTCAAAACAAACACTTTGGACCATAGTATATCCACAGCAAAGTATTCGCTTTTATTTTCCATCCAATTTTTGAAACACTGCCTGACTCGCTCAACAGTTGCTTGAAAGACATATTTATATGCGATAAGATGTATTTTGTGCTTATTCTTTTTTTAACGTCTTTTTTGTGATTTCAGTGTAGAGTTATTGTGTTGTAGAGATACTTATAGGGTACGGTATTATCTTGTTTTATATCTTCCGCTCTCGCGATTGCTGACAGTGTGGGCTCACCCTAAAGTCGCGTCTGTCGCGAATGGTCTCTCGTGTGCACTCACGCAAGTGTAATTGTGGCTTTAAATTGTACGATTATGGCCGACACACTGGACAATGTTGGATTTTCATTCAGGAAGCCTTTTTAACTGGCAGTTGTACAATACTCAAAATATGAACTACTATCAGCATACAGCTTTACTAAATTGTGTGTCAAACTTTGTAAAAAAAAGTTTGATGCTAGGCTAATGGGCGACCTCAATCATTATTCTCTAAGTTTAATGACCCAAAGTCAGCGACCAAACGACCTAACGAATAAAAGTCTTGAATTTCTGATACTAAAAGTTAAGTTACTCAAAGTTCTGGGTACCGCTGCATGGACAGGCGTTTTATCCTACCATCAGAAGAACGTTTCGTTCGTTTTATTGTAACATTAAAAAAAACTTAACACCGTTTTTTTTTACTTTTAAAAAACGTTCATTTGATTACTTACAGAAACATTAATATCGTTTTTTTTTTATATAAAAAAATGTTCATTTTAATCCACTTTAGAGAATATGGGGTAGCGATTCTGAAAATGTGAAATATTCTTGGCAAACTGTAGATATTTAAAAATTGCAAAGAATTCTACTTCGTTCTCGGAAATGGCATTCTTTGTGTAATGCTAGACTGTTTACTGGTCCTTTGTGTTTACTCACCTACTTTAAGTAAAAGTATTTGACAAGGTTTTACTTACCTACTCGAAACTTACTGTCCTTGTCTAATTGACTGCATTGAAAAAGACAGCAACAAATTTAGGAAGTTTAGATTTAGCAAATAAACACTTTAAAACTGGTTTTATTATCTTATCATCAGCCTGTCGTAGTCCACAGCTGGACATTGGCTTCTTCCAATACACGCCATTCAGCCTGATCTTAGGCTTTTTTGAAATTCATTGACCTTTGTACGCAGCTGATATTACTGGGGATATAATAGCTATGTCCACACTAAAATTTTTTCATAGAATTAAGTCTCTGTCAAGCATCCCCGAAGCATAAAGTTCAGTATATAAAAAAACCCTCATAGCAGTAATGATACTTATCCAGTAGACTCATAATTCAAATCTCAATGATCTGATGTTTCAAACAGCACACGCAACGGAAATTTAATTCCTGACAGACTGGGTTGCCAGTTTCCCGCAAACTAGGTTGAGGTCTGACCACTGCATAAACAGTGAGAAATATCGTAATAGTGTAATATAGTTAGGTTTAACAGTTTGTGAGACTATTCTCCTGTATTACTTGGTGGTAGATCTGTTTAGTAGGACATCGTTTAGTACCACCGCAGTACCAGATATTCTGCACTGCAGTTAGTGAAATTACGGGGCTGTTGAGACTAACCATCGAAAGTCTTAAAGTATGAGATGCTATGCTATGATAGAGGTTATTTCACAATATGCCCCAAGCAAGACATCAGAAGAAATTTAAGAATAAGAAAAAGTAGTCTTATTATTATCAGACTCTATTGTCCAACTGCAGGGTAAAGGCTGCCCTTCCCATCATCCCACCTTTAAGCATTTTTACCCGACTTCCAAGGAAGGGTTATGTTTTTCATATCTTGTATGTATGTAAATTTCTTTATTACCTCGTATCTTCCAAACTGCTGGATGGATTTCGACAGTTAAGTTATCGTTACATTCGTCTTAACCAAGTGTTCAAAGGTAGGTGTTTGAAAAAAAAATGGCGGATTTTAGTGAATGAGCTCAAATTACAATATGTTAATAAAAAAAATAACTAAAACCTATCGAATAGGGTATCAAAATAAAGGAAAAGAGGATTACAAAATTACATGGAAGTAATATTTTTTTTTTTCCTCTTTAATTATAGCTATTTTAATCGCAGTTGGGTTATAGATTTTTTAAACTCTTCAGCTTGTTTGACTATTTAAACTACGAACTTTTTTAATATACATAATTATATCAACGCGAGCGAAGCCAAGAGTTACAACCAGTAATAAAACTAATTTAGTCATACAATGATATCTAAATACAAAAACTCAAGTCTATTAATATCTTTAAATTACAATGGTGTTTGCTACTTCTTCACGTTCTGATTGCTTAACAGATTTTAAATGACATTTTAAAAGCTCATATCTTATACCCTAGAACACATAGGCTACTTTTTATCTTGGAAAATTTAAGCTAATACGAGGGTAGCTAGTTTTAACAACCATCATGTAAAAGGCATTTAGGCACCCAATTAATTCTAATACCGGCCACTCATTTTAAACAAGCTCAAGTTCTGTTTTAATCAATGCTCTCAAACTAAAGGCAATTTTGAAATCGTAAAGGGGCAGTTTAGAACAAAGGCCACAGAGCCCATTTTTGCTCCGTAGCTATGTTATAGAAAACAAAAGACTCGCAATTTGCAAGCTACACATCGGTTTTTACTACGATTTCGAAATAAATGCAGCAAGGAAAGCCTGCGGGCAATAATCACTATCCTACTGATTGCACGACTTGGCTTTCACAGGAAACCCGTCCTTGCATTCTCTTGTTTAAATACCAAAATCCCATCTGTTGAAAACTAATAGTTCTTTGTACAAGTTTACACGAAATACAACCTTGTTTCCATGTTTTAGGTTTCATTTTAGTGTTGTTACGTTGAAGGACGTAAGATGTCTTCGAGTAATGGAACAGAACCGGTACGACCAGTGCTTGTCTGGCCAGTCTAGCAATTGCTCTACAAGGCAAAAAAGCCGGCGAAATACTAATCGGGCTGACATATTGAGAGTGCCGTTCTGCCACACAAAGTTGAAGTTATCTTCTAGGTAGATAGAATTAGTTGCCTATTTATAAATCTTTTATATTTATTCGCGTGATAAATGATCGACAAAGGTAGCCAACATATTTGTGGAAGTGATTGTAGGAGCCACTGTTGTATTTCCTGAGTAAAATTCATGCCCGTCCATGGAAATTGTTTGGTTTACTTATTTAGGCACGTGTGCAGATTTGTTCATTGTTATATGTAGGTACAAATGCCTTTTGATCGCTACGTAGAGGCGCTTAACCCTTTCTTTGGTACTTTTATGCTTTAGTGTAAGGCGGTGAACTAAGCAAGTTACTGTTACTCAATCTGTGACAACCTTTGTTGCTTTTCAGAATGATTCTTTGAAGAAGAGTTTTTTAGTATTTATTCAGTAAATATAATAGAAGGTGTATCAATTGTAGCGATACATAGGTGGTGATATATCAAACTACATAATTTATTATTGATTGATTGATTAACTCTTTACTGGACACAACAAAAATTTTTTTTTTGTAGTTGATAAGCTTGCTTGCTCTACTGATGTTAAGTGACGGTATGGTCGAAGATGGTGAAGCACACCTAAGTCTGAAATGCCTGGTTCTCAAGTGAGGCTGCCGGAACCACCGTTATGCTTAGTGGCAGATTTTTAACTTGAATTATCGGCACAAATGTTTGTTCTAGAGGAAAATAGAACCCACGGTCTACAGCTCTAGAAGCTGCTACTAAATAAGCTAACGGCTTGACTATTAATTAACAGAAATAACAAAATTTCAAACATTTAAAAAATATACCAAGTTACATTCAAGTACATTTAAATTGTTCTATGAATATTCTCGTATATAGGTTTTATTATAGACCGTGGCTTTGTTATCTTAGGAGATCTAAGTAAAAATAATAACATTCTACCATCCTTCTTTACATAAATTCACTTTTATGTGTTTTACCCGAATACAAACGTAATAAAAGCTTAATGTACAAAAATATATATTTAGAAATCAGCATTTAGGTACTTGCTAAGTAAGTTTTTGGGGAAGAAGTTGTTGCTACTGTTAGATGAAAAGAAAGTACCTACAATGAAATCCATTGCAAAATAAGTAACTCGCAAAAACATACTATAAACTGTCGACTTTAATCTTTTTTTCAAGACAAAAACATTATTACAGAAAACTGTCTATGTTTGTGTATTTTTCTGTGTCTGTGTATGTGTCTGTGTCTGTGACTAAGTCTGTGTCTATGTCTATGTCTGTGCCTGTGCCTGCGCCTGCGTTTGCGTCTGCGTCTGCGTCTGCGTCTGCGTCTGCGTCTGCGTCTGCGTCTGTGTCTGCGTCTGCGTCTGCGTCTGCGTCTGCGTCTGCGTCTGCGTCTGCGTCTGCGTCTGCGTCTGCGTCTGCGTCTGCGTTTGCGCCTGCGTCTGCGTCTGCGTCTGTGTCTGTGTCCATATTCATATATTCCGTAAGTGGTATTTACATGTCAAAATTAAATACATTAAATTAGATTAGATTGATTAATTAATTAATTAATGTCAATTTACAATAATAATTATTTGAATATACATTAAATAAAAGACTTTGTACAATTGTACATTCTTAACCTTTATGGTCAAGGAAATCTTTATAACTGTAGAACGTCTGATCAACAAGCCAGCGCTTCGAGCGGGACTTGAAGCAAGCCAGGCTCGGAGCGGCGATTATATTATACACTGTCTTTATCTGTATCTATTCAATTAACTTTCAATAGTTGCTTGCACTATCACCTTTATCACTCTGTCACTATCACTGTTTGCCGGAATGTTTTTCTTGCTTTATAGACTTATATAACATCAATACTCTCACATCCCCTATCGTTGTATCCCCAAAATAATTCCAAAGTGACCCCTACTTTACGGATTAAGAAGGTAAACTATTTCCAGATAAGTTTCAAGATTGCCCTTCGAATATAGGCTGTATTTAAAGGGCATAAGATACAAATAAGCTTATCATCTTGCCTGTGTAATTTAAGAGGATTACAGTAGACGTTTATGGAGTAATAAATTCGTTGCATCTTTGAGCTGTGTTGCATTACCTGCATTTCCCCAACGTCCCCTGCAAGGGTGAATATTGGCAATATTGTATAGATTTACAAATTTATAGATATCGGATTACCGTATAACATATCATTCTCGACGATTTTGGCTATGCACTTTGTAAATTTAAAAGTATAAAGTACTCCATGATGGAACAATTAAAATTAGTCAAATAAAGGCAAAGTCTAGTCCGGTGATGCACTAGTAAAGTACTGCTGATTTTACTACAAATTTTGGAAGGAAAAAAGTCATGTTTCACCATATTATATCACTTTTCCACAGAAAAGTGCGTATTTCAGTAAGTACTTTATAAGCAAACCACTAGAAACAAAATAAACAATGCCGCTAATCAATGAAATTTGCTGGCCGTGTGGGTGTACAATCTTTAGGGCCTTCAAGTCGCGAGTGTCTGTAATGCAAGCGTGCCTCACCGTATCCCGTATCTTCGCTTAACATCAAGCGAGATGATGGTCAAACGCAAACCTATTTATAATTCAAATTATATTTTTTGCAAAGAAAGTCAAGTCCATCACCATCGAAAGTCTCAAAGTAATGAGCTGATATATAGTATATACTGTATAGCTGATAGATACTTTTTTTTGTAAATACTTACTTATAAAACATTCACATTAGACACACAAATGTTAGCCCTGAGTGGGAATTGAACCCACGCCCTTTAGCTCTCGAAGCAGAACTTTACCGAATGAGCTAACAGGGCTATCAGCCACTAAAACGTCAATTTCTCATACATTAATTCAATATATTATCGTTTGGGCTATTTAATTTAAATTTAGAGTATGAAAGAACACTCCCTACAGAGTACAATACAGTTAGACCGGTACATTTTTTTTTTATATCAGTGTCTGTGAATACTATTCAAAGTTACCCAACTTGACTGTACTTATTTTTATAGAATACAATTTATGTATTTCTGACCCGTCGTGAGATTCCGGTGACCCCTATCTGTGGGCATAAGTTTCGTGGCACGACATCCTCTATGTTAGTGTGAAGAAAGATGTGCTGTACTAATATATATATATATACATATATATATTACAGACAAAAATGTTACCACATCTTGAGCGGATAAAGATACACTTTGGTATTGCTTTATCAATGAAGTTAGACTTGTATTAGTCTGTCCATCACATCACACACATCATCAGCCATAAGACGTCCACTGCTGGACATAGGCTTCCTCCTGGGAGGGTTTTGCCAATACTCGCCACGCTTGGCAGGCGGGTTGGCGAGCGCAGTTAGGCGTGATTGTTCAAGGAAGACGCTGCTGCCCATCTTCCGGATTACTTCCCTTAGCCGACTCTTACGGCAACCACGGGTAGAGAGGGTGGAGTACTATTCTTACGCCGGCACCACCATGACACATCATCATCAACAACATCAACATCAACAGTCTGTCCATATTTCTATACAATACATGTGATAAACCTAAGCGTATTACCGCTGCACTTTTAGTTAATTGTCCGTGTTACAATATCCACGTGTTCGTAAATCTATGGAAAACTCTTACATATTTTATGTTGATGTATCGGGATGCAAAACTTTAGTTATATGGACTGCTTCGATACAAAATCTGCTTTTAGAGGAATCTTAAGATAAGAACACACTCCTGAAGCAGAATCTAACCGATTAAACTTTATGATTGTTTTAATATTTTCTACAATTGACTTAGTAGTAGAGCTCCTTAGCAAGAGATCGTCTAGTTAGGTGCCACCGCAATACTAGATATTCTGCTGCAGAGCAGTAGTGACTTTACTAAACCGGTTTGAACGGTGCTGCAGCTAGCGAAATTACAGGGCTGTTGAGACTCACTATCGAAAGCCTTAAAGTAATAAGCGCTAAAGCATTGATAATGGAATTTATTACTCAAAAATTTGTGTATCGGTCATAGACATGCGTTGTCTCTTACCCTTAGGAGAGCGTCACATACGTCTCATTACTTTTATATTAAAAAAAAGTGACTTGTAATTTTGGAGTTATCGATAAAAAAAAATATTAGAGGTCATTTTATACTACGCCATCTAACCTCAAACTAAACAAAGCATGTACTATGAGAACTTGATAACTTGTTTTTTTTTCTTCTATATACATAATTGTAATACACAAACAGACATAGAACTAACATTTATACTTATCAAGCAAATTGTATAAACAATTTTACATACAAAAAAAAAGTTGTAAAAGTCGTTGTTTAATTTAAATTGTTAAGTGTTGTTCGGAAAAGGCTCTAAAGCCTTGAACATAGTCGCAAAGTGGTTTGTCTGTTGGTTTTCTGCTGGACACACTTTGGAGAGTGCGCTTCAGATCTACATAACCTAATTCCACCCTGCTCATTCTACTGTCGGACAGCCAGGAGCTCCAAGAAGCGACACCACTTCACGATCGATATTCCAAAAACTCTAACTAAACGGTTTGAATCTACCTTCATTGTACGAACTACTAAACAATGGGATTTACTGCCTGATAGATACAATCTGTGTGCCTTCAAGTCGCGAGTGAATCTGTTTGTTCTAGGCGAGCGTGCTCCACCGTAGACCGCATTTTCGCTTTATCAGGCGAGTTGGCGGTCAAACGATAAATTATTTGTAATTAAAAAAAAAATATTTATAACGATGAAATCAGAAGAAGAATAACAAGATCTTCAGGAATCAAATATAAAGTAGTTAAACATCTAAAAAGAAAGCACCCTTAAGTATTGGAAGCTACGACGCATTTTGAATATTCGTTTAAGTTCAGACGACATGTCAGTTAAACACAAACCAATTATTATTAAAAAAATAAAATCTGTCTGCGTACGTACCCAGTACCCACATAACTCAAGCGTTACATTTGCAGACAGGGTTGACACACTTCCAAAGTATGTCACTCACATAAAAAATATGTATTAAAAAGTCAATTTTATCGCAGTACATCAGAGGAGATCAGGTAAGCCCAGGTGGTTGTAAAATGACGAAAAAAAATTGGCTATCAAATTTTTTATGTTATAGTCACCTATCATTAATTTTGTGGAGTTTTTTTTCTACTTTTAACGAGATAATTTTAACATTTTATCATTTGCACACAAAAAAAAACAACTTCATGTCCTTAACCCCAGATACGGTTAGGTTTTATGTATCTTGGTTTAAAAATTAAACTACCGGGCAGATTTTTTTTTGACATCTCAATGGGACCACTCGGAAAGTACATAGTTTCAAATTGTTATTTTTTCAAATTGGTTTATATAACGGAAAGGTAATAAAAAAAAAATAAGAAAATACAACCGAATCCAATACCTTTTCCTATTTTGAAGTCTGTTAAAAAGTACTTGACTTTTAAATAGTGCAACCGTTACGTAAATCAAGTTCTGGAATATGCGAAAAAAATTAATGCGTGAAAAAGCGACATCGTTTCATGGTTGACGTTCCAAAAACTCGATTGAAACTATTTGATTCCACTTTCAATGTGCGAACCGCTAAATATTGGGATGCGCTATCTCATATATATAGATACAATCTGGGTGTCCCTAAGTCGAGTATGAATGGGTATCTCTAGGCAAACGCTCCAACTTAGACCACATTGCCACTTAACATCAAGTGAGATGACGGTCAAAGTATTCCTATTATTAAAAAAAAGTTTATACCATTGATATCTGAGAAGATTCGTCTTACAACCCTTGCAAATTTAAGCTTAGTTTTAGTACCTACCCGTATTTTCTATTTTTATATATACAGCATACACGTCAAACCTAATAAGAAATCCAATTCTATCCACAAATTCCACAAATCCAATACCGACGACAGATTCGTTAAAATTTGTTGTCCCAACTTGTTTTCTACTTTCGTGTCTCTTATTACAAGGGCATAAGGTTGTTCATGTGACTTGAAGTACGACGTAGGCAGTTAAGGTTTAACGTGATCTATCAAACGTTGACTGGGATAAATCTCGTTGCCAGATGGTTCTAATCGTTGCAACACGATGGGAGCCACTTTTAGAAGTTGAAACTGGCGCCCAACGTGGTACGCAATTTTTTCGATGTTATGGTTTTGTTACTAAATTACGAAATTACGTTTTGAACAGAATGTGTCTGAAACTAATATTTTTTTTAGGTTTTACATACGATACATTTTAACGCAATATAATAATAATGATAAGTATAACTCTTTATTGTTCACACCAATTATAACAATATAAAATTTAGCGCTAGTGGAACAATTAGCGGCCTTATCGCTAAAAACGATCTCTTCCAGACAACCCTAGTATGGAAAAAGATTCTACTAAGTTAAACGTGTGTTGAAAAGAGAATTAAAAAAAAAATTAAACATAATATATAAAATACATCCATGATGATGATGATGATAGACATATGATGATCTACATACATCTACGAAACGATTTGATTCCACGTTCATTGTGCGGACTGCTAGACAGTGGAATGCGCTGCCCGAGTGGGTGTTCCCCGATGGATATAATCTGGGTGTCTTCAAGTCGAGAGTGAAGCGGTATCTTCTAGGCAAGCGTGCTCCATCTTAGACCGCATCATCACTTAACATCAGGTGAGATGGCGGCCAAACGTAAGACTATCTACAATAAAAAATAATAAAAAATAAACTACATATATTATAATAAAATATCAATACTTAAATATACCTTATAGACATTTGTACATATTTATAAACCTAGATATACATTTACATATGTTACTATACATAAACATTAAACATATATAGAAGGTACGAAGGAGTAAAAAAAATGTAGTGATCCACCAGCTCCCCGGGATCTCATAAATATCTTTCATATAGTTTAAACTCAGTGCCAGGCTTACACGACAGATAAAAAAAAACTTAGACGCTATCAAACTTCTAAGAGGTAAAAAGATCTCAGAGTCAAGAAGATTGCTTTATTCTTATGACGGATTATTCAAAGGTAGCACACCCTTGAAACATAATACTTTTAGATGTCTTCAAGAGCTGCTTAGGCCAGGGCCACATCTCAGGTAACAAATACAGTTTGGCTATAAGGTGCGAATATCTACATAGTATTAAACAAAGTCGCTTCCCGCCGTCTCTACGCTTAGTACACTATCTTTTAAACTACGCAACAGATTTTAATGCGGTATGCTGAGTACATCAGGTGAGATGGCGATTAAAGGCAATCACCATAAAAAAATGCTGAGTACAACATGTACTCTGCTTTATCTTCCGGTGGCCTTCATTATGGAGACAAAGCTGAGTACAACGCACGCGCGGCAAACAAAACGAGGCCGTACGCACGTTCTACCCAGCTTTGTCTCCATTGTCTCCATGATAAAGGCCACCGGATGTGGTCGAAATTAAAGTCGGAATTTCTGATATAATTAAACGTAAGTAATACCGTATAAGTAAAACTAAAATTATGAAATAAGTGTAATATTTATGGATTATCTAAATTATTTGTTATATTTTGAAATGTGAGTCATCTATCCGATCTCTATTACTTAACGATTTTCGTTTTAGCCATTATTGTTATCTTTAGCCGCCAGCTGCGGTGAGGCCCTGGCTTTATGGCTTAAGACTTAAACTATTTGTTTATAAGCGCCAACTACATCCAAAAGTTTTCATCTGTATAAAATACCAACGAATACGACATCACAGCATTTTTATAAGTTAGTATAAGTAAAGACAGCCCTGTTGGCTCATTGGGAGTATGCCTGTCTAAGCTGTAGGGCGTGGGTTCGATTCCCGCCAAGGACAATTGTTTGTTTGGTATAAACAAATGCTTGTTCTGTGTCTGGGTGTTCTGTATGTATTATAAGTATGTATTTACAAAAAAAAAGTATTTATGTATCCTATCAGTTATCTGACTTCCATCACACAAGCTCTGCTTAGTTTGGGGTCAGATGGCGCTGTGTGTAACGTGTCCTACAATATTATTATTATATATTAAAGACAAGAATTGCACTAATATTATAAATGCGAATGTTTGTTTGTTTGTAGTTCTTCACGCTGAAACGGTTCAACGGATTTGGATGAAATTTGGCATATAGGTAGGTACTCTGGATTGAAATAATAATAATATATAATGCCTTGTTTATTTCCTGAATAAAACAATTTTATTTACCAATGTTGTAAATATGAAAATTCAAATTTTATTAACGATTGAAATATAGGATTTTTATCCCGGGAAATGCGGTAGAAGCCACGGACCGCAGCAGCACCTAGTGTTGCAAAAATACTTACTAAAATAATTGTCATCTACTGTGTGTATTATCATGGTAAACGAGGGGTATATTCAGTAAAGGAATAAGGATAGATGCGAAAGATGGTTGTTTTTAAATTTTAAAGTAATGTAACGAACGAAATTGCCTATAGTCAACTAGCCCTGTAACTTTGTAGCGATAATAGCTCAGTGATAGATGATAGCGCAGTCCGTTCACACGCCGAAGTGCGTAGATTTAAATCTCAACAATGAGCTGCCGGTGAAGGAAAACATCGTGAGGAAACCATAGCATGGTGATAGGGTACTTTCTAGTACTCGGCTGGCTAGCTACCACCCTCAAGTTGAAAATATGTCACCTAACCTAACAGTGTGTTCGAACACACTGTCACTTAACATCAGGTGAGCTGTGGTCAAAGACCTAACCTGCCAACCTTTAAAAAAAGTTGGTGATAAACTTGCGAATAGTAGCTAGCCAGTCGAAGGCATGACTGGACTCGACAGTGACTTTGTGTGACTAGCTAGCTGACTAGGAAAATTCGCGTAATTTTTGTGTTGTTCAAATTCCGTAATTTTAGTTCACATGAAAAGCTGTTACTTGCACTATATTTTCATACTACATTCTAATCAGAAATTAGTGCTTATTCAGGTTATCCAGGTGTTCCAGAAAGAGTAACGAGTCTGGCGCCCGGCCAGGAGCGAACTACCTTGATTAATGTTTGGCTTAGTATTTAGTTTACTACAGGTAATTTAAAATAGGCTTTGCTGATCGGTCGAAAAGTACTTATACTAAAGTGTTTTAGTAATAACCTAAACCTATTTAGATACCGAAGATCACTAACTAACTTTTGTTGTGGTGATAGCTCAACGGATACTGTGGTCGGTTCACATATCGAAGGGCGTGGGTTCAAACCCCAACAATATAAAGATTGAACTGCCACTGAAGGAAAACATCGTAAAGAAACCACGGTAAGGTGGTAGTGTACTTTTTAGTACTCGACTGACTAGCTACCATCCAAGTTGAAAATCTGCCGCCAAGCACCTAACGGTGTATTCCGGCAGCCTCACTTGAGAGCCAGTTCCATCCCAGGCCAGGTTGCCATGGTTAACAGGCTAGGCTAGCATTATCATCACTACATATTACAAAACAAAGTCGTCCGCCGCGTCTGTCTGTTCAGGATAAACTTAAAAACTACTGAACGGATTATCATGCTGATTCCCCAATAGATAGAGTGATTCATGAAGAAGGTTTAGGTATATAATTTGTCAAGGTTTTGTGTAAATTGGTTGAAATATGATGATAATTGTTGGAAGTGTCGAAAAAAGTCAAGCCACAGTCAGCTTTAATCGAAAACGCTGCCTAATCTCTTTAAGATATAACAAAACATTGCATGGTGGGATATTCCTTTTTTATAGATCTACAAAAAAGGCCGACCCACTAGTGTTTCGAAATAAAAACACTCACGGTCATCAATTCAAAGAAAATCCTCTTAATGTGAAGTGTAATATACCATTCATGCCTGTTTCGCGAAACGCCTTAAAAGCGCCCGTAGAAACCACATCTTAAGATAAATAAAACAAACCAAATAAATCCTTTGTCTGATTAGCAGTTAAGCAAAAATCACCGTATAATTTCATATCACAATGAAAAGATAAATATCGTTGACTAAACTCGAAATACTCAAATTCCATCATATTGTTTGTTCCGGGTAAGTAAAGGCGTGGTGGTACACTGAGCGGCGTATCTTTCTAAATATAGATAACTCAAAGGTGACTGACTGACTGACTGACTGACATAGTGATCTATCAATGCACAGCCCAAACCACTTGACGGATCGGGCTGAAATTTGGCAAGCAGGTAGATGTTATGACGTAGGCATCCGCTAAGAAAGGATTTTGATGAATTCTACCCACAAGGGGATAAAATAGGGGATGAAAGTTTGTATGAAACTTTGTCAATTTTAAACCGATCGAGCTGAGACTTTGCATGCATAAAGCTACTATGACGTAGGCTTCTAGCGCGGGTGAAACCGCGGGGCACAGCTATCTTTTATAAAGGTCCGTTTATATCTACGGACACAGTGCGTTTTAGACAATTAATTATTTTTATTACATTGGCAGACAAGACATATACCGTCGTCGGCGTCGGCCGCGGCCGCTATCACGCGCAGATAAAATATTCTTTCCGCGAATACTGGCTGGGCACGGCCCGTGTATCGATACGCTGATAGCAGCGTCTGCGTGGCCGTGTTACTATATATATATGTTTTTGTAGCGATGATAGCTCAGTGGTTAGCGCGGTCGGTTCGCATGACGAAGGGTGTGGGTTCAAACCCCAACAATGAGCTTGAGCTGCCGGTGAAGGAAAACATCGTGAGGAAACCATAGCATGGTGGTAGGGTACTTTCTAGTACTCGGCTGGCTAGCTACCACCCTCAAGTTGAAAATCTGCCGCCAAGCATCTAACGGTGTGTTCCGGCAGCCTCACTTGAGAGCCAGTTCTATTCTAGGCTAGGTGTGCTTTACCATTTTCGACCACACCGTCACTTAACATCAGGTGAGTTGTGGTCAAAACACCTAGCCTGTAAGCAATAAAAAGAAGCTGAAGTTATAGTGGTGTAAAAGTGGTGAACACCTAGGTGATGGCATTTCAAGGCGGGCACGATCTTCAGTAATGAAGAGTATGAAGAAGAAGTGATAGGGCGATCCGCTCCCACTATGTAGAATGAAGTGTTGTGGAAAGTGAATTACGAATTAATTGTGGGGGGTGCCCACGTTCCAATACTCGCCACGCTTTGCAGGCGGGTTGGCGAGCGCAGTTAGGTGTGATTGTTCAAGGAAGACGCTGCTGCCCGTCTTCCGGATTACATCTCTTAGCCGACTCTTACGGCAACCGCGGGTAGAGAGTTTGGGGTACTATTCTTACGCCGGCACCACCACGGCACATGTCGCTGCATGCCAGATTGCAACACCGCAATTTTATATTTAAACATAAATCTATGGCTATGCTAGCTGGCCTGATTGTAAGCGACTGTGTGGCCGAGAATGGGGCACGTTGATTTAGATGAAATCTAATGATGCGTTAAAGGCTATAATTGAGCACCCGTGTACAACTCTGAACCTAATATTTTACGCCGCAGTGCGTAGGTTCAATTCGCAACAATGAGCTTGAGTTGCCGGTAAAACATCGTGTGGGAATCATAACATCCACCATGTTACGATTTTCATAAAGTACTTTCTAGTACTCGATTGGCTAGCTACGAACCGATAAAGCTGAAAATCTGCCGCGAATCAATTTCAATCCAGGCTAGATGTTACACCTTGCCTGTCAAACATAAAAGAAAAAGGTTTATGAGCGGGCAGGAAACGCAAGCGATTAATCGCTTCTCGCTCCGTCTCGCGCCACGGCTGTCCAGTAAAAATGTATTTTCCGCTCAATTATACCGGCAGGGCTGACACGCGATCATTAATTCTAGGGGTGTGGGTCGGCCAAAAATTTGTCAAATGCAAATCTGTCTCGATGGCTTTAGGCGGAACGCCCAAATGTTTAGTTGTTTAGGCGGGAGAGCGGAAACCGTTTCCGTTTCTGTAATTCTTACATAATTTTGTAGAATTTTTGCAAGAAAAATAAACTTCAGGACAAATTCAGAGTCAAATACTTACAAGACGCGCAACAGAAAGTTAAATTAATAAATAATGGTTCTTTAAAACGTGACGTGTAACTTGAAATAAAATTAGTACCTACAGATTATTTGACAGCCCTGTTGGCTCATTGGTAGTATATCAAGAGCTATAGGGCGTGGATTCGATTCCCACTCAGTACAAACATTTTGTGGTGTAAACGAATGATTGTTCTGTGACTAGGTGTTCTATATGTATTATAAGTATCATAAGTATGTATTCACAAAAAAGTATTTACATATTTATTTTTATTACGTGGTTACTTTTTGTTCAATATGGGGCAGTCTGTCTGTCTGTTCGTGATAAACAAACTACTGAACGGATTTTCATGCGAGTTTCACTTCACTTTTGAAATACGATATGACAATTGTTGCAAGTGTCGGATAAAGCATCGAAAACGCTGCCTAATCCTATTGAGATATAACAAAACAATGTATGGTGGGATATTCCTCTTTTATAGATCTACAAAAAAAAACCGTATTGGCATATAGGTTTATCGTCTGTACGCTTAGATCTTTTAAACAACGCAACGGATTTTAATACGGTTTCCATCAATAGACAGAGTGATTCAAGAGGACGGTTTATATGTATAATACAGCATGTACACCACATTAGTATCTACATTGCACCCATGCGAAGCCGGGGCGGGTCGCTAGTATACTTATACTTGTGTAAAAATCTGAGTTAAAAGCTTAGACCGTGTATTTTCAGACTTTTCCATTGCATCTCATAGAGTAAAGTTACTTAACACTATCTGATAGAAAATTTTTATAGAGCGCATGCTCTCCATCCACACATCAAAGTGGATTAGTTTACTCCACTCTACCGTCAGTTTATTGCTCTACCGAAAGTGTGGCTATGAACTGATATCAAACGGACGAAACATGAGATGTGTATAGATTAAGATTACAGAAAAGCCCTCCATAAGAGGACTTTTTATTACTTGTGAGGTCATTGACCAGCTCGCCTGATGTTAACGGACGGTGTGGTCAAATACGGTAAATACACCTAGTCTGGAATGGAGCTGGCTCTCAAACGAGGTTACCGGAACACACAGCTAGGTGTTTGGCGGTTCATTTTCTACTTGACGGTAGCTAGCCAGTCGAGTACTACAAAATACTCTACCATCACGCTATTTACGAAGGAAAATTCCTTCACCGGCAGCTTAGCTCATTGATGGGGTTTGAACCCACGCCCTTCGGAGTGCGATCCGACCGCGCTAACCACTGAGCTATCACCACTACAATCGTGTTTGTTTTTCCAAGCGGTCTAATCTCACGAGAAAGCTACGCGACTGCAAACCTTACTGCGTGGGTATACGATATGCGGTCGCATAGCTTTTTTATAAGCACTTAATGGGAATGGCAATGTGACGCTCAGTACGAGGGCAGAACACTTTTTTTTATGTTAAAATTATGAGACGAAGGACGCTCTCCGGATGGTAAGAGATAACGCCTGTCCATGACCGTTGCAGCGAATACACAGAACTTTGATTAGAAAAACAAAGTCCAGGGCATCGCTGCTTTAGCGCTCATTACTTTGAGAATTGCAATGGTTAGTCTCAATAGCCTAGCTAGCTGCAAACCGGAACACAGATTACACACTACTGCTTGGTGGCAGAATATCTGGTATTGCGGTGGTACCTACCTCGACGTACTACCTAGTAACCCGTATTAGCGAATAACATTATAACAATATTAAGGTTTTATTTTGTATAAAAAGAATACCGTACAGTAAATGACCCCTCTACATTCGTTCGTTCTTTGATGCTATTAATAAAATTTACCTACAGTATTGCCACATGCAAACCCAGATCATTTACAAGTCGTACTTTTAAACAACTAGAGATGTTTTCGTACAAAAATAGCTTTAGATTTAATTGCGTTCCCTTCCGTGTATGGAAACAGAAGTAACAATTCGGCCAATTTATTTATATATTTGAATGAGGGAGCCACTTATGTATTAACACAAGTAAACTGTTAGCGTTCAGTGGAAAATATTTGGTTTTATAATTTGGTGACTGCACAAATAACGTGGTCGTTCTCTAAAACAAAGTTTGGGCTTAAATAAACTTTCACTGTTGGTTTTTGCTGGTAAGTAGTACCTACGTGAAAGTTTGGACAGTGAATTTCAGCGTTTCACTGGACCATTTTTTTCCCTATATTTTGCTTCGTCCGCAAACTGGTTATAAGAAAAAACCTTGAGCTCGGAGCGTAGTTGTTTATTTTACGAATCATCTACGTTTTCAGCATATTATATTATTACTAGCTGTGCCCCGCGGTTTCACCCGCGCTAGATGCCTACGTCATAGTAGCTTTATGCATGCAAAGTCTCAGCCTGATCGGTTTAAAATTGACAACGTTTCATACAAACTTTCATCCCCTTGGGGGTAGAATTAATCAAAATCCTTTCTTAGCGGATGCCTACGTCATAACATCTACCTGCATGCCAAATTTCAGCCCGATCTGTCCAGTGGTTTGGGCTGTGCGTTGATAGATCACTATGTCAGTCACCTTTGAGTTATATATATTTAGATATATATTAGTGTATTTTTAGTTATTCTAAATAATCCATGTATTAGGATATACATATTATTATTAGAATGTATAGATATATGTCATAGTTCTGTATTCTCCTATATGCATATCCTCGTTATTGACACACCCTGTCTTTTTCTTCCTCTAATCCTTTCCATCCTAAGGTTGCCTGGAAGAGATCGCTTTTAGCGATAAGGTCGCCAGTTGTTACACCTATTAACTAGTTTATTTCTTCTGTATTATGTAATTTTAAGTCTGTACAATAAAGAGTTATTCATTCATTCATTCATTCATATTCAGCCACTGTAGAGTAACATATCTCTCTTCTTTTTACCCGACTGCCAAAGAAGGCGGGACCCATCTGTAAACTATAAGCCGAAAGAAAAAAAAACCCTCATGCTATCAAACTCAATGTAATTTAGGCTTTAAGTTCACAATAAATTTTTTAGTCTGTTAATCGGAAGTCGTTTCTAGTTTATCTTAATTTTGTTTTCTATTCTCAATATTGTTTTGGTCTTTTTAGAGCTTTGCTTATAAGTTAACTTTTTGCAGTCGGTTTTTTATTATTATATATTTTTATATTTGACAGGCTAGGTATTTGACTACAGCTCAAGTGATTCGACGGTGTGGTTGAAGATGATGGCGGGAATGGAACGAGTCGTTGGCTTCCTTTTTACCCGACTGCCACGGAAGGGCTATGTTATGTATGTATGTAGTATGTATGTAGTATGTATGTATGTAAGGCGTATATTTTATGTATGTATGTAGTACTCTACTCACCACTCACTCCAGTCGCCTTACTTATAAAACTGGCTTAATTTTAATCCATGATGACGCGCCTTAATCGACGTATTTGTATATGTGCATAACAATGTAAATTATAGGACTAAAGAAGTAAAGAGGCCTCATTCATTTTCCAATGAAAAATATTGTTTCAATTATTGAAGGAAACAGTTTATAGTTTATATAATCTTATATTTCAATGACTAATTCTTTATCTCACAATCCACTCCCGATGCTGACTGTGACCATTCGCAAAATATCCTCCTCAACTTTGCTCTTAGTGCTGTCAAACGAAATATTATGCGACTGGACAGTTTTAATTAAATATACCTACCTCATACGTTATACATCAGTTTAGCCAATTACAACACCAATATTTAGTCGAATATAATGAAAATAATATTGTCTCTAACAATATATTTATAATACAACAAGTAGAAAGACGGCCCACTACCACCCATACATAGTGGAATTCCCTTGGGTAGGTACGTTCCAAACGTTTTGACTCTACGTTTCTCATCCGTACGGCCAAGGAATGGAACAAGCTGCCGGCTTCCTTGTTTCCTGAGATATATAATTTTATTAAATGATATTAAATTTCAAGGCCAGAGTGAATCTTCTCAGTCTGCATGCTTCATCATCGCTTACCATCAAACGAGTTGATGGTCCAACGTGGACTTATCCGTATAAAAATAGATCCTTTTTTAAATCTGTGGGTATATTAATATGTTTAGTAATTATGTTCTGGCTTTTTAAGTGTTTACTTTAAAAACCAACAACTGCAAACCCAGCGGAATTTCAATAAATTAAAACTTTAGTTTCATCAACAAAGCGGTGACCGCAGACAAATTACCCGCTGTCAGGGTACCGACAGCAAATTAGCTGCTGTTGGAGGACGTTAGCAAAATTAGCTAGCCTGCGAAGTATCGTCAGCAAAGTAATTAGCTGGTCCACGGCAAATTTGTCAGGCTACAAAAACTGCGACACAAATTATATAGGTACAGAGTCGTAACTAGAAACTGTTATATAGAAAAAACGAAGAAATATATATCGGACGATATTTAACACAGCGTCATTTAGCCTTAAGCTAAGCAAAGTTTGTACTATGGATACCCGATAACTTTTTTTTTTAATGTAACAGTAATGAGACGAACGAGACGCTCTCCTGATGTTAAGAGATAACGCCTGTCCATGACCATTGCAGCGATACACAGAACTTTGAGTAGTAAAACAAAGTTCAGGAGATCGCTGCCTTGGCGCTCATTACTTTGAGTCTAGATGGTTAGTCTCAATAGCCCTGTAATTTCGCTAGCTGCAGTACCCTTCAAACCGGAACACAGTAATGTTTAGACATATCTGGTACTGCGGTAGTACCTACCTATACGAGACCTCCTGCTAAAGAAATCTACCACCAAGTAAACTTATAGAATACTTATACACTTTTGGTACGGTACCTGTTCGGTCCCAGCAAGCAATAGAGGGTAGACGGAAATTTGCTCCGTCAATTTGTCACTTTGCAACCGTCGATCGAGAGAAGCTCTGTCGTTGCGGTCGACGTACAAACCGACGTACGTTACGTTCCCTGCTCACGGCGCGCGCGCTTAATAATTAATCTAGAATCATCGAAACCAGTGTCCGTGACATTGTGCCGTCAAGTTGCGAACAGATTTGGACCACCAGCAGTTCTAGCCGTGCTAGAATCGTACGAAGCCCGCGACGGAAGCTGAAGCCGTATAGGCGGTCGTGGATTGAAGGTTGGTGGAGTTTTTTCTTATACCTTCGACAGCTTGCGGGGATAGACTATCCGTTTCCCACCTGGTTCTAGATGTACCTCGTACAGTCCATTTAAATCATATCTCTTTCCCGAGACTGTACGTGTATCGTACAGTACCCTTTGGGTACGGAACCCTAAAAAAGTAAATTTTAGTAAGTAATATGGTCCCATTCGACACACTTCGCATACCAAACTCATAAAAGAATGGGAAGCTAAGAAGACTTTGCTTACGAAGCTGACACGTTTACTGTTGTACATAGACGTCTCTTCTTAAGTTTTTTTAATCTAGTTCTCGAGTTCAGAATTTTAATGTAATTGTTACGGATAGATCAATAAATTGTTTTTAATTTTCATATTATTATTATCAGCCTGTACTGTTCCACTGCTGGGTAAAGGAAATCCTCCCCTTTTTCCATTCTTCTCTGTTTTTTTGTGAACCATGTCCGACGACATATATACATATTTGTTTGGTTTCACCATTTTATATTTTACTGCCCTGTTGACTCATTTGGTATGATATCTGCTCCAAGAGTTGTAGACTCTCAGGATAAACATTTGTGCGACAAACATAAATTTTCTTTCTGTGCCTGGGTGTTTCTTATGTATTATAAGTAAGTGTTTACAAAAGTATATTAAGTGTTTAATCAGTTATCTGGTTCCTATAGTACAAGCTTTGCTCAATTTGGGGCTAGATGGTGCTGGGTGGAATGTCTTAGGGTATTTATTATTTATTCATTCTAGTCTAGATGTGCTTTACCATCTTCGACCACACCATCACTTAACATCAAGTTTGGATGTGGTCAAACATGTAGCCAATCAATAATAAAAAAATCTATCTATTATAAATTCGTTTGTTGTATGTTTGCACTAAAATTTTGTTTTATTATGGATCATAGTCAGATTTTACAATACGTATATTCAACTGATTACATAAATGCATATACTTCATTAGATAAATATGTTAAATGTAACAAATAATATGTAGCCATCTATTGTTACTCCGTGTAAATACGAATGAAAATTGTTTAGTCTATGACGAGATACCGCAATTATAATTACAGGTTATGTGCCCAGTACTCTGCCATGCGCAAATAACTAGTATTTTTTTTTACATCGGATGTTAATGGCAAGACCATATGTTAGCTTTTAGGCTGAAAGGTCAAAAGTTGTGATAAATGAAAATCCTACTTAGAAAACAATATTTTAAATTACACACAGTTAAACAAATTTCATTTATGAAAGTAAATCTAAAAAGAATAAATTCTCTGTACTCATGGATGAGCGTCTTTACTAAGTTTTTAGACACAATAGGCAAGTTCCAAGAAATCAAAGTTGAGTTAAAGCCTGACTTCGGACCGAAGTTTGAAAACAAAAGCTCTAAGACACGAATAAATTAAACCAAAATTGAAATATGCATGAATTATTCTCATAAATTGCATTTATTACTTAGACATTGGTGGCACAGTGGAACATTAATAAAGAAGGTGAAATCACTATGAACTACGTCAAAGACTTCTTAGTTGAAGCCAACCTAAAAGTATTGGCGTGTCGTTTTTGTTTTTAGTTTTGTGATAAATCAAGTGAATTAAGTCCGAGTCACAATCAGAGTCACACAAAGTATGTCAAGATCAAGTCCAGTCTAGAGCATGATCGTACTGGATGAAATTTTGCATGTAGAATGTAGATACTTTAGCCCAGCAATAAAACATAGGATACTTTCACCATCATCATCATCCATCACCACGCGGGGCGCAGCTAGTAATATCATAAATGTTAAGGTATGTGTTTTGATGTTTGTTACTCCATCACGCATAACGGCTGAACGGATTTGGATAAAATTTGGCACACATATTGTTTATTACCTGGATTAACATATACGATACTTTTTATCCCGGGAAAATATTAAGTTCCAGTGGGATTATCAAGAAACTAACTACATGACGTATCCACTTTGAATGGAAATTTGGTATAAATGGATGAATAATTCTGGAATAAACGGCATCCATTATATTAATCTAGGTCTATCTATTGGTCTTTAGTTACTTACACAATGTTTCATTTCTCTCTGAACCCAATTCTTAAGACAACATGAACAAAGTCGCGGGCGTAAGCTTGTGTATAAGATTGTACTTGTGATTTTGACATTTTATTTGACAACTGGAAAGGCATCTTAGTATGTTTTTTGACATATTGTGAAAACTTGACCGATCAACGGGATAGATGTAAAGAGCGTAACAGTTCTGTTACTTTTGTTTTTTTTTTTACTGATAGTATCATTATTGACATGAGATAATTATTATTTGACATACCATCTTATAATTATGTTTTTTGTTGTTAATATTATTATTAGATAGTCTTTATTGTGCACACTAAAAATAGAAAAAGAGTACAGAAAACAAAACAATCTTATGAGCTAGTGACAAAAGTAGCGGCCTTATCGCTAAGAGCGATCTCTTCCAGGCAACCAAGAAAACAAAACACGATACACATTAAGAACAGACGGGAGATGTTGTAACACTCATAAGAAAAAAATAATTAAAAAAATTCAACTAATAAAGATACATAGTAAGTATGTAAAAATTTAAATAATATATTTTATTGTTATTATAATGTCTTATAACTATTTTCCTTTTTTAATGTGAAATTTTATGATTTTTGTGACACAAATATAAAAATTTAGGTATCGTTATTTTTTTTTTTTGCTCACAGGCTAGGTGTTTGACCACAGCTCACCTGATGTTAAGTGACGGTGTGCTCGAAAATGGTAAAGCACACCTAGCCTGGAATGGAACTGGCTCTCAAGTGAGGCTGCCGGAACACACCGTTAGATGCTTGGCGGCAGATTTTCAACTCGAGGATGGTAGCTAGCCAGCCGAGTACTAGAAAGTACCCTACCACCACGCTATGGATTCCTCACGATGTTTTCCTTCACCGGCAGCTCAAGCTTATTGCTGGGGTTTGAACCCACGCCCTTCGGCGTGCGAACCTACCGCGCTAACCACTGAGCCATCATCGCTACATCGCTACATCGTGCTTTTATCTCAATAAAGTAATTCGAATTTGAATAATAATATCGATTACCGTAATGATTTTTACCCTTTGCTCGATGTCACTGTAACTTACTGTTAATGTTGTACTAGACAGCACACTACGGCACCCGGGGCAGGGCAATGAAGGCAAGTTTTAATTGGTCCTTTGTCGTCGAGCTAAGTTTTATTGTCGGCATATTTAGCCCTGTTTGATTTAGGAAGTCATTTGTGAACGAAACGGGGCCGACGTGACTCAAAACCTAATGGATGCCTATTTGTTTGTAATACTTACAGTTACCTCAGCGCCACCAGTTAAATAATAAATAAACAAAGTTGGATCGTATGTTTACGAAAATTTTAGTTTTCTCCGGTTCAGTTTTTCAGACGTAATGCCAAATAGTTAAGTAACAAAGTTTTACTTAGTCTACGTGGCTTACGTATTCTGTCGCCAAGCAGTAGTGTGTAAAGATTAATCTGTTCTGATTTGAAAGGCACTATCGATGGCCAAACTACAGGGTTATTGATTGAATGAATGAATGAATGAATAAGTCTTTATCGTACACACTTAAAATTACATAATACAGAAGAAATAAACTAGTTAATAGGTGTAACAACTGGCGACCTTATCGCTAAAAGCGATCTCTTCCAGGCAACCTTAGGATGGAAAGGATTAGTGGAAGAAAAAGACGGAGTGTGTCAATAACGAGGATATGCAAATAGGAGATTGCCGTGGTGGTAAGAATTGTATCCCACCCTCTCTACCCGTGGTTGCCGTAAGAGTCGGCTAAGGGATGTAATTCGGAAGATGGGCAGCAGCGTCTTTCTTGAACTATCACACCTAACTGCGCTCGCCAACCCGCCTGCCAAGCGTGGCGAGTATGGGCAAAACCCCCCCAGGAGGAGGCCTATGTCCAGCAGTGGACGTTCTATGGGTGATGATGTGATGTGTTGTATATAGGATACAAAACTATGACATATGTATATCTACATATAGCCCATATTACGCTGTACTCGTAACGTGTACGTTATACTCAAACGGGTGTTGTATCGTAGAACATTACGGCACTTTTTTTCTATAAAAAGGTAGAGTATTTACTGCCAGCGTAAAACGTTACGGCTTTCAGGACGCGAGGCACGACCGACGCGACGTGGTCTACAAACAGTGTTACCAGATGGAGGAGGTGATTCCCGAAACAATCGGGAGTATTTTACCTATTATTACATTTTTGTTTTAAAACTTCGTATATTGGGGGAAGTTGTATAGGTATACATTGATGCGAAAAAAATATTGGCATAGGTAATTAAGGAAATATATCCTACCTTTTTGTAATGATGATAGCTTAGAAGTTGGTGTGGTTGGACCATACTCCTCAGGTCGTAAGCTCAAATTCCAACAATGAGCTTGAGCTGCCAGTGGAATAAAGTATCGTGAAGAATCCATAGCATCACATCACACATCACATCATCAGCCATAGGACGTCCACTGCTGGACATAGGCCTCCTCCTGGGGGTTTTGCCAATACTCGCCACGCTTGGAAGGCGGGTTGGCGAGCGCAGTTAGGTGTGATTGTTCAAGAAAGACGCTGCCGCCCATCTTCCGGATTACATCCCTTAGCCGACTCTTACGGCAACCACGGGTAGAGAGAGGGGGATACTATTCTTACGCTGGCACCACCACGGCAAACATCCATAGTATGGTGGTAGGATACTTTCTAGCAGTCAGCTGGCTAGCTACCAAATTTTCAAATTAGAAATCAACCGCCAAGCACCTATCGGTTTGTTCCAGAACCTTCACCTGGGCGCCAGTTTTTCTTTCCAGGTTACGCGTGTTTACTATCATTGACCACACGATCATTTAACATCAGGTGAACTGTGGTCAAACACCCTAGCCTACCACCAGTAAAAAAATATCTTGTAAGCAGTGCATTCCACAAATTTTCAAAATGATTATGATTCTTTTTATTTTAATGCACCTAGCCATACATAGTTTTGGAATGTGGTACGATCTGAAAATTAAATTGTGAATTGAATTGAAATTAACATTATTACATGGTTACAATATGGTTGCCCGGAAGATATTGCTTTTTTATGAGATTCTTTTGTTTTATGTTTCTTGTGTGTGACATTCTATCTACATATATCATTGCTTGTTTAAGGGTATTTATTCGGGGAAATTTTTAGGTTTGAGGGGTAAATTCGTATAGTTATCTAGCAACACTCTCTACAATGTTTATCTATCTAGGTCTACATAGGATTCAAACGCTAAAGTGATATGTAGGCTTGAAACCTGTGTCTTTTTTTAAACCGACTTAAAAAAAGAAAGTTCTCAATTCGACTGTAATTTTAACATGACTAGATTCATCTGATAAACAAGCTGTTTTGTATCATAACGCTAAATTAGTAGTAAATATATTCGTGAAGCAAAAGTCTGAAGATACACAAAAAAACGACTAAGTGCGAGTCGGACTCGCACATCTAGGGTTCCGTACAAACATGAAGAACTATTTTAACTCTGCCGTTGGAAACCTGATGTTCTTGAAAATATAGGACATAAATATCTTTTCATTGCGTTGCCTTAGAAGTTTGATTTTTTTATAGCTCCAAGGGATTGCAGACTAAAATATTTGATATTAATTTCAATTCAATACCTCCTTGGACTCCTGAGAAAAATAATCTCGACAGACAGACGGACAACGGCGTGATCTTATAACGGTTCTTTTTGATTTTTGAGGTGCCGAATTTAAAAATGCAGCGCGGAAAACATCGTAATGAAACCACGGCGTGGTGTTAGGGTACTTTCTAATTCTCGGCTAGGTATCCTCAATTTGAACATCTGCCGCCAAGCACCTAACGGTGTGTACTGGCAGCTTAACCTGAGAGTCAATTCCGTGCTATGTGTGTTTACCATCTTTGACCAATATGTACCTAGATATAATACAAAAAATATCAACCATAATTTTTGTTTTTGGTTTTACTAGCCATATTTTTCCTTATGACAAAGGCAGGTAGGGTTCTCTGTTGACGAACATGTCAAGGAAAATGTTATTTTTCTATACATATTATATATGAATCCGTTTCCCTCGGTCACGCCAAAACTTGAGAACGACTTTACCGATTTAATTAATTTTGTTTTTAAAGTTTTTAATACTTTCAAAAAGGTTCTTACGGATAGAACAATTAAAAATTAAAAACGAAACGGACGAACACAGCTAGTCACAGCTAGTTGAACTAAAATTTCGCATTTATAATTTTAGTTCAACTAGCTGTGACTAGCTGTGTTCGTCCGTTTCGTTTTTAATTTTTAATTGTTCTATCCGTAAGAACCTTTTTGAAAGACTTCATCCCGAGTCATAATTAAGGCTAAATAACATTACATTGTGGACGTGGACATGTGCGGCTATCGCGGTACAGTGAGCTCACGTTGACAAAAATCTGTTACAGCTTTTTTCTTTCACAGTTTTTGCTTTGTAAAATATAGAATGATTGAATTAGAGCAACTAATTAAACTAAGGGGACTCTTATGGAAATTTATAGAAAAACGTTAAACGTAAACGATTTTTTTTTTACATTTAGCAGTGAAATAAAATAATAAGATAAAAAAAAAAAAAAACACACTTATAAACACAATAATTACGAGTATCACATACGAATAATAAATAAATGAACGTGTTGCGCTTTCTACAGCTAGAGAACGACTGAGACGTATTGAGCGCCGACGCTCATTGTACCACATCTGTATGCTTCCGCATTACACAACACTGCAATTAGGCTTAGTTCATTTATGTCTGGAGATGGTAAAATGAGCGTCGGCGCTCAATACGCCTCAGTCGTTCTCTAGCTGTAGAAAGCGCAACACGTTTATTTATTTACTATTCGTATGTGATACTCGTAATTATTGTGTTTATAAGTGTGGTTTTTTTTTTATCTTATTATTTTATTTCACTGCTAAATGTAAAAAACAATCGTTTACGTTTAACGTTTTGGCTGTTGTGGTCATAAATTACTCGTAGTACAATCTTCTCTTTCATTTACACTAGCGATCTGCCCCGGCTTCGCTCGGGTGCAATTTAGATAATGTGGTGCATATGCGTACATTATACATAGTACCTGGATAACCGAGCTTTGCGCGGTTTTTTTTGTTTTCTAAAAATGAAACCTAGCTAGATCGATTGGGTGTACTTCCGAAAAGCGCATACCGCCGATTGATTTGAAATTTGGTATAGTAACGTATTTTGACCTTCTAATCACGAATATCATAACGAAATTTGTAAGCTCGTTATCTTCCCTGTTCGCACACAACCTTTCTGAGGAGAGTTAAAATAATCTAAATCGGTTAGGAATGCTCAATTATGCACACCAAACGAAAAAAGACTCCCGTTCGGTTTTCATATTCAAAATGGCGTTTGCGCCAAATTTCGTCAAAATACGTTACTATACCAAATTTCAAATCAATCGGCGGTATGCGCTTTTCGGAAGTTTATCCGATCGATTTATCGCCCCCTAAACCCCCTGCATACTAAATTTCATGAAAATCGTTGGAGCCGTTTCCGAGATTCAGATATATGTATACATATATATACAAGAATTGCTTGTTTAAAGGTATTAAATAAACCTTTACAAAAGATACAGCCGTTTATGCTGTAAATTTTCGACACTCGCAAGGCAATCAAAAACTATACTTCCCGTGAACTCAGAATCTTGAAATTTAGTACGAAGCAACGTCTTATAGCACATATAAAGGAAAAATTGAGAAAAGCATAAATTACCATTTTAAAAAATACCATAACTTTTACTTATAGGTATACCTACAGGTTTGTACGGAACCCTCGGTGCACGAGTCGGACTTGCAATTGGCCGGTTTTTTTGGTATACCCGTGACCTGTTTCTAGTACATTCTCTCTACGATTGTCATACTATAAGCAATCCCAGTGTTCTAGCATAATTCGCCAATGTTACCAGCATATAAATTACGCGATGTTGCCACATTTCACCGACTCAGGTGAGTTGGGTCATTAGCTTGCACTAATTAACTGTGGTTGGGCTTAGCCTTCGCTGCGGGCTACGGTTGCAGCGTGTTTGGGGACGAAGTTATTTTTAATTATTGTCCCACTTTTAATTATTTACATAAAACTCGCCATTAGGGCGCGTGTGAAGATAGATGTCTCTTTTTTGAGGAAATCTCATGGGAAAATGTGTAGTTTACATATTTTATCTAATTTTTTTGTGTTTGTTTCAGATTTAAAGTTTATTTCAGAATAAATATTATAAATTGTTACATTAATGATTAAATCTTTTCAGGTTTAATTAAACGCTAGTTCTTATTGTAATCAAAACGACTTATAAACGGAAATAAACTAAATATAAAACATCAAAACATCATCATTTTAGCGATTATAGCTCAGTGGTTAGCACGGTCGGTTCGCATGCCAAAGGGCGTGGGTTCAAAACATAACAACGAGCTTGAGCTGCCGGTGAAGGAAAACATCGTGAGGAAATCATAGCATGGTGGTACGATACTTTCTAGTACTCGGCTGGCTAGCTACCACACTCAAGTTGAAAATCTGTTGCACCTAACAGTGTATTCCAACAACCTCACTTGAGAGCCAGTTCCATTCCAGCTTAGGTGTGTTTGTCATCTTCAACCACACCGACACTTAACATCAGATGAGCTGTGGTTAAACAACTAGCTTGTAAAACATAAAAAAAAAATTGGTCATGTTTTCGTGGCTTGTTGGTATTTATTCGCCGGTTTGTATGTTTTTACAAAACGAACATTTCCTAAGTGTTCTGTTTGTTATCTGGTTGTTGTAGTACAAGCTTTGATTAGCTTAGGGCAAGATGGCGCTGCTTTAAACGTCCACTAATATTTATTTATTTTATTTAACTCTGTTTCAATGGCCTAGGCCACGAATTTAATTCGCCAGCAGAGTCTAGAGTGTCGAATTTTGTCCGGAATTACATCTTTGTCCAATCCTGCACCAAACATTTGCGGTCTCGGGTAAAATATTTATTAAAGGGTGTCTTTTGACATTCTTACCCTTTTGTAGTCAGAGAGAACGTCGGAAAAGTGAAAAACAATATTTGCTACAATTATTTTGTGGCATTTGTAGCGAACGCCTCAGAGAATGAAAAGGAAACCGATTTAATCCTTTTCTCTGGACTTTCGCTCTTACAATCAAATGATCCAGGAAAAGTTGAACTCGTGCACCGGGGGTCCGCACCACACAAATTAATTACTGTGCCATGCTTATCTCATTTCTAAATACGGTAGGTATTCCATGTCGGCGAGACATAACATTTTAAAATTTACAGCCCCGTTGGGTCATTAGTAGTTTTTTTTTTTTTTATCTCTGACAGGCTATTTGTTTGACCACAACTTACCTGATGTTAAGTGACGGTGTGGTCGAAGATGGTAAAGCACACCTAGCCCGGAATGGAACTGGCTCTCAAGTGAGGCTGCCGGAACACACCGTTAGATATTTGGCGGCAGATTTTCAACTTGAGGGTGGTAGCTAGCCAGCCGAGTACTAGAAAGTACCCTACCACCACGCTATGGTTTCCTCACGATGTTTTCCTTCACCAGCAGCTCAAGCTCATTGTTTGGGTTTGAACCCACGCCCTTCGGCATGCGAACTGACTTAGTATATCTGCTTTAAGGGCGTGAATTCAATTCCTACCTTAGACAAAAAAATTGTCGTATAAACAAATGTTTGTTCTGTGTCTGGGTGTTTGTATGTATTATAAGTATGCATAAACAAAAAAAAGAAATCTATCCGTTATCTGACTCCCATCGTACAAGGTTTTGCTTAGTTTGGGGTCAGATGGCGCTGTGTGTAATGTCCTACGATATTTATTTATTTATTTTTTAAAGTGTTGGTTATTTATAATTGTATAAGTAAGATGATTGCGGGTAGGTGATCCACGCCGACAGGTTGACCTCCGTGTTATTTTGCTGTTCTTGATTAAATCTACGACATTTTTTGTCTCAATTCTGTCATTGATTTGAGGTGATAGACATTTTACGGGCACTAGTTATATTTCTTTAGTAAGACCCTATTTTTAATGGTTAAGATGTTTTTTCACACCTGATGTTAAGTGACAGTGTGGTCGAAGATTGTTAACAAAACTAGCCTAGAATGGAACTGGCAATCAAGCGAGGTTGCCGGAACATCCCGTAGGTTGTGGCAGAATTTCTTTGGGTGGTAGCTAGCCAGCCGAGTACTAGAAAGTACCCTACCACCATGCTATGGTGTCCTAACGATGTTTTCTTTCACCGGCAGCTCAAGCTTATTGTTAGAGTTTGAATCCAAGCCCTTCGGCGTGAAAGCCGACCGCGCTAACCACTGAGTTGTAATCGTTACAAATTAACTATTATTTATACTGGAACGGTAGTACTAATTCGTATTCCATGTTCTTCGCCCGTCGTCCAGATTAGGATACAGATCGCGATGCCCTAGGGTCCTACTCCAGTCTGTGCTTGGTCATGGGCCTAAATAGTCCGCGTTAGGTCAATTAGGCTACATTTGCAAGACAATAGCATAACTGTGCGACCCGCATTGCTTGCATGGATTGACGCATACAAGTTTTTCTTTGCGCAGTTTATTTTTAGATGATTTTTTTATGACTGGCATGCTAGGTGTTTGGCTGCAGCTCACCTGATGTTAAGTGGCGGTGTGATCGAAGATAGTAAACGCACCTAGACTGGAATGCATCTGGCTCTAAGTGAAGCAGCCGGAACACACCGTTAGGTGCTTGACGGCAGATTTTTAGCTTGAAAGTGGTAGCTAGCCAGGTGAGTACTAGAGAGTACCCTCTTTTCCCAGGGAAAATCCTTTGTGGATACCACCGGCCACGGGGGTGGTAGGTGACGTTGTCAGGCAGGTTATGTGGGACTCTCCGTCAGAATGACGGCCTACCCACTAAAAACCCTGGGGTGTTCCGTCCCAGCGTCTTGAGCCGAAGTAGCGGGCACGCTTGCGCATTCATCCGCTACACTAGAGAGTACCCTGCCACCACGAGATTGTTACTAATTTAGCAATAACAGGGAAACCAAATATAAGATTATTAAATTACTAGTATTTTATTATATTGATAATATTTTTTATATTAACATATTTTTATATTGCCAGTATTTTAATATTCAATGGTTGTATGTTTTGACATTTTGTTTTTATTCATTGACATGTAATTAGTGTTTTAAAACTCTTATAAGAATATATTGTAATGATATTACGGAATTGACTTGTAACATTGGTGTTATCAATAAAATATTTGTATTTGTACTTTACTTTAAATTGAGCTTTTTGTTTTAAGCAGACACAAGTAAAACAAAAAGCTTAATTTAAAATTAAGTATTTGGTTTCCCTGTTATTGCTAAATTAGTAACAACCTTATTAAAAAGCAAGACGAGACCGCGCGCGCGTTTTTCTTAGCTTTGTTAGGGGATATGGCTAAAACTATAGTCGGAGTATCTGATATTATTAAAAGTGAGTAATCCCGCATAAGTACTACAACGATGTGTCAAAACCACAGTATATGAAGTCAGTTTCCATAGTATATGAAGTTTCTTCAAGATTAAAGCTGAGAAGATGAATACTTTTGATGACGGAAAACTAGAAAAACTCAAGTAAAACCACGGAGCTCAACTAGTCAGCTACGAATTTACACCTCCATCACATTAAACAGATGCGATAAACAACCCCCAATCCGATATTGTACGGGACCCTCCAGAAGTGTACGCTAATGAAGTAACGCAAGAACCCCAACATCCTCTATATTGGGGAGACAGGGGAAAATCGATGGATATATTGTTTAGGGGAGTATAATGGAAACAAGAAAACTTACCTAAGACGTAAGCATGATGGCAAGTACATAATTTTTTTTAATAGACGAACTTGATTCTCTCCTTATTGCAAGAATGTAGAATATAAAAATGAAGAATGAAGTATATGTCTATTTTTATGTAAAGGTAATGAGACGAACGATACACTCTCCTGATGGTAAGAGACAACGCCTGTCCATGACCATTGCAGCGATAAACAGAACTTTGAGTAACAAAACAAAGTCCAAGGTATCGCTGCTTTGGCGCTCATTACTTTGGGACATTCGATGGTTAGTCTCAACAGCCCTGTAATTTCGCTAGCTGCAGTACCATTTAAACCAGAATACAGTAATGTTTACACACTTAGGGATTGATTACCAGGACTCCGGGATCCCGAAAACCGGGATACTGGACCGATTTTTCTCCGGTATTACAATACCGATATTAGTAGACAATACCGAAATTTCGGTATTTAAGAAAAAGGTTTCACAGACAGATTTCACCTTTTTTGTTTCATTCAAGTCTCGACAAATGAACTTTCTTTCATGTATTGTTTTCTAAACTTGATGAAGTTAATCTCATTGCTTTAAACTCTCACTCAACACTCATTAAGGATTCAAATTTTCGATAACATAACTATAGATATATTTTTTTATTACAAATAGGCTTGCGTTTGACCGCCAACTCGCCTGATGTTAAGCGAAGATGCGGTCTACGGTGAAGCACGCTCGCCTAGAAGAAACCGATTCACTCGCGACTTGAAAGCACCCAGATTGTATCCATCAGGAAACACCCATTCGTACAGCAAATTCCATCATTCATTCCATCACCAATTGCTAAGGACTCTAGTATTACTGTAAATACATTTTTAAGGATCTAAGCGCGAAGCCCTACCATTAACTAAATTCAATATCAATTACTTAATAACATATAATGAAGTCGCATTTCACGTGTGTCACACGAAACCAGGCGGGTCGCTATACTATCTAAATAAATGAAAATTGAACGTTTTTCGTCGATAAATGTCTTTGAATACAGCTGAAACGTTTGGGCAATTTTTTTAAATGTTTGAATTAGTCCCAGTTATGTTTTAGTAGAAAATATTGGAAATATTTAATGGGGTAATTAGAATACTCGTGGACAATTATCATAAAAGCTACTATTATTTTAACGTAAGTATTCTTTTTGTTGTTTGATAAATCCTCTTAAATTTTTTTTACGCTTGACAGGCTAGGTATTTGATCACAGCTCACTTGAAGTTAAGCCTAGAACATCGTTGCAAAGTTGCTAGTTTATCGGACTTTTGAAAGTTTGTTTCAGATCTACATGGTCTAATTCCACCATGCCCATTCTTATATCGGACAGCCAGAAGCTCGAAAAAGTACGAAAATGGTTGATATTCCAAGAACTCGAACGAAACTATTTGATTTCACGTTCATTGTGCGGACCACTAAACAGTGGAATGCGCTGCCTGAGTGAGTGTTTGAGATTTGTGTGTGAGTGAGCAATCATTAATAGAAATTACAGGGCTGTCAAGACTTACCAACTATCAAAGATGCTCTACCCCTTTACTTTGAGCTTCTTATTGCGATATCTGTTAGGCTCAAGAAAAATTTACGAGATTGTGAAGTGGGTTTTTTGGAGGGTTGAGGGAGTTTTGCCAATACTCGCCACGCTTGGCAGGCGGGTTGGCGAGCGCAGTTAGGTGTGATTGTTCAAGGAAGACTCTGCTTTCCATCTTCCGTATTACATTCCTTAGCCAACTCTTACGGCAACCACGGGTAGAGAGGGTGGGGTACAATTCTTACGCCGGCACCACCACGGTACATTTCCTGAGTGCCAAACAGAAATCGCAATAAATACCTCATAGTACGGGGGTTGGATTTTATGTACCTACCGCTGCAATGGTCATGGACATGCGATATCTCTTACCATCAGGAGAACGTCCCGATCGTCTCATTATGTTAACGTAAGCGGAATACGTTACACGGGTGTTCCCTGACAGATTCAATCTGGGTGTCTTCAAAACGAGAAGGAATTGGTATATTCTAGGCAAACGTGTTCCATCGTAGATCGCATCTTCATTAAACATCACGTGACATTGCGATTAAACGCAGGCTAAAAATTAAAAAAAACAATAATACCAATTAAGCAGCATTTCCTGTCCCGTTCAATAAATTAGCCTGTTTGTAGAAACAAATTAAAATTTCCTCGTTGCGAAGAGAACTTTTCCAATTATGTCGAGTTTTTATTATTTACAGCAACATTTGGCAACGCAGTGTCTTAAATTGTTTGCGTCACATATTTGCAACAATGAACGAGAAAGCATTGTTTATTTAATTCGTTGGAGTTTATGGTGCATATTTGACGTATATGTATTCCCTTACAGGAGTATAATAAATACAGACAGTGCCAAGCCATCAAACTAAGCGTTTAATGCGTGTCTCACTCTCATAGCAAAATTTGTCTACAATTTTTTGTAGCTATGATAGTTCAGTCGCAAAGTACGTGGGTTCAAACCTCAACGCTGAGCTTATGCTATAGGAAAACATCGTGAGGAAACCATAGCTAGTTAGCTATATCGACCTCAAGTTGAAAATCTGCTCTGTTCTGGCAGTCTCGCTTAAAAGCCAGTTATATTCCAAGCTAAGTGTGTTTACCATCTTTGACCACGCTATGAGTTTTTTATTTTCTAATAGATAGGCTTGCGTTTGACTGCCATCTCATCCGATGTAAAGTAACAATGCGGTCTAAGATGAAACACGCTTGCTAGAAGATATCAATTCACTCTCGACTTGAAGACACCCAGATTGTATACATCGGGAAACACCCACTCGCGTAGTGCACTGTTTAGCGGCCCACACAATGAAAGTGGAATCAAATCGGTTCGTTCGAGTTTTTTAAAACGTCGACCATGAAACGATGTCTATCTTTCCAGCTTCTGGCTGTCCGATAGAAAAATGGGAATGGGAGAATTAGTGCATATAGTTCTAAAGTACACTCTACGAAATAAATCCAATAAACTAGCAACTTTGCAACGATGTTCAACGATATAAGTTAGCTTGAACAATGGAGTTGTACATGAACCTCTTGGCACGTTTCTGAATAGACTCCAACGCCTCTAGCTGGTACTTGGCGAACGGCACGTCCTACTTTACATTCCTCGTATCTGGCTCTGCCACCGCTTAAACTAAGTGATAATAAAATTATATCCTTCATAATGTGCACAACAAGCTCTCCATATAATCCCTTTAACCGCAGCATAATTCCAAAGCTAAACATTAGTTCATAATGTTGTCTCATCAGATAACTTGTTGATTCACGGCTAATCGCACGTGTTGACAGTTTATACTGCGGTAATAATCACAGATGTCAAGTGCATTGATCTGGCTTCATCATCTTCAATAACCTAGCACAGTCCACTGTTGGACATAGGTCTCTCTCAGAACACGCCACTCAGCCCAACCTTCGGCTTTTCACTTCTAGCCACTGTTTTACGTATATCGTCACTCCATCTAGTTTCAGGGCGTCCTACACTACGTTTGCCGATTCACGAACTCCACTCTATAACACGTCTACGGTTGTCGGTTCTGCGGCAATGATCTGGCTTAATGCCCAATAATTGACACTTTTTTTTTGCCTAGTAATTGACACATTTCAATGTTTAGCAAGAGCAAGAATCTGTATTATGGGTTTGCCGCATCTTCCAAGATGTAAATTGTTTTTTTTTTTTTATATATTTGATTGCCCTGTTCGATTATTATTTGGGAATAGCTCTGCTTTTTGGGTGTTGTTTTCTATGTGGAAAGAATGGACATACATTTTCGCTACAAACGTAATATTGGTTCTGGGTTTGTTTTCTGGATGTTAGAAATATATTTATTCAAGAGAACGTATTTACAAAAACTCAAACTGCTATTTAATTTGCATTATACAACTTCTATATTAACTTAGCTTACTTTGGGGCTACAAAATTTCCTCCTACATTTATTTCTTATAAGCAATCTGCTTTCGAAACATCACCCAAATCCGCTAAGCTATGCCTTTATAGCATAAAGAAGTATCAAACAGAAACAAAAACAAAAACTTTCGCATTTATCATAAATATGACTAACTAAGAAGACATTTAAAAGTGCGAGTAAAACTCTTGGGAAGCGTAGGAAACCGAGATTTAGTTAAGAGAGAACCATTATCTCGGCTATAAATAATTCAGATGACAATTATAATAAGAAAGAGGATGAATATAAAATTACTTAACCTTTAATTATGGACGTTGGTGATTTATGCGGGACTTCACCAACACTCCGTATCTGGAGACATAGGGGTGCCAAGAACGAGTAACAAACATATTACTAACTATTACTACTACTATTTACCATTACTTTTATTATTATTACTATTATCGACGATGAAATTTTTATTGACAAAGTCTAAATGTCTGTCTTCTCCTTTAACTCTGCTGGCGCAGAGATCCACAATGTGTCTTGGCCTTTTACACCAAAAGGATCATCTTTCTCGATCCAGCACAACTTTACGTCAAGTATCGACTTCCAGCTCTTTGGGATTATTAGCTACCCCGTCTTCTATCTACACTTGAGACCAACGGAACTCCTTTACTCCAGCAGTCCAAGATATGATCTTTTAACGGAGTGATCTTACTTTCTATTATTCTACGCCTTTTGAAGAGCCCAATGTTGTAACTCCCCGGGAATACGGAAGCAGGAAGATCATTCCACAATTTTCAAGTGTAAGGCAAAAAAGGATCGCGTGAATCGCACAGTGTGCGATTTCCATGAATCAATTATATGTGGATGAACTTTCAAACCATGGCGGCTAGTGCGGTGATGGAACCGTGACGCCGGTATAATGTCGAACAATTCTTCAGAACACTCCCCTCTATATTTATATATGATATAATATTGTAATTCAAAGTTGACTAACGTCACGGATCCCGGTGTTCGTCGAGCGTATATTACAAATAAAAAAAAAATACACATTTAAAATATTAGTAGGATACAGAACACCCAGACACCACACAAATATTTATAAATATGCTTGTCACACATATGTTTATCCTTCTGAGTGGGTATCGAAGCTGAATAGCTTTGGGTAGCACGCATAAATCTTCCATTCCTATTTCGCATGTCATATCGCAAAAATGCAGACTTAGACTTTCTTTAAACAGCCCCGAGCGCGGGTCGCGACCCTTCTCTCCTAAAACTGTTTTGGGCTTAACTATCCGTGTGTCTCATGTTGTTAGTGATGTCAACTCTATAATTTATGTTATTTTTAAATTAAATGCTTATTTATAATGTTTAACCACTACACGTCTGTATTTATGCCATAAAAGATTTATCACGCAGTCGTTATTAAATTAAGCGAGGGGAGAAGTAGCGTCTATTAAGCGTGCTATTTTGTGTTTTAGCCGGATATTTAGGCCGGATTCTACAGAAGAAAGGATATGTTAAATTTTTCATTTTCATAAAATGCTAAATGCACTTAATATTTCATGGAGTTGCGCCAGTAGACCTAGGGGAGTACCGATGAGTTTCGGTGAGAGGTGTTTGTAGGTACAAATATTTTTTGCCTACAGCTCATTTGCTGCCAAGTGGCAGTGTGGTCGAAGATGGTAAACACACCTAGTCTAGGATGGAACTGGCTCTCGAGTGAGACTACCGGAACACACCGTTAGGTGGACTCTGCACCCATACGGTGATACCGAAGAAAGCTTAAAAGTTTCCGTCTTATTAATTATTTGACATTTTATAAAATATATTTTTCTTTACTTTAAATACATGATCACGTCAGTTTTTTTTTATACCAGAGTCCAGAACGATGTGAATTTCATTTTCGTCGGGTAAAGTAACCGGAAACTCCGATTGCTGAAACTTGCCGGACGCCTAGTAAGTACATCTCAAATTGTTTATTGGGACGGAGCTTAATTCACTGTTTACTTTTGCTCATTGGATAGCTAGTTTTGAATACTTTGTTTGCGCCTATGATATCACATAAAAAAGTTTTTACAACAAGAACTCTATGATGACGCAAACACGTAAACTAAAATAAAATTAAATGCTTTTTTTCATTATTTGCCCTGCGAAAGACCGAAGAAAAGAGACCAGCGGACAAAGCTGAGGCAATGAAAATAAATAAATATTGAAGGACAACACACAACGTCTAGTATGAAACTAAGCAAAGCTTATATTATGGAAACGTGTTAAATAGGACTTATATAATTTATTTAATTATTTTTAAACTTTTTTTTTTACATTTGTAATTGTTAGTACTGCCCTAATTTTTTTTATGGTTGACAAGCTAGTTGTTTGACCACAGCTCACCTGATGTTAAGTGACGGTGAGGTCGAAGATGGTAAAGCACACCTAGCCTGCAATGGTACTGGCTCTCAAGTGAGGCTGCCGGAATACACCGTTAGATGCTTGGCGACAGATTTTTAACTTGAGGGTGGTAGCTAGACAGCCGAGTTCTAGAAAGTACCCTACCACCATGCTATGGTTTCCTCCTTCCTCCTCCTCACGGCAGCTCAAGCTCATTGTTGGTGTTTAAGCCCACGCCTTTTAACATGCGAGCCGACCGTGCTAACCACTGAGCTATCGTCGTGTTTTGACTTTCCGCCACGTAACACTTACACAAGTTTCATTTGTCTCTGAACCCAATTCTTAAGACAACGTGGACGAAGTTGAGGATGCAAGCTAGTAAAGAAATAGACAAAATTAGTGCAGTAAGTATACGTCAGGTGCGATTTCAGGTCAGGTCAGGTCAATACATTTGTAGCGATGATAGCTCAGTGGTTAGCGCGGTCCGTTCGCATGCCGAAGGGCGTGGGTTGAAACCCCAACAATGCGCATGAGCTGCCGGTGAAGGAAAACATTGTGAGGAAACCATAGCGTGGTGGTAGGGTACTGTCTAGTACTCGGCTGGCTAGCTACCACCCTCAAGTTGAAAATCTGCCGCCAAGCATCTAACGGTATGTTCCGGCAGCCTCACTTGAGAGCCAGGTCCATTCCAGGCTAGGTGTGCTTAACCGTCACTTAACATCAGGTGAGTTGTGATCAAACACCAAGCCTGTAAGCCATAAAAAAAGGTACGTCTTTGTATTACTTTTTGGTAACCATCAAATATTTACCGTCATTTAGTATTTACCTTTATTAGAAATTAATAGGTACTTACTAGAGTTTATCGTTATCATTATCTACCTACACGTTGCAATACCTTTGGGACGTTTTCTATCTAATTTTCTCTGACACCTATACTACTAGTGGATCAAGGCCAAAGTTAGAGTACCTAACAGTAATCAGGCTAAGGGTCAGACTAGATAATGCGATGCGTTACGGCGCACGAATAATAAAAACCTTTTTATAATTAAAGGATCATACTTTGTACTAATATTATAAATGTAAAAATTTGTTCGGATGTTTTTTTTTTTATGGCTGACATGCTAGGTGTTTGACGACAACTCACCTGATGGTGTGGTCGAAGATGGTAAAGCACACCTAGCCTGGAATGGAACTGGCTCTCAAGTGAGGCTGCCGGAACACACTGTTAGATGCTTCGCGGCAGATGTTCAACTTGAGGGTGGTAGCTAGCCAGCCGAGTACTAGAAAGTACTCTACCACCACGCTATGGTTTCCTCACGATGTTTTCCTTCACCGGCAGCTCAAGCTCATTGTTGGGGTTGAATAGTTTAGATTTCGCTACCATATTTATTAGAACTTTTTACATAAGGTTTTTAAGCAACACTTATATAGTTATTAATATTTTTTTTCTCTTCCATTAATAAACTTTAATTTTTTATTATAATTCCTAATTCTAATTCAGCTATTCAAATTAATATTTATTTTTAATTCTCGTATATGTAAAATAATGTAGTAATTAATATTCAGATTCACTTTACTTACAATGGTCACTAAAACACGCAAGGCCGTGCTGCCAAAAGCCTCCAAGTATCGTGTGACTGTGTCTTTACACCCGACCGCTTGGGACCTACATACACCTAAGAACAACGAACTATAATCAACTAAGTCTATCATACAGGCTATATGCGGTCATTTCTCAAAGGACTCCTGTCGTTAAGGGTAACAACCGACGAGCCTAGAACGGTTATGGACCTAGAAATCATATTACCTTCACTAGATAAATGTAATGTCATTTTATATGTTTTTATCGTACGTTTGCCCTTTCAACAGATAAAATTAATTATTTTTCAAGTAAAAACATATTTATTCGCTTCAAAAGATTTTTTGGTAGGAGCAAAACTTATGGGTTCGCGATGGTTTCGGTACTTATAGGAGAGCTTTTTTTGGTAAACTTATGGGTTCGCGTCACCGATATTCTAATGTGACGTGTTTTAAATTTTCACTTCTGTTGGCAGTTCCCACGGTTGCTTATTTTTGAAGTGAATATTTCTTTTACCGTGTTGAGCTATGTTTATTATGTAACGTATGGGCTCGCGTCACCAACATAATAATGTGACGTGTTTTTAGATTTCACTTTTGTCGGCAGTACCCATGACTGCATGCTTTTTACAAACATAAATCAATGACGCGTATCGCAAAAACTCGAAAATCGAAAATCGATTTTGTTTTTTTTTTGGTGTCTTCTTGGATGTTTTAGAAATGGTAGGCGATAGGCGGTAGGCGCCGCAATCGTCCATCAAGTACGAAGCACCGGACATTCAGCTAGTACACAAATACTTTTTTATACAAATAAAATTTTGATTATTATAGCTAGGCTTCACCTGTATCGTCAGCATATTTACGCGATTTAACAGACAAATGAGATTTTTTTATGGTTGACAAGTTTTGACCACAACTCACCTGTTATTAAGAGACGATGTGATCGTAGATGGTGAACAACCTAGCCAGGAATAGAACTGGCTCTCAAGTCAATCTGCCGGAACGCACCATGATTTTTAACTTGTGGTAAAAACAAAGCTAGCCAGCCGAGTACTAGAAAGTACTCTAGCACCACGCTATGGTTTCCTCACGATGTTTTCCTTCACCTGCAGCTCGAACTAATTTTTTTGACCCAAGTTCTTTATAAGATTTATTAAAACTTCCAAATAACTAACATTAATCTATTTGAATTTATAAAAACTCCCACTAACTATTGCCCGTGAGCATATTGAGTATTGTAACCCGAGCCACGGATCTAAAATGTATCTAAATCCGGACTGAAATCGAGCAGTGTTTTCAAACCCAGCTCGTTCCCAAACATACTTACTACAAATCTAGAACATCCCATTTCCAGAAATCACTTCCCAATAGAGACCCAATCCGATAGGTAATCAAGTGAAAGGAACTGCGTAAGTAGTTTGGCAAGGCTCGGTGCCGGTTTTCCACTGGATTTCTCTCGAGACGCGATGCATCCCGAATCGAACTCGAGGACGTTCGCACCGATGATATTCCACAAGAACTGACAGAGTCATCAGATAAGACATTAGCGAAGTAGCGCCTATAGACGGTGTGAAAGATTTGTCTAATAAACTCCGTCATGTATTTTTTCAATCCGTGATAATTATTGTTGTATTTTCTTTTGTATTGCGATTAAACAAAAAAGTAAGTTTTTACTTTGTGACTCATTAAGTACAGTCATTACTTTTATAAGTAAGTTCGTGCATTATTGGATAATTGTTCATAATTTTTTTATGTAAAAATAATGAGACGAACGAGACGCTCTCCTGATGGTAAGAAATAACTCCTGTCAATGACCATTGCAGCGATACATAGAACAGAGTGGCAAAACAAAGTCCAGGTCATGTTTGCATGGTGGTAGAGTACTTTCTAGTACTCGGCTGGCTAGCTACCACCCTCAAAGTTGAAAATCTGCCAACGAGCATCTAGCGGTGTGTTCCGGCAGCCTCACTTGAGAGCCAGTACAATTCCAGGCTAGGTGTGTGTTACCATCTTCGACCACACCGTCACTTAACATCCGGTGAGCTGTGGTCACCTAGCCTGTCAACAATAAAAAAAAGGTCATCGCTGCTTTGGCGCTCATTACTTTAAGACTTTCGATGGTTAGTTTCAACAGCCTTATAATTTCGCTAACTTGCAGTACCCTTCAAACCGGAACACAGTAATTTTAATTACTGCTTAGCGGCAGAATATAAGGTACCTTTGATTATATACCTGACGGGTATATAATTGCTAAGGAGATCTGCCACGCAAGTAAAGTAAGTTGTAGTTAACGTAAATATGCAATAAAGACCTCTACAGAATATGTATAAACAAAATTAAAAAAAAAAAGGTGTGTGCATAGTCCACACGACAGAAATGAAAACTCTTTCATGTAACGGTCACCGAGCGAGTATAGCGATATAGAATATAGAATAGCGAGTATAGAATTTGTGTAATTATGGTCCAAATGGTCTGCAATAAATAAATTATTATTATTATTATTATAGCAGTGAGGCGTTGACTCTCTCTCTCCCTCAGTCGACGAGAGCCGACTTTACTTGAACGAGCGTACACAGCCGAGCGTGACGGCTCAGTGTCATTTTGTAGCGATGATAGCTCAGTGGTTAGCGCGGTAGGTTCGCAAGCCGAAGGGCATGGGTTCAAACCCCAACAATGAGCTTGAGCTGCCGGTGAAGGAAAACATCGTGAAGAAACCATAGCATGGTGGCAGGGTACTTTCTAGGACTCGGCTGGCTAGCTACCACCCTCAAGTTGAAAATCTGCCGCCAAGCATCTAACGGTGTGTTCCGGCAGCCTCACTTGAGAGCCAGTTTCATTCCAGGCAAAGTGTGCTTTGCCATCTGCGACCACACCGTCACTTAACATCAGGTGAGCTGTGGTCAAACACCGAACCTAAAAAATAAATGAGAAAATAAAAACAAGATTATCATAACGCACTTACAATTTGTCGCAGTTATCAGCATATATTATGATACCGAAACACAGGGCTACTCGGAACGCTAGTAAAAAGCAGTTGAAATCAGGTAGTGCTAATCATTATCATCATCACTATCACAATCACTACATAATTAGTATAAAACAAAGTATGTATGCTTAAATCTTTAAAACTACGCAACGGATATTGATTGATTTTGTTTTTTAAATAGATAGAGTGATTGAAGAGGAAGGTTTATTTGTATAATGACATCCATTAAATAGTGGAGAAATACTGTTATTTTTGAGGTTTATACCCGTGCGAAGCCGGAGCGGGCCGCTAGTAAAAACTAATTTTGCTATTCTTCTAATTGTTACATGGGACCAATCAGAAAAACTCAAAGAAAACTGTTTCCTAGAAAATTTCCCATATACGATACCAACAATGAATTCACGACAAATAAGCTATTTCACACATTCTTTAATTCACATTGACATATTCCAAGGCAAAGCTTTTTTATGAATTCACAATTGATCTCATACTGAGACGAGAATATAAACAGGAACTGTTTTCATTCATTCGTTTCGTGGAACTCCGTAATTAGGTAAATGTTCAAGAGAGAAATAAATTGTATGTACTGTCTATGGATATAAAGTCGTTGGTTTTTACTATTAGGTGTCTAGCCAAGTATAGTGCGACATGAGCTGGGCTATAAAGCGCTACAGTATTGTGACAGATACTATAACTATAATTATACTCGTGAGGTTTGGCGGGAACGCGGTGAGCGTCGTGTCGCCCCATTGTATTTTTTTTCTAAAACTAGTGTTTTTTCGAGTTTTTATGCATAACAATAGTGGTGTTTTATTTATAATGTGCCGAATTAGAAGCGCGAGTGTGGAAGAATGATATAATGTGGTTAAACATGACTTTTCGTGTTGCTTCCAAAACTCCATCCAGAAGCTTATAGTAAAGTCGCCACTACTTTACTAAGGCATGACTTGATTTGACTGGGACCGACTGGACTTGATCAAGACTAGATTTTGACTGTAACCTGGTAGGTACTGGCGATATTGAAAAATAGATAAATTGAATTGTTGTTTTCGCGCTGCTTCGAGTTTGCGTCAAGATAGCTTACGTAGGACGCCCTGTAAGATTAAGACGTTTGTTATTCAGTGTATTTTTTAAGTAGGGTGTAAAATACCGTTTACGTTAAACATTACGTGACTATACAAAAACCTATAAAGCTTCTATGAAAACTAATAATTTCGCAAACTCGAGACTAAACTTTGTCCAAGGTTTCATGTCAACACAGTTCCCTACCTATTTTTACACCGAAATATTAAAATTAAATCCAGAAGTAGAAAAACATCCTCTAAAGCGAAACGACACGAACGCCATTATGAATAAATTACCGAACTCCCAGCAAGTCGTGGACAGATATTTTTTTCTCACTATAAGCTCAACTTTTCGCATAATTCCATTTTAATTCGTTGACAGTGTTGTCATCGTTACCGATCTCCCCGAAATATTGGTGAGTCATTAAGTAACAAGGGAATCTCGGATCAGAGTAGGTATGTAGAGGAAATTATAATCCTTAGTAATTTGGCGGAGTTTACTTTGACTCTGGATTTTAAAGGGAATAATCGCTTTTAATTGGGTATTTGTTTAACTTGCAATATTTCACATACATTTTGACTTTACGATGTGTTTTCTAATGGTAATTTATATCACAGATACGGTAAGTAGGTGTTTGCTTTATCTTATGGTTGGTAGACTAGGTATTCTGCTCACAACATACCTGATGTTAAGTAACGGTGTAGTGGGCGATGAAAAACATACCTTATCGGTGACAGGCTAGATGATTGATCACAGTTCATCTAGCCTGAAATGGAATTGGCTATTAAGTAGTGCTTCCAGACGTACGAACTCATCATTATCTATCTCTATTACCTCTAAAATAATACTACTTACATATTTGTGTATACACAATATACACAAAACAAATATACACAAAATGTCTCGACATGTATGTCGAGACATTTTGTGTCCGGTGTTCTGACAAGGGTTGCCAACCTTCGAAAGGACCAACCCAGGAGAATTTAAGAAAGCTAATGGGGGGTGTTGATAGGAAACCTTTGCTTTCGAGCAGCATCTAATATATTTGACGGTTTTTAGCACAAAATCATAACAGTTCTTACATGATAAATCGAAGTATGTTAGTATTTGTAAATGCTTTAACTAAATAAATATCATTCATTCTGTTTCTTTCCTTGCTCCATACTTGTTCCATCATGCTTAATAGGTGCTCACAAGAAGCATTAGAGACAGGAATGGAAAGAACAAATATGACTAGTTTTTTCAATTCACGACAGGGATTTCTGTCTTTCGGTTTCGCAAAGAAGTCAACCCAAGGTAAATCCACTCGATTTTCTTCAACGATATGTGGTTGTATCTCACGCAAAAGACCAACATCATCGTAGAGTTTGTCATCAGAACTTCTGACACATCTTTATCGTGGCGGGGTTTGCTTGGGCACCCTGTGGCGGGTCCGCGAGGACATGCGCTGTCGAAGCCGCAGAAGAGTGCGAAAGCGTGCCCGCAGCCTCGACACAAAGCGCCGACGTGGAACACTCCAGGGTTTTAGTGGGTAGGCCGTCATTAGGACGGAGAGTCCCACATAACCACCTTGCCCGCCCCAGGGCTGGTGGTATACACAAAGAATTTTCCCTGAACAAAAAAGTTATCCTCTACCATCGCGAGCCGCCACCACTGAGTGGTAGTTAATTTTTTTTACCGATTTTTGGGCATCTTTATTTAGTTCAGAACTGGCAATATTTTTCCTCGGGTCGAACTAAAAACTGATTTCTCCCATTGTCGCCGACAAAGTTTGGCTTAATTGCAAAGTTGAGGCTACGAGGAAAGAATGAGTTTGGCCTTTTGTGTGAACTGTGATAGTTGTTTTCTTCCCCGTTAAATATAACGGAAAAAAAACTTCCAAGGCTTCATGATTACACCTGTCTCTTAATAATAAAAACCATAATTTTGGTACTGAACTATTCCGTGCCACTAATTATCCGATCTATCTGATTTGCAGTAGGTATCAAATTTTGTGTTTTTTTTTTTAATCGGATTAAGTATTCATTAGTATGCGTTTGGCTCACTTTATGGAAAGCGACAATGTGACCGAAGATGGAACACGCTTGCCTAGGATATACCTGTTCACGTTTTTGTTCCATATACGAGTATACTGTTTGTTAAACCTAATGAGATCCTAATTACTTAAATTTCAAAGAAAATATCGATTTTACCGATAAAGCTGCCAATTATTACACTTGAAGTAAACTCAAGTTTTTTTTCTTTAGTACAAAAAAATTATTATTGTAATCGAACTACACGCGTTAAAGAACTATTAAACCTACCTTAATGTATCTTGACAGAAAGACAGATAAAAATGTGTTAAATTACATTTTTTGCTTCAGTATAAATAATAGACTACAATAAACATTTTCAAAATATCTTCAATGTACAGAATTTGACCTCCACTAGTTTTATTAAAATTGTTTATAAAGATACAATCTTTGGTGTGATAGATACGATGGTTTGGGATCCCAGAGACATGTTTTCGTGTAACTTTTATTGTTGATCACTAAAAAATACTTTGTCACTAAAAAATAAAATAAAAACCCTTGGGATTTCATTTTAAGTCACTTAAAAATGTTAAAATGTCATTTCATTATTTGTGGCATTCTGATTTTATTTGAACAGTCACTTGTTATCTATGAGAGTTTATTTAATCTTTCGTCAAAGGCATATAAAGCAAAAATAGAAAAAAACTTGAACATTTATAAAACTTTGCGTGACAGTTAATTTGGCTAACAAGAACTAGTAGTTAAGTAACACCCGCTTGCATTACTCACATCCTTACTTAAAGCTTCTAAGCACGAGCACTTAACAGCGAGTTGATTGCTCCACGGTGCTATTTCCCGCACCATTCGCTATTTTTACATCCGGAGCAAAGTGGGGGCTAAAGGCAATGCGAGGACAGCGGGCTAATTCGCTGAATATGTAACACTGCAGTATGGGACAATACTAAAATATCATCACACATCATCAGCCATAGGTCGTCCACTGCTAGACATAGGCCTCCTCCTGGGGGGGTTTTGCCAATACTCGCCACGCTTGGCAAACGGGTTGGCGAGCGCAGTTAGGTGTGATTTTTCAAGGAAGACGCTGCTGCCCAACTCCCGGATTACATCCATTAGCCGGCTCTTACGGCAACCACAGGTAGAGAGGGTGGGGTACTATTCTTACGCCGGCACCACCACGGCATGTGTTATCAATAAAAGATTTGTATTTGTGTTTGATTTCTTCTAGATCACCATGCTCCATCCTCGGCCGTACCGTCACCGTCACCGATTAAGTCAAACGTATATTTCATAAAAACTAAAAATGCTTACCTTTGTGTTCCGATGTGAACGGTACTGCAGCTAACTAAATTACAGGACTGTTGAGACTAACCATCGAAAGTCGCAAAGTAATGAGCGCCAAAGCAGCGATGCCCTAGACTTTATTTTACTGCTCAAGGTTCTGTGTATCGCTGCAATCATCATGGACAGGCGTTATCTCTTACCATAGAAGAGCGCCTCATTCCACTCATTCCTTTTTTTTTTAAAGCCACATCGACACAAGGCGAATACTCAAAGGTACAAGTTACTGTTCAAAGCTGTAAGCACCATGGCGGGGGATAGTCGGGCACGTCCATTAGCGTACAGGCGTCCGATCCTTAAGTCTTAGAGATTTTAGCTGAATCCCAATCCGTGTCGGACGATAGCATTCGAAATAGCCGGCAACGTTTAGGGACTGCTTAACTAATTTGTAGCAATTATAGCAATAGTACAGAAGTTGAAATTACTTTTAAAATTACTACAAAACCTTTAATTTCATTAGGCGCTATCCATCTTACAGGTTTCTAAACGAGGATTTACAGCAGAATTTGTAACTAGCAGCAAAATTAACAATCAAAAAGCAGAAGTGCGTGCCGTGGGATTAGAATCACCTCCAGATTGAAAGTCGCCAACCTAACTTAATTAAAACCTCCTACAATTTACAGAAGCCACAATTATTCTGAACATTGACCCTTATCCAATGGAAGTTGGGACGGCCTCTGGTGGGGGACGCCACATGTGTCGACACCTAGGCGCTGTCTCTTCTTTCTGTGATATCTGGACAAGCTAGTGCTGCCGCATCTAAAGCCGAAAACCTCAAACGGCACAAATATAGTTATTTAGATAGAATGTACTTGTTTGTGCCTTTTGGGGTTGAAACTTTAGGTCCGTGGTTCAGGTTACTTTAGCTCACGATCTATATCAGGACCTGGCCAAACGTTCTTTGGCTTCAGGTGACCGCAAAGCTGCCATTAACTTTGGTCAAAAGCATTGCCATCCAGCGTGGCGATCCTGCCAGCATATTGGCTATATATCCCTGACGGACTTTTAGATAAGTTATTTTTATAAGTTTGTAAATAGTATTAATTTTATGTGTTGTTATCTTATACCTTTAAACGAGCAATTCTTGTATATATGTATATATATATATATTATTGTTCATGAAATTTAGTATGCAGGGGGTTTCGGGGGCGATAAGTCGATCTAGCTAGGTTTCATTTTAAGAAATCGTCGTTTTATCCTTGTTTTCAGCCGAGCTAAGTTCGGTCAACCAGGTACTTAGTTTTTAACTACGGAATTATTTCTGAACAAAAATATGAATTCAGTGTATCTAGGTTAACTCATGGAAATAAATAGACTGCACTATAATGGTAACATGCTATAACTTTGCTGATCTACTAAGACTAGATCTCTTAAGAAACACTCGTCTTTAGACTGGAATATTTACTACTGCTCTCTATTTGTGCAATATTAACATTCCTGTGCTCATAGAGATGTTATTTAAGATTCCTTTTGTTCTAGCGCTCCGACTACGCCCTTTGTAGCCTTTGCTTTATATTTCTGGATAATACATCTAAAGCTTCGTAAATATTGTTGCGCTTTATTCATATAACTATGGAACTGAAATTCAATTCCTTATATCACCTTCGGGACTAACGATTTCTATAAAATTAGCCAGCTTGAGGTGTCCATTGAGAAATGTACTTTCTGGTACTCAACGGGCTAGCTACCAACTTCAAGTTGAAAATCTATCGCCAAGCACCTAACGGTGTGTACCGGCAGCCTCACTTGAGAGCCAGTTCTATTCCGAGCTAGGTGTGCTTTACCATCTTCAATCACACCGTCACTAAACATCAAGTGAGCTGTGATCAAGCTATCATGTTAACCATAAAAAAAAAGTTAAATATTACTCCCGTAACTCCTCATTTACACCAAATGGAGAGTTGACCTAAAATCTGTTCATAATGGATATATCATTGTTCAGTTTTGTATTGTTCGATATGACCTATTTCACTGCACCCTGCGCAAAATTCACTTTATACTCGTTTAGTATTTCTGCGGATAGACCGTTCGTACACTAGGCGATGTAAGGGAAGTTCGGCGACTCAAGCACAGCGTAGCGTCGTGTATACTCTTTTATTGACTGAAATGAACTTGACAACTTATTATAATTAGTACCTGGTTGACCGAGCATTGCTCGGCTGAAAACATGGATAAAACGACGTTTTCTGAAAATGAAACCTAGCTAGATCGATTTTTCGCCCCCGAAACCCCCTGGATACAAAATTTCATGAAAATCGTTGGAGCCGTTTCCGAGATTCAGAATATATATATATATATACAAGAATTGCTCGTTTAAAGATATAGATATATTTTTTATATTAAACAAAAAAAACTTAGAAACTAGTGTGCCGCCGGCAGCGGCGCAGGGCTCAAGGTGCCAGTAGTTAGGGCTGCAGAGTGACGAACCTCCTAACAATGCGCGCCGTGTCAAGGATCACTGTTTTTTGGATCTGACCTTTGACCCAACCGTCTAGCGAGAGCCTCTTAAGATGTTGGTAGAGATCATTCGCTATAAGACCGTTCTCCGTGACGACTATCGGCACAATGATCGTCGAATCAACATCCCACATGGCGGTTATCTCGTGAGCCAAGTCAAAGTACTTGCTAAGCTTGTCCATTTCGGCCTTCACGAGATTGTCGTTATGTGGGATGGTGATATCGACGATGCAATTCCCGGCGTTGGGCTCGATCGACAACCACGGTATCAGGCTTATTAGCGTCTTAGTCCTGTCCGTGATGATATTTTATTTATTTATTAATTTACTTACTATACACATTTCAAATTTTTTACATTATATTTATGTGCTTGTTGTCGTCACCTTGCTGTAACACCTAGCTTTTGTTTTTGTTATGTTGAAAAACCATTATGCAAGTTGTGATGTATGTATATAGTGTTGGTGATCCAAATAAATAAATAATAGTACTGAGCACACACGCCCTTTAACTTAAGAAGTAAAGACGTTGGAATGACGTCACGGCGTGTAAAACAATCATATTTGTATGGCAGTTGTTCTATGAAAATGTCAACAGCAATGGCGTTTGGCATGGCGTGACGAAACACTATGCTTGGTGTTCACGGTCGCGTGAATGAATGCGGCTAAATTAAATTAAATAAAATAAAAATAAATAAAAATTGCTGTTTTTATTTATTTAACTTTTTGCAATATACAAATATCTAGTAGAATGTGTTCAAGGTATATATTTAGTGTATTTCTGCTTAAAAGTCGTTTTGTTTACAACAGTGATAAGAATTTAAATTTATCAAACTTAACGACAATTTTAAAAATCTATCCGAAATATTACGTTTTATTTAATACTATAATCCGACATGAACTGAAAATAGTTTAACGTAATCACAAGTCTTTACATCCTCTCATCACTGCAGTAATTACTTGCCGACACGTGTTTCGCCTCTACGTGAGGCATCTACACCCAAAGTCCGATTTCAAGAACGAATAAGTTTGCATAATGAACTAGTCAACTAGTAAACCTCAATCAATTTATCAGAAATTTCAGTGTGAGAACGGAGGTAAGTATTAATAATATTCATTTGAACTATTAGTTATAACCGTTTATTTTAACTGCACGAATTTTACCTCCAATAACCATTCTTCTCGCCAGTACAACTATCCGCAAAAACACGTGTAAAATCCATTTCACAGAACGAACAGCATACATTTTGAATATTCGGATAAAAGTGTAAATTATTTACACTGAAAGCACGGCTTACAATGATTTAGGTGTGGATTAAAGCACCCCCTACGGGGTGGAGAGGGGATCGAGTAATGGGCCAGGAATCCTGGATTACTTACATTGTCTGTGGTGTGAAATGTCTGATGAATGTGGCGAGTAAAGCAGATATTATGGCACGCAGACACGTTTAAGCATAATGAAGATATCTCTTGGACAGACACTCATCTGCAAATCTGCATATTGCATTTTATTACACGACTATGCAAAAAACTTGTGAATGTTTTTTCATGCTTGTGCAAAGGGCTAAGTGCTTGACGTCCTGTAGATAACATAGAATACTTTTTATCCAGAAAAGTTTTACTGACGGATTTTAAAATCTACATATATTAATGTGAGCGAAGCCACGGGCAAAAATTATTAAAAATGTACGTAATAATTGGATTAATTCCCTAAAATACTTTAACCAATTTGGTGTTTGTCCTAATGTAGAATTTTCGTTCAATAATATAGCATGGCGTAAGTTTTGGGGTTTTTCAAGAAAGCCCGTATTAGAATCAGAAATTTCACGGTGTGGGTTCAAATTCCATCAATAAAGTACAGCAGTACAGTACATCGTCGCAAAGTTTTTTATCGGATTCATTTCGGAGAGTGTGATTTAAATCTGCTTGCTCTAATTCCCCCATGCACATTTTTCTATCGGAGCCAGAAGCTCGAAAAAGCGACATAGTTTCATGGTTGACGTTCCAAAAACCCGTACAAAACGATTTGAATCCAGTTTCATTGTTCGAACGGCTAAAGCGTGGAATACGTTACCCGAGTGGGTGTTCCCTGATAGATACGTCCACGAAAGAAAACATCGTGACAAACACTGGGACAAACAAAATGTCATCCAAATGGTTCGCTATACGAATGTTTTTACCCTTGCAAAGCTTCACAGTAAAAGCGAAATGAATTTTCCGTAATGGTGTTTTTGCGAAATTGAAATTAATAGTCGAATTGCAGGCAGAGAAAGCCCTGTTATAAATAAATGCAAAGAATAATGCCAAGATATCTGTTATTTGCCTTAACTGTCTTATCGCGCGGTTTTGCCCACGATTATCCAGTTTCGTCATACTTTTCAGGAAAGTATTATAAAATACTGCCTTTTAAAGTCGCGTTTCGTAACAATAGTACCCCACCCTCTCTACCCGTGGTTGCTGTAAGAATCGGCTAAGGGATGTAATCCGGAAGATGGGCAGCAGTGTCTTCCTTGAACAATCACACCTAACTACGCTCGTCAACCCGCCTGCCAAGCGTGGCGAGTCTTGGCAAAACCCCCAGGAGGAGGCTTATGTCCAGTAGTGGACGTCCTATGGCTGATGATGATGATGATGTAAATCTGATGTAATAAGTAAAGTGATGTAATTCTTTTGAGACGTAAGAAAGACAAAGAAAGACAATTATAAAAATATTTATGATATCACTTATATACTAAAGATTTTTCAAATGAGTAAATTCATCGTTCATAAAACATTTCTATGATCGAATTTAACAGAGAATAAAAGTCTAAATTTGCAGAACGCAGACGAATTGAATCATAATATTTTAAGCTTCCAAAACCTTTCTATGAAACACCTTAGCCAGACTGCTTTTACAGGGTTATGAGTATGGCGTGTACTAATACATAAGGTTATTGAACTGAAATCACAATGAAAAAACAGCTGTTCCACAGACAAAGTTCGTAGACCCCAAACGAAATGTATGAATCAGCTGTTTTTTTTCTCAATTTCAGAGTTGTGCTCGTAGGAAAAGTTGTTTATAAGGGTGAGAATAATGACCATCTTTCTGCTTAATACGCCTTAAGCTTATAACCCTGTAAAGACGAAAAAAGTTCTGCCTGTCCCTACACGTGTTGGACCATTAAGCTACTGCTTACGCTTCCTAACACAATAATTTAATATTTAAGCTCTGGTCAACAATTTATTAGGCTTGCATTAGGATCTAAACTCTATTCCAATCAGTAAAGTAAATCGCTCCATAAGGTATTGTTCCCGGGTGAACGCTTGAATTTTGGAATATAATGCAATTAACTGCGCTATAACTTAGTTGTAAACAGATCATTATGTACGGCGTTTTTAAATTTGTACCTTTTCTCTTAAAAAGAGAATTCTGATTGTAAATAGTCAATGGTTATTTTTTCTACCCAAGAACGCTAAAGAGATAGTTCTGATTTTAACAGTAAATGGTTCTTTTTACGGTTCCGTACCCAAAGGGTAAAACGGGACCCTATTACTAAGACTCCGCTGTCCGTCTGTCACCAGGCTGTATCTCATGAACCGCGATAGTTAGACAGTTGAAATTTTCAATGATAATATAAATATATTAATAAGGGGTCTCCCATACAACAGGCATGATTTTTTTGCCGTTTTATAGATAATGGTACGGAACACTTCGTGCGCGAGTCCGACTCGCACTTGGCCGGTTTTTTCTACCCAACAATGCTAAAAAGATAATTCTAATTACAGCAGTCAATGGTTTTTTCACTACCCAACAACGCTAATAAGATAAATCTCATTTTAGCAGTCAATCAAAATGGCGATACCCAGAAGTTTGAGTTGCATTACAAAATCCAGGGCATCGCACATCTGATGATCTGGTGACGTGGTGCGGGACATCTGGTGGAGGTATTTTTTTTTTGTTAAATTATACGCGGACGATGTCGTGGGTAACAGCTTGTAATATAATAATAATATAGGGGTCTAGGTTCCGAATATGATTTTGTCCCATTCGGTGTCGAGACCCTTGGTCCGTGGGGTCCTAGCGCTATAAGGCTTTTTTAAGGAAATAGCAAAAAGGTTAGTCGACATTACAGGAGACCGAAGAGCTGGCAGCTACCTCGGACAAAGAATTAGTCTAGCTATTCAAAGGGGGAACGCTGCCAGTATCTTCGGAACCTTGCCTAAAGGGACTCCTTTTAATAATATATTTTAGTTATTATATATTTATCATTTATGAATATCAAAATCTATATATTGTTGTTTGGTTGGTAAAATTTGTAGCATTCATTACAGCACTTGATAGCTAAAGGGTCAAAGAATTCGTTACATACACAGCTGTGTCAGCAGTATTTACAGTATTTACAAACAGCGCCATCTGACCCCAAACTAAGCAAAGCTTCTACTATGGAAGTCAGATAATTGAATATGATAATTAATTGTGTATAAGCTAAGGAACCAATATAATAATTGCGTCCTATTGTAAAATACACGACGTAATTTTAATTTCCGGTTAGTAGATACATTCGGTGACGCGACCGCTGCAGTCCCATCTGCTTCGTAATCCATGATGTAAAAGTTTATTATAATGGCATTAACCCATTATAGTATTAAAATTAAAAAATGTAGCGATGAACGCTCAATAGTTAACGCAGTCGGTTAACGCGCCGAAGGGTGTCGGTGCATACCCCAACAATAAGCTTGAGCTGCCAGTGAAGGAAAACATTGGGACGGAACCATAACATAGTGGTAGAGTATTTTCTAGGCTCGGCTGGGTAGCTACCACACTCGAGTTAAAAAATCTGCCGCCAAATAACAAACGGTGTGTTACGGTAGCCACACTAATAGGCAGTTCCATTATAGGCTAGGTGTGCTTTACCATCTTCGACCACACCGTCACTTAACATCTGGTGAGCTGTGGTCAAACACCTAGCTTGGCAACCATAAAAAAAATAGTTTTGGCGAGTGAGTGATATGTGGTGAAACATGGCTTTTCGTGTTGCTTCCAAGCCTCCATTGAAGCTTGTAGTAAAGTAAAATGTAGTACTGAGCCCACAAAAAAAAAACTAACTTTCCTATACATTTTATATTATTATATTTTCTGGTACTTATCTAACATCCAATAAAACACTTTGTACTGAAATATAGCTTTAATCACTTTCATAATAATGTTTATATTTACAGAGCAGCTCTTAAAACTATATAAACTGGATGTATACAATAAAAATGCAAAATAAAAATACACTTACTGACGTATAAGTTGGTTATATACAAACACATGTTTTCTTGCACAATAAAACATATTTTCATAAAGTTTTATAGGCCTTTATTATAAGTTGCCATTTTAAAGTCCTTGATATTAATAAATTATAATACGAACATACATCCTTGGTAATGTTCATTAGGCTGTTTGTACACAGTCAAACGACGCTAGTCAGCAAATTGAGTTAACGCGCATAATTCACACTATAGAATATGTATTTTTTTTAATAATTGCACGAAACTTGTACAAACGACCACCAGAGATTTCGTATTTACAAAATACAAAACCTTTCCAATGACTGGGATTTTACTGTCAATAAAAAACTTGTAAAAACTTTAATTTTACAATAGAATAATAAATCAATACGATAGCTTACGTATTTTATTTCATTTCTGATACAGATAGAATAACATAACCTCAAATATTGGCACCTAAGCATCTTGCAAGCTTGTCATGATTGTACTTACAATGTACCTTAAAAGTACGATTACAAAATAAATAGGTCACGATGATAAATGTTCGTTAAAATAAGCACCAGTGGCTTAAGAGAAACTTAACTGTTAAAACTTAATTGCAGTTTAAGACGTATAACTTATAGGCTCCCCAGAACTCGATCAATTTACAAATATTTCAAAACTACTATTCGTATTCGGTTGGAACTGTATATATAATATTTTACATATGAAACACGGGAATAATATTTTTATGCTTTACCAATAACAATTGTATCTAGCATTCATATCGCCTACAAGGGAATCTGTGAAGATTCTTGTATAACTTAAGTTTGTGTAAACATAACCCAAGCACCGGGGCCGCCTTAATTCGTAGAAGATACAAGGACATGTGGACTCTATGTGTACACTTATTTCAAACAGGGAAAGATTTTTCTATAGCTGTTTAACATTGGTACAAATTCCCCAAAATATTCACGTTGTTGTTAGCTAGTGTCATATACACTATTTATCAGTACCTTACGCAAGTAACTTTTTAGTCTTTTTGCATTCAATTATGGTAGCTTGCATTTGACCACTGACATAATTGCTTACAATTAAATAGTGCAAGAAATTGTGTATAGTATTTTTTTATGTGAAAGTGATGAGACGAACAAAACGCTCTCCTGGTGGTAAGATATAACGAATGTCCATGATCATTGCAGCGATACACAGAACTTTGAGACTTTCGATGGTTAGTCTCAACATCTCTGTAATTTCGCTAGCTGCAGTACAGTGTGCAACAAGCTTTACATTTGACGTCGCTACTATAAAAGAAAGTTTAACATCGTAATACAATATTAATTATTTACAATAAAAGTGTACGTATAAACAAAATAATTCATGGTAGTTCCTAAGTACCTTAACCTTGTTTGGCTAGTTTACACAAGTTTCAATATAAAATACGAGTAAAGCAAAGGTCCCACATGCCTTATTCTACAACATTTTCATCAATAATTAAAATAAAATTACTGCGATAGGAACTATTTTTAGGCATACAGCACTATGCCACCATTCAAGTGTAAAATATTCGGAGAGCAGCCTCAGTTTAAAAACTAAAATGGGGTTAACTTGGAACAGACAAAGTTAATATTTTAGTAGAAAATAATATACACCAGGTATAAACGCTACCAGACATGGAAAATCTAACAATTATGGAGTAGTATTCGTCGCTTACATGTGCCGCCAATAGAATATACACATGGAATTATGTTAATCTATACAGAGGTTCGCGTACAGAACAACTTGATGTACCTAGAAGAAAAATAACTATTTCAAGGGTGAATGACATTCTACGGATCATAACGATTTTTTTGCGTAATCAGTATCGGTCTCACAGCAAAAGCCGTTCATAATTAATTAGTACATGAGCCTCCTTTCGGCTTAGTACTATCAATATGCGTAACCCCGTAAAAACATTTACTTCAAAAGTTGCCATGAATTTAATTTAGACACTGGTATTGCTGTCCTGCGCTTTAAAATATATATAGTTTACATAATAATCCTAAAGAAATGAATAAAAAATCGTCAAGTCTAAGGGCATAAATAACTTTAAGTAAAATACAGCTAGAGACAATTAAATTCATACCTTATCGACACATGAGCGACAACTCAAGATGACAAGTAACATATACAGAAGAGCTGAACCAATCAAAAGAAAGCTTTACATTAACTATTGACTACATCAACAGTTACAAAGCTACCAACAGTCGTCAGCCTTCCCAAACAAAATTCCACTCTAGCAAACCTATTGACAAATGAAATAGAAGTCAAAACGATGAGAATGTTCAAAGGAATGTCAAAAAGATGTCAATTTAGAATAATCAGTCTTGGAAACGGTTGGAGATGCCTACTACAACTGGCAAGCGAATTCATAGCTACCCTCTACTCGTAAAACAAATAGAACCACAACGGAATAAATACTTAAAATACTTATGTAACATACAGTGTACAACGTATTTCATGACGCTCAATTCTAATTATAATAAAATTCTTAAAAAAATGGTCCGTAATTGTACGCGATAGGTAAAAAATCTAGCACGAACGTTTTATTTACAGGAGCACCTCAACCTACTTTTGAACTGTGCCGCTTCACTCCAAGTCCAAGGGCAGTGTTCATTTCACTCACTGTATCACTATCACGTGATCATTCATTGAAAGCTCATTGGCACTTTGGTTGGTAACGAGAACTCACTACTACACTTCCGTTCCATCTTCACCTTCGTCTTCGAACAAAGGCTCCGTAGGGCTGACCTCGGTGCTCGGCTTTTTCTTGGGCTTCGGAGGAGGTCTGGGAGGTATCTTCCCGCTTCGCCCCAAAGTCCCCGACTGGTTCAAAGATAAATTGGTCTCATTCTTCCTCGGGTCTTCCTTAGATGGAGAACCGATTTCCTCTTTATTCTCTCTCGGTACTGGATTCCGTCTCAAAGAACCGGTTTCAGGTTTTCCCTTTCGGCTCAATGTACTGTTTTCAGAGCCTTGCGAGTGAGTATCGCTTCTGTCGCTGAAAAGTTGTTTACGTGGCTCGTGTTGAGGAGTTGAGGTATTCTTAGCTGTCCAGCTCATTCTCGGGTTCACGGGCTCCTGGGGACCCGGCGTCGATAGTTGACTCGAAATCTGAGACACGATGCTATTCCGAGGATTGTACTGAGGAACAGGAGAAGGTGCCGGTTCCTGTTCTTCTATTGGTGCATAGAAAACAGGATGAGGACTTTGGTAGGCTGTTGGGGTAGCTGGCAGAGGTCTATTCCTCATTGGAGAAAATTGAGTTTCCAAGCCCGCTTTGTTGAGGGATAACACCGAGCTTCCGTCAGCTGTGGTTCTCAGCCCTAAGTTGTCATATAATGGTTCTTGGGCTTCGGAGCTTGGGAGGATTGCAGTGCTCGCGGTACTGGACCAGCTCGGCACTCGAGGTCTTCTTGGAATGGTGACGTATCCTTGTCGTGGAGTAACTACCGGCGGGGTGATTGGAGCTGTGAAGGGTGATTGGGAACGGGAGTACGGGAGAGTTCTGAATAGGTTCTGGTTGTTGGTCATGCCGTAAATTGGCGAGTGGATAGGACTGATGGGGTTCAGTTGAGGTGGCAGCCTAGTAGTATCGGGGACTGTCGACGCATTGCTTGCTGCTGGAGATATTTGGGCGGCTCTTGGAGGGAATGAAAGGAGATCAGGAGGATACGCCCGTCCATCTGTTCTTCCGTATTCAACGTTGAGCGCGTCTTGCGATCGTTTGTTTGGATGTTCGAAATCCAGCGATCGTTTCTCCTCATCATTGTGAGCTGGAAATGAAAAGAATGACAAATTAAACTAATGCATGAAAGATTATTACGGAAAAAGTCTTTTATATTTAACATTTACCTCGGAAACAAATGTAATGATGTGGAGAGGCATACATATACCAAAAGAATTTGAACATGTTTCTATGTAAACTTGCTGTCAGTATAGTTTTAATCTTAACGTTTCCGTGCACTAAAATATTGTAATATTCATACGCCTGAATTGGCATGTTTTTAAAGAACAAAAAAAATTGGAAGGTTAGCTTATAGCTAGTGGGTATATGTACGAAACAAATATTTTAATGTACATTTTAGGACACGATGTTACTAACATTCTTTTGTTTCTATAAATGTTCTATAACTATACACAAAACTTGTATCGTGCGCCGAAACTTTAGAAAAAATACTTTTAGCAACGGATGCAAAGCAAAGGTAGCATTTCAGTGCGACAGTCCTAACAGTTTTGAAATAAACGGCCCATTTCGTAATACAGTTTGCTATGAAATTCTTCAAAAGAATACTTCTAGTCAAATGTTTAGTCGTAAATAAGACCGATTGAACACAATTTTGATTCGTGAATGAACATCAATCCATACAGCCTCAATAAACTTAAGAACCCCGATGAAAAAATTGGAAATATCACAATGTCGTTTAACCCATAAATTGTGTGATATACATATGTAAGCAACGTTATACGTTTTCCTTGTTCGTATCCTTCAAACCGAAGAAGAGTAAGCAATATTATTTGATTTATATACGAGCTTTCTTTTATATATGCCGTCAGTAAAACAAGAAAAACGATTTGCTCTTAATTCCAAAGGTTTTCTAAAGTAGATTGTATGTTTTGTTTTATTTATGCGGGATTACTCACTTTAATTATGTCGGATACTCTTACTATTATAGTTTCGGCCCTCACTTCATGCCCGCGCACCATCCGCTGTCCTCACGGGCGAGGCGCGCAGCGGCCAAGACGAAGCAAGACCGCGAGGCCGCGAGCGCGTTATACTCTGCTTTGTCTTCTTGAAGAAAGCCACCTAATGCGGCCAAAGTTGGAGTAACCGACATAATTAAACATGAGATATCTCAGTCAAAACCACGTCAGTTTTCATAGTAAAATAGATTGTATGTTCTTACCGAAAACAGAATCATTGTCCAGCAATGTTTTGTTAAGCTCAGACATCTCCGTGGCTCCACTCATGATGGAAGGTGGAGCGTCATATCTGCGTGGGGGCTTCGTTACTGGGTTCACAGCGGATATGAGACTCTTCTCCATCTCTGGTATAACAGAACCTTCGATCAAAGCTTCTCCGTTTGAGGTATCTGCCTTCTTTTTATCAGAACTGCGTCGCTTGCAGCAGCACCAGCATAATAAAATCAAAAGTATGAGCAAAATAGCTGCAGTACACGAGACTCCGATTAAAACTGGCAACAAGTTGTTATCCATGCCAGTTGGTATAATGATGCCTGGCCCAGCAAGCATTGTCTCCGTTATAGCTAAAGTCAAGCTTCTTTCTTCGACACCGCCCTGGTTTTTCGCAACGCATAAGTATTCGCCATTGTCTGTACTTCCCGCATTGATAATAGTGAGATTAACACATTTGCTGTTTTCAGCGCTATTTTGCGCGATGTAGTACTTAATTTCTCCTTGATATCTGTATGATCCGTCGATGATTTGTGCATTTAGGACCCAGTTTACTTCAGGCAGTGGGTTGCCATTTACTCGACATGATAGTGTGACGTTGGTGTCTGAAGTTCGAAGTGTCGTACTGGTAGACGGGTAGACGATACTGGGCCGACAGGCAAAATCACTGGAGTCTAGTTCTTTCCAAAGCTTTCCATGTACTTTAGGTGGTTCAGCGCAAGATATCGGAGACGTGTAGAAATTTTTGCTGATCACCCAATTTCTGAAATGTTGCAAATAACAGTCGCATCTCCAAGGATTGTCGTGAACGTCTAAATTGGATAGAGAGGTCAACGCACTCAGCGTGTCAATTTTCATGTGTTCGAGTTTATTACCGTCTAACCTGAGGATGTTCAGTTTAGGAACGTTCATAAAAGTCTTCATTCCTAAAGTTACTATACGGTTATTACTCAAATCAACTTTCTGCAGGAACGGCAGGTTGTTAAAAAGTCCGTCTTCTAATTTTTCAAGTCTGTTATCGTTGAGAAGAATCCATCTAATCTTAACAGTCTCCTTGAAAGTATCGGCGAGTAATATCTTGAGATCATTCTTCGATAAATCTAGCTCTATCATGATGGCCAGACCGCTTAGTCCGTTCCTTTGGATCGTTTGTAATTTGCAATCTCTAAGTACGAGCTTCTTCAGATTAATAAGCCCGACATTTTGGAACGCGAGTCTCGTGATTTCATACAAATTATTCCCAGTTAAGTCTAGATTTTGTATTTCGGTGCTGAGTGTCTTGGGAATATCTTGAAATTGGGAATTGGAGCAGTCGGCTTGCTTATTCCCGCTGGCCCAAACACATTTACATTCTTGGGGACAGTTAGCAGTGAAGTCACCAAGCGTCGCCAGAATCAAGTTCACAAACGCGAATACCCGCAACGTTCTTGTCGCCATGTTGTCGACAACCTGGAACAATCAGGAAACACATTGTAGAGTTTGAGCAATAAAAGCTTTGGACGCTTTAAATAGACGGATAAAGTAGTTTTAAACACGCACGGCAGTAATGGTGGCGTTAAGAGTGCAGTCTGAATCGTTTTATGTATTTTAAGAGCCGTAAAGTTGAGTTTACGGATGGTTTAAGTGCGTAAAGCCGTCTGAAGTTGCATTAAAGGAGATTTAACGACACGTGGTCTACGATAGCTTAATGAATTTAGATGTACATTAACTAGTCTTGAACTCGTACAAATTAATTCATGTTTCCTTTGTAACTTTTAATGCTAGCACTTTGTAAATGGTGTAAACACCGCATTATAATCAGAAATGGGAAATTTCCCTTCCTCTCAGGTATTTTCGTGATCCGCAAATCGTGAATAATCCTCGTATTTACCGCTAATATTCAGATTTGCTTCGTTCGCTACCGTTTTCTCCTCTTTTGCATAATTATACCATTTTTTGCCTTGTGAAACAGGAATTTAGTAGAAAAACACAATTAGAGCCCTCGTAAGGATTTAGGCTCCGTTTGTCCCCCTTTTCTTACCCCCACCGTTCGTATGCGATAATTACATGGGCCGTGAGTAAGGGCGGGGAAACTGACAGCAATTTGGAAGTAAGTGCGTTCCGCAGTGTGATCTGCTCCTTATTCTCGGTGAGCGATCGGTTGGCGCATGTGACAGAAAGAACACTTGGAAATAAACTTCCGAATAACTAATCTCTCAAATTATACATCTTACGTACATTTTATAGCATAAAATAAAATTATTAAGTAAAATTATAATGTAAATAAATGCTCTTGATGAAGTGAGTTCTAACTCCAAAAGCCGAAATGGACGACCCGAATTCTTTATTAAAATTTGTATCGAAAAAATTGGTATTTTCATTCTCAACGAACCCACTATCAGCAGTGGGGATGTCAACGTGGACGGTAAAAGTATATACCACTGATAAAATAAACCAGCCGTGAACTAAAATAAAAGTACTAACTTAAAATCTAAACGATAATAATAAACTTTTACAATTGTACCATATATAAAACTTTTGCCAATGTAGATCTAAAATTTCAATGTACGTACATTTCAAATAAAAACATGTTTACATAAGTACGTATATTTCAAATAAAAACATGTTTACATAAGTACGTACATTTCAAATAAAAACATATTTACAATCAGCACACATGTACTTATCTACTTTGAAAGCACATGTTGAAAATCTGCCATCAATCATCTAACGATGCGTTCCGGCAACCTCACTAGCACGGCAGCCTAGATAAATTTACCATCTTCGACCACACCTTCACTTAACATCAGAAAAGTAAGTAATCAAACACCTGATGATGATCATAATGATGCCGTCTACATTATTTCTGATGATAGCTAGCCTGGCTATCTTTTGGCGTTTGCACATAAGCTGGCAAATCCAAATTTCGCTTTCAAAACCCGGTCTCACGTCGCGCAGTACAGCTGGCCTGTACTATTCTGTGTAGGTAGATATAGGATGAGTTCGGTCGGTTCTTGCGAGTTCAGAGTTAAGTCAAACACCTAGCCTGTCACCAGTGAAAAAAATATTTAAACTAGTTAACTCCTAAATGATTAATTTTAATTTAAATAAATTCAATCAAATTAATTAAATTAATTAATTTGTGTTTTTCCTAAACATTAAAAATAAAAGTATAGTTGCAAAAAAGTTTAGAAACTTTTTTTTTTATAGCTGATAGGCTTGGTGTTTGACCACAACTCACTTGATGTTAAGTGAAGGTGTGGTCGAAGATGGTAAAGCACACCTAGCCTGGAATGGAACTGGCTCTCAAGTGAGGCTGCCGGAACACACCGTTAGATACTTGGCGGCAGATTTTCAACTTGAGGATGGTAGCTAGCCAGCCGAGTACTAGAAAGTACTCTACCACCACGCTATGGTTTCCTCACGATGTTTTCCTTCACCGACAGCTCAATCTCATTGTTGGGGTATGAACCCACGCCCTTCGGCATGCGAACCGACCACGCTAACCACTGAGCTATTATCGCTATAAAACTTTTAAAAACTATGATTTTATTCCCTTAATTCCTTCATATTGCAAGCAATATCTCTATCAAGCTGTGTATAGCTGGCGCATGTAACGGAACATAACTCTTTTCAAAGTGTTTGTAAATTTTCAATTGTGTGCTGTTGACATACCTTTATGAATAAAATAAATAAAATTAAAAACAATACAAAATGAATAACGTCCGAGTTTTCCGCTGCCGCTTGTTCCTCCGACCAGCCTGTAAGCAGAAAGCTCGCAGCACCGTGAAACTGCGATGTCTTTCCTTCAGTAATTCGGTCGAGTGATATTGTTCGATGCTATTCTACTTCATACTCCGAGTTCAGGAGTTATTGTTTGTTTGTATTCGTAAGGAGAATGCTGGGAATGAGCGTCGTTTCGGAGACTGCCGCCGATGCCGAGGTCGTTTTAGCTTTATAAGTGTTTCTAGTCACAAACATTTTCTCTCAATTGCTTTTGTGTTTCATGTCACGATGAAACAATTTCAATCTACCGACCAATGAGAGAATACTGCACGCTGTCAATGAGAATATAGTAATATAGCTGTTGGCTCATGGCTTGTATATCTGCTTTAAGAGCTGTAGGGCGTGGGTTTTATTCCCACCCAAGACAAAAAATGTGTTGTCTAAACAAGCGATTGTTGTGTATCTATATACAAATACAAATATCTATCTAATACCTTTAAACGAGCAATTCTTGTACATATGTATATATTCTGAATCTCGGAAACGGCTCCAACGATTTTCATGAAATTTAGGAGGTATCAAGCTGAAATTCATATCAAATACTCAGGTCAACTGTCCCTTGGAGCTGTGAAAAAAATCAAACCTCTAAGCCAATGCAATCAAAAGATACAGCCGTTTATGCTGCAAATTTTCGACACTCGCAAGGGAATCAAAACCTACAGAGTACTTCCCGTGAACTCAGAATCTTGAAATTTGGTACGAAGCAACGTCTTATAGTCTTATATTTGCCGTGGTGGTGCCGGCGTAAGAATCGTACCCGATCCTCTCTACCTGGGGTTGCCGTAAGAGTCGGCTAAGGGATGTCATCCGGTAGATGGGCAGCAGCGTCTTCCGTACATTACAACACATAACTACGCTCGCCAACCCGCTTGCCAATCGTGGCGAGTATTGGCAAAAACCCCCTATGGGGGAGGCCTACGTCCAGCAGTGGACGTTCTACGGCTGAAATGATGAAAAATGATGATGATATAAATTATATATCATGAATCACTCGATAGAGTGACGAAGGTTTAGGTGTATCATGCGTGTTTCACCAATATATCTATTGGTGAAACACGCATGATAATCCGTTAAGTAGTTTTTAAGTTCATTGCGAATAGACAGACAGACAGACGCGGCGGACGATTTTGTTTTACAATATGTAGTTAGGATAAAACTTCATTGCTTTTAAATAAAAAATCATCTATGAATCTGTAACCTTAGAGATTTTATTCTACCTAATAGGTATATAATTTCTTTCTCATCCATAATAACTCTCAATGATTCAAAAACCAACAGTAGCTCGAGGAAGTGAATAAAAAATATTAATTCCCTTCAACTATGACCCGCCATCTGATGGCTTTGAAAGGCGCTCTGTTTGCATCTCATCTCCATACAATAGGTTCGTTCAGACTATCTTTACCTATCTGTAGGTAGGGCTACCATATATTCTAAAAAGTCCCGAAAACAAGGCAGAAATTTACAAAAACATGGTATCACTTTATACGAATAGCTCATTCTAAATTGTGACCTCGCTCACGTAGCGCAGACTCTTGAACGTTTTATTAATGTTTAACCTCAAAATAAATTATGTTCCAAATGTGCCTACAAAATTTCAGAACGTTCGAATCAACGGTTCGCGATGTAAACGTCAACAAACTATACTTTGTAGCGCTGATAGCTCAGTGGTTAGCGCGGTCGGTTCGCATACTGAAGGGCGTGGGTTCAAACCCCAACAATGAGCTTGAGCTGCCGGTGAAAGAAAACATCGTGAGGAAACCATAGCGTGGTGGTAGAGTACTTTCTAGTACTCGGCTGGCTAGCTACCACCCTCAAGTTGAAAATCTGCCGCCAAGCATCTAACGGTGTGTTCCGGCAGCCTCACTTGAGAGCCAGTTCCATTTCAGGCTAGGTGTGTTTACCATCTTCGACCACACCGTCACTTAACATCAGGTGAGCTGTGGTCAAACACCTAGCTTGTCAGGCAATTAAAAAAAAACTACTATTATAAATTTTTATTGATTCAGTCAAAAATAATAGCTAACGGTACCGCGAGCCAAACTAGTCGGAGATCATGAAAAAGTTACGCGACTACGATTTAAAAAAAAAATATAGATAGGCTTTCGTTTGACCCCCATCTCACCTGATGTTAAGTGATGATGCGGTCTAAGATGGAGCACGCTTGCCTAGAAGATACCGATTCACTCTAGACTTGAAGACAGATAGATTATATCCATCGGAGAACACCCACTCGGGCAGCGCATTCCACTGTCTAGCAGTCCGCACAATGAACGTGGAATCAAATCGTTTCGTTCGAGTTTTTGGAACATCTACTATGAAACGATGTCGCTTTTTTGATTGGCTGTCCGATAGAAAAATGGACATGGAATGGACGATATTTATTCCGAGGGCACACGATATGCGGTCGAGTAACATTTAAGTACGCTTTTAAGTAAGTTACGCTATTGCCCTAGGATTGACATATTACACTTTGTATTTCAGAAAAAGGGAAATTTTATATATGGCTCGTATTTACACAAGTTGCTTGCGTCTCCTATCCTAATGTGTTTGAAAATTCGCAGAAGAAACTTCCATCCAAATTCCGGACGGTTGGTAACCCTATCCGTGTGTAGGTCCGTACTTTGTACACGGCGGAGTATAGACGGGGTTACTCTTTTATTGACCCTTGTTGCTTACAGTATGGGTTCCGTGGTGAAATAATAGTGTGGACATAACCGGCCGGACCGGCTTATTTTCAACTCTATGAATATACATGATAAGAAAATCCGCAAAAGTATTTCTATCTTGAAAAATATGACAATAACAAAAAAAGTTAATGTAAAATGCTTTATTGCTTGCTTGTAGCTTAAATGAATTTCAGTTAGTACCTGAAGTAATCTATTATTTAGAGCTGTGTTAAAATCATGACAGATAGATGACTCTACTTCAACAACTTTTTGTCTACTTTTTACCCGACTGCGGCAAAGCCAAAAGGAAGGGTTATGTTTTTAGCAGTCTATGTATGTTTGTTTATATGAATGTGTGTTATACCATAGCGCCTAAACTACTCTGATTTTAATGATTGAGGTATCAATCGAATTGTTTTTTTTTTACTGTTTTTTTTTGTGTTGTCAAGACTTGTCACTGTCAAAGTCACTAGCGGAACGTCGTGTCGATGATAGCGGGGCGGCGATCGTTAAAAAGGCACTTTGCAACGAGAAGGCGGACCACGTCTGTTGTTTTAATCTTTTTATCTTGACCATAATTTTATTTTTACTTGTACAAATGACTATTGATTGCATTGTATATGAATGATTAATTAATGTAACTGGCTTTTTCAATAATCCATTAAATTAAATTAAGTCTACGACGAATCGCTCAATATCGCTATCATGTGCTGATCTCTATGTCATCATGAATTTTGATGAAGCCCTCCTGCGCCTTATTTTTTTTTTGTTTATTTATTGGTTGGTTTTTTCTTTGAGTGCCTAATTTTCCCACTTTAATAAAGTTTTTTTCCTAGTTGGTTTATAAATGTTTTCTTTTAAGCTTGTCCAATATTAAATATACCTCCATATCCACACAAACATATCGGGCTTGCACGCGCCATACCCCATCAGCGCATGAATGAGTCAATTCTGGCTGCTGCATAAATTCTTTAATCAGTAAAGTAATCAACCCTTCTCTGATGTTCAATCAGAATGAGAGCGTTGAACTGTGTTTTAAAGAATTTGCATCTTTTAGATTTATATTTCTGATCCTCCACAGACAAGGGACAAGTTGCAGATATTTTCAAGGTCAGAGTAGATAGAATAGATGAGATGTGTTCTGAGCTTGTTTAATAGAAATTCTACCACATTATCGCTCACCAGCAGTCGAGTCTTACGTGAAGTTTTATGATTGTACGTGTTAATGGTAGCTGACCACATTTTCACCGAAAGGTTTTGTCAAAGGTAGCAAACGCATAGAATTTGGTCCCTCTGTGTTCGTGAATTATACTATACTAGCTTGCGCCCGCGACTTCGTTCTCGTTAAGTTAAGAATTAAGTTCAGAGAAATGAAATATGTGTAAGTAACAAAAGAGAAATTGTTTCATGCATTATGAAACTTGCGCTACTTAAATACTTAGATTAATACAATCACATCATCAGCCATATGACGTCCACTGCTGGACATAGGCCTCCTCCTGGGGAGAGGTTTTGCCAATACTCGCCATGCATGGCAGGCGGGTTGGCGAGCGCAGTTAGGTGTGATTGTTCAAGGAAGACGCTGCTGCCTATCTACCGTATTACATCCCTTAGCCGACTCTTACGGCAACCATGGGTAGAGAAGATGGGGTACAATTCTTACGCCGGTACTACCACGGCTGATTTATACAATAAGTACCTTTTATTCTGTAATAATGTTTCGTAAGACACATCCTATACCAAATCTCAAGTGGATACGTCCTGTAGTTGATTTATTGCCACAGGAACCTAACACTTACCCGGAATAAAAAGTATCGTATATGTTAATCCAGGTAATAAACTATATGTGTGCCAAATTTCATCCAAATCTGTTTGGCCGCTTTTATGTGATTGATTAACAAACATCCAAACCATACATATTTTCACATTTACAATATTCCTAGGATACTAGGTAAGACGCAACGAGTACACAAAGTCAAAAGGGGATTATACTAAAAACTGAAAAGGGGCCGTTTTCAACACTAAATAAATAAATCCTGGCAGATGTATAATGTCATACAACGCCATCTAGCCCCAGACTAAGCAAAGCTTTTACTATGGTAACCAGATAACTGACTGAATACTTATTTTTAATGGTAGTTAAGCTTGGTGTTCGACAACAGCTCACCTGATGTTAAGTGACGGTGTAGTCGAAGAAAGTTAACATATTTAGCCTGGAATGGAACTGGCTCTCAAGTGAGGCTCTTGGAACACACTGTTAAGTGCTTGGCGACAGATTTTCATACTGTTGGTGGTAGCTGGCCAGCCGAGTACTTTAAAGAACCCAACCACTATGCTATGGTTTCCTCACGATGTTTTCCTTCGCCAGCAGCTCAAGCACATTGTTGGGCTTTGAACCCACGCTCGTCGGTGTGTCAACCGAGCCACTGAGCTATAATCGCTACAAAATGTGTAAACATATGTAGATATAAAACACTTAGACTCGGAACAAACATCTATGTTCGTCACAGAAATGTTTGTACAGGAATCGAACCCACGCCAGTTCATAAAACTAAGCTAGCAGGACAGTATTTACTATGTGCAACGTTAACTATTGCGTCGGACTAACGGCGAACCTTAAAAAAACATAATATTGCAGTAACGACCTAATTTTATTTTTCTTTTGAGTATTTATTTTCTTCTGAATTCCAGGATTCCTTTCATTACCAAACCAAGACCCTTTCTGCTATATGATGATACGAGATAACGCAGTCATGGCCATTGCAGCGACACACAGAACTTTGAATATCAAAACAAAGTCCAGGGCATCGCTGCTTTGGCGCTCAATTCAAATTCAAATAAAAAAATAACAACTTCAATACTTTAAGACGCTTGATGGTCAGTCCCAATAGTCTTAGAATTTATATGCAATATATTGTTCTATATTCATATGTGTTTGCATCACACCTAGCTTATGAAAGAACAAACAAGTTCGTCATGCATTGCATCAGAAGTAGGGCAAAACGTTTAACCCAATACTGTAACAATTGACGTAATTTGCCCTAAACACTACCGGATTATATTAGCAGCTACCACTTAGCTACACTATTAATGATGACAGTAAATTATCTTTCGTCGTAATATTGCCCGTACGAATCCACGAACAGATATATTGGTGTCGTAATAGATATTAGTTGCGCATCTATATTGACGCATATGTCATGTTTATTAAAGTGTGTTTCCAAGTCGGAAGAACCCAACAATTCAGTATGTAATGAGAAAAAATACGATACTAATTCCAAAACCATTTTGAAATATTACATTATTTTTACGTTTAAAACTTTGTAAACTATAAGATAGAGTTTATTGTAATAAAATACACAAAACTTTTATTTTACCTTTAATGACGTCACATAGTAGGCTGTAACTATAGGGCTACTTTCAGTGCGTGCTCTTTTTTGTTTAATAGCATCTCTCATGGCAGGGAAATACACATTTAACCTACTTTATAATGACATCGCTATAAAAAGTATGAAAACTTATTAAAAATCAACTACCGCATAGAAATCCAAAATATTCAAATTAGTTTCATAAAATAAAGTTTACTATTAGTAAAAAATATAAAATTAATACAAAAATAAAACTTTATATACCGAATTGAGCGGCTAAAAAGTACAGAAAGAAGAATGAATATATTACCTAATTAACTAATAGTTCTTCCCGAACCCGAACATAATACTTTGGTTAATAATTCCAGTTGCCAAGGTAAAAACCATCTCCAGCCATTGTACAACGTACTTATCGATTTAAAGAAACACCATCTATAACAGCTCAGCTTTGATAAAGATGCTTCACTCAAATCTTTGCAAGCATATCATCGATTTTGCTCATATTTAAAGTAAAAAGATGCGTTTTCAAAAACTGACTGCTAGTTTTGTGGTCATCGGTTTAAAGTTCCGTCCTCAAGTTTTTATCATCCAGACATATTATATGTACAATGTAAATATACGAACACAATTTCCCCCAATACTCTCAGAGAAATAGCTGCGTTCAGTTCGCTTGTAAAGGGATTTTCTGGGTTCCTGTACTGGTATGCATGTATCCACACGTCTGCAGCCCGTGACTCGAAATTCTTGTCGTATCTAGTTGCGTTACTGTTTATAGTGTGAACTCCCGCCCCGGGCGTAAATTAATGATTCGGAAGGTAAGATTGCGAAACGAGCGTTAATTGAAGAAATGAAACGTTTGATGAAGAGCAAAATGGAGGAAATGGTAAATTGGAGTACGCCTTTGAAATATAGTACTGAGTCATCTCGACTGAATACTGAGCAACATTGCGATGAATGGGTTGAAAACTTGAGAGAGCCATTTGTGTTTTAATAACGCTGTCTCCATGTACACCGATACTGGTAGGAGACTTGGACTACGAGCTTGCCCCGAACTGTGAACTCGCAGCTCCTGTAACTAAATAACTACTTCTGTATTTTCTTAAATAGAATGCGCGGGACGCAGCTAGTAATAAATAATACTACAAGGGTGAAAGTTTGTCTGTATGTTTGTTACTTTTTCGGGCTGTAACGGCTAGGCGGCATTGGATGAGGTTTGGAACGTAAGTAATAATTTACCTTGGATTAACACACATAGGCTACTTTTTATCGTGGAAAACGTAGGTGAAGGCAGGCGCAGTTAAGAATAGGTAATCGCGTACCCACTTCTATTCGAGATGCAACTTCCATCGCTAGCTTCAGAAGCAAGTTAAGATCTTGGCTTAAGAGACCTTACTTTATGACTGACGATTGTTTAAAAATAAGAGATTATTGAATTACTAGCATTTTTTTTATTGACATTTTATATTTGACTTCTTGACATAATAATGTTATGATTTTGATATTTTTAAATATGAATGGAGAAATGACCTGCAACTTTGGTATCTGCAACTTTACTATCAATAAAATATTTGTAGGTATTTGTAAATGCACCAGTCTCTTTACAATGACGTAGATCATGCGACGATGGATTGAAACCAAAACTGTAAAAGAAATTATACCACCTGTTTTTTTCCTTAAACAATTCCAGGGTACAATACAAGGTTAAGTATTAACAAACACTTTTAGAGTTATCGTAAACAACACCGGCATCGCCGAAACACGAGATCCCCGTAAATTTCTGTAAAACAATCTTCCCTATTGACATTTCCGAGAACTTCAGGTCTTCATATCAATGTCCATATACACCTGTACCTGGCGGGGTGAAATTTAAACCTCTGGAATGGTTTCATGAATATGAAATTTGGTTCCGAAGTCCCTTGGGACTCTGTGACACTCTGACTAACCCGATGGAATAGACTGAACTGTATTTTCTTTTTTTAACCCCCGATGCAAAAACGACGGTGTTATAAATTTGACGTGTCTGTGTGTGTGTTTGTCTGTGGCATCGTAGCTCCCGAACGGATGAACCGATTTTGATTTTGTATTTTTTTTTTGTTTGAAAGGTGAGAATTAGTCGGGAGTGTTCTTTGTGAACAGCTATGTTTGATTTTGTGTCGGGGGTTTTTAATTTTTTTAATAACTTACTTGTTATTGAAGTGAAAACTTCTTTAGAAGCATTAAGGGATTTTTAGTAGGGGTAAAACTTAAGAGCCCGCATCACCGACATGCATTAACATATTGCATATTAGTGACGTTTTGAGTTTTTACTTCTGTCGGTAATCCTCATGACTGCCCTGTTATTTCTGCTTCGAGCTAAAAGATTTGGGTTTGATTCCCACTCAGGACAAACATTTGTTTGAAGAACATCTATATTTGTTCTGTGTCTGGGTATTCTGCATTATATTATAAGTATGTATTTATAAAAATAAAATATATAAGTATTTTATCAGTTATCTTGTTCCTATAGATTTGCTTATCTTGGGGTTAGAATGCGAAGAAATATCCCCCAATATTTATTAAGCGGTTATTTAAGTAACAGACGATCCGGTTAGTCTTTGGGTGACCGCGCGTACCATTTACAACTGTGCATTACCCTGGGTCGGATGGCATGTTAAAGAGTCAGTCTTGCTTGTTTGTTAATAAAAAAATTGCGTGTCATCTGATCGCGCTAACCACAGAGCTATCGTCAAACTGTTTAACCATATCTTGTAAGCTTACGGTGTTACTCTATAACCTAGCATGACCTAGCTTGCATCCGACGACCTCTAGCATCCTCTGCGCTGATGATCGACCCGTCCTTAATTGTTCACAGCTCCATTATGCTAAACGATAATAATAATAATACTCCAAGTCAGTTAATAGATCGGAAGAAGGTAATGTCCCAGTGGCCGTCCACAACCAGTACACTGTACTCCAAAGAAGTTTACGTAATAAAGGTTTTGTATTAAAAAAAAATATAGTAGGATAGTTGTTGCATTTTGTACATAGGTAGTTGTTTATAATAAATATTATAATATTATGTATAATAAGCCAAATAGTATTATGACGTGTAATATGTTAAATTATTTTTTATTGTTTCAAAAAATATATATATATTAGTACAATTGAAAGTCAATAGTTTTCGGTAAGCCAGTGACAAAAAATATTTTATTAAATAAAATTTGTGATTATTGAAAAAGAAATACATTTGTCTAAAATAATCGATTTTTTATATGTATGAGAGGCTAGGTGTTTGACCACAGCTCACTTGATGTTAAGTGACGGTATGGTCGAAGATGATAAACACACGTAGCCTGGGATGGAACTGGCTCTCAAGTGAGGTTGCCGGAACATACTATCGGGGGCTTATTTTAAACTTGTGGATGACACCACGCTATGGTTTCCTGCAAACATGCGAACTGTCAAACGCATAAAATTAAAATTGTCGTTAAGTTTTCTGAGATTTTTCAGTTTTCTGCTTAAAAAAAAGATAAAAAGGTAAAGTCGTTCTCAAGTTATGGCGTGACCAAGGGAAACGGGAACAAGGGACTTTTTTTCCAGGTAAGCGTGTTCCATCCTAGACCACGTCGTTGCTTAACATCAGGCAGGATATAGTCAAACGCAAACCTATTTCATATAAAAAAACAGGGATCTATCTTATATCTTTATAAGTCTATATGTATATATATATATAGAAAATTATGTAATAGGGATAAGTTTGATCGCCATGTCGCCTGATGTTAAGTATGTACTACCTATTATGTGCTTATTGTCGTTACTTATAACTATTATTTATGAACTTTCACGAAGTTAAATGAACCGAATCCCATTTTTCCCCAAAGAGACCGAAGAAATCTCATTATCATATTTTTATCAGAAGCCCGCGATCCACCTTCAGAATATATCTATATTCTTATTATATTCGACCAATTTTCCCTTCATACCGGAACACAGTGCTTGTCGGTAGAACTCAGTAAAAAATGTTATTAAAACATTTGAGGGTAAACATAGAGCGTAATAAAGGTAACGTACTTTTATAAACGAACGAGGGAACGAGCTATGGAGAGGGCTATGCTCGGAGTTTCCCTATGAGATCGAATCAGAAATTAGGAGATCCGTAGACTTTTTTTTTTTTTTTTTATAACTAATAGGCTTGCGTTTGGCCGCCATCTCACCTGATGATAAGCGAAGATGCGGCCTACGGTGGAGCACGCTCGCCTAGAAGAAACCGATTCACTCGCGACTTGAAGGCACCCAGATTGTATTTATCGGGGAACACCCACTCGGGCAGCAAATTCCATTCTCTAGCGGTTCGCACAATGAAGGTAGATTCGAACCGCTTAGTTCGAGCTTTTGGAATATCGACCATGAAGCGGTGTCGCTTTTTAGAGCTCCTGGCTGTCCGATAGTAGAATGGGCAAGCTGGAATTAGGTCATGTAGATCTGAAGCGCACTCGCCAAAGTGTATCCGGTAGAAAACCGACAGAGAAGCGACTTTGCGACGATGTTCAAGGCTTAGGAACTTTTTTCGAACAAGCGCATCATCGCTAATAAGTCTCTTAGCTCGTTTCTCGATGGATTCCAACGCCTCAAGCTGGTACTTGGCCGATCCGTCCCAAAGGTGCGAACAGTACTCCATGCATGACCGAACTTGTGCTTGGTATAATGTAAGCAACTGTTCCGGCGTGAAGTACCGTCGCACCTTCGAAAGGATACCCAGCTTTTTGGCCGCCATTTGGGCTTTTGACTCAATATAGCAGCCAAAGCAGCAGACTCAATATAGCAGACGAACTAAAGTAGCCGACATAGCCCAACGGATTAGCAAGCTGGAGTGGCAGTGGGCAGGGCACATAGCACGCAGAGCTGATGGCCGATGGGGCTGCAAAGTTCTGGAGTGACGGACCGGCAAGCGCAGCGTAGGACGTCCACCCGCAAGGTGGACAGACGACCTCATAATGACCGCAGGAACGCGCTGGATGCGAGCCGCTTCCAACCGGTCTTTATGGAAGTCAATGGGGAGGCCTATGTCCAGCAGTGGACGTCTTACGGCTGAGATGATGATGACTTTAATAAACGTAAAAATGGTATAAAGCGTTAACATTTCCACGTATAATATGTACATTAGTAAGAGTAAGGCTGTCTGTCCTGCATAAAACTGAATCTACATTTGACAGCCCAGTTGGCTCATTTCTATTTGCTTTTTGTAGCGATGATAGCCCAGTGGTTAGCGCGGTCGGTTCACACACCGAAGGAAAATTTCGTTTACAATAATATAAAAAAAATAATACAAAAATAGTATCATCGTCAGCCAACTAAAGACTCGACATAGGCCTCTCTCAAGACACGCCACTCATGCCGATCCGTTACGCTTCCATCCACCACCAGCTATCCTACGTATATTGTCACTCCATAGAGTCACAGGGCGTCCTACGCTACGTTTGCCAATTCGTGGTCTTTTCTTTAGAACACGTCTACTCCAACGGTTATCGGTTTTACGACATATATGTCCAGCTGAATGCCACTTGAGCTTGCTAATACACTGCTAATAATGCTGTCTGTGACTTTAGTTCTCTGGCAGAAATGGTATACAGGGTGATTGGGAGATCGATGCAAAGCTTAAGGCGACGCTAGCAGAGAGCATTTAGATACTTTTGAGCTATTGTTGTCTAAGACGAAGTGTGACTATTTTTTTTGTACAATTTTTTTTATGATTTGACTAAAATCCCCGAAATTACCGTTTTAAATATTTTGTATTTTTTGTTTACAGTATTTTTTGTGATATCCGCATAAGTAATACCTCAAAAGAAAGAGCAATAATAGAACATGTTTTCAAAAATTAATTTATTTTTTAAGCAGCGTCAAAAATCAGTCTTGATAATTTTTTAACAATATTCGTAAACTTTAAGTGCCTGTAAAAAAAACTGATGAACACAAGCCTAGAACTTAAATTTATTGAAAAAAAATATGAATAATAATTTTTCATTCAAACTGGCCTAAACAGTAAAATTTCTGGGATTTTAGTGAAAATCATAAAAACATTGTAGAAAAAATTAAATAGTCACACTTCGTCTTAGACAACAATAGCTCAAAAGGATCTAAATGTTCTCTGCTAGCGTCGCCTTACAGCTTTGCATCGAGCTCCCAATCACCCTGTATATATAAATAAAAAGATATGGAAACAGGGAACGCAACCCAGACGAGCGAAATCGCGCACCAAACCGTTATAAAGTGTATAAACGTACGTCTCACATAACGAGCCTGATAAATGCGAAGAAGCGGCAAGATACGTCAGGATGTGAAGAAATGACGTCATATCCCGCCTATTTACCCGCAGCCCTTTGCAATGTTGATGAATGGGGCGGGCTTATATTAAAAAACCTTTCGGCTGCTACAGTGTGACGATTTAGCCAGCGAGGTCAGGTCATAGTGACTGCTATCGCATCTGTGTTCGCACCAAAACTTTATACTTACATTGTAGCTTGGTTGGGTCTTCTTAGGAGGAAGTCGTCTAGTTAGGTACCACTGCAGTGCCTGATTCTGCCGCCAAGCGGTAGTGTGTAAACATTAATATTACTGTTTGAAGGGCACTGTAGTTAGCGAAATTACTGGGCTGTTGGACACTAACTGTTGAAAGTCTCAAAGTAATGAACGCCTTGGACTTTGTATTGGCACTCAAGTTCTGTGTATCGCTGCATCCAAGATTCGCGCGAATAAGATAACCCTTCCTTGGCAGTCGGGTAAAAATATTATGATTTCATACATAGTAGCGAAAGTAATATTTTGACACGTAAAGCAGTTTATCGATTCTGCGAAATAGCCAATTCGCATAAATATTAAATGCATAGGGACGACGTGTCCTCAATGTTGCAAGTGACGCGATTGTATTGGCCATGTATGTTTTAAAAGTATATTTTTTTATTAACGTTGTTAGAAATATAGCGATGATGGCTCAGTGGTTAGCGCGGTAGGTTCGCATGCCGAAGGGCGTGGGTTCAAACCCCAACAATGAGCTTGAGCTGCCGGTGAAGGAAAACATCGTGAGGAAACCATAGCGTGGTGGTAGGGTACTTTCTAGTACTCGGCTGGCTAGCCACCACCCTCAAGTTGAAAATCTGCCGCCAAGCATCTAACGGTGTGTTCCGGCAGCCTCAATTGAGAGCCAGTTCCATTCCAGGTTAGGTGTGCTTTACCATCTTCGACCACACCGTCACATAACATAAAGTGAGCTGTGGACAAAACAACTAGCCTGTTAAATATATTTAAAAAAAAGTAGTCATAATCAATTTATTGGTCATACAAGTCAAACAGATATACAATACAATTACAATAACAATAAAAATACACACAAAATGTAAATGTAATGTTTTTTGTAAACACTAAAATTAAATATGATACCACAAAGACGTTGATAGCAAAAAAAATGTAAAAGAAAGAAAAGATTGTTAGCAATGAAAACTTTACAAAACTTCTATGGCTTATATTGTCAATCTATTATTTAAATATACGTTTTTAATTTAACATTTTGTTTAAATTTTGAATTTATACTTACGTGTGTATAATAATATGGTATTTTTACATATGGAGGCCTATGGAGGCCTGGATTATGAAGATATTGCAACACTTGACACTGGTAAATACACATTCCCCTTTCCCCAGCCCTTAGTCCGACCCCGTGCCAAGGAGTATTAGCTCGAAAGAGTTTGAATTATGACGTCATAAGTCTTATTTTCTTTAAAGAAGTGGAAGCGTCGCACGAGTGCGTTTTAATTCAATTTCCGGCTGAGACGGGATTCTTTGTGAAACGGAAATAATCGGGAGTCTTTTTTATGATTTACCTGCGACACGGGAGTGTTTCATGTTTGTTGATTAAGTGTTTATTATGTTCTCTTAACTCTTAAGTCACTATTATCGTTTTCGTTTGAAGTAGAAAATCAACTACTACTTTACTTTCCATTTAATCTCATATCTTCACATCATCATCAGCCATAGGACGTCCACTGCTGGACATAGGCCTCCTCCTGGGGGAATTTTGCCAATACTCGTCACGCTTGGCAGGCGGGTTGGCGAATGCAGTTAGATGTGATTGTTCAAGGAAGACGCTGCTGCCCATCTTCCGGGTTACATCCCTTAGCCGACTCTTACGGCAACCACGGGTAGAGAGGGTGGGGTACTATTCTTACGCCGGCACCACCACGGCAAATTCTCTTCTCATCTCATGTCTTATCAACTCATTTTTAAATTTTATGTTTGTGTGTAGGTATAGCTTGCAACTTATGAATATAAACTAATTTAAAATCGCGCTCAACACTTTTTTTTACATGTGAACCAGACCACTAAAATACAAGGCTTTGGCTAGCTTGGAGCCCAGAAAACAGTGGAATATTTTTGTATACCCTTCACGGCATAAGTATGTAATGTAATAGACAACATTATCAATAAACAATGCAATGGTCATGGACAGGCGTTATCTTCTACAATCAGGAAAGCGTCTCGTTCGTCTCATTACTATTACATTAAACATTTTCATGACGTCATCAAATTCAACAATTTCAATTAACAACAAATGATTAAAAAAAAGGTTGGACTCCCTTAACTTGTAATGTATTGAAAACGTTAAATGTTAATTTAATGTTCTGGATAGGTAGTAACACAAAGAGCTTTTCAACCTAAACCCGACCGACCGAATGAATGAATGAATGATTGAAGCGGGGCGATCTGATCTAGTCCTGCTCGTTCCTAGATTTCATTTCATTAGGTGAACAATAACAACTGCTATTGTGCCTAGCAGCCTCAATGGATGGAGAACGGACTAAGACAATAAAAGTAGGGGAAACAAAAATAAATATACTATATATAACTGACCTTGACCTTGTGGTATTGGGACTAATAGATAGAAACTCTTTGTTGTGTATACCATGGTTGTAAACTCGTATGAAAAGATTTCACTTTCATTGTTCTAACAGTTAAAGCGTGGAATACGCTACCCGAGTATGTATTCCCCGATAAATACAATCTGGGTGTCTTCAAGTCGAGAGTGAATCGGTATCTTCCAGCCAAGCGTGCTCTATTGTAGATCACATCTTCACTTAACATAGGTCCTAGACAAAGTAACATTCGATTAGCGATAACGCTAAGTAAAAAAATTATGGAAACGACTGAAATGGGACTGGACAGGCCACGTTTGTCACATGTCGAAAGACCGGGCAGTCTGGAGTCCTTTGCCCAGCAGTGGGACACTAGAGGTTGAGAAAAAGGAAGCATCGATTCGCAAAGAAGAAGAATGAGGTTAAACTTAGCATGGGTAAGAAAATACATAATTATTAACTATTCGTATATTCTGCGAAATGGACAAAAAAAAAATGTGTTTTAAATTTAACGAAGACGCTGATAACAAAAAAATAAAAAAAAAAAAATTGTTTCATTTTACAAATCAATTTCATGTGATGCAAAGTTCACCGGGTCATCTAGTAGAAATATAAGATGACAGATTAACAGGCAACCTTACTTTCAGCCTTCTGCCGTCCCTGTGGTTCTGCCGTGTAACGTTGAAAGTTCGTTTGTTCCGATACGCAACGGCGGACACACAACAGCGGCATTGTCCGGTGATTAGTTGCGAAATCGATCTACCCCTCTTGTATGTTTATCCCTACTCTTCATTTAGATGACAAAGTTTAAGATTTACACCGATCATACAGATTTTAATGAAGTTTTACCACTGATCTAATCACCGTGGAAGTATTGTTACAGGAGAGAATTTTTGTTTGGAATTTTGTTAACTGATAGAAAACAAAATTCCAAACAAAAATTCTCAGAAACTGAATAGAAACTGATAGAAATTTGTCATACAAGAAAAATAAGATTCAAGAAGCTTTTATAATACGAAATATCAAATTTAGTAGGTGTGAACAACGGAATAGGTTGTTTCACGTGGATTACGGTTGAACCGTCGCGCGTTCCATGTCACCTTTAAACCTGATTGTGATTTTTTTTATGATAACTGGAGTACTTTTTGAGGGCCAGTTCCATTCCAGGCTAGGTGTGCTTTACCATTTTCGACCACACCGTCACTTAACATCAGGTGAGTTGTGGTCAAACAACAAGCCTGTCAGCTATAAAAAAGAAAAAAAAACTTTTCCATAGCCTGTGAGCCCGGTGAGATAGAAGTATGGATCATGGTGAAAAGCAGTGTGCCTTTATAGGTGACTTAATTTTATTTATTTTTATTAAAACCAATTACAATAACTAAAACAATGTCAAAATTATAACTACTGAAATATATAAATTACAATTATATTAAATGTCAAATATATAATATGTATGATTAATTAATTAATACATTATAAAATATTCAATTATATATACCTACGTATACATATTTAAGAGGAAGTCACTGAACCTCGCGAAAGAGGACTCTCTTAGTGTGAGGTTCAGGGTAACCAACTCGGAATATCAATAGTTTATAAATAGTTTTATGACATTTTTAATAATTTAATCTGTATGCGGAGCCCTATTTAGTTGCTGTGTTCTAGATAACGTTGTGTGTCTCTGTAAGGTACACAAGGCTGCCTGGTTGCTTTATTGCCCATAAAAGTGACATGGTTTGTCCGACACGCTTCAAATGTTATGATCATTAAAAAATAACATTTGTTAGACGGTTAAGTACCTAGAAACGCCAAGTTTATTTAAGATTAATCCAAATTCTATTTAATTTTGTAATTCAACTTAAGGTTATTTTTATGTATCCAATTACGGAAATAGACTGGTTGAGTAGCGATGCTACCTCAGTGGTTAGCGGGCGTGAGTTCGAATCCCAACAACGTGATTGACCTGCCGGGGAAGGAAACCATGGCATAGTAGTAAGGTCTTTTTTACTACTCGTCTAGATACCACCCTCAAATTGGAAATCTGCCGCAAAGCACTTAACGGTGTGTTCCGGTAGCCTCACTTGAGAGCCAGTTCCATTCCAGGGTGTGTTTACCAAATTGTCACTTAAAATCAGGTGAGCTGTGGTCAAAAAACTAGCCGGTCAATTATTAAAAAGGCAATCATGAGGAACGCCGACAGAAGTGATAACTTAAAACTCGGCTAAAGAAGTTTTCACTTCCAAAATAGGTAGTCATGGGGATTGCCGACAAAAGTGAAAACTTAAAACACATTATATTTGCATGTCGGTAAAGGCACACCCATAAGTTTTGCTTTTACAAAATAATCGCTTCACGCGGCTAAAGAAGATTTTACTTCAAAAATATGCAGTCCCGAAGAACTGAAAAATTAAAACACGTCATATTAGTATTTTGGTGTCGTGTCCCACAAGTTATACCCCTGCTAAAAATCACTCAATACGGCTAAATACATTTTCACTTTTTTATAAATTTAGCTTAAAGTTTATTTTGCAACAAATTGATTAGTTTTTTATACATAATAAAGCTATCTTGACAACTATTTAAGAGTTATGTACATTTAAAAGATTAAAAGCAGTTTTCTGTAAAATTATGGTTTTTGAGATGTTACACTGTCATCGAAAGTGGACTATATGTTGTGAGGAGGTATAGTATTATCGGTGCCTATCAAGTATTGGTCGTGTCTGATTCGCTCTTGACTGATTTCATTTACAATCCAATATTCCAGCATGTTATTAACCAGATACAGCAATTTTCTTCACTAAATATTTCTGTACATTTCCAACTCAACGCAGATTAGTACAATATCTGTCGATATAAAGATTTCTGTTTATTACCTATAGATGGCAGTCTTATCTTTGTTATCTAAATGCCCTGTTGACCCGTATATATCCCATATAATGTTCCGTAGATGTCCGTAAACGGACGTAGATACTCCTCGATATCCGTAGAAGATCGTATGAATTCTCGTCACGTAGATTTACATTAACGCCTAAAGTACGGTTGCAGTACTATCAGTAACTCATGTTTGTTTAGATAATTTTATGGCCTGCTTAAGTCTGTACTTGTCTCAAGAGAACAGTATTGTGAAGCTCTAAAGGAATCTTAAGGAAACTGAAATTCTTACTGAAAATGTACGTTCCATGAAGAACATGGAAAACAACGGTACGGCAGTGGCGGAATATTCGATCAGTACTCGCTGCACTATATAATAAGGCAAAAGTGCTAGCTCGTGAGAAGTTCTATGTACCTCGGAAAGTCCGGGAAGCCATAGAGATTAGTAAGCGTCCTAATTACAATATAATTATAAACAGAGATGTAGGGTGGAATCTGCCACCGACTTGGAGACCTGTCTTCATGGAGCTTGTGGTTCTGAAGACGTCGCGGTTAGCTCTGTGTGCTGGAGTATTCCTGACACCGTAGAGGAGGACTCCGGCGAGGAAGGGTTCCAGAGCGCGCCGGCGCATCTCGGTACACTACCCGCCCCCACCCCCGCATTCGCGCATCATCCGCTATCCTCACGTGCGAGGCGCGCCGCGCGCCTCGCGCGGCGGCCCGCAGTGCGAAACAAGACGAGGTCACGCGCGCGTTGTACTCAGCTTTGTCTCCATGATAAAGGCCACCGGATGTGGCCGAAACTATAGTCGGAGTTTCCGATAAAATGAAACGTGAGTAATCCCGCATAAGTAAAACAAGCTAAATTCTTCTTGTCACGTACTTTTTCGTTCAAGGTGACGTATATGGCGAGTATGGTTCTTATTGGTACGAGAAAGAAGTTGATAATATAAAAAATGTAGGCATGGCTGGACGCCTGGTAATAACACATTTAAACAGTAAGTAGCTCACACAGAGAAGCTACTAAGTGTATTGTATACGCGTACGCACACACATAAGGAAATCAAGAGAAGTGCGGTAGAATCGCATGACGGCATACGAAAGCGTTACGCCGTTTGCCGTCACGGCACACGAGTCGATTTTACTGTTAAAGCGTAAAAAAATGTTTATATCAAAAGTATTAAACCTACCTAGGAATTTTGTGCAAACACGAATGATTAAGATTGATGTGTTAGACAGAAAGAAACGAGACACCCACTTGATAGTAAGAGCACTAAGTCATAACCATCGTAGCAGTACGCAGAACTTTGTGTTACAAATCGTCAAGGGCGTCGCTGCTTTGGCGCACATTACACTTATTTACAAGCTGTATACTGAACCCTAGGAGTTAGATGATTTACAACCACTTGTTCATTTCTTCTTTACTTTTTGCACTATCAATTTCTTACTAAGTTTAATATACATATACTATTAACTATAATTTATTTATCTATGCTTCTTAAGTTTTAAGTTTCAAAGAATTAAAAAAAACATGAACAATTTATTTTAAAAAAAAACACTGATTCTTGTTTTTTTTTTTAAATTACAAATTGTCTTGCTTTTGGCCGCCATCTCGCCTAATGTTAAGCAAAGATGCGGTCTACACTGGAGTACGCTTGTCTAGAAGAAAAGTTTTTACAAGTGATCGCCTACTGAACGAAAATGAAAATAGAATGAAGAACTGACAAGAGTAGATTAGTAGCATTTCTGACCAGAACGTATAGAACACGTATACATTACGTACATATTACGGTTTGGGTCGAAACCATACATATTGTTACATATTCTGTGTCAAAACATAAGCTCAGTCGCTTCTGTCCGTACAGGAACAGCCGCGGGCTCGGACCAGCCGTCAAATTAACAAGTCCCGGCAAGTTTGTCCACTGATGATTTTCCGATATCCGCTATTAGGCGCCCAAATATTGAGCCAGATACTTCTAATGTAAAGGTACACAAACGACGGGCAATATTCGACTTTGCGACGATATTTCGCCCAAATATGCTATAAGGAAGCGTGTAGTCGTTGTATAGCTAACTACTTAGGGTCTGACCTAGATTTTTTTGGGTCTGAAGTCGTTAAGATCTCACTAACGCACTGCGTTGTCGCAAAATGTATTTTTTGGAACTGATATAGCTTAGCTGGAATGATGCGTACCTATACCATGGATAGCAAAATAAATATCTTTTTTTTTATGTAACAGTAATGACGCGAACTAGACGCTCTCCTGATATTAAGAGATAAAGCCTGTCCATGACCATTGCAGCGATACACAGAACTTCGAGTAGTAAAACAAAATCCAGGGCATCGCTGCCTTGGCGCTCATTACTTTGGGACTAGATGGTTAGTCTCAATAGCCCTGCAATTTCGCTAGCTGCAGTACCCTTCAAACCGGAACGCAGTAATGTTTACACACTACTGCTTAGCGGCAGAATATCTGGTACTGCGACGGTACCTACCTAGACGACCTCCTGCTAGGGAAAGCTACCACCAAGTAAAAGTCAAGTCGAGGTTATCCACGATCGAAGGGAAGCAACCAACGAGTTTTAAGCTACTTTGGTCATAATGGCCGAAGACACTTTTATTTGGTGGTAGATAAAATTAAAATAAATAAATATCGTAGTACATTACACACAGCGCCATCTGACCCCAAACTAAGTAAAGCTAGTACTATGGAAGTCAGATAACTGATAGAATACTAAAATACTTTTTTTTTTTGTTGTAAATACTTACTTATAATATATACAGAATAAACATTTTTTATTATTTCACAATATGGTTGCCCTGAGTGGGAATCGAGCCCACGCCCTACGGTTCTTGAAGCGGACATACTACCAGTCCAACAGGGCAATCAATCAGTCAGGGATTTCCTTAGCAAGAAGACGTCTAGGTAGGTACCACCGCAGTATCAGATATTCTGCCGTCAAGCAGTAGTGTGTAAACATTACTGTGTTCCGGTTAGGTGCTAACTAAATTACTCGGCTGTTGAGACTAACCATCGAAAGTCTCAAAGTAATGAGCGCCAATGCAGCGATGCCCCGGACTTTGTTTTACTACTCAAAGTTCTGTGTATTCCTGCAATGGTCATGGACATGCGTTATCTCTTACCATCAGGAGAACGTAACGTTCGTTTACATTAAAAAAAAACACAATCGGATAATCTAGACAAACTGGTTGTAGTGAGAAAGATTGAGAGCAAGAGATTGCGAGGTCGTTCACCTTCTGGATGGTCTGATCATATAAAGGCGTTTACAGGGACTCTCCGTCATTACTGCCCTGAGACAAGCTGAAGACAGAGTGGCTTGGAAGCAGCTGGTGAACGCCTGGGTGAATAAGAAGATCTTAACTGGTACTCCATTGTTTGATGCATATCGACATCATATTGTAGAAAGTTTTATGATTTTGAGCTTGATGGTTATATCTCAGCTAGCTCTACTTTATCTTTTAGGCACGCCCAGCAGTGGGAAATGAATAAAAACATGGCTTCGGACCTACATAGACATAATTGCACCTTACTTTGCCCTAAACTATTATTCATATGCATCGCTAGTTCGCAATCTTCTATCAAATACCTTGTATGTTTCCTAAATAAAATTACTGTCGCAGAACATATACTTGTATATATTCGTGAGAAATTGGGTCTCTATTGAATCGGAGATCCAATCTCCTATAACCCTTTTCTGCAACGTTGAAACGACTGTCTCAACGCTTTTCACATGGCTTTTGGATCGATTTCGAAGACATACAGTACATCGTCAAACAATGTCTTGCAAAATAAGTAGCCGAGCTTTCTTCTAAAGCAATGTCACGAGAATAAATACTTTCATGAATACGAAAGGTTGCGTTTTTACTAATATACCGATGTTTAGAAATTAAAATTGAAATTAAATATTATAGGGCAAAAGTTTATGAGTGTGTTTGTTGCTTCTTCACGCACAAACGGCTGGACCAATTTTGATGTTATTTGGTATGAAGGTAGTTGACACTGAATTAACATATAGGCTATATTTATATCGAAAAAATGAAGTGTTCGCGTGGGAACAGCGGGTAATATCGCGGGGCGCAGCTAGTATTGATATATAGCAGATTTTTTTTTCCAACTACAACGTCAAGTTTATGTAGAAGGAATGGAATGAACGAGACGCTCTCCTGATGGTAAGCGATAATCATGACCATTGCAGCGGTACACAGAACTTTAAGTAGCAGAACAAAGCTTAAGGGGTCGCTGTTTTAACAGTCCTTATGACATTCGATAATTAGTCTCAACAGCCCTGTAATTTCGATAGCTGCAGTGTTCATCTAACCGAAAAACAGTAGAGTTTAAACACTACTACTTGCCGGCATAATATCTGGTACTACGGTGGTACTTATCTAGAGGACCTCCAGCTAAGGAGATATATGTACCACCAAGTAAATATGTATTTTTGTAAGATCGGAGATTTTCATAGTTAAAAAACTTCTCGTAACTAAAAAATTTAAGACATATTTTTTTCACCCCCGTCTATGTGTTTTTACCATCTTTGACCACAACATCAGGCGAGCTATGGTCAAATACTTAGCGTGACAAGCATAACAAAAAGTGTTATATGATTAGTGCGCTTTTATAGTGTTAGTGCGGAATTTATACTTTTCAGCCCAAACGGAAACCTGAAATTTGCAACAAGTTCCCAGACGGATAAATTACTTCCCAGTTTGTAATCAGTCCTCAAACGGGAAAACTTCGTCCTTTCAATTTCTGTCCGTCGCTGGAGAGCTTTTTTATAGGATGATGTATTGGTACGAACTTGAAAACCCAGTTGGGTTAGAATTCCAAATTGCATTACCATCCCGATAATTATTGCATCGGCCTTTCATCAGTGGGAGTCTAAATTCAAAATGGCGACCCATCTCGACCCCTACTTTAGCCGCCATCTTCAAGGGACTAAACGTTTTTCGTTAATAACTTGAACGTTTTTCAATTTTCGGGAGATTTTTTTTAACTAAAGTTGATCATTATTCGATTCTCAACATTTAGTTCCATGCCCATTATATTGTCCGACCGGTATTTTTCGAATTAAGTGATGAAAGACGGTGGTTTTGTAAGTAATTATTGGAAAAACTCATTTAATATTGACTTTAGGGCTTAATAAAGAAACGAAATTGTTAGGAACAAGGACGGAGGCCTTCTGTCGTCTAACCCGACTATAAGTGACGTAAGTCGAACTCGGCGTGGCGTCTTTCTTCAACAAATATAGATATCTCAGAGCGTGTAAAATGTAAATGTATATCGTGTGAAAAATCGTTTGCTTATTAGCTTACTACGGCTCAGGCGAGATTTCCCCCGGGCAGGCTCCATTGCTGAGCCAATTTGCACGTCTATGTACGGACGATAAGGCGCCGTCTCCACGTGCAATTATATCGCTCGTGCTAACAAATTTTGCAGTAAATTTGCCGAGTTATGATTTTCACGTGTGGTTGTTTTTGCTTTCTTTTTTATGTAGGAAGTCTGTCAATTTTCTACAGAATTCATTTCGGTGAATGTGCTACTGAGCTGTACGACCTTGTACTTCCATCCCCATTTTACTACAGGACAAGTAGAAAGACGGCCCACTACCACCCAAAACATAGTGGAATTTCCTTGGGTACGTACCAAACATTTTGACTCTACGTTTCTCATCCGTACGGCCAAGGAATGGAACAAGCTGCCGGCTTCTTTGTTTCCTGAGAGATATAATCTAGATCTTTTCAAGGCCAGAGTGAATAGTTATCTTCTAAGTCTGCGTGCTTTATCTTCGACCACATCATCGCTTACCATCAGGCGAGTTGGTAGTCAAACGCGGACTTAACCGAAAAAAATAAAAAAATTAATTGTCATATTAATTATTTTGGCTATATAACAATAACAATAATTGAAACGAAGCTATTTTTATTCATTCGACTTAGTGGCACCGTTATGTCTTACCTTTGAAACTAGAACTTTTACTTGGTGGTAGATCTCCTTAGCAGGAGGTCGTCTAGGTAGGTACCACCGCAGTACCAGATATTCTGCCGCTAAGCAGTAGTGTGTAAACATTACTGTGTTCCGGTTTGAAGGGTACTGCAGCTACCGAAATTACTGGGCTGTTCAGACTAACCATTTAGTCTCAAACTAATGAGCGCCAAGGCAGCGATGCCCTGGACTTTGTTTTACTACTCAAAGTTCTGTGTATCGCTGCAATGATCATGGACAGGCGTTATCTCTTAACATCAGGAGAGCGTCTCGTTCGGCTCATTACTGTTACATAAAAAAATTTAAAAAACATACCTATCAGTATCGCACATAATTTGTCGCGAAAAAACTTATATATCATAGTTTTATCGTGCGTTAACATAACGCGGTCGGTCTGCTTCACCAAAAAATGGCCATTACAAACAACAGCACTTTGGCTCCCTGCAGAGATTAGCGATAATACTGCTTTCGCGATTTAATGGGAAAAGTCTTTTAGTGAATATCAGGGCGATGGCGGCACAAGGCATAAGAGGTGAGCTTTTAATTATTGACTTATAATTATAGCTCGTGTTTCTTCATTTCTTAAGTGTTTGTAGCGATGATGGCTCAGTGGTTAGCGCGGTAGGTGCGCATACCGAAGGACGTGGGTTCAAACCCCAGCAATGAGCTTGATCTGCCGGTGAAGGAAAACATCATGAGGAAACCATAGCGTGGTGGTAGAGTACTTTCTAGTACTTGGCTGGCTAGCTACCACCCTCAAGTTGAAAATCTGCCGCCTAGCATCTAACGGTGTATTCCGGCAGCCTCACTTGAGAGCTAGTTCCATTCCAGGCTAGGTGTGCTTTACCATTTTCGACCACACCGTCACTTAACATCAGGTGAGTTGTGGTCAAACATCTAGCCAGTCAGCTAAAAAAAAAAACATTTGCATGTCGGTGCCGTAAAAAAAACGATTAAAAAAAATCTCTAAGCGCGGCTAATACCTCAGGCTTATAACCCTATAATATAAATACGATCACCCAAATCGCACTAATTCTTCAATTTATGTATTGATCTGTTTGTTTAGAACTAGACGGCGCTGTGTGAAATGTTCTCCAGTATTTATTTGTTTAATTAATGTTACACGTGGTGCCCTTATAAAACCAATCACTTCTAGGAAACTTAGAATAGAGATAAATAATTACGTGACAAACAGTAACAAAAAAAAAAGTAATGGAGGCAATGTAAAACTCATTACGCCGCTGAAATAACATTGTTCTCTAATATAGTGACAATTCCAGGGATTCCAGGTATATTACTAATGCTAATATGATAAATATTTTGTTATCCTACCTAATAATCTGTAACATTCACCCACGCACATATTCTCTCTCTCTCTCTCTCTCTCTCACACACACACACACACTCACATTTAATACGGAAGACACTGGATTTTGCGACACAGTTTTTCTTCGTGTAAAATCTATTTGCTCGTTGTCCTGTTTGCTTGTTGTAATTTTCCATTCTCTACCTTATTTATAAAAAAAATCCATTTCTACCTTATTTATAAAAATAAAATTCAGTTTAAATTCTATAAAAATTTTATTTCAAAATACTGCAGTACGACGTCACTCGTTCTGTGACGCTACTGCGTTTTTTCAAACGCAACAGCTCATAACTTGCACCAACCACCACTCCCGCAGCAATTTGTTTCCAATTTACTTTGATAAGAACAAATCTCTGGTGTATGTATTCACTGAAACATTACTATCTAACACACGTTGTGTGCTGGAGCTAAGCTGTGGAACAAATTGAATCAAATAGACGTCTCACTGCATTTATCCGTATTGTGCATACGTGCGATTCTCGCCAAGACCAAAATAGTACATATTGATTGAGACTATTTGCGACGGCGAACCGTTCAGCTGTGGAGAAACTATTATTTGCAAATTATCTTTTTACTCGACCACGCATAAAAGAGGATTGCAAATAATTATGTAACCACAGAAAACGTCATGGACCTAAAACTCGGGGGGAAAAAAAAACGCCATTATCCAAAAACCAAATATACATTAAAAAAAAAAGTTTATGTAACACGGCCGTGTGCTTTAGAAAACAACATGCCATATATTTAATCAATTTTGCAAGGTTTTCAAGCATCGCTAAAGTTTATATTGTTCATCCACGCACACGCGTGAAAAAAAAGGAACAAACATTGCACTTATGCGTTCCACGTCCGTTCTGGGTAAAACTTGTGGGGTGACCAAAAGCAAACGACACAAGCGGACTTTGCAATTTTTTTTAAAGATTAGAAACCGACCCCCTTATCTTATGAATGACATTTCCAACTGGCAACAGATTTGACAGTACAGCTGTTATTTGGGTTTGGTATTCAAACTGAAATCCTAAACCTCTCCACTTCAAACGCTATTTCCTCCTCGTGATCTAGGTTAAACGTTCCGCATTAAAGCAAGAGGAGCTATTAGCGTTTTATAGTTTCTACTAGTCAATAAACTTTTACAACCACTATCCATTCATCAGACTTGCATGGGTCATTGGGTAAACTTAATAGATCAGGTTGATTATTTTTTTATTGCACATTTATATATGCACTTACATTTTTTTATTTACCTTTATTAGCGTAATGGTGTTGTTAATAGCAAAAAGAAACTGTTTAGATAATATTAATTTTATTTTGCATTAAATGTTACTGATTACTACAAAGTGCAAAGAGAGCCAACAATACAAATCATTCAAATATCATTCAGTCAACGAACGGTCAGTTCTAAAATCGTAAGCATTCGCTCAAATACATTCCCGATATCCGAATCGATATCGAAAATCGTACCCCATGGATAAAACGGGACCCTATTACTAAGACTCCGCTGTCCATCCGTCTGTCTATCTGTCCGTCTGTCACCAGGCTGTATCTCATGAACCGTGATAGGTAGACAGTTGAAATTTTCACAGATGATGTATTTCTATTGCCGCTATAACAACAAATACTAAAACAGAATAAAACAATATTTAAGTGGGGCTCCCGTACAACAGACACGTTTTTATAGATAATGGTACGGAACCCTCCGTGCGCGAGCCCGACTCGCACTTGGCCGGTTTTTTGAAATTGCCCTCTACTATGCTAAGCAAATTTAAAGATGTATTCACGCCAAGAGTAGTCCACACATAATTAATGTGTAAAAAATGGATGTAGACTCTTTAATCCTACAATTTTCATTTGTTATATACACACAAAAACTTTAAAACCTAACGACACACAAGATTTCTTCGTAAAGTTAAATCTCGACTACTTTTTACCCGACTGCCAAGGAAAGGTTATGTTTTTCGCGCGTATCTTATATGTATATAAATTTCTTTATTACCTCGTTTCTTCCAAACGGCCGAATGAATTTCGACAGTTAAGGTAACGTTATGTTTGAATTAAAAACCTACGTATTCTTAGATAGGTGGTTGAAAAAAAGCAATATGGCGGATTTTTGGTGCAAAATATAATAAGTTCATAAAAAAATATAACCAAAACCTATCAACAAAGGTATCAAAATAAAGGAAATATAAGTATACGAGTATGTGTTAACTTAATGAGGATTAATAAATTTGTTAAAAAAGTTTTTTTCCTTTAATTATAGCTGTTTTAATCGCAGTCGGGTTATAGTTAAAACGTGTGGTAGAATCTCATAGCCACCCTACAATCCGTGACATGTTTCGCCGAAAGCCATCGCGTCCGGCTATTTCGGGCGTGCAGTGCTTACAGCAAAACTCAGTTTGGTGAGAGCGAGGGTCTGAATGGTTCAATGCTTGCTATTACCAGCCCCGGTTTTCTACCATTTTATCTAACCGGGACAAAAATTTGATACTGATACAGCAATCAAATTCTTACAATATGTAATAGTGGCGTTTTTGTAACCGGGAGAACCCTTTAATGAATTTTCACTCTGTTAGATAAGTCTGTTTTACTTAGTATCTGGGCGATGGAGCTTTGCTCGGTGTGTTTTTTTTTTAAATAAAGAATAGGCTTTCGTTTGACTGCCATCTCACCTGATGTTAAGTGATGATGCGGTCTAAGATGGAGCACGCTTGCCTAGAAGATACCGATTCACTCTCTGACTTGAAGACACTCAGATTATATCCAACGGAGAACACCCACTCAGACAGCGCATTCCAGTCTAGCAGTCCGTACAATGGATCGTGGAATCTAATCGATTCGTATATACAATTTAAAACTCGGATAACGCGTTTTCTTAGAGATAAGACATAGTTAGATCGATTTTTCGGCTTCAAATAACCCTGCGGTTATTCTGCTTGCTCGTAGAGCCCCCAGTTTGAGATGGCACGGTGATTCTCCCGGCAGACACAGCATGATATAATCATGAGATAAATCGACTTAGGATCATTTCATAATGTAGGATATGTTCCAAAATCAACGGACGTTTTAACACCTCATAAAGATGCCGCCCGGGGTAGGTGGCCCGGTCCCCCCCTCTGTTCCGGGGCTGGCTATTATAGTGATAGAGGCTCGATCTATAACCGAATATACCGATGAAACGACCGATATAGGTAGAGCCTTTCATTCGAGACCCATTTTACCAGATAACACATTTGAAGACCAATAGACGCGCTTTGAAATTGAAGCAGGAAATTTATCACATTTTTTGAGAAGCTAAGTATTTTATCGGGTTTCAATGATCAAGGTTTAAACTACAGTAACATAAGGATGTATTGCGGTTTAGTTTTATGAACAGATTCCAAATGAAATCAAAACCGAAGTGGTTAGCGCGGTTGATTCAAAGTTGAGCTTGAGGAAGAAGTGGTGAAGGAAAATATCATAAAGAAACATGAGAGAAACCACATCATGGTGTCATCGTATTTTATAGTACTCGATTGGCTAACTACCACCCTTAAGTTGAGATTTCTCGGCAAGTAACTAATGATAAGAATTCATATTGCAAGCCATGTTTACCACTTTTAATCATCGACGCAAAAAGAGGGGTGTTATAAGTTTGACACCCGATGCTTGTCTGTCTGTGGCATCGTAGCTCTCAAATGGATTTTTCATTTGAAAGCCAGTGGTTCTTAGCTATGTATTGCGTAGGGGGTTTTTAATATTTTTATTTTCTTAATTGTTCACTGCATTGCTTGGCATCAGACTTTTTACTGTGAGAAGTTGCGGTATGAAAGAGACGTTTTCCTTAAAGAAAAATAGTAACACCTTCCTATGATCATTGCAACAACTGGTTCCCCGAAATTTGAGTAACAGCAACGTCTAAATTAGCGCTGCATCATCGCTCTTTACGTCAAGACATTCGATGGTGTCTTGTTCGTTCATCATTCCAACTAATACACAGTAAATAGTACACACTAAAGAATGGGGACATATTTTAAATTAAATGATGGTAGTTAGCCAGCCGAGTAATAGAGAGTACCCACCCTACCACCACGGTATGGTTTCCTCATGATGTTTTCCTTCACCGGCAGCTCAAGCTCATTGTTGGGGTTTGAATCACGCCCTTCAGCGTAGGAGTTCACCACACTAACCACTGAGCTATCATGGCTACTAAATTAAGTTAAGATTAGGTACCTTGAAGAGCACTGCTCTCTAATTGTATATTAAATAGGTATATAATTGCATATTAAAGTAATGAAGTCGTGGCCGCATGCAGTAGGTTAGGTATAAAGTTTCTGTAACACGACACCGAGGTCGGGTCAGTAATGGCTGCGATAGCCGACATACTGCCGATTACTGGCACACCGCATTCCACGACGGTCCTGGGAAGTTTCCAGTACGAGACGGTTGAGCAGAAACTAAACGAAAGTTAGCGAAACACAGTAATAGCAATTTTTTATGTTAAAAAATTATGAGACAACCATGACGATTTCTTGATGGTAAATACTATAATATCTAGAACTTTAAGTAACACAACAAACGTCAGGTTAGATTTACAAACACTTAAATATGTTTCATATATGTATATGTGTGTAACTATGTTACACACTATTAGATATACTGCCGCCAAGCAGTAGTGTGTAAACATTACTTTGTTCCGGTTTGAAGGGTACTGCAGCTGACGAAATTACAGGGCTATTGAGACTAACCATCTAGTTCCAAAGTAATGAGCGCCAAGGCAGCGATGCCCTGGACTTTGTTTTACTACTCAAAGTTCTGTGTATCACTACAATGGTCATGGACAGGCGTTATCTCTTAACATCAGGAGAGCGTCTCGTACGTCTCATCATATCACACTTATGTATGTGTGCATTATAAAGATAAAGTTAATGGTCTATATTCCAAAAACTCGAACTAAACGGTTCGATTCTGCTTTCATTGTGCGAACCTTTTGAATGGAATTTGCTGCTCGAGTGGGTGTTCCCTGATGGATACAATGCCTTCAAGTCGCGAGTGAATCGGTATCTTCTATGCGAGCGTGTTCCATCGACACTTCATCTTCGCTTAACATTAGGCGAGTTGGCGGTCAAACGCAAGCCTAATGTACATTCGACAATAAAATCTTGTATCTTGAATCTTAATAAACAAGTTTTCTTACATTGTTAAACCGAATCTTAGAACAACCTAACCTCTATATACATAACTAACCCCATTTTAACAAATTATTTGGTACTAGCGACCCGCCACGGCTTCGCAAGGGTAGTAAGAATGGGTATAGTAAGCTATCCTTTATATATACCTACCACTGCAGATTTTTTTGTAGATCTATAAAAGAGGAATATCCCACCATGTATTGTTTTATTATATCTCGAAGGCAGCGTTTTCGTTGAAAGCTCTTAGGTGGCTTGACGTTTTCCGACACTTCCAACAATTATCATCATACTTCAACCAATTTACACAAAACCTTGACAAATTATATACCTAAACCTTCCTTATGAATCACTCTATCTATTGGTGAAACTCGCATGACAATCCGTTTAGTAGTTTTTGAGTTTATCGCGAACAAACAGACAGACTAGAGGTTACACTGTATAATAATGTTCAAGTAAATAGTAAAATGGTAGTAGCCAGATCTTGAAGGATAAAAGTAACAGATTCTAAAGGTTATATTTATCATCAGCAAACCTCCATAAGTTCTTAATTCTCAACAGAATAAAGCCCATTATTCCGCGTCACAAAAAACCTTGAACCTCGCACTAATATAAGATACTATGTCACTGACCTAAGTCTAGGCTGAACTGTAACCCTACCCAATTTGTCTCCTCTTGGGAACGCAAGGGTTTCAAGGAAAGGTCTAAATTCTTTTAGCCTCGCCTAAAAGTCACAGGTAATATATCTTCATCTTTTAAGGCTTAAGAGGGTCAGTGGTCGGAATATCGTAGGGAAGTGTATTAGGGTCATTAGCATTCTGTGTAGTTAGACCTAGGCTTTTTAGTGTGGGTGTGCAATATAGCTATTTAGTACAGTATTTAAGGCTTAATTTTTAAACTAGACAATTGACTCCACAGTCTTCGCAGATGTATTTTATTAGCCTCATCAAAACATACTGTCAGTCTGTTCGCGATAAACATTACTGAACGGATTATCATGCTAAATTCACCAATAGATAGAGTGTTTCATGAGGAAGGTACATAATTTGTCAAGGTTTTGTGTAAATTGGTTGAAATATGATGATAATTGTAGGAAGTGTCGGAAAAAGTCAAGCCAGCTCTGGGAGCTTTCATCAAAAACGCTACCTATTCCCTTTGAGATATAACAAAACAATGCATGGTGTGATATTCCTCTTTTATAGATCTACAAAAAAGTCTGCAGTGGCATGTATATTCCTTTTAAGGATAGCTTACTATACCCATTCTTACTACCCGTGCGAAGCCGGGGCGGGTCGCTAGTTAGATATAAAAATTACTTAGCAATTTTTTGTCGTCTTGTATCCAGTATGCCATAATGTCTAAAAGAAATATTGGGAAATAGTGATGATAGCTCAATGGTTAGCGCGGCCGGTTCACACGCTGAAAGACGTGGGTTCAAACCCCAACAATGAGTTTAAGCTGTCGGTGAAGGAAAACATCGTGAGGAAACCATAACGTGGTAGCAGGGTACTTTCTAATACTCGATTGGGTAGCTACCCTCAAGTAGAAAATCATGGGTGTGTTCCGGCAGCTTCATTTGAGTCAGTTCCATTCCAGGCTAGGTTTCTTCGGCCACACCGTCACTTAACATCTGTGATGAGCTGTGGTCAAACAGCCAGCCCTGCATAAAAAAAGCAGATTATAGATTGTTTCATAACAACAGACAGCGTCCATCCATCATTGGCTGCATCAGCACCGATAAAAGAATTTATCCAGAATTTTCTATCTGAAACATAGCGCGCTAATCGCCGCTCCACTGGACAAATATCAAAACATTTTCGTCATGACGGTGCAGTTTGTTCTGATTGATCACCGCTTCAAAAACATCTGCCCGGGCCCGCGGATTCAATGCGGATGAATTAAATCTAGACTATCGGAGGATTTCAACGAAGACTGATGGATATCTCAATCGAAGCCTGACCTTGAACTTGGAATTTATTCTTTTTAACGATTTGTACGCTTTATTGCTCCCTAGTTTCTGTAACTGGATAACAGTAGTTATTCACCTCGAACTTTAACCTCCTGACTTCAAAAAATAAAATTTATTTATTTGATATACATTTTGGACGGAATAATATGACATTGGCTCCGATCTAGTGTTAACTGTATTTTGGAAACCAATGGGTTCTCTTTGGAATCCACAATATGATAAATATAATCATGATTATAATCATATTTTAGTAAAGAATAGAAGAAGAAAGAATAATGTTCAAGAATAAATATTGAACATTATTCTGACTAAAATAAAAAATCTGACTAAGCACTAGTATGAGAGTCTCAGCATTGTTACGAAAATTTAAAATCTCAAATTACCTTATATTTGTACTCACACCCTATTTCACTGACATCTTATTTCACTTACACCCTATATCAGTTACATCCTATATCAGTTACATCCCTAGCGTCACTCCAATCGCGCCCCGAAATGCAAATGTGATCCGTCGCCAAATCTTCACGGATACCCCGGGATTTCATAAACAAACAGAATAGCATACGGTGTCTGCTATACTACACCTTTCGTACGGCTTTGGATATGATTTTGGTGAGAAATGTATTTTATTTCCTAAAACTTGATTGGAAAATCATATTTCAATATGTACCTGAAATTTTAGTTCTTGATATATTGAGCTATTTTGTGCTACAAAGTTACACATAGAACAGGGCATTTATTATGTGATGAACCGAGTAACTTATCAAATAGAAGATTAAAGCTATGTTAGTCTCAGACAAACAAATCCTTGAACATCACGTACAGTTCAGCCGACAGGAAACACCTGGCCGGTACATCGACCCACGGATCTGTATCGCAGATTAAAAAATAAAAGATGGCCAACTCCCAACATAATGTCAAAATAATTCCCTACATGGAAAAGCTTTCGTTTTCGGTAATTTATTTATTCGAAGCAAAGTTTGTACATTGGTTTGTCCTTGGCGGGAATCGAACCCACGCCCTACAGCTCAGGCAGACATACTACCAATGAGCCAGCAGGGCTGTCAAATAATAAATCATTATAAAATCTGAAGCCGTAATAATAGGGAGTTTCGTACGGGACATTAGCTCTGATATTAGGGCTGTCAATGTGCCTGTCATGTTCACAAAAGCCGTTCCACTGATAGGTGTGAACCTTTTATTGTGAGAAGGGAAAGACCTTGCCACTAAACTGGTAGTGTGGGTTCACATACCTTTGAGAGAATATTAAGAACTCTCAAGAGCTTTCCTCAAGATATTTTCCTTCATCATTTGAAATCGGCGGCAATAACCACATAATTTAGAAGAAAGTAGTGCCGGTGGGATTAGTACCCAAGGCCTTCAGATTACAATTATCTCCCAACAAGGTTGCCTAAACTTCGATGGAGCGCAAAAATTGCTTCTCATTAATAAAATAGAACCTATAATGGCAGGCATATAGCCTCTATTATTTTAAGTAAGGATACTTTTGTTGACTTTATGTAGATAAAGAAACGTTCGTGTAAGGGGTTTCTCAGAAATTTGTGTTTATTTTCAATACAGTATCACTAGAGTTCTCCGTCTGCACATTTATAATTTGTCGGTACAGCCAGTATCACAGGTTATTCATCAACAAACCGGTACAAAATAACGCTATTATACGCCGATATGTGTCGAACATTGTAGCGATAGTAATTCATCTTCCTAAACTTGACTGCACTCGAAAAGCGACCATACGATTATCATACAAGGTTGAAGGTTATTTGTTGAGTGATTATGAGGGTGTTTTGCAAAATACGGTACGGTAAAGATTGGATATTAAATGCATTACCGGCGTTAAGGGTCAGGTAGGCGTGACGTAGATTGTTCTCATAGACAATCGACCGGAAATGTGTTTACCTGTAACAAGAGATACATTTTTTATTTACATAAATTTTTTATTAAAATTGTGGTTGACATGCTAGGTGTTTGAACACAGCTCATCTGATGTTAAGTGGTGGTGTGGTCGAAGATGGTAAAACACACCTAGCCTGGAATGGAACTGGCTCTCAAGTGGGAACACTTCATTGGGTGCTTGGCGGCAGATTTTTGCCAGCTGAGTACTACAATATACCCTACTATGCTATGGTTTCCTCACAATGTTTTCCTTTACCAAGAACTCAAATTGGGGTTTGAACCTGCGCCCTTCGGCGCGTGAACCGCAGAGCTATCATCGCTATAAATTACTTATACCTAGATGGTATTTGAATGGCTATGTAGTGGCACAAGTACAACATTTCGATCGTTGAAGCGAATCGCTAATAGTGAGCCTTACAATGCTGAAGGCATTATTAGTTTCAGGCTATATGGCGCTGTGTGAAACCCAGTCCAATTTCTTTTCAACCTGAGCGAAATTTCAAAAATCAGTACATTCTCCAACGACAATTGTGTAGTGTATGCATTTTTTTTTTACAGCGATAACCGTAGTTTCATATTTATATTCTGCCGTATTATATGCCGTATATATTCTGCAGTAGTGTGTAAACATTACTGTATTCCTGAATTTTTATTTTTAAATAGAGGAATTCTGTATCAAGTTGGACATAAATGAAAACTGCTTTTTAACCGACTTCAAAAAATGAGGAGGTACACAATTCGACAGATTTTTTGTTATTAGTACAATAGTGTAATAGTTTTTCCTTTGAAATGTCCCACTATATTTACTACCTACCTACATTTGATTTATCACCAAACATTTAAACACATCATTATAATCAATTACTTTTTATTTATCTTCATTTGCATGGTGGTAGGGTATCGACAGCCCTGTTGGCTCATTGGGAGTATGCCTGCCTGAGCTGTAGGGCGTGGGTTCGATTCCCGCCAAGGACAAATGTTTGTTTGGTATAAACAAATGTTTGTTTGTGCCTGGGTGTTGTATTCTAAGTATGTATTTACAAAAAAAGTAGGTATTTATGTATTCTATCAGTTATCTGACTTCCATCACACAAGCTCTGCTTAGTTTGGGGTCAGATGCCGCTGTGTGTAATGTGTCCTACAATATTTATCATTTATATTTATTTATCTAGTACTCAGCTGGCTAGTTGAAATTTTCTGCCACGAATTTAACGGTGTGTTCCGGCAGCCTCACTCTAGAGCCAGTTCCATTGCAGGCTAGGTGTGTTTACCATCTTCGACCACACTGACACTTAATATCAGATGAGCTGTGGTCAAAATACCTGGCCTGTGAACCTTAAAAAAAAACTTGAAATTATCGAAATAAACATCACATCACATCATCAGCCATAGGACGTCCACTGCTGGACATAGGCCTCCTCCCGGGGGGGTTTACTCGCCACGCTTCGCAGGTGGGTTGGCGAGCGCAGTTAGGTGTGATTGTTCAAGGAAGACGCTGCTGCCCATCTTCCGGATTACATCCCTTAGTCGACTCTTACGGCAACCACGGGTAGAGAGGGTGGGGTACTATTCTTACGCTGGCACCACCACGGCAATAAACGACATAAACGACATTGGCAAAATATTTAAAATACGATGCCAAAAACATAGATAAAAACCGGCCAAGTGCTAGTCGGACTGGCGCACCGAGGGTTCCGTACAAACCTGTAGGTATATAAGTAAAAGTTATGGTAATTTATGCTTTTCGCAATTTTTCCTTTATCTGTGCTATAAGACGTTGCTTCGTACCAAATTTTAAGATTCTGAGTTCACGTGATGTACCCTGTAGGTTTTGATTCCCTTGCGAGTGTCGAAAATTTGCAGCATAATCGGCTGTATCTTTTGATTGCGTTGGCTTAGAAGTTTGATTTTTTCACAGCTCTAACGGACAGTAGACCTGAGTATTTGACATGAAATTCAGCTTGATACCACCACGCGTTCTTGAGAAAAAGGATCTTGACAAACAGACAGACGGACAACAAAGTGATCCTATAAGGGTTCTGTTTTTTTCCTTTTGAGATACGGAACCCAAAAAAGCATTACAACGCAGGAGATTAAAAAAATTTTTAAACTTATAAGTGCTAGCGACCTCGTGGAGTTCTTTATCGAACGGTTATGTATTCCATACATCCACGACAAACACTATAATTTTCTATTGTTTTTGTTTGGAGAACATTTTCTATTATAATTATTAGTAGAACTTACCACAAAATTGAGTACTTTTCGTGATTGTACAGACAATACACTAATTACAGTAATTGGGCTACGAAATAAATGTTATATAGAATGTCTCAATAATGAAGCCACGCAGCTGTAGGAAAATGAAAAAGATATTTAGAATACAACAAGATTCGTATATCTTGTTGTATGAAGAAAGAAAGCAGTTACTATTTGCTCCTGCCAGCGGTGTTCTACCACTTTCCATACTTTTTTTATCCCTCTTTCATATTAGTAGTATGTAAACACGTAGAAAGACGGCCCACTACCTGGTACCACTATACATAGTGGAATTTCCTTCGGTACGTACCAAACGTTTTGACTCTACGTTTCTCATCCGTACGGCAAGGAATGGAACAAGCTGCCGGCTTCCTTGTTTCCTGAGAGATATAATCTAGATCTTTTCAAGGTCAAAAAGAATCTTCTTGCTTCATCTTCTACCACACCATCGCTTATAATTTTGTTTTAATTTTATCTGTCTATCTATTACGGTTATTGGAATACAAATCGAAATAGATCAGACAGACAAACATGTTGGGTACAATTATAGTACGGAACCCTGAAAATGATATAGCTGATGTCTAGAAAAGGCTTTATTCTTGTTTTTTGGCACAAATATCTATGTAAGTAACCTTGACATCGATCGAGGTCGTCAAACCTTGTTTTTGTTACGAACAAAAAGCCGCAATATTGCGGCTAAATATCTACCGAACCAACCGATTTTTTTAAATCACTTTTGAATAAATCTCTTGATGTAGGAACGTTTTAGATAATAGGATTATCATAGTTATTTTGATTATCTTGATGGTAGGTCATCTAGGTGGGTATATCCGCAGTATTCAGCCGCCAAGCAGTAGTGTGTAAACATTACTGAGTTCCATTTTGCAGGGTACTGCAGTTAGCGAAATTACAGGGCTGTTGACACTAACCATCGAATGTCACATAATAATGAGCGACAAAGCAACGATGCCCTGGACTTTGTTTTGTTACTAATTTTTTTTTTCTTTGACTAGCTTATTGTTTAATAGCTAACAATGCTCACCTGATATTAAGTGACAGTGTGGTCGAAGATGGTAAAGCACACCTAGCCCGGAATGGTACTGGTTCTCAATTGAGGCTGCCGGAACACACCGTTAGGTGCTTGGCGGTAGATTTTTAACTTCTTTGGTGGTTAGCCAACCAGCCGAGTACTAGAAAATACCCTACCACTATGCTATGGATTCCTCACAATGTTTTCCTTCATCGGCAGTTCAAGCACATTGTTGAAGTTTGAACCCACGCCCTTCAGTGTGTGAACCGACCGCGCTATACACTGAGCTATCATGGCTACAATTTTGGGTACCGATGCAATGGTCATGGACAGGCGTTATCTCTTACCATCAGGAGAGCGTCTCGTTCGTCTCATTACTTTTACATAAAAAATAATAATAAATTTAGTATTAGGTCGCAAAGTCGATCTAAAAAATAAAGACGGACGCTTATAAAAAAGATTTGTTTATACAGCAGTTTATCAAGAATTCTGGCAAAAGGAAAAGCTGTAGTCATTAGTCAAGCGATAAGATAGGCTAGTATAATAATGAAATAAGGAATTGTTATTTTAACCATCGTTCTAAGGGTACCGACCCTCACGCAATACTTTAGTGATAAAAAGATAAAAGATCAAAAAAGAGAAGATAAATTTTATATGATGTTTTTTCTTAAAGCTTTCACCCTACTGCCGCGAAGCCAAAAAAGGAAGATTATTTGTTTGACCTGTATGTGTGCGGGTCCGGCCCTACGTTTCCTCGTATTACTAAACGGCTAAACCGATTTTCATGAAACTATGGGACCAATTTGAAAGTATACCCTTTCAGATAAAAAAGAAAATAATTTTTCAAATCAGTTTTAGACAGAGTTCTGAGGTAAAAAACATAAAGAACCTTTTTGAAGTAGTTTAAGAAGAGCGTTTTTCGTTCGTCTTATTACGTTAAAACTAAAAGACTTGTTACCATAGAATGTCTTGAGACCAGTTAAACTGTGCTTTGTAGAAAGGGTATATACCGAGGCATTCTAGCCACGTATGTACCAAAATAATTAAACAGGAAAACAATTAACTCATTGTATCTACGTTGAACAACTTTGTGCGTAATCATTTTGGTTGTTGATACATAATTGAGTACACTTTTTAATTGAGACTTCCGTTTGTGTCCAATACAACCTAATTAATGCCGTAGCGTTTCCGTCAAATTGTTTTGATTAATTGAACTACGAGCATAGGTCAATGTTCTAGTATCACAGATACTTCACTTGGTGGTAGATTTCCTTAGCAGGAGGTCGTCTAGGTAGGTACCACCGCAGTACCAGATATTCTACCGCCAAGCAGTAGTGTGTAAACATTACTGTGTTTCGGTTTGAAGGGTACTGCAGCTAGCGAAATTACAGGGCTGTTGAGACTAACCATCTAGTCTCAAAGTAATGAGCACCAGGGCAGCGATGCCCTGGACTTTGTTTTACTACTCAAAGTTCTGTATATCGCTGCAATGATCATGGACAGGCGTTATCTCTTAACATCAGGAGAGCGTCTCGTTTCGTCTCAGTACAGTTACATTAAAAAAAAGCTAGCGATATTACAGGGCTGTTGAGACTAACCATCCAAAGTCTCAAAGTAATGAGCGCCAAAGCAAGGATGCCGTGGACTTGGTTTTGTTACTCAAAGTTCTGTGTATCGCTGTAATGATCATGAACGGGCGTTATCTCTTACCATCAGGAGAGCGTCTCGTTTTTCTCGTCTCGTCTTCGTCAGGAGAAGAGAAAGTCTTTTGGTCGAGCGTCTGGTCGTTTTCATGTAAAACGGCGATAGCAAGATTAGGTCATGTAGTTCTTGGGCACACTCACCGTAGTGTATACGATAAAAAAAACCGACAGACTAGCCACTTCACACCGATGTGCTAAACTCTGAAGTTTCAAATTCACCATGGAATCGTCATTTATAAGCCTCTTTATTCTATATTTCTAAGCTTTTATATCATTAAGACAAATTCGACTCTTGTTTACCTCATGTTTTTCATCATGTCAGTTCTAATTTGAGACAAATAATAAACCAAACACAATCATAAGGATTTCAGGTAAGGTACCGCTAGCGTGTTGCCCGTGTAGTATAAGTGACATCATTAGATTTTATGTCAACCATAAAAACAATTTTATTGTTTGGCTCGATACGGCCTTTAATAATTGTCATGGATAGAAATAATAACTTATTATGAAGGCTTTGTTATTTTTTGGAAAACAAATTTATTATAAACACGCAGGGGTTGATTTTTATCTGACATTAACAATAATTTGTAGCGATGATAGCTCAGTGGTTAGCGCGGTCGGTTCGTATGCCGAAAGCGTGGGTTCAAACTCCAACAATGAGCTTGAGCTGCCGGTGAAGGAAAACATCGTGAGGAAACCATAGCGTGGTGGTAGGGACTTTCTAGTACTCGGCTGACTAGCTACCATCAAGTTGAAAATCTGCCGCCAAGCATCTAACGGTGTGTTCCGGCAGCCTCACTTGAGAGCCAGTTCTATTCCAGGCTAGTTGTGCTTTACCATCTTCGACCACACTGTCACTTAACATCAGGTGAGCTGTGGTCAAACGCGTAGCCTGTCAGCGATTAAAAAAAACAGACATATAAATTATATTTCAATTGATTATTATTTATTAATGCATTGTATAGACAATTCTAACAATACCAATTTTGTAGCCACGATAGCTCAGTGGTTAGCGCGGTCAGTTCACACTCCGGGTTCAAACCCCAACAATGAGCTTGTGCTGTCGGTGAAGGAAAACATCATGAATCATAGAATAGTGGTAGGGTAGGTACTCTCTAGTACTCGGCTAGCTAGCTATCAAGTTGTAAATCTGTCACCAAACACCTAATACTGTGTGTTCCGACAGACTCATTTGAGAGCCAGTTCCAATTCAGGCTAAGTTTTTTTTTCTATGATGAACAGACTTGAGTTTGTTCGCCATCTTACCTAAGTGAAGATGCGATCTACGATGGAGCACGCTCGCCTAGAAGATACCGATTTACTCGCGACTTGAAGACACCCAGATTGTATCTATCAGGGAACACCCACTCGGGTAACGTATTCCACGCTATAGCCGTTCGAACAATGAAACTGGAATCAAATCGTTTCGTACGGGTTTTTGGAACGTCAACCATGAGCTTCTGGCCGTGCGATAGAGAAATGGGCATGAGGGAATTAGAACATGCAGATCTAAAGCACACTCCCCGAATCGAATCCGATAAAAAACCAATAAACTAGTAACTTTGCGACGATGTTTAAGTCATCTCAACATCAGGTGTGGTGAAACACAAGACAGCCAACAATAAAAATAAAACAACTTTAATATTGCAACGGCATGCGGCAGTCCGCTAAAGTAAGTTTGTATATAGCTCAGATGTCAGAGTTAATGTACCGCCCCAACGCCTCTGACATAGCTTGACGGTTTTTGTTCTCGAAATGTTTTGTTCATGGTGAATTTTACAGCGATGATAGGTCAGTGGTTAGCGTGGTCGGTTCGCATGCCAAAGGGCGTGGGTTCAAACCCCAACAATGAGCTTGAGCTACCGGTGAAGGAAAACATCGTGAGGAAACCATAGCGTGGTGGTAGAGTACTTTCTAGTACTCGGCTGGCTAGCTATCACTTCTCAAGTTGAAGCTCTGCCACCAAGCATCTAACGGTGTGTTCCGGCAGCCTCACTTGAGAGCCAGTTCCATTCCAGGTGTGCTTTACCATCTTCGACCACACCGTCACTTAACATCAGGTGAGTTGTGGTCAAACACCAAGCCTGTCAGCTATAAAAAAAAAAAAAAACGAGTATATAGTACAAACAATAGGAACCGACAATTTAGCGTGCCCTTTGAAACATTGTAGCGCTCGCTGAGTAGTAGTTCGCTTACCATTATTCACTTAGCTTGTAATTTTACTTGCTGGTAGATCTGGAGGTTGTCTAGATAGGTACCACCGCTGTACCAAATATCGGCTACGAAGCAGTAGTGTGTAAACATTACTATGTTCCGATTAGAAAGGCACTATTGTATTGCAGCTAGCGAAATTACTGGGCTGTTGAGACTAACCATGTAATGTCTCAAAGTAATGAGTGCTAACAGCGATGCCCTGGACTTTGTTTTGCTACTCAAAGGTATATGCAGGATATCAGCTACCTCCATACCAAGTTTCATTAGAATTGGTCCAGCCGTTTAAGCGTGAAGAAGTAACAAACACACTCACAAACTTTCGCCTTCATAATATTAGTGTTATGTTCTTCTATCTAAGGTCAAGTCTTTATCCACAAAAAATATTTAAAAAAAAATGTAGATACATATTAGACTAGGTAAGTACCTACTATAGTCATGGTAGAAAATTGAAGGAATAAAACTTGAGCCAAAACATTCTAGACACAAACAGGGCTTGCATTCAAATGAGCTAACATAGCTGCTTTATCACACGGGCCATCTGCCAGAGTCTTATTAGTTGCTAAGAAATGTTACTGCTAAACATAGAGCTGGGGGCGAATATTTCCACTACATATTATTAACTTTGTATCATTGGGTGGTTTTTAAACTATTTCAAAGAATCTTGCGGAGTTTAATACATTTTTATATTGAAAGAAAAAAAGACTGATTTTATTTTGCAACACAAAAACAGATAAACGGAGACAAATAACGGACAGTTTTTTAAAATAAGAAATAGGCTTACGTTCGACCGCCATCTCACCCGATGTGATGTGATGATGTGGCCTAACACAGAGCACGCTTGCCTAGAAGGTACCGATTCAAGACAGTTGAAGACATCCACAAATTACTTGGAGCTTGCGGCCCCAAACACAAGTAACACATCTATATCTTAGTAAGTAGAACATCTTCCCTACTAGCAGTAGTTTGATTAGTAGTCGATTGATTAACATTAGACAATAGGTACAACTAATAACACTTTATAAAATTACATTTCTATTTTTTTACCAACATTGACGTAAGCAACAAATTATCTTTTGTTAACATACCTTTCCAATAGGTATCCAGTTGTAATGCATAATCAGAGGTATTTGTTCAGGCTCTCTATTCACACAAACGTACACTGAATACAAAATCAACAGAGGATTAACTCATTACTCGGGGTTGTGGAACTTTATGCCGGAGTCTATAATCTTTAAAACTAGAGTAAATAGGTTTCTTCTAGGTAAGCGTGCTCCATCTTAGACCGCACTACTGTTTAACATCAGACAAGGTGTGGTCAAATATAAACCAACGTAAAATAAAAAAAAATTGTCAAGTGTCGTTAATGCTTCAATACAATACATTACCGGTACAATAAATAGGCTTTTTATTGCGATTCCTGTTTATAAATGCTCACGAAAAAGTCACGGGATAGGATATCGTATACCCGCGCAATAAGGTTCGCAATCGCTTAGCTTTTTTGTAAGCACTTAATACGAATCGCAATCAGAAGCTAACATAATACAAGGGCTAATTTTCGTATCCACGATTTCTTAAACCCTACATCATCATCATCTCAGCTGTAGTACGTCCACTGCTGGACACAGGCTTCCCCCATTGACTTCCATAATGAAGAAATTCGACTCGTATCCAGCGTGTTCCTGCTGTCTTTATTAGGTCGTCTGACCACATTGTGGGTGGACGTCCTACGTTGCGCTTACCGGTCTGTGGTCTCCACTCCAGACTTCACAGCCCCATCGGCCATCAGTTCTGCGTGCTATGTGCCCTGCCCACTGCTACTTCAACTTGCTAATTCATTGGGCTATGTCAGTTACTTTCGTTCGTCTACGGACTTCTTCATTTCTGATTCGATGTCGTAGAGAAACCCCGACCATAGTCCTTTCCATAACTCGTTGTACTACTTTGAGCTTACTAATAAGGCCCATAGTTAGAGACCACGAAAACCGTACGTATAACGTAATTATTATTGCAGAATACATGCATGTGTGTGGTAACTGAACTGATAAATAAGGTGCACCCATACACCGCTTTGCTGGTAGTAAAGGAATATTCTTTTACAAGTTGTTTCTATGAACTTTTTCTACTCAACAACGAAAGTGAGACAGTACTAAACGTAGCATGAAATGAAACTGTAATCGCAATCGCAATAGATGGGCGCCTTTCTAGACCGACTGATTGAGGTGAATAAAAGTGAATCGCTTTCACTTCGCCATTGTTTATCCTGTTTGTTTTGTTGCAATGTTTTCGGTCCCTGAAAATGTTCATGAATTTTTTAGATCCGTTAAAATTATTTATAGAACCCGATATACAATTACATTTATGTTTGTGTTGTATCATGAAACAACTCTGCCACTATGATTTAGATCATGCTTTATGATTTTTCTAATTTAAACAAAGATCCACCATCTTCTTCTTTTTCTTCGTTTTTGGTGGCATATTTTCTGCGTTTGCCAGAGTCAAGTATTTTGATATTTTCAATTATATCAAGTCCAAGTCACACAAAGTAAGCCTCTCTCGTAAAGTAGTGGTAACTAGCTACTACAAGCTTCGATGGAGTTTTGGATGCAACATGAAAAATTAGCGATAATAGGTCAGTGGTTAGCGCGGTCGGTTCGCATGCCGAAGGGCGTGGATACAAACTCCAACAATGAGCTTGAGCTGCCGGTGAAGGAAAACATCGTGAGGAAACCATAGCGTGGTGGTAGGGTACGTTCTAGTACTCGGCTGGCTAGCAACCACCCTCAAGTTGAAAATCTGCCGCCAAGCATCTAACGGTGTGTTCTGGCAATCTCACTTGAGAGCCAGTTCTATTCCAGGCTAGGTGTGCTTTACCATCTTCGACCACACCGTCACTTAACATCAGGCGAGCTGTGGTTAAACACCTAGCCTGTCAACCATAAAAAAAAACAAAGGCTCTTTTTTGATTCGGCACTATACGAATAAAATACCACTATATTATATTATACTACACTATATATATGTACATAACGAACAAAAAAAAATATATAATACGACCTTTTCGCGTTCCTGCAAACTCGTATTCATAGGAATGTAGAATATTAGTCATAGTTGACATTTGTCATGCGAATAAAATACTAATTTTTGGATTCGTAGGTACCTACGTATTGATGAACAAACTTATTTACCACAGAAGAAAAATTTCCCTGTCTTAAGCAACCTGCTTGGTGTATAAAATCAGAAAAAAAGGAAAAGAATTTCCCTTTACTCAAACTTACTCAAATGTTAAGCAAACAGCAAATAATTTGATTAAATTAGAATACAAGAAACATTGCCTCGAGCAGTGACGTGACATTATCAATTTTGGCCGGATCATCCGCCAAAAAAGGCAACATCGATTTTTGTCGAGATTGTACATAAAATTTTGTCGAAAATCGAAAAAAAAAGTTAACTGTCATGTCATTATCTAAGGTTTTCCAACTGCTGCATGACATGCCTTCCTTCCGTTTTCTATTAGAAGTACAAGAAATTTAGCGTAATACAGCTCGCATAGCATTTCTACCACTGACTCGCCTGTGATATCTCTGAAAACACTCTTTTTATATCACAAACAAATAAAATATTAAGTGTCTGGACAAGATTACTCTTAACGTCGAGAGTGCCTGCATAATCAAACATCCCTTACGCACGCTTAACCACAGGAATTAAGGGCAACATCTCAAAGCCCATCCCATATCTCAACCATGAAACAACACGAGAATACATTAAAATTTGAATCCTCTGATCACAAAAGTAGGCCGCCAAGTTACGAAAGATATAAACCTAAAATATCGGTATATACAGTAAAAATTAGTCCTTCGAGCTAGGGCACACGGTTTTTAAGAGTATCAGTATTACATTAAAAAATATCTTCTGAGCTAGGTCATTTAATTTTTAATATAATATTAATCGTTAGTTCAAACATATTCAATAACATTTGGATGCAAGTATTCTTGTGTGGCTTAAAAGACAGTCACTTCACCACCAAGTAAATTTTGTACATTTTATACATGGTTATATTATTTATGTACGTTGGTGTAGCACATGCAACTCTTGGTAGCAACTTAAATTTATCAAATGTCAACAACAACAAATCAATCCTATATGACAGTTGTTTACTAGGTGGTAGAACTTCTTAGCAGGAGGTCACCTAAATAGGTACTATCACAGTATCAATTATTTTGCCGCCAAGAAATAGTGTGTAAACATTACTGTGTTCCGGTTTGAAAGTATCGCAGTTAACAAAATTACAAGATTATTAATAATAATAATAATAATAATTTATTTATTTAAACAAAAAATATATACAACTTTTTGCTGCGGACCCTGAATCTCACACTAGGGAGTCCCGTGTCGTGAAATTCAGTGATTCCCACCTTTTAGAGTTTAATGTCTATCTGAGCAAAATACAAAATCTCTGTGTTTGTTTGTGTGTGTGTGTGATTGAGTGTATGTGAGTGTGTGAGTGAATATAAAATCCTTTGTTTGTTTCTTCGTATCCCTTACAAATCTCAATTAAGAGAAGAAATAATAATAACAATATTAATAATTGAAGTTTTGAAGGTGAAATGAAATGAAATGAAGGGGACTGATTCTCCGTGAGACGGTTGTAGTAGTGGAATTTGCTGTGAACTTCTCTGGAGACAAACCGACAGACGAAGAAGCAGGCCCCCTATAGTCATTTGATTATTAGTAATAGGTTTTCCGTTCCTGTTTGATCCATGGACAATAGCCAAGATGTAATTATTCGCTTACAAGTAAAACGTGATGATTGCAATATGTTTAAAGAATTATCAAGGCGCTGGTATAAGAGAGGACCCTTAAAGTAATAGGAACGTTGAGCAAAAGAGGTCCTAGTTCGAGGAATAGTCCAGATATTGCGTCGAGCTGATCTTGTACTAGGAACAATGCTTTTTAGTGCTGTTTTATGAAAACGTAGAATCACTGCAAGAATGTAAAGCTGTCGAACCGAGAGATAACCAGTTTCTTTATACAATTGGGTTGTAGGATATAAATAAGGCTTCTTATGTGCTACTTTCAAAATGAGCCTCTGTGCTCGTTCTATTTTCATAAAAAGGCTTCTGTTAGCAGAACCCCAGCACACTATACAGTAGCTAAGTAGGGATTGGCACAGGGCTTGGTATACTATTTTGAGAGTATTTGAATCAGCTACATAACCAATCTTTTTATATATGTGAGCCATTTTGCGAAGTCGAGTACACAAATTGATGATGTGGCGTTCCCAATTAAGCCGATAATCAATATCAACACCCAGATACTTGATACTATTAACGCGCTCAAGCTCCGGACAGGAACATACGTTAGAATCGAAAGCACATGTGTGGATTTTTAGAGATGAAGATTTTGGAAAGGTCTTTTGAGTAATAGAAAAAGTCATGTATTTGGTTTTGGACGCATTAAGGGTCAAAAGATTATTTGCCAACCAAGTGGCAACCTTTGATAGCCCTTGATTCGCCTTAGCTGTAGTTTCCATTGAGACTAACCATCGAATGTTTCAAAGTAATGAACGCTATAGCAACGATGCCTTGGATTTGTTACTCACATTCCTGAGTACCGTTGCAACGGCCATAGGCAAGCGTTACCATTTTTCACCATTGGGAAAAAGTTACAGAAATATTAAAAAAAAAGTGTGATGTCATCAATAAAGTAGAGCCTAATTTCGTACAGGCTAAATGACCAAATGTCAAAATTAATTGACATCTCTTTCGATCTCTGCCAATGATGAATGAGGCGTTTGGTATATCAAAAACCAAAACATCTTGAGCTCCGACTACAAGTATCTATAATATGAAATTCACATATCGGACAAGCTGGTATCGACCTGCTCTAATAGCTTTTTTATTGCATGTCATAAAAGCGGTATTAAAAGTCATAAATTGGTGTAACCACCTGAGGATGTGTGCTATAGTATACTATAACACACTAAACATATTTTATTACTGTAAGCGCTGTTTTAGTAGCGGTTATTATAAATTATGTTATGTGCTTACTTTTTAATATTGTTCTTTGAATGTAAAAAGTTGTTTGTTTTTGCTAATCTCCTTTTTCAAGACTTAGCATAATTATGTTTATCACCGGGTTTTAATCGCATACAAAATAGTATGAAATTAGTTTTGTTTATTTGCCACGACAATGTCATAAATGTTCATAATTATGTGTTTTCTTGTTTGTTCTTTTGTGAACTTGTTACTTGATTTGAATAATAAAAAAAAAAGGAATTTTGTTTTTAAATTTCATGTACATACATATGTAAAAAAATGAACAGAACACCCAGACACAAAACAAACATTTATCGTAACATATTTGTTCTGGTGGGAATCGAACCCACGCCCTACAGCTCTTGAAGCTTCTGCTAATGAGCTAATAGGGCAGTCAAAACATATTAAATTACCTTTTAAAACATTTCTGTAATTGTTTTTTTTTTATTGGTTCAGTAGATTTTTTGATTACTTTTATTGAATAGTTGAAGTTTTTCTCAGCTGAATTTAAGAGATTGGTGTTATCCTTCAGTTTTACACTACCATTAATACACATTCACAATTTAAATCAATTTCTTCCATGAAACAATAGTTCAACAATTCAAGTTCCAGAAATGCCAATTCCGCGCTTGTCTCTCAAACATTACATATATACGGTAGTTTCATATAATATTCAACTCTAAGTCAATGGAGCTAAATCCTAAATGTCTTGTTACTCATTCGTGTCCGTTTTCACCTTCAAAATTTAACTTCAACCAATACTATTTCACGTGAATTACGCCTTTGCTGTAAGGATATAAGAGCTAATATTGTTATATGAGAACTTTTGAAAATTTCATGCAACAATTATTTTACGATATGATTATGACCTTTATAATTAAAGCAATAAATATCAAAATGCGATGCGATTCTATCAACTTGGCCCTAAAAACGTAGCAATCATCGGAACAAATCAGCGGGTTCAGTAAACATGAACAACGTCAACATGCCCGATTGATTACATGTCAAAGAGTAAGAAGTATGTGTAGATGTGACACAGCGTGAATGTTCTAGATGATTGTACCTAACACGTATCACGACTTATTTCCTCGAAAATGTGAGGACAAAAGTGTCGTCGATTGCTTGTTTCGTTCTCGGAAAGAGTATTTTAACACGAAATCTTGAATCGAAAATATTTGTGGTTGTCATTTGGAGCAAGCTTCTATTTTTAGACGACTTAAAAAAGGAGGAAATTTTTGTGTTGGTTGCCACACAACTCCGTCATTTATAAACCTACGGATATAATTTCGGATACCAAACTGAAACCAAACCCCATAGAAATTTTATTAAAATCGATTCAGTCGGTAGCATATTTATAAAAAAATGTTACCATCTAAAAATCAATCAATCATTAATATAAAATAAAATCTCTTTATTTTTAAAAACAAAAACGACTTAGCACTATTGAAAAACACTATTGCTAAGAGCGATTTAAACGAACGAATTATAGAACGAATTACTCGTATTGTTAGCTTTATCTAAATACCTACAAGCATTAATTTTTCTTGAGTGTCACATCTATTTCTACTATATTCTGAGCTAGTAATTAACCAAACTGTTTGCGGTGTGGTTAGTAAAATTGGTGCATCCGCCAGCCGCCATCTTGTGTGCCAATTTATTATAAGGGCCCAATAACATGGGGACCATAGTCACTGCGTGAAAACGTTTCATGTTAGTGACGTTAGCAAATCATCATCATCTCAGACGTAGGACGTCCACTGCTGGACATAGGCATCCCAAATTGACTTTCATAAAATAGAAATTCAGCGCGTTCCTGCGGTCTTTATTAGGTCGTCTGTCCACCTTGTGGGAGGACGGTCCTACGCTGCGCTTGCCGGACCATGGTCTCTACTCCGGAACTTTGCAACCCCATCGGCCATCAGTTCTGCGTGCTATGTGCCCTGCCCACTGCTACTTCAACGTGCTAATCCGTTGGGATATGTCGGTAACTTTAGTTCGTCTAAGGATCTCCTCATTTCTGATTCGATCTCGTAGGAAAACTCCGAGCATAGCCCTCTCCATAGCTCGTTGTGCGGCTTTGAGCTTACCAAGAAGGGCATAGTTAGAGACCACGTTTCAGCGCCATAAGTCATCACTGGTAACACACACTAGTCAAATACTTTCCGACTAGAGGGACTGAGGTAATTCGGACGAGAAAAAATTTGCACAGTTTTTTGAAAGCTGCCCAGCCGAGTTGGATTCGCAATAGGTTATCAAATAAGCCAAGGATAACCTGAACCAAAATAAGAAACTTTCAAAATTTGGAAAGGTTTTAAGACATTTTTAATAAAGTTTTTTTGAAGCATCTGCATCATCTTTTAATATCACAGTGCTGGTTAATGATACACACCCTCATAAGGTGATTAAGACATATCGCACCATGGTTCGATTTGGTTTACATTCTTTTGATTTTTTTTTTCTCCGTAAATGCAATTTTCCTTCACGGAAAAGTTAAAACGAAAACTCTGTCCTGATGGTGGAAGCAACGCTTGTTGTATTTCAACAAAAAGTATAGGACATTGCTGCTTTAACGCTTATTACTTAGATACATTCTATAGTTAGTCTCAATAGCCCTGTAACAAGTAATATTATATTTATTCTTTACTTACCTTACATTATTAGATACGACAGCTTGACCGTATATCGAACGCATTGCACAATCATACTTGTCCGAAAGCATTATATTAACTTCGCCAATTCCAAGTTAGGCAGAGCGTTTCTTATATATGACGAATAGGCTTGCGTTAATCGCCATCTCACCTGATGTTAAGTGAAGATGCGATCTACGATGGAGCACGCTTGAAGATACCGAATCACTCGCGACTTGAAAACACTTAGATCCATCAGGGAACACCCACTCAGGTGACGTATTTCACGTTTTAGCCGTTCGAACAATAAAATTCAAATCGTACGGATTTTTAGAACGACAACAATGAAACGATGTCGCTAAATCCGGTAGGCACGTATTGATACTTCAGCAGCTCAAGGTTACGAAAAGACTGTCTACCGTCTTAAGTGTGTTCTCGAATATTTTGGCCACGTAGCCAGGAAGGGAGGCGACAACTTTGAAAAATCTATTGTTACGGGGAAAGTGCGTTGGTCCGACAAGACTCGCACCACACTCTACACATCGGTTTATGAGGTGCTGCATGCCGCCGGTGGTAGAGGAAGATGGGGTAGTATCGTACTTGAACGTCTCCTGGAAGGTGGAGGTCACAAACCTTGAACATGAGGAGCAGGAAAAAATACGGAGAACAAATTTAATAGGGCTTTAGATATGAAGCTTGTACTAAATGATGATATTGTAAATATCTTAGTGGCGTCGCATAATTTTATAACTTTACCATTGTCTACGTGGTAAGTAATTAGAATATCTACTCAAGTTAATTGATTGTTCTATTTTCATTTAATAACAATTTGCCATGATAGGGGCCTTCGAGCGGTAAGTTAAGTTCGCGTGGTGGTAGGGTACTTTCTAGTACTCGGCTGGCTAGCTACCACCCTCAAGTTGAAAATCTGCCGCCAAGCATCTAGCGGTGTGTTCCGGCAGCCTCACTTGAGAGCCAGTTCCATTTCAGGCTAGGTGTGCTTTACCATCTTCGACCACACCGTCACTTAACATCGGGTGAGCTGTGGACAAACAACTAGCCAGCCAAAAAATAAAAAAAGTTGGCTGGTTATTCAGTCTGTATGAAATAACTGGCTTATTAAAATTACCATGTAGACTTGCCCGTGATCACTTTGATAAAGACGGTCTCGCTTTCTTTAATTTTCATCCTTCGTCAAAAAGTACCTGGAACAACAAAAGAAAAAAGTTAACGCAAGAAATAATAAAGCACCATTTATTATTTTTAAGTTGTAAGACAAAACGAGAGGCTTGTTAGCACGCTCACTTTGATACTTTCAATGGTTAGTTTCAACAGTTCTGTAATTTCGCTAACTACAGCTGTTTAAACCCGAATATTTACACACTACTGTTTGGCGGCAGAATATATCGTACCACGCTGGTAGCCTCGTTGACCTCTTGCTATTAAGAAGATCTATCACCAAGTTAAACAAAAGGTAAAAGTTGTGTACCAAGTTACACTAATTAAACATCAACAATAGGTTTGTCATTCTTATTCATAGCAAAGAAGTTGAAAACAAAGTAAAAGTGTAACAAGTCTCATCATTGCCTTCACAGATTTGTAATGTCAGACGTACAAGACACAAAATGCATTAAAGGCCGTGCATACCTCCGCTACTTGTGCAACTGCAACATCGGGCCCATAGCTCAAACAAGCAAGATGCGGCGTTTAGGTGTAAGCGCACAAGCGGCTAATGAAAATCCAGATGCGCTGCTTATGTTCAGTTCAAATCCAGATGCATCTTGATTTTATTTTTGCTCTTTTTTTATTTTATTTTTTTATGGTTGACATACTAGGTGTTTGACCACAGCTCACCTGATGTTAAGTGACGGTGTGGTCGAAGATGGTAAAGCTCTCCTAGCCTGGAATGGTACTGGCTCTGAATTGAGGCTGCCGGAACACACCGTTAGATGCTTGGCGGCAGATTTTCAACTTGAGGGTGGTAGCTAGCCAGCCGAGTACTAGAAAGTTCCCTACCACCATGCTATGGTTTCCTTCACCGGCAGATCAAGCTCATTGTTGGGTTTGAACCCACGCCCTTCGGCATGCGAACCGACCGCGCTAACCACTGAGCTATCGTCGTTACTTTTTTACAGTAGGTATACGTAATACAAGCATCCAAAGAAAATTATTTTATGGCTTTCCTGGATTTCCTTTAATGCAAGTCACGACATAAAATCTAATCTCGGTAAACAAAGCCTGATTATTTAAATCAGAACCAAAACGTGGCATTATTATGCATCAATTTGCGGTGCTACATTTTCTAAAACAAATCACCGTTGTCGTTCTTATCGTCTGTAGGTTTGCAGTCGCAAGTTTTGTTTACGTATGACGGACACTTCTAAATGCGGTGGTGCGGCGTCGCTTATAATTATCCTGACTGCGACATGCGAGGATGTTTGGATCAGCGAGACAGGGTAATGGATGAGTAATGCTATCTCCGCTGAAATAATATAGGAAGTCAAGGAAGAAATGTTGGTTGTGTTTTTGTGTATATAAACAAATTTATCTGACTCGAATCGTGAATAACAAATCTGTACTATAGTTTCACGAAACATTGTATTATGCATTTTACTATGGAAACTGACATCATCATCAGCCATAGGACGTCCACTGCTGGACATAGGCCTCCTCCTGGGGGGTTTTGCCAATACTTGCCACGCTTGGCAAGCGGATTGGCGAGCGCAGTTAGGTGTGATTGTTCAAGGAAGACAGAGGGTGGGGTACCATTCTTACGCCGGCACCACCACGGCACATCATGGAAACTGACATATCCTGAACACATTTTTGTTTTACTTATGCGGGAATACTTTGCGAAGCAAGACACGCGTGTTGTACTAAGCTTTGTCTCCATGAAGAAGGCCACCGGATGTGGACGGAACTATAATCGGAGACCGATATAATTAATCGTGAGTGATCCCGTATAACTAAAACAAATAGTATTATCTATCATCATCACCATCAACTTCAGCCTATCTTAAAACAAACATCACACACATAGGCCTCTTCTAATTTCGTTCGATAAGATAAATAGATAGATAGAAACTTTTTATTGTGCACACCAAATATAGAAAATAAAAGAATTATATCAGCTAGTGCCACAAATGGTGGCCTTATCGCTAAAAGCGATCTATTCCAGGCAGCCAAGAATGGAAAACAGTTAACAGGAGATAAGAGATTTTTATAATTAAAGTATCTGTAAAACTTCATCATCATCGTCAACAACAACAACCTTGTATCGTCCACTGCTGGACATAGGTCTCTCCCAGGACACGCCACTCATCCCGATCTTTAGCTTTTCGCTTCCAGTCACTGCCAGCTGTCTTATGTATATCGTCACTCCATCTAATCACAGGGCGTCCTACACTAGGTTTTCGCATACCGGCCTGGTAAAAGTTATTCCGTGATTAATAAACATTTTAGTCAAATTGCATAAACATAACTTTAGTAGATTATATGCGAAATATTATTTAATTTCGCGTCTAAATATGTGGTATTTTTATGTTAAGCACAAAATTAACATTATTTTTGATAAAGATAAATTGAAAGGTTCGGTTCAAAGAAGATATAAAACATAACACCCAAACTACACTCATAAAAAGCTTGTCACACGACAAGCGGACACATAAAAAGGCATAATGTTACGAACATAAATTCAACTCGCATAAAATATTAACAGAATCTTCATAAATCCAAAATACGTCTCGATGTTCAATTCAAGAGTTTATATGAACGTGATGTGAACAGTTTATGGTACAACATCAAAATCTCAAAGAAAGGCATAAACCTGAGCAGAAAATGATCACAGAGTTAATTTCCCTTCACATTCTTAGTAATAACTCATAATCTATGACCCGTATTAATGTAACGAAGTTCGAAGTTTTAACTTCAAAATTTTGAGATTGAAGCAGAGTTTCAAAAGTACTGCAAGTATGGTAAACTCGTGTTGGCTTTGAGTTGAAAAGTTGTCAACTTGAGAGTTCAACTCGACAGCAATCTTTTAAGTTTATATTATTCTTGGTTTTCATATTTATGTACATGTTTGCATGTACCTACTTTACTTTTAATACGATTTTATTAGCTTCACTTGTAACTAACAAGATAGACAAGAGGCGGCCTTATCGCTAAGAGCGATCTTTTCCAGGCAATCAAGAATAGAAAATACGATATATCTTAAGAACAGACAGGAGTAACACTATGAAGTTTTTTATTTTTACTATAACATACTATATATTACTAGCTGTTACCCGCCCGCTTCGCTGGGTTGTACCATCAATGTAGGTAAGTAAGTATATCAAGAAAAAAAATTAGATCACGCCCTATTTTACCTTGTTTAGTAAAATACGCGGAAACAGTCTTTATTTCTTACCAAAAGTAAAGATGTATCTAATGAATTTTTATCTCTTACTAGAGAAATTATTGATTTCAATCAAATTTTCATCCCCTTTTTAACCTTCTCGAAGACTTATTTTTGGAAAAAAGAGTAGCCTACGTCCTTCTCCAAGATCTCGTCTATTTCTATACCAAAACTCATCAAAATTGGTTCAGCGGTTTAGCGGTTTCATACCGGAAAATATTAGGTTCCCAAACATTAACATATTTCTTTCCGAGGAATACAGAATTATTAATTTTTCGTACAATCTGCGAACTGAACAAACATTTTTTTGTTAAATTCCACGCGAAGTCAGACAGATAGTAGTTACATAAAAATAAATGATATAGGTTCGAGACGCTGTGTTAAATAAGATATTTTAGGCAATAATATTTTTGGCTAAACGCCATGCCGAAATTTATGCATTATAAGCGAACTCTTTGGGATCAATACAGCCTTTAATAGTAGATTAGTAGCCAAGGGCTGTAAGGCATCAATTGCAGCCCGAGATATTTAGGCGCACGATCGCAGCGAGGGCGCCTATAGTTCGAGGGTGCCATTGATGCTTACACCCGAGCTAACTACTCTGCTTTACATCTCGATTGTGAGGTAAGTAGAAAAAAACCGGCATTACAAGAATAATTAGAACTTTCGGGCAAAATATTGTTAATTGCTGCTTCAGCTTCCATTTTCATTGAATCGGGAGTGCAGCTTATATCTTCATCACTTGCAGAACTCATGTTTTTTCCTAATTAGCACGTAATTATAAAAAAATCCCAAAAACAAACAATATTTAAAGTAAAAGTTTTCTATTCCCGCCTTTTTCATCGTTTTCTAAATTATTTTTTTCAAAAACGAAATTGAGCTTCGCCGTTCGATATTTAAAATTGATGACTATTATACTCATACGAAGACAAGGCTGAATAGCGAAGCGACCTCTTTTGTCATTGGGCTGAATGCATGATGTCTATTGCCAGTATGATGGTTAGATGTACGCGAACTTTTTTAAAGAGTGAAGTTTTTTTTTAAAATTACTTACCGCTCTAGGGCTTTTCTAGCTACATTATTACCCTAGAGCGCTAATTGGTCATCTACAAGCCCCATTTGGGGGTAATAAGGACCTACGTACCGAATATGAGAGATGTAAAGGTACATTAATAACCGCTGGAATAGACGTGTTCTAGAGTTGAGACTGCGTCGTAACGTAAAGTAGGGCACCTGGCGGTAGTTAGAGGCGAAAAGTTGAGTGGCGTGTCGTGGGAGAGACCTATGACCAGCAGTGGACTAGTCGATACTATCAGTAGTCTTTAGTACTTTCTAAATTTACAGAACATTTCACCATTACCGGAATTGACAGCATGATTCAAAACTTAAACTTTTATTGGAATTTGAAAAAATAATATTCTGACAGTATTTTATTCAAATACGGTCTCCTTTTCTCCCGAATGAAGAAAGCTAACGTAAACGGAACCCACGAAGCGAAATACAACCCTTTTTTTATTGTTGCCAAGCTAGATTTTTGACCACCGGATGTTAAGTTACGGAGAGGTCGAAACTGGTAAAGCACACCTAGCTTGGAATGGAATTGGCCCTCAAGTGAATCTGCCGGAACAGATCGTTAGGAGCTTGTCGGCAGATTTTCAACTTGAGGGTGGTAGCTAGCCAGCCAAATACTAGAAAATACCTTACCTCTATCCTATGGTTTCCTCATAATGTTTTCCTTCACCGGCAACTCAAGCTCACATTGTTGGGATTTGAGCCCACGCCATTCGGCGTGTGAACCACCGACCAACCACTGAGGTATTATCGCGAAAACGCGATCAGAGGTTCTCAAACTCATTTCATCTCTTGCCCCCTTTGCAAATTAATTATTACTTTACAACATCTTAAAAACTACAAAACTTGATTGCACACTAAAGCTATGTTAAATACTTTTAGTTTTTATACTATCAAACATGGCAGAAATATGAACTAAATAAAAAATGTTGTTTAGTAGTTTTAATTTCAGTGAATTTTAAAATATGAATTAACAAATCAGTCATCGCGCCCCTAAACCACTTCAACACCCCTAATTTTTTCTAGGCCACTTCTTGGCCTTCAGCGCCTACAAAGGCGCGTCAGCGCCCACTTCGAGAAAGACTGCCCTAAACAAAGAATAGGTATGGGCTAATGGGTAAGTACGAGTAAATAGATACGGCGCTTACTCCGTCTATGTCAAGGAGATATTGGGGTTATTGAATTGAGACGTAAATCTAATTTTGTAGCACTTGGTCGGTAATAAAACATGAAATGCGGCGTCGAACGCAATGTAATAATCCAGGCAATGACCTGCTTAATACACGATATAAATAATATTGACGTGGATCGAAAGGCTGGAATTGGCTTTAGGATCTTCTTGTAGTTCGTGAGTTATTTCCAATCCTTCCAGTCAGTTTTTGTATTTTTTTTTTATATTTTGATAATTTTAATTTAACTATCTCGTATTTGCGGTCTACGCGATGATAGCTCAGTGGTTAGCGCGGTCGGTTCACACGCCGAATGGCGTGGGTTTAAATCCCAATAATGAGCTCGAGCTGCCGGTAAAGGAAAACACCGCGAGGAAACCATAGCATGGCGGTAGAGTACTTTCTAAAACTCGGCTGGCTAGCTACCACACTCAAGTTGAAAATCTGTCGCCAAACACATAACAGTGTGTTCCAACATCCTCATTTGAAAGCCAGTTGCATTCCAGGCTAGGTGTGTTTACCTAGTCTGCCAAATATTATAAAAAATATTTTGAAAAAAAGTAGCTCATATCGCGTTTTGACATACAGGTTTTGCTTGGTGGTAAATATCCTTAGTTAGAGGTCGCCTAGGTATCACAGTAATACCAAATACTTAACTGCTAAGTAGTAGTGTGTAAACATTACAGAAATTACAGGGCAATCCAACTATAAATAAAGCTTCCTTATGCGATGTTCCGGAAAAAAAACTTAAGACTTGGTTAATAGAAAAATGTTATTATTGCATAAAAGATTTTTTAAATGATCCTAGAATGTAAATGATATTTCATAATAATATTTCATTTTGACATATATTGTAATGTATCAACCTTGAGATTGTTTTTTCAATTTATATTATTTTATTTAGGTAATTTTTGCACGACCAAATTCACATGCCGAGACACGGCAAAATAAACGTAAACCCTATTTTTAGTGAATAAATTTCATTTCATCTCAAATTAGTGTTTTGTTACTCTTAAGTTATGGATACCGCTGCAATGGTCATGGACAGGTTACCTCTTACCATCATGAGAGCTCGTTTCGTTTTGTTCGTCTCATTACTTTAACATTAAATAGGTACAGGGATTCTGCGTTTGCTGGAGAAAAAAATATAGCTTTATGTAATTTGCCGCAAAAGCTAAACAAAGACAAGAATTGCTTCCTTGGTTTCAACCTCAGTGGTCACGCGACAAAGACTCGTTCGGTAGCAGTCGGCAATACCGCACTCGAGTTTTGGCGGGAACGCGATGAGCGTCGTGTCGCCCCATTGTATTTTTTTCTAAAACTAGTGTTTTTTGAGTTTTTATGCATAAAAATAGTGGTGTTTTATTTATGTAGTTCCGAATTACAAACACGGTGTGGGAGAATGATATAATGTGATTAACATGACTTTTCGTGTTGCTTCCAAAACACCATCCAGAAGCTTATAGTAAAGTCGCCACTGCTTAACTAAGGCATAACTTGATTTGACTGGGACCGACCGGACTTGATCAAGACTAGACTTTGACTGTAACTATAGATGATAAAGAAGCTGAAAAATGAAGACTACTCACAAAATATAGAAACATTGAAACTGGCAGAATGCACAGAGTGCGTTGCCAAGAAGAAAGAGAAAAAAAAAAACCGCACTCCAAGTCCACAGTTACCCGCTTCCATTCAGGACGCACCTTCCATCGCGTGCTTCAGAAGCAAACTAAGATCTTGGCTTCAAGATACCTTGTTCTATGACTTTGATGATTATTTAAAAATAAGAGATTATTGAATTACTAGTAAGCAATTATAATTTTTTTGTATTGACATATTAGTATATTGACTTTTTCATTATGTTGACATATTATGATTAGATATATTTATGATATGTTGAGTGTCGAGAATAGTAAGAATAGTACCCCACCCTCTCTACCCGTGGTTGCCGTAAAAGTCGGCTAAGGGAAGTAATCCGGAAGATGGGCAGCAGCGTCTTCCTTGAACAATCACACCTAACTGCGCTCGCCAACCTGCCTGCTAAGAGTGGCGAGTATTGGCACAACCCCTCCAGGAGGAGGTCTATGTCCAGCAGTGGACGTCTTATGGCTGATGATGTTATGATTTTGATATTTTTAAATATGAATGGAATAATGACCTGTAACTTTGGTGTTATCAATAAAAGATTTGTATTTATATTTGTATTTGACCTCGGTGCTGACAGCAAGCCTCCACCCACGGCAAGACAAAATTATATGATAAAAATAAGACAGGATCTGTGGTTTCCGAATCGGGAATTTAGCCATGAAAGCAGATTTATTTCGAGTATTATGAATAATCTCTTTTAGATAGATGGGATTATTCAATGATGTTTTGAAGCTGAAGTTTTGGTAGATCGTCTGGCTTACAATCTGGTGGTCCTGGGTTTGAATCCCTCGGCACACAGTTCTGTCTTTTTAATTTATGTGCTGTCGCTGACTTCAAACGGTAAAGCAAAATATCGTGATACAACCTACATGAAAAAAAGTTTTCGAAGATGTGTGATGTTTGCCAATCTGCACTTGGCCAGCGTGGTGAACTATGGCCGTACTAAACTAAATTAAAAACAAAACAAAGATTATAATATCGTCAGCCACAAAACGACGCATTATTTTTTTTAAATATCGTAGGACATTACACGGTGCCAACTGACCCCAAACTAAGCAAAGCTATGGAGATTAAGTAACTGATAAAAACTTTCTTTTTGTTTTGTAAAATATACAAACTTATCTTACTAATATTATACCTGGATGACAGAGCTTTGCTCGGATTTTCATTGCCAGAAAACACGGATAAAACGACGTTATCTAAAAATGAAACCTAGCTAGATCGATTTATCGCCCCCGAAACCCCCTGCATACTAAATTTAATGAAAATCGTTGGAGCCGTTTCCGAGATTCAGAAAATATATACATATATGTATATACAAGAAATGCTCATTTAAAGGTATTAGATAAAGGCAAAAGTTTGTGAATGTGTTTGTATGTTTGTTACTTGTTCACGTTCAAACGGCTGGACCATTTCTGTTGAAATTTGGTATGGAGGTGGCTTACTTTTTATCCCAAAAAATTAAGCTGGTAACACCAGCTAGTAATATATACAAAACACACAGAAAAAAAACGTTTGTTTATACCACAAAATGTTTGTCTGGGTGGGAATCGAACCCACGCCCTGCAGGTTTTAAAGCAAATATACTACCAATGAACCAACAGGGCTGCCAAACGCGATTGTCTTTATTCTTCCACATCTATTTGTACTACATCTGTGCAGGAAATTCATCGTTTTATCGGATCAGCTTCCTTGGAACAAGTGGCCTGATTTCTTTATTTTTGTGACGTAATATTGTAATCGTTGATTTATTTTTATGGTGTGAAAGAATTTTGTATTATGTGCCGATATTAAGTCGGGTTCCTTCTGAAACTGATAACAACAACTGTTTTAAATATTAGACACTCGGAAATAGCTAATACCCTAGATCATAGTAGTTGGCCTATATTAACCGATGCATGTGATCGCTTCACGTTGTTATACATATGTAGACAATTAGGAGAAAGTTGTTTCTGTTTCGCAAAGACCATAACAATTTATTAGCCCTATAATATTTTATACGACTTCTGCATAAAAGTGGCGGATGGCGTACTGACCCAGATTAAGTATTGGCTTTGGGAACAATAAAAAAATACACACAACGCTCTTATAAAATAAACTTAATTACGAAAAATCTCACACTCGTACTTGTAATTCGGCACTTTATGAATAAAACACCACTATTTTTATACAATCAAGACAAAAAATTGACCAGTGATGACATATGGTGCTGAAACGTGGTCTCTGACTATGTGCCTTCTTGATAAGCTCAAAGTCGCACAACGAGCTATGGAGAGGGCTATGCTCGGAGTTTCCCTACGAGATCGAATCAGAAATGAGGAGATCCGTAGACGAACTAAAGTGGCCGACATAGCCCAGCGGATTAGCAAGTTGAAGTGGCAGTGGGCAGGGCACATAGCACGCAGAACTGATGGCCGATGGGGCTGCAAAGTACTGGAGAGGAGACCACGGACCGGCAAGCGCAGCGTAGGACGTCCACCCACGAGATGGACAGACGACCTCATAAAGACCGCAGGAACGCGCTGGATGCGAGCCGCTTCCAACCGGTCTTTATGGAAGTCAATGGGGGAGGCCTATGTCCAGCAGTGGACGTCGTACGGCTGAGATGATGATGAAGACAAAAAATACAATGGGGTGACACGACTCTTTCCGCGATCCCGCCAAAACTTGCTAATTATAGCAATTTTGATGTCCTCTCATCTCAGTGACAACTTCTGGAAAATTATTCATTCAAGCCATAGTACCTAATCAAGTTAAATAAACAAATCCGTATTATAGTGTAAATAAAGATGTTATTTCTTTACAAATATTAAGTGAACATGTTGACAGATTCGCCCCACAAAAGTAGACCGTCCTAAGCAATGAAGTATCTGTACCTATGCTATGAACCTAGAAAAGACCGTAACAAAACAATGAAGTCTATGTATCTATACAAACCGAGCTAGTAATGAGATGACCGATAGGTTCTCCTGATGGTAAGAGATGACCTATGCCCATACACAGAACTTTAAGTAGCAAAACAATGTCCAGGGAATCGCTGCTTTGGCGCTCATAATTTTGAGACTTTCGATGGTTAGTCTCAACCCCAGCAATTTCGCTAGCTGCAGTACCCTTCAAACCGGAACACAGTAATGTTTATATACTGCTTGGTGGTAGAATATCTGGCACTGCGGTTTCTGGCGTTTCCCTTTAAGTAAAATGTGCATAAATACAATGTAAACAAGTTATTTTATATACGAACATACATCACAGGCTTTTAGGTGAACTATCTAACCTTATAGAGAAATAGGGCAAGAGCTGTTCTACCGTGTTAGATCGGCAGTAAATAATGGAAGTAGTCTGATAGCATTAATTGGACGGCGCGGCCAATAGTTTCGACATGGAAAAACCACAGAAAATAGAATAAATACAATGTTCGGTAGAAAATAATTGAACATTGCTTTATTATTTCAGAACAATGATATATTTAGTACGATGGAGGTCAACCATCGAAATATACAAATGTATTTTTTTACAATTACTAAATACATATTTTAATTCTTATAAAAGGTTTTATAAGTAGGTACCCAAAACAAAATCACAAATCTTTGTTTTACTTATGCGGGATTACTCACGTTTAATTATATCGGATACTTCGACTACAGTTTCGGTCACATCCGGTGGCCTTCTTCATGGAGACAAAACTGAGTACAACGCACGCGCGGCGTCTTCGTCTTGTTTCGTACTGCGGGCCGCTGCGCTGCGTGCCTCGCACGTGAAGATAGCGGTTGATGCGCGGGCGCGGGGGTGGGGGCCCTTAGTGTACCGAAATGCACCGGCGCGCTGTGGAACCCTTCTTCACCGGAGTCCTCTTGTTTTCCGCGAGCACTCTCAAGAGCTCTATGAAGATAATGTATCAAAGTCGATGGCTGATTCCACCCTTTTTTTATAGCTGTCAGACTAGGTGTTTGACCACAGCTCACCTGATGTTAAGTGACGGTGTGGTCGAGATGGTAAACACACCTAGCCTGGAATGGAACTGGCTCTCAAGTGAGGCTGCCGGAACACACAGTCAGATGCTTGGCGGCAGATTTTCAACTTGAGGGTGGTAGCTAGCCAGCCGAGTACTAGAAAGTACACTACCACCACGCTATGGTTTCCTCACGATGTTTTCCTTCACCGGCAGCTCAATCTCGTTGTTGCGGTTTGAACCCACACCGTTCGGCATGCGAACCGACCGCGCTAACCACTGAACTATCATCGCTACTAAATCCCTCCATATCTGTTAAAATTAGGATGCATACTGATATCTATGGCCTCCCGGACTTTCCGAGGTACATAAAACTTCTCACGAGCTAGCACTTTTGGCTTATCGGAACCGGATATAGTGTTATAACGCCAGGTTCCATAGTAAAATCACAAATCTTTCAAAATCTGGCGTTAAAATTATAACTGCCAGTTCCGGAGAGCAAATCCCATATGCAGTCACCGAATCCACGGTGTTTGTGTTAATCATCTAAAAGTCGGTGTAAGTTATCAAATAACTGTGTGTTCCATCATCATGTTCATTCTGCATGTTACCATCTTCTCTTGAGAGCCAGTGCCGTTCTAGGCTAGATGTGCTATTTTCACTTAACATCAGGTGAGTTGTGGCAAACAACTAGCCTGTCAGTAAAAAAAAAAGTAGGTATGTATTTGTATAAAAATAGCAAAAAAGAAATGTCTGTTGTATGGGGCCCGACTTAATTATTTTTTTTATAGTTTGTGAGTATTCGTTGTTATAGCAGCAGCAGAAATACATAATCTGTGAAAATTTCACCTGTCTAACTATCACGGTTCATGATATACAGGGTCCCGTTATACCCTTTGGGTACGAAACCCTAAAAACAATATTACGATACGAAATAACAACAACAATATAATACGAGAGCAATATGTGAAATTGCAAAAATATAATTTCTATAAATGTACATAGAAAAAGAAGCTTAATCTATAAAATTTAAAAAAATACACGAATTCACTCGGGATTTTGTAAAATTTTAACGATACCCCATACATCCAAAACTGTTTAGGCATTTAAAAGTTATGGGGGAATAAAGAAACTCACATACATACATTATAATCATCATCAGCGTATTGAAGTCCACTGCTGGACATAGACCTCTCTTACGACACGCCACTCACTCGCTTCCATCCACCGCCAGCTGTCCTAAGAGTATCGTCACTCAATCGAGTACCATTCATTAACACTGAAAACATTACGCTCCTTTTTGGGCAGTCGTGTAAAAATATACCTAAGTAGGTATAGTACTTACATATATCAAAAGAAAAGAATAACCACAAATTGATTACATGAAAAATTATATTAGACGGGTAAGAAGATACTAAGCTAGCTTTAGCTGAAGGCTTAGCCTCAGTCTAGGTTTCGTTTCAGTTTATTAAGAACAACTGTTGCCGCGACTTCGTCCTTAAATTTCACAAAAACATGCTTGTTCAGTTCGCAGAATTTACGAAAAGTTAATAATTCTGTATTCCTCGCAAAGAATACCTTAATCTTTGGTAACCTAACGTAAGTATCTTGTATGTTAATATAGGTAGTAAAATTTCATACAAATCCATTCAGCCGGTTTTCAGCATTGCCATGCTGGAAAGTAGTGCTAAGCTTTTAACCAAAGTACTCGTAGATTCCAGCATTCTGGTCACCTGAAGCGTCCTCTAAACATTTGACCAGGTCCCGATATAGATCGTGAGCGTCCGGCCCCCACGGTCCTAAAGTTTCAACCCCAAACGACACAAACAAGTACATTCTATCTAAATAACTATATTTGTGCCGTTTGAGGTTTTCGGCTTTAGATGCGGCAGCACCAGCTCGTCCACAAGTCACAGAAAGAAGAGGCGGCGCCAAGGTGTCATCCCACACCAGAGGCCGTCCCATCTTCCATGGGATAAGGGTCATACCGTCGGGTCTCTTGCCGTCGTTCCGTATCCCTCCGTTCGGTTTTAAAACTGATGGGACGCCGGCACTGAGAAAAGCCCGATGGATGACGTCGGTTAAGCTGGCGTGCCGCGATATACCCCCAGTAGTCTTACTACATGAAAGCGCGTGTTGACCGAGGCGATCTGCTGTAATATTAATTATGTGGGTCCAGAAATATACATTACATCACATATCACATCATCAGCCATCGGACGTCCACTGCTGGACATAGGCCTCCTCCTGGGGAGAGGTTTTGCTAATACTCGCCAGCTTAACAGGCGCAGTTAGGTATGATAGTTCAAGGAAGACGCTGCTGCCCATCTTCCGGATTACATCCCTTAGCCGACTCTTACGGCAACCACGGGTAGAGAAGGTGGGGTACAATGCTTACGCCAGCACCACCACGGCAAGCACCACATAATGCCTACCATTTCTATTTGTGAAATGTTTCCACACAAATCTTATAACTTGGACCACGGTCGCCTCAGCTGGTGCCGGCAACACCGTTTACTGTACGTAGTGTAAACATTTAAAAAAAAAAACAGCCCACGTGTCAGAGCCGTTTGTGTGAAAATGAACGGTTGCGTTCAGCTTTTTGTGACAAAACCGAGGTGAACGGTAACGATAGCGGTTTTTATGAATAAGGGATGACAGTAATATAGAACAAAAGTTGAATTTCGCGTAATTTAAAATTAATAAATATTGAACGACATTTCACGCAGCGCTATCGAGTTAAACTAAGCAAAGCTTGTACTATGGGAACCAGATAACTGATATTGCGTGTTTAAGATCTAGCAAAAGTTAAGCTAAATCTTAAACACGTGGCGGGCTGCATAAATGTAAACTGCGGGCTGCATGTTGAACGCGGGCCGTGCTTTTCAATATATTGGCAAAACACATGATCAATCGCGCAGCGTCCTTAGTGATAGATCCCCTTAGCAGGAGGTCGTCTAGGTAGGGACCACCGCAGTACCAGATATTCTACCGCCAAACAATAGTGCGTAAACATTACTATGTTCCGGCTTGAAGGGTACCGCAGCTAGCGAAATTACAGGGCTGTTGAGACTAACTATGGAAAGTCTCAAAGTACTGAGCGTCAAAGCAGCAATGCCTTAGACTTATGCTACCAGTGTCTCACGGTTTTACCCGCTATCATCTGAGAACCGAATCTAACCTGACTTTTTTTCTAAACTAATCAGTCTTTTTATGAGCATGTGCTTGGTGTTTGACCACTGCTCGTGATAGTGTGTTGAGGAATGGTGAGTACGCCTAGCATGGAATGGAACTAAATAAATAAAGTATCGTAGGACATTACACACAGCGCCATCTGATCCCAAACTAAGAAAAGCTTGTACTATGGAAGTCAGATAACAGATAGAATACTTAAATACTTTCAGTATATTATTCAGTCCGATAGTCTCCTAAGACACGCCATTCAACACGATCTTCGGCTTTTCGCTTCCATCCACCGCCAGCTGTCCTACGTATCTCGTCACTTCATCAAGTATCAGGGCATCCTACGCTACGTTTGCCAATTCACGTTCTCCACTCTAGAAAACTTAAATACATTAAAAAAAAAAAATACATACAGACATTTATCATCACAAATGTTTGTTCTGATGGGAATCGAACCCACGCCCTACAGCTCTTACAGGAGATATACTACCTATGAGCCAACAGAGCTGTCACTAGGCGCAGAGTGGAACGTTATCCCTTGAGCATGTCGGTGACGCGAAACCATAAGTTTTAACCTTACTTAAAAATCTCAAAACGCAGCCAAAGAAGGTTGATCCAAAAAATTAATTAGTAAATGTGTACAACATATAATTTTTATTTTTTATTACACAATAGTTTAATTGGCTGATGATGTGTGATGTGATGCCAAACATTTTAGAATTGTGGGTAATGCAGCGGTCTTCGCTAGCAGCTCAATAATGGACTTCCAGACCTGAAAAGGGCTCGGATACAACGGGTTGGTATGAAAGTAATTTAACGACAGAGAATATATACGTGTATACGTCCAGTACGAGCTTTTGTTACTTTGCTGCGAAGGTCGTTGTCCGAAACTGTTAAAATTTTTGTTACACTTTTGACAGACACGTCAAACAAGCTGTAAAGAATGTCAGTCATAAAAATTGATAGTACCCGGATGACCGAGCTTTGCCTGATTTTTCATTCTCTGAAAACACGGATAAAACGTTTTCTAAAAATGAAACCTAGCTAGATCGATTTATTGCCCCCGAAACCTCCGCATACTAAATTTCATGAAAATCGTTGGAGCCGTTTCCGAGATTCAGATATCTATATATATACATATATACATGAATTGCTCGTTTAAAGGTACTAGATAGATTATAAGAGATTATTTTTAAGAGCGATTACGATTACTTATCTCTTATGATGAAACGATTGTAGTAACCCCCTAACCTCTTTGCGGCAATGTAAACTCCTAAACGACGCTGCTCCGAAAATATCCATCCATTGTTTGGGAAAATCCCATTAAAATTGATGAATCGAGGCCGTGGGATGTTTTCAATGAGGCGGTATGAATTTATTATCTCTCCACCGACAGATCTTGTAGAATTAGCTATTAGCTAGCTAGAATTAAAATTGTAACTTAATGATTGAGTAACAAAAATTATATGTTAAAGTAAATTAGGTTCTACTGACGGAATTTCTGAGAAACTACCGGTGTTGCTCGAGTGTGACTTCTCAGAAATTCTTTCATGCCGTCCGTTGTTACTCAGAAGATGTTTAATACACACTTGAAAGGTCGATCGGTATCAGCGATGCTTTTGGTATTAACAAAGAACTAAAGAGATTGCTTACTATAGAGGATATATATACTTGTGATCATATCATCAGCCATAGGACGTCCACTGCTGGACATAGGCCTCCTCCTGGGGAGGTTTTGCAAATACTCGCCATGCTTGGCAGGCGGGTTGGCGAACGCAGTTAGGTGTGATTGTTTAATGAAGACGCTGCTGCCCATCTTCCGGATTACATCCCTTAGCCGACACTTACGGCAACCACGGGTAGAGAAGGTGGGGTACAATTCTTACGCCGGCACCACCACGGCAACCACTTCTGATAATTTTTATTTTAATTAGTGTTCTATTTAGTTTGTTGCAAAACATCGAGCTGAACGGACGTCTTGCCAACCTCGGTCCGACTTTACCACGTTCCAAAAGTAATCCTTTCGAATTTGATCTGTGTGTAAATATATATTGTAAACCGATTCGTTATGACAAAATTATATTATATTTTATATTATTTTTGAATTTCCTACGATGGACGGAGATGCGAAAAATAACCAACCTAACCTACGCTGTTTTTATATAATATCTATTAATTGAGCCGATGACATTTTACCATAGAGTATAATTATAGAGACGCCATCTAAAATATCTCACCACTGGAGAACCTTTATAAGCGAGCGCACACTAGTACCGCCTCTTTCTATTTTTCGGCGCCGAGCTATACACAATTACACATAGATCCTTTCTCTGATTTAGTTGTAACTAACTTGCTAATGTTTGCTTCGTGCATGATTGTGCATATTGTTTTTTTTTGCTAGTATTTTTTTTTTCATTATAATTCTATTCGTTCTTTTCAGTAAAATATTTAAGGATCTGCTAAAATTATGTCTATTCATATTTAAATGAGAATATTATTTAAATTTTACCGAGTACGAAAGGTGAATTACACATTGAACCAGTCGATGATGTCTACGTCTGTAGCAATTTATTTTCTTGAGTTTAATCATCTAGAAACCTTGATAAGTACACATATTTGTAATGTAAGTGCTTTGAATCTTCTCATTATATAAATTTGAAATTTGTATTTACGTTTTAAAGGAGCTAGGAATTTCTTTTGACGTAAAAATCACAGCATACCTGAGGTGTTTGGATTTAATCAAGCCCTATGAAACCTAGACATATTTCTGCTCATTGCTTTGGATTAGTTTTAACAATAGTTCATTTGCTGTAATAATATGAGGGTAAATTAGTTTCAGCTCGTCAAATTGCTCCCGTCGGGGTTACACAAAAGACATTTATGCAAAGCGTCAACCCTCTCGCATAAATACTAATAAAGCAAGAAAAATGGCTTCTGTCAGCATTAAAACAGTCTAAAAGCGTTGGAAATACTAAAGTATAGTATGTCGCACTCGTAAATATACGGAGTGAAATACGTCCCACAATGACATGACGAAAAAGTAACAAACTAGCGAGAAAAATACACGCTATCGGGCGAATATGAATTATTAAGGGTTTATCATGTAGGTTTTTGCGTGGTGGTAGAGTACTTTCTAGTATTCGGCTGGCTAGCTACCACCCTCAAGTTGAAAATCTGCCGCCAAGCATCTAACGGTGTGTTCCGGCAGCCTCACTTGAGAGCCAGTTCCATTCCGGGCTAGGTGTGCTTTACCATCTTCGACCACACCGTCACTTAACATCAGGTGAGTTGTGGTCAAACACCATGCCTGTCAGCTATAAAAAAAGTAATACAGAAAAATACAATTTTTATCTCTGACAGTATGCCCGTCGAAGGGTAACTTTCTAAATATAAAAATATGGAGATGATAGCAGCTCTCTTCTGATGGTAAGAGATAACGTCTGTCCATGACCATTGCAGCGATACTCAGGACAATGAGTGACAAAACAAAGCCCAGAAGATCGCTGCTTTGCCGCTAATTACTTTGAGAATTTCGATGGTTAGTCTCAACAGCCCTGTAATTACGCTAGCTGCAGTACCCTTCAAACCGAAACCAAAATAAGTAGAAAATCTATAAGAAAAACATCTTCATGTTAAATAGGTCACACAAATGGGAAGAGGCGGTGCGGTGGGGGCAGAGGACACTTGCCGGCGATCACTACATGAGTGCCGGCAAGTAGACGGAGTTAGCACGTGAATGCCATTGTTTTCTGTTGTGTAGGTAGGTAAGGTGTTCATGTTCAAATTTAATAGTTTAGTGTATTTTTTAATAAAAAGTAAAACGTCACAGAAGTTTAGGTGTGTCTTATAGATTTGATGTTAGCGAAGCTACGAACAAAAAGATCGATCAAAGATTTGTTCGTAGATACGATGTCGACATCCCTGCACGCGCCTCGCGCTAAACCTGCGGGAATCAACGTTAGTAAGGAAGATGCTCCATTTGGGAAGCAAGCCTCAAAAATCTTTCCTAGATCAAGAGGAAACGACCGAGGTAACTGACAGTTAAAAAAAACCCAAATATACATATATGCCTGTGCAGTATTTTTTTTTTACATTTTATTATATTTACAAAGACTCTGCTGACTAGCTACCTCCCTCAAGTTGAAAATCTGCCGCCAATTACTAACGGTGTGTTCCAGCAGCCTCACTTCAGAGCCAGTTCCTTTCCAGGCTAGGTGTGCTTTACCATCTTCGACCATACCGTCACTTAACATCAGGTGAGCTGTGGTCAAACACCTAGCCTGTCAGCCATAAAAAAAAAAAATGTAATGTAGTTATCTTCTATAAATATATATAACTCAAAGGTGACTGACTGACTGACTGACTGACTGACTGACATAGTGATATATAAACGCACAGCCCAAACCACTGGACGGATCGGGCTGAAATTTGGCATGCAGGTAGATGTTATGACGTAGGCATCCGCTAAGAAAGGATTTTGATTAATTCTACCCCCAAGGGGATAAAATAGGGGATGAAAGTTTGTATGAAACTTTGTCAATTTTAAACCGATCGGGCTGAGACTTTGCATGCATAAAGCTACTATGACGTAGGCATCTAGCGCGGGTGAAACCGCGGGGCACAGCTAGTTTAATAATAAAATACATATTATATATTACTCGTACTACGGAAATTGACGTGGTTTTGACACATTTATGTTTTACTTTTGCTTTTTACTTGTACTCTGCTTTGTCTACATGATGAAGGCCACCGGATGTTATTTTTATTACTAACTGGCTTGCGTTTGACTGAAGATGCGGTATACGGTGGAGCACGGTCGACTAGAAGAAACCGATTCACTCGCGACTTGACGGCACACTTGAAGGCATGTGGCCGAAACTATAGTCGAAGTATATATCAGATATAATAAAAACGCAAGTAATCTCGCATAAGTAAAACAAAAATTGTATCTATATATAAAAATCAGCGACAACAATATTGTAAACCATTTTGCAAAATTAGTTTCGATTCGACAGAAAAACATAGGTTTGAAAAGCGCTAACAACAATCCCAGACACTCACTTTGATCACTCTACGGCTTTTTATTTTTCATTTCTCAAACCACCAATCACAAGTTCGTTATTCACTTCAAACGTCGCCCCAAAAGAAAACAAATACCACAGTTATGACCCCTATATTTTTATGGGTATTCATGGCTTCGATTTGTCGCATTCACAAATCTTTTGCCCCATAGCTATTGGGTTACACAGCTTTATGAAAAAAGGATCCTTTTATATCACAAGGATATTCCATTTGTAAAGTGCGGCGATACGAGATCAAAGAAACTAATTCAATATACACGCCATGAATTGTTTTGATTGAATTTATTTAATTTAGAATACTTACGAATTTACGTAGGTAGTATATTCGATTATATCAGTTGGCCGTGGTGGTGCCGGCGTAAGAATAGTACCCCGCCCCTTTCTACCCGTGGTTGCCGTAATAGTCTGCTGAGGGATGTAATCCGGAAGGTGCGCAGCAGCGTCTTCCTTGAACAATCACACCTAATGACTTTGTTTGTTACTTAAAGTTCTGTAAATCGTTTGGTCATGGCCGTGACTTATCTCTTACCATCACGAAAATATCTCGTTCATATCATTACTTTTACATAGAAATCTGTACCTGTTTTGTAGTTTAGTGCTTCATTTTTGGCCAAACATCTGTAAATGGAATACTTTCCATCTTAAGGTTGCCTGGAAGAGATCGCTTTTAGCGATAATGTTACAATGGTTTTAAGTATTTATTCTCCATTGTACTGTATTTAAAAAAAAAAAAAATTACATGATACCAACTGTACCATCATCACCCATTAATGAGTGTTCTATTGTACCAGATATATGTAGTCTTTTGTGTAAACAATAATGAGTTTCTTAATGCGTACAGCTCATGGATGGAACTCATTGCCGGCTTCTTTGTTTTTTTTTTTTTGGGTGTTTTTAAGGCTGGAGTGGATAGATTTCTTCTAGATCAACGACCACCATCCACGGCCGTACCATCGCTTTCCATCAGGCGAGTTGATCACCAAACGTAGATCTATCAATTCATATTATTTATTAAAACAAAGTAGTCCGCCGCATTCTGTCTGTATGCGATAAACTTAAAAACTATTGAACGGATTATCATACGAGTTTCACGACTATATGTATAGTGATTCATGAGGATGTTTTAGGTGTATAATTTGTCAAGGTTTTCGGTAAATTGGTTGAAATATGATGATAATAGTTGGAAGTGTCGGAAAAGTCAAGCCACCTGGGAGCTTTCATCGAAAACGCTGCCTAACCACTTCGAGATATAACAAAACAATGCATGGTGGGATATTCCTCTTTTATTGATTTACAAAAAAGTCTGTGGTAAAAAATAGTTTATTATACCCTTTTTAGACTTAGATCTTTTAAACTACGCAACGGATTTTAATGCGGTTTCCGTCGATAGACAGAGTGATTCAAGAGGAAGGTATATACTCGTATGTATATACTCGTATGTATATATTTTTATGTGTATATTATTATGGTGGCATATATGTATATGTGTAATATTATTATGTGTATTTTGTTTTACTTACAAGGGCTCCGGAAGACCAGCGCTGGTCATACCACTTAGCATGACCAGTATTATGCTCAGGTGAGCCACTATTTTATAAGTGTCTGTTTGTTTGATTTTGTGTTACAAAATAAAATTAATTTGTTTCTTTTACATTTTAATTAAAACTAACAAAAAGCTGAGCTTCGTGAGGGCTCGCGTAGTTTTTTTAACGGGTAATAATATTTTTTAACAGTTGTTATTAATTTTACAACCCGATTACAATCTATTTAGAGGTGTCATTAAATAGATTAACTACGATGTATTTGAGTATTAAGTTTAGTTCTGTTGCACCGATGTTCATTCTTTGTTTTTCTAACAGGTGGCGTTAGTAGTACAATAACTTTCTATCCAATGAATAGAAAATTGTTAATGTTCATTTTTTCAATGGTTATAATTTTTTTTATTTTTTTTGACCGATAACACATCTAGATATATAGTTAAATTACTATGTTAAAGCAAAAATCTATAGGCGTGATAGTTTTTCAGTAAACTGTACCACAAAAATGCTCAGGTTGTGGGTTAGTGTTGAAAGATTGTTAACCCTAGATAATTCTACTCGAGCTACAGTCGTTGTAATATAAGTACATAAAAAACCTAATTGCATGGCTTTGGGTTATTTACGCGGCATCCTCGACTTGCATGAATCACACTTCGTACAAACCCGCGTGATTCAATCCAATTTGCAGCGTAGCTCTATGTTTTGAATAGCGGCGTCGAATTTATGGAAATGTACCAATTACCGACTTGCAATGAAATGGAATCCAGTCACATACAACGTGAACTTAAAAAAGTGCGCAAAAAATTCGAACATTGAACAAGTTTTATAGAGATTTTTTTTTTAAATTATTGACTAGCTTGGTGTTTGACCACATCTTATCTGATAAAGTGACGGTGTGGTCGAAGTTGGTAAAGCACACCTAGCCTGGAATGGTACTGGCTCTAAAATGAGGCCAGTAATAGCTCAGTGGTTAGCGTGGTCGGTTCAAATAACAATAAACTAGAGCTGCCGGTGAAGGAAAACATCATGAGGTACCATAGCGTGTTGGTAGGGTAAGAGTACTTTCTAGTACTCGACTGGCTAGCTACCACCCTAAAGTTGTCATCTAACAGTGTGTTCCGGCAGCCTCAATTGACAGCCAGTTCCATTCCAGACTAGATGTGTTTCACATCTTCACAGGTGAGCTGTGTTCAAACACTAAGCCTGTCAACTATAAAAAGAAAAATCTAATTCGCAGTACAGAAAATCACGTATCAATTCTAGTCGCAGAAAATAAAATTGTCTTCTAGTAGAATATTTATGTCCAAATAGATCATCGTACTACAATATGACCTTTTTATTTATGAGGATAACAAAATAAAACAAGTTAGGCATACTGATCGAAAGTTTTAGTTCTGATCTTATCTGGTCTGTATCGAAATCAGCTATCGCCTCCATATATTGTATTTGTCAACTCGTCAACGAACGATGCTTCTGATCCGCTTGTCTGTCAGTTGACTATAATATTTGATATTTAACACTCGATTTATGCTGATTATTAGCTGCCAACGGAACGATAGCCGATAACAATTAGTCGTGGTGGTGCCGGCGTAAGAATAGTACCTCACCTCTACCCGTGGTTGCATGCACGAATTAGTATCTAGTCAAAACTAGTGTCAGAAACACTGTTTACTACATATCACTTGTTTTATGTGTAAATGTTATGATACCAACGAGACGCTCTCCTGATGGTAAAAGATAACGCCTGTCCATGACCATTGCAGTGATACACAGAGCTTTGAGTAGCATAACAAAGTCTAGGGCATCGCTGCTTTGGCGCTCATTACTTTGAGACATTCGATGGTTGGTCTCGACAGCCAGGGGGGCTCCCATACAACAAACGTAATTTTTTTGATCGTTTTTGCTCATTATTGACGGCAACAGGTAGACGCTTGAAATATTCACAGAATATTTAGTATATTCACTTAAAAAATAAATAATTAAATTAAAATAAAACATATATTTAAAACATATATTTTAAATATCTTCCGTAAAACAGACATATTTTTTTTGCCGTTTTTATAGATATTTTATAGATGGTAAGGAACTCTTCGTGCGCGAGTCCGACTCGCACTTGGCCGGTTTTTTGTTTTATGTCATAAATAAAGTGTTGTCTATTATCTACATAGGCATAGGTATTATTATTTTTTAACAATTGCGCATTTTTCTTGCCGAAGGTACGATATGTTTCCTCACGAGGTTTTCCTTCACCGTTTGAAGTACTTAGAACTTAGAAAAGACAAGTGCGTGCCGTGGGATTCGAACCCAGGAACTCAAGATTGGAAACGAGACTGTCTCCCAACAAGGCTGTGGAAGCTTTTAAATTAAAGTAATAGTCGTGAATCTCAGTGCAAATATTTGTTTTCAAGCAGACAGTTCACCAAACAAGTAGGTACTCGCGGCCGAACAGAGTCGTTCGTAAATAAGATTAAATCTCAGGCACAATTTAATGGAGCTAGCGTTATAATAGGGTCTTACTTATAAACTGTACTTATTAATGTTTTATCTCCTTCTTGCTGTCAGAAAATGTCGTGCACGTAAATGAGGAAAAGCTGATTTTAATTTGTAAGTATACACTTAACAGATGTTTCAAAGTAAAGATAAATACATTTTCAAACTCAATTTAAAAAAAAAATGTATCTAAATGAAATGTTTAACGAATTTAGAAAACTTAGAACTAAATCGTCATTTATCATCAATACCTAAAATTTATTTGTACCAGTCAATAGTAATAAAGATTGCATGGTGGTAGGGTTTCTAGTACTCGGCTGGCTAGCTACCACCCTCAAGTTGAAAATCTGCCGCCAAGCATCTAACGGTGTGTTCCGGCAGTACAAACACCTAGCCTGTCAGGAAAAAAAGGTCGCAGGACATTTCACACAGCGCCATCTAGCCCTAAACTAAGCAAAGCTTGTACTATCATCTTCATCATCATCATCTCAGCCGCAGGACGTCCACTGCTGGACATAGGCCTCCCCCATTGACTTCCATAAAGACCGGTTGGAAGCGGCTCGCATCCAGCGCGTTCCTGCGGTCTTTATGAGGTCGTCTGTGCACCTTGTGGGTGGACTTCCTACGCTGCGCTTGCCGGTCCGTAGACTCCACTCCAGAACTTTGCACCCTCATCGGCCATCAGTTCTGCGTGCTATGTGCCCTGCCCACTGCCACTTCAACTTGCTAATCCGTTGGGCTATGTCGGCTACTTTAGTTCGTCTACGGATCTCCTCATAAACTGAAGCTTGTACTATAGGTAACATATGACTGATAGAAATATTTTGTTGTACAATAGATATACTTATAAAGAGAACCAGTTCCATTCCAGGCTAGGTGTGGAAGCAAGCTCAGCGTAGGGTATTCACCCAATAGGTGGACAGACGACCTCATAAAGACTGCAGGAACGCGCTGGATGCGAGCCTGTGCGTGTGTGTCTGTCTATGGCATCGTGGCTCTCAAACGGATGGATCGATTTCGATGCGGTTTTTTTCATTTAAAAGCCAGTTTCCTTGCGGTGGTTCTTAGCTATGTTTAGTTAATTGGGTAGGGGGGTTTTTTTATTTTTTATTTAATTACTTGTAGTAGATAAAAATGTAAACTACATTCAGGCTCAGACCTCTGATGTCGTCCACCGTACATTTGCAATTTTTTTCGTAAAAGTAGTAACATATCAGTACGATCAACTCGATAGAAATTCAAATCAAACATGACACAAAAAAAAATAGGTTTCTCGACCTGTTATGAGTTTCGATTGTGAAAAGATTCCAATGGTATATCAATAGATGATTCTAGTTATTTTCTTTTAGTTAGTTAGATTCGAGTTCAGTAACAAAGATGTACAACCGTCGGAATATAGGGCTTTTAGCGGTTATTAATTAGCAGCTTCATCCGATATCTCGGGCCATATCCCACGAAACATTCATCACAATGTTGCGAGCGTTTCTAAGACTAATTACGTTGAGTGATTTACTCGCTGCACCCAAAAATACCGACTTTACCTCTTTATTAGATTAAAAATTTGCCGACAGTTGGTTACACTGACGAGCTAATTATAGAAGGCATTATTATTTAAATTAACAAGCCGATAAGTTTAAAAAATTCATAACCCGACGGCAAATAAAATAGCTATAATTAAAGGCAAAAAACTCTTTAAACCAATTTATTACTCCTAATGTTTAAACATATGACTTTAATATATTTTAGTAATCCTCTTTTAATTTCCTTTAAGATACTCTACTTGATAGGATTGGTTATTAAAAAAAAATAAAGTATGTATTACTATTTCGCGACAAAAATCCGACATTTTTTTTTTTCAAACACCATTCAAGAACTTTTGGGTTATTGAGACCAAATCTAACGACACCTTAATTGTCGTAAAATTGCTCGTTTACATAATAATTTAAAATAAATTTACATAGTATATAAAAAATAAAAACAAGTGAGTGTGTGTGAGTATATGTGTGAATGTACATACATATGTGTCGTATCTGTATGAGGGTAAGTATGACAAATGTGTTTAGTGAAAATTAAACGTGAGTAAATAGGTAAAACAAAGGTATAGCATAGGTAAAACAAAAAGTATTTTTATCATTGCTCTATCCTAAAAAATAGTACTTGCTTCGTGACAGCTAAGGAACAAAACAAACAAGAACATCAAGAAGATAAGAATGCCTCCCACAACATCGGGAGAGTTATTTTACACCTATATTGTGTAGGAAGATATCAATCAACCCACGCAAAAAGATTTTACTTAAAACAAAGCCACAAAGACAAGAAAACTTCAAACGCGATATTAAACCGAGACGGACAGAAAATATCGAATTACGTGACACTTTCCTTCAATACGATAAAAGGCGTCAAATAGCACAAAAGACTTCAATATAGGTTAATGGAACAAAAAAGTGACAATACCGACAGTGACACTCCTGTCTAGTGTCTCGGGGTCTCGACTCAAGTGTCTGAGAGAGATGTCCCGATAAAAGACACTTGTGAAGAACACTCGAAAGGGACTGACAATTCATAATGCGGTGTGATGGAGTAGACACCTTATGAGTGGGGAAGGTTCAAGTAAGATGAGGAAGAAAAACCATAAGTAGAGAGGTGTTAAGGAACGATATATCTAACGGGGTGAAAATTTAACACTTGCTTAGTTTCGAGCTGGATAAAGTAAAGAAAATTATTTACTGAGGCATTAATAAAGAATAATTATTATATATAAAAATTTCGTGTCACGTTGTTTGTCCGCGATTAACTCCTCAACTACTGAACCGATTTTAACCAAATCTTGCACACTGTGTGCAATTTGATCCAACTTGAGAGATAGGATAGGTTTATATTAGGTTTAGGTTTATAATCGCAATAATATTATTTTTTGCAAATTGTTTGTTATACGACAAAGAGGTGTAATTATCTATGAGTTTCATAAAATTCTAATAGATGGCGGTGTAAGGAATTGATTAACCGGATTGAGTATGTATCCATTACGAGTAGTTCCAAAAGGCCGACGAGCGTTATTTCTTTCCATTAGAAGAGCGTTTCGTTCGTATATTACTTTTACTATAATAAAAAAACGCGGACGAGTGCAAGTCACATTCCCCCACCGAGGGTTCCGTACAAGCTAGTAGGTATGATAAATACTTGCTCATATTCCTTGTATAAAGACCAACTTTTTGTGATTAAATTAAAAATGTACATGTACACACATGTTTTTCCCTTTATTTATTTTTTATATTGTTGACAGGCTAGGTGTTTGACCTCAGCTCACTTGATCTTAAGTGACGGTGTGGTCGAAGATGGTAAAGCAAACCTAGCCTGGAATTGTATTGGCTCTCAAATGAGGCTGCCGGAACACACCGTTAGATGCTTGGCGGCAGATTTTTCAACTTTGAGGGTGGTAGCTAGCCAGCCGAGTACTACAAAGTACTCTACCACCATATGTATACCAGCTATGGTTTCCTCACGATGTTTTCCTTCACCGGCAGCTCAAGCTTATTGTTGGGGTTTGAACCCACGCCCTTCGGCATGCGAACCGACCTCGCTAACTATCATCGCTACAAAACGCTTATATTATATACGCTTTGTGTGTACTATAAGACGATGCTTTTTGCCGAATATAATAGGTAGTTCTAGGTCAACGGGAATTACCCTATAGGTTTTGATTCCCTTGTGAGTGTCGAAATATGCGGTTTTATACGACATAAACAGCTGTAACTTTTTTTGATGATAACTGAGAAATATGATTTTTTCGCAGCTGCAAGGGACTACAGATCTACGTACATAGTTTTAATTTCAACTCGATACCTCCACACATTCTCGAGATAGAAAGAAGGTCTTGACAGGCGGACAGACACAACAAAGTGATCCTATAAGGGTTCCGTTTTTTCCTCTTGAGGTACGGAACCCTAAAAATAATACTATTAATTTAATCCTAGCTCCATCAACGTTCTAATTTAATCAATGACACGGTCCCGAATGAAATTACTTTAAAAATTATTGTCAAAAAATTTATTAAAATATTCAATTCCAATAACTAGCGATTGCTTGAGATTGTATTAATCTAATTTATCAAAATGTAACTTAATTAATCCAAGACGAGTGTCATTTACAACTAGATTGTCTGAAGTAGTTCCCGTTTTAAGTATCGTATTGTAAGGTATCTAATTTAATCCGTAGGCCAAGATACCAGAGGACAAATACATTACCTCCGTGACCTTTCCGCGGTTACGTGGGAAGCTTCTAAATAGCGTAAGCGGTAAGTTCTAAATCTTTCAGACCGCTTACAGTTAAGGCTCGTCGTAATGGGTTAGAGATCATACGAACATGCGATGGTCGCAAAATAGCAAAACAATGTTAGTCTACCTATAAAAATAAAAATTTAATGGTGTACCTACATTGGTACGCGTATACTTGAAACGCCTGAACCGATTAAGCTGATTCTTTTTTTAAATATTCTATAAAAAGGACGAGTAGTACAGCACTGGGTATTAAATACCGCGCTAGTAATAGATATCAATTAGTCACACTAATATTATAAAGGCAGAAGTTAGTGAGTGTGTTTGTATGTTTGTTACACCTTCACGCTCAAATGGCTGGATCAATTTTGACGAAATTTGGTATGGAGGTAGCTGGCACCCTGTAACACATAGGTTACTTTTTATAGCTAGTAATAAATAATCTTTTCACATTTCACAGAGCGCCCCAAACTAATCAAGGCATGTCCTATGACAATTGATAACTAATAGAATACTCCATTGTCAGTGGCTTTAAAAATAAGTTGTTTGTGGTTATAATTGAACCTATAAACATTTTATTTATATATTTTAAAAGAAAAAAACCACCGGCCAAGTGCGAGTCGGACTCGCGCACGAAGGGTTCCGTACAATTATCTATAAAAACGGCAAAAAATATCACGTATGTTGTATAGGAGCCCCCTTAAATATTTATTTTATTCTGTTTTTTTAGTACCTATTTGTTGTTATAGCGGCAACAGAAATACATCATCCGTGTAACTGTCTAACTATCACGGTTCATGGGATACAGCCTGGTGACAGACGGACAGACAGACAGTCGGACGGACAGCGGAGTCTTAGTAATAGGGCCCCGTTTTACCCTTTGGGTACGGAATCCTAAAAACGCTCGTCACACAAATATGTTTTTCCTGAGTGGGACTCGACCCTAACAAAGGCAGTTATGTGTTTGAAAGCTAAAAAAATAATTCGCAGCGGATTGAGGCGAAGAGCGAGGCCCAAGGAGCGAAGAAAAGTCAACTCTTAGAAAGACTTAATGTGAATTCAAAATTGTACCTCAATTACACAGACGCAGCCAAACCAGAGACGTGACGAAACAATTTTGAACCTATTGTACAAAGAAAAAAGTCAAGTTTTCAATGACGCCTGTACGCCCACGACCAAGACTACATTACGGTTGTCTTACTTTTCTTATCAAGACTGACGCTACCATCAGTCTCGCTTTTGTTCTAATATTTTGATATGAGCATTATTGAGCAATCGCACGACCAGCGAATTTAAGAATTCAGCCGGTCCAAGAAAAGTTACTCGAGTAATGGCAACACCCACTCTGTAATTCAAACACAATTAATTAGCAACCTCCTGAGTCATTTATTCTGTGAAAATTTTCACAATAGATTAGACCGAAATTTCTGGGAAATATCGTTTAAGCGCTTTTTGTTCTCTGTAGGTAGAAGTGGGTGGTCCCTCACCGTGTCCGAATTATTTATTAAAGTTACATTGAAGCATGATAATAAAAACGCAATTTAGTCGCTTGAAAAACTTTTCAATGTTTTCACTTTATTTCCGAGTTACCTCTTATACCCGATCAACAACAATGAACAATAGATCAAAATAAAATAAAGAAAAATTAGGAAGAACTGAATGTTTTATTTGTTAACAGTTTTCCAAATTGGTATTCCTAGAGTAAAGAAAAATTGGGAAGAGCTGCATTTTTTATTTGTTTACAGTTTTCTAAATTGGCATTCAATAAATATGAGTATAAAAACTAAAGTTTTTTTTTTTTTATATCTGACAGACTTGATGTTTTGACCACAGCTCACCTGATGTTAAGTGACGGTGTGGTCGAAGATGGTAAAGCACACCTAGCCTGGAATGGAATTGGCTCTCAAGTGAGAATACCAACCAAGAGACCAACTGTACAAAAGAAATGGGTATAATACATTTTTGAACACTAAGACTTCTTTCGGATTTCCATGTTTCAAATCATCATTCAGCGTAATGATTTCTTTGCCCTTTTGGCTATCGAATGGTGAAATTAAATTTTAGATGTATGTAGATGTAGACTAGAATGCTAATGAGACGGGTTTTAAGTTTTTTTCAATTTTTGACTGATATTTTTTTTTGCAATTTCTTTTATTTTTGTTATCATCGGTTTCCTGATGGAGGAAATTTAAAGATGTATTTGCGACAAAATTATAATTGTAAGTAGTACGTAACATACCTTATTTTATTCCGAATTATTTCTTCCGCATTAGCGCAGCACTTAATTCACATCTGTAACAAGAATAAAATAAAGGGTAAGTACATTTTTACTTTTATAAAGATAAGTACATATTTTCGAAGTAGGAAATCATAAAAATTATCAATAAAATGTACTAACCTTTATCTCAATTTCAAGTTAAAGTCATAAAGTTTTAGGTTTAAGATCAAAATCACCGTCATATTAGCGAAAGGGTTTGAGCATATCGTTAAAACAGACATAAAAGGTGAAGTCGATATTCACCTTTCACAGCATAACCCTATCATCACCACCAGGTGAAACGCCGCCGGCCGGTCAGCCGTTTATAAAGAATTCAAAGCTGCCTACGCATCCTTCACATGATATAGGGCCCGTGAGGATTCCTGCCGTGGAGTACCGAAAATAGAATACATATGGGTGGATTTTGTTAGAACATTATTGTTAGCTTCTCTGTTTGTCAGTTGTTTAACCGGGCAAAAATTTATGTGTTTTTATGTAAAGAGGCTTTGTTATTTTAATATTTGACTTAGATATCCTAAGCTTCCTTCCTTCGTCTAGGTATGCACACCCACTGTACCAGATATTCTGCCGCCAAGCAGAAACCTTCACTACCCTTCAACTAACGAAAACGAAATAGAATAACTAAACGATAACGAAACTACAGGGTCGTTGAGCGTCTCGTTCGTCTTATTATTTTTACACTACATCATCGTCTTCGACCACACCGTCACTTAACATCAGGTGAGCTGTGGTTAGCAATAAAAAAATAAATATGCAAATCAAACAAATCTGCCCCTTTATATAAAATTTCAAAACGATATATTTTTAGATCCCGTCAATAATTCATGTCGGTAGTTATTTATCGTCTATAGTTGCCACTCAGCAACATTGATTGCAATGAACACAACAGCAGCCCATAACAATCAAAGAAAGGATAGTAAAAAACAACATGAAAGAGTCAAAATTTATTGTCAGAAATTGTTCATACTTGTGACGACAGTTTTATTGCCATCACGGTCTTTCCATTTTAGTTTAACATCCATGATTCCGTAGCCAATAAAGCCTAGCGCTTAGACGGAACAATCCGATCGATTGGTACGATTAGCAGAATCGGATCACGGTTTCCGGACGGGATTAACGAGAGCCTAGTCCCAGAGTCCTCGACCCATTTCAGGGGCCATTATTTTTATTTCAGACAGTGTTTCAGCGAAGCGCATCAGGGCGCATATTTCGAGCTCCAATTACCAGAACGCAGCGGAAAAGTGCAGGAATCGACTAATCCAGATCAAACTCGTTTTAATAACTGCTCCACTTCTTTCTCAGACATTCAGGTTTCCTCACAGTGTTGTCCTCTACCATTCGAAAATAACGGCTACTCGCTCATAACTTAGAAAATACGGAGATGTGTGCTAAGGGATTTGAACCCAGGACTTCCAGACTGGCAGTTAGACGGCTTCAAGACTGCGATAGCTTCATTACTAATATTAACTCTGTTTAATCAAAACCATTTCAGGGAAAGTGGAGTTATGACGAAAATTATTTCCCCTTACGATGAGTCCCACAATATAGCGGCACCCACTAATTATGTTACTGAACCAGTACGATATGTATTGTACAAGTATTTCGTTTCTTCTAGGTAAGCGTGCTCCATCTTGGACCGCACTACAGCTTACCATTAGGCAGAGTGTGGCCAAAAGCGAAACTACCTATATTGAATTTAAAAAACAAGGAAATAAAAAAAAACACGAACGCCCTCTTATGCCAGTGTCACTTGAGATGATGTATGGATTCTAAAGATTCCCCATGCGTCTAAATCAGTTCACGCATTTAAAAGTTATAGTGAAATAAAGAAACTCACATACATGCATGAACCCTGAAAACATTACACTCCTTTTTGGGCAGTCGTGTAATAAAACTTTTAAAATGGTTTAATATTTATGCATGGCCTTTCCTTATAAGACATCGACACGACGACAGCGTCTTCCCCAGCCATACATAGTTAATGCACGGACATGCTCTGTAATTATGCACAGTCCTCTATTATACGTCAATGGGGCGTCGGGATTTATTGACAATATACTCGTATTCGGGAATGCGGGTATGTATTCGGTAAATTAATATTCATGGTTTGATCCAGAAATTAATGGGCATAGGAAATAAAGACAACAAAGGCATTGTGGATAGAAAAGATTAGAGAATGACTGGACGTTTGAAGGGTACTGCAGCTAGCGAAATTACAGGGTTGTTGAGACTAACCGTCGAATGTTTCAAAGTAATGAGCGCCAGAGCAGCGATGCCCTGGACTTTGTTTTGTTACTCCAAGATACCGCTGTAATGGTCATGGACAGGCGTTATCTCTTACCATAAGTAGAGTATTTGCGAGTCGCATTAGTTTTATAATTAAAAAATGAAGGAAGAGAAATATACCCTCAATTGAAACCAAATGTTGACGATATTGTAATTTACCACGACCAAAGATTATATGACAATATAATGCGAAGGAAAATGGACTTGAATATTTTTTGCCAGAAACCCTTTTGCATTGACGACTCCGATCGAATTAAGTCCACCATCAACAAAATTTGCAAGTGAAATTTAAACTCCGTTTGTTATTTACGTAAATAAAAAGCATCCGAAAAACAAATACCGAAAGATACCAACGTTGCTGTTTCGTAAAGGAAATCAAAGGACTCAAAGGGTGGCCTTACTTTGGCCTCATTAGCAAGGGAATAAAGTATGTTGTAAAAGGTAAGCTTGTTATCTGGGCCTTGTTATCCCGGGGTCCTGATAGCCCCTTGTACCGTATGAATTTCACATGAAGTTCACACCTAAACTTTCATGTCTGCGGTTTGAACAACAATGAGATTATGGGAATCAAAGCATGTTGTTCGCCTTACAACAGGAAAACGATTTCTTGGTTTCATAGATGTTCTAATAAATACATAAATATTGCCCTCTAGCTACGAGTGTTTTTATGAAGCTTAGGATTTTCTCCTTCTAAGGCAAATTCTTTTTTACTTAACGATAAAAATTGTCGTGGTTGAAAACGACTTTGTTCCACCTGCCCCTTTTTTCCGGACGGCCAGACAGATGCGACTAAAATGTTCACCCGTAAATGGTGGACATTCCCCATGTGCGAGGATGTGGAATTCTTTGCCAGGATATGTTTCCCGAAAAGTACAATATGGACGTCTTCGAATCCAGAGTAAACAGGTTCCTTGAAGGTAAGCATCTATTCTAGAGCATACAGTTGCTTATCATCACGCAGGCTGTATTTAAACGTGAACCACTTAAGTATTAAAACAAATAGGCATAGACTTTTTGAGAGAAAAAACCGACTTAATTCCACAAAATCTAAACACACGTAGGTTAAATTGTTTTATTTCAATATTCCTGAGCCTACAGAGTGTAGGTAGTTTATTGGGAAAATTTTATTGACCGTAAACACCACTGAAAAGTCACAGGAAAGCATATGAACTTTAATTCACTTGGATGACATATTTTTTCTACTTATTTTAGTTTAAAAATCAAACTTCTGAATCGTATAATGAAATTTCTATAGGGCCAATCAAAAAAAATATCCTTTCAAATAAAAAAAAAAAACAATCCTAATAGGTTTATAATTGACGGAGTTCTGAGTTAACATACATTAAAAAAACTTCAATATAAGAATCTCTTCCTTTTTTGAAGGTGGTTAAAATGAAAATGGAATTAACCGAAGCAGGTATATATAAAAAAATACTGGTTGGTAGTTGAAAATATTGAATAACTTCTTGCGGACCATCGTTATGGATACAAACTAAAAGTTTCGGGGAACCATTCCGTTTGTACTAGTGGGATTTAGGTGTCACGGCTTTTACAGTGTTGTGTGAAATAAATTGTAGCTAAAAGATCGAACTATCGATACGTATCGATTAAAGTAAACAGTGCCTGGGCGACCCAGTTCGCTCGGTGTATACAACATATTAACTCTAAAAAACGCGTTTTCCCAGATATGAGAACTAGTCCAGATTTTTCACAAAATACGGTTTGAACGGTTAAATTCTACCTTCATCGTATGAACCGATACACAATAAAATTTGTTGCTCGAGTGGGTGTTCCCTTATAGGTACAATCTAAGTGCCTTCAAGTTGCGAGTGAATCGGTTTCTTGTAGCCGAATGTGCTTTGTCATTGACTGCATCTTCGCTTAACATCAGGCGAGATGACAGTCAAACGCAAGCTTTTTTGCACCAAAAATAGCTGAACGCGTCTAAAGAAGTTTTTACTTTAAAACTAGGCAGTTATGAGGACTGCCGACAGAAGTGAATACGTAAAAAACATTACATTAGCATGTTGGTGGCGCGAACCCATAAGTAGGTATTGCCCCTACAAAAAATCGCTCAACACAGCTAAAGAAGTTTTCACTTCAAAATTAATCAGTCACGGGGACTGCCGACAAAAGTGAAAATTTAAAACACGTCACATTGGCATGTCGGTGACACGTACCCATAAGTTTTGCCCCTACAAAAAATCACTCAACGCGGCTAAAGAAGTTTTCACTTCAAAAATTCAATTTTTGTAAAATAGATACAATGAGTTTATTGAAATAAGTAAAAGATCATACGACACAAAATTGGTAATAAATTTGAAAAGATTTAAAAGAGTAGCTCGAGGTTAACTGATCCATTCAAAACGAACGTGTGCAACCATAATTTCATATTCGAATAACTTGGAATGGGACTCGGGATTCGTATTGCAAACATTACGGAGAATTCACATCACCACGTGCAGCGATGTAGGTGGTCGGGATATTGCTCCACAAATTTCACGCGATTTTAGCTCGCCCTGTGCAAGATGCATAAAATAAGGTACTGTATTTATAAGCACTGAGGATAACCAAATAACCTAAGACCATCTTTATTGCCATCGTGATTTATAGTCAAATTTATTTTGGCGAATTGGTTACAAACAATTTAATGTTTGTTAAGTTTTGAATATCTGCCGCCGAGCATTTTACGGCAGCTTCAATTGAGAGCCAGATCCATTCTACGCTAGGCGTGCTTACCATATTTGACATATCACTTAACATCAGGTGAGCGCTGTCGAATACCTATGTACCTTGTTAAACAATAAAAATAGGCAGTTATGGGGACTGCCGACAGAAGTGAAAATTTAAACCACGTCACATTAACGATAATCGCTCAACGCGAGAAAAAGTTGTACACAGATACGAAATCTTCATAAAAAATTCTGATTTTGAAATGATGAAGATGAATTATTTTTTGTGATTGTGATGTTGGCCTTATAGAATAAGTGGATTATATTGATGGTTACAATCAACCCTCAAGTTAAGCAGTCGTTACAAAAAAAACACAATGTGAATAAAACACAATTCACTATGTTATTTCTATTGCAACTGAATGCCATGTGTTTTTAAGCTCTCGCACGTCGCAGCTGTAAAAGGAAAAAAAAACTTTACAAAATTTTAAAATGTATTTTGTGAGTAGCTACGATTTTTATCGACAGCTGGCAGCACTATTGTAGCGTCGAAACTCGCAGAAATATCACCGGGATGACCCAAAACTTCTCTTTACTATCGTCATAAACCTTCTACCATAAATTGATATCTTTCTCGAAACTTCTTTGGAAGTATAACCGCAGAACCTTAGCGGTACATGTCGCAATACCTGGGCTTATTTTTATGGATGTATCTCTAATGATTTTGACCGAAAATGTGGCTAAAATTAGGGCCAGATGTCGTATCTAAGCTGTTGTAGTTTATTTTTATCTTATAGGATGAGAAAAGCGTAAATGGGATGTTGGGTTTTATGTTCAGGATTTGAACAAAGCGTTACGTTAAAAAACTCTATGATGGTAACTAGCGATCCCATCCGACTTCGTGCAGGTAAATTTATTTTTACTTTTTGGCGACTTCATTACCAAACATTAGATTTCTCGACATATAAAAAATAAATAAATATCGTAAGACATTTCACACAGTGCCATAACTAAGCAAAGCTTGTACTATGGGAACCAGATCACATCTATACTTATTTACTTTATTATTATGGTCAGGTATTTTCTAGTACTCACTAAAATCGTTATATTCCAAGCTAGGTGTGCTTTACTAACTTCGACCACACCGTCACTTAACATCGGGTGAGCTGTGGTCAAACAACTAGTGTATCAATAATAATAAAATAAACTACCACCAAGCATCTAACGGTGTGTTCCGGCAGGCTTACTTGAGAGCCAGCCCTATTCTAAGCTAGGTGTGCTTTACCATCTTCGACCACACCGTCACTTAACATCAGGTGAGCTGTGGTCAAACAGTTTGTCAACCATAAAAGAAAAGTACTTGCGCGTTAGATTTGAATAACTAGGTTTTTAAACTGAGCTGGAAAAAAATGCCATAAAAGTTCTTATGAAAAAAATGAAAATAACAAGTAGTTTTGTCAGAGGTCTTTGTACTGCAGGTAGAAATAGTGTAACGCCTTGTAACGATCAGATCAATACTTTATTAGGAACAAGTTCGTCTCGACAGCGGTGAAACGTGACTGCGGCCCGTAACGGCATCAGATAATTCGGCTCGAAGGACCATAAATAAAATCAAGATCGGCCAACTCTTGCCTTAGCCGGAGCTGACGCGGTTAAGTGCCTTGAAGAATTGTAGTGCTTTAGTAAGATGTAGATAAACCCGTACTTTGGCGAATAGTGAGGTGTATTTCGAATTTATTATTGAAGCTATACGGCAATGACAAATTCAAAATACACTTCACTGTACCTTTTCGTATCCCTTATCTGTAAAAAAGTTGTTGTTTGTCCTCCCTGTATGTAAGTATTTAAGTATTCTATCAGTTATCTGGTTCCCATAGTGCATGCTTTGGGGCTAGATGGCGCTGTGTGAAATGTCCGACGATATTTTATTTGTACCCGGTGCAAAGGTTCCATGACGCCGGTCACACAGCCGCGCTGGATAGCTATGGCAAACCTTTGTAGTTAATAATGTAGTTTACTATAGAAATTGACGTGATTTTGACATAGTTTTGTTTTATATTTTTTTCTTCAGTGCGAAACAAGACGAGGCCGTGCGTGCGTTGTACTTTGCTTTGTCTCCTTGAAGAAGGCCACCGGATGTGGCAAACAAAAAAACAAAAATAGATAAATTTAGACTCTTTATTATATACCTTACCGGCCTTATCGCTAAAAACGATCTCTTCCAGGCAACCAAATGGAGAAAGACCGGTGCCACCCACAATAAAGAAAAAAGTTGTTTTCAACATTAACTGCCCGAATCAAGCTCGCGAAGATATGATTGAATAAATTTAAAAATACACTTACATCTCGTGGTAAGAAACTCTCGGTGTACAAGTATGCTCGCACTGAACCGGTTATGAACTTCAACATTTGCCTCGATTTAGTTCCTAAGTCATTCCTGATCCAACAGCACATTAGATAGCAATAACTCAATTGTAGGAAACTGTTTCATTCCACAGCACATCTGAGCTAATGGAACTTAATAATTCAAGGTCGGGAACGAGGTAATTGTGCGGGAGAAGTTATCTAGGAAACAATAGTGGAAATTGCTTTAGTACTAATTTCTAAGTTAATAATGCCAAGTCCTTTTACTTGGTGGTAGATCTCCTTTGCAGGAGTACGTCTAGGTAGGTTTTTTTTAATCGCTGACAGGCTCGGTATTTGACCTGACAACTCATCTGATGTTAAGTGACGGTGTGGTCGAAGATGGTAAAGCACACCTAGCCTGGAATAGAACTGGCTCTCAAATGAGGCTGCCGGAACACACCGTTAGATGCTTGGCGGCAGATTTTCAACCTGAGGGTGTTAGCTAGCCAGCCGAGTACTAGAAAGAACCCTACCACCACGGTTTGGTTTCCTCACGATGTTTTCCTTCACCGGCAGCTCAAGCTCATTGTTGGGGTTTGAACCCACGCCCTTCGGCATGCGAACCGACCGCGCGAACCACTGAGCTATCATCGCTACAAACCAACCGCAGTACCAGAGATTCTGCACCAAGCAGTTGTGTAAACATTACTGTGTTCCGGTTTGAAGGGTACTGCAACTATCTAAATTACTTGGCTATTAAGACTAACCATTTACTCTCTCAAAGTAATGAGCGTTTTACCCATCAAAAAGGCAATTTTTTTAAAGGCATGTGACCAGTTCTCTTTGCGCTATGACAATAACACTGCATGGCATACTTACATTACTAAACCATGGTATGTGAGAAGGCTCACACACTATAGTTTTGTACCATACTCCTTTTTCAGTTGATCTTTCGTTGAAATGTTCTTTCCAAATATTATAGTCTTTTTTTAGGGTTCCGTACCTCAAAAGGAAAACATTGAACCCTTATAGGATCACTTTGTTGTCCGTATGTCTGTCTGTCAAGAGCCTTTTTCTCAGGAACACGTGGAGGTATCAAGCTGAAATTCATATCAAATACTCAGGTCTACTGTCCCTTGGAGCTGTGAAAAAACAAACTTCTAAGCCAACGCAATCAAATGATACAGCCGTTAATGCTGCAAATTTTCGACACTCGCAAGGGAATCAAAACCTACAGGGTACTTCCCATGAACTCAGAATCTTGAAATTTGGTACGAAGCAACGTCTTATAGCACAGATAAAGGAAAAATTGCGAAAAGCATAAATTACCTAAAAAAAAATATAAACTTTTACTGATGTATATACCTCTTTTACTACTTTAACTATCCACAGGTTTGTACGGAACCCTCGGTGCGCGAGTCCGACTCGCAGTTGGCCGGTTTTTTTAATTTAGGTAATAGTTCCGAGTAGTTTGGTCAAATATTGTAATCCTTCTTTTTATTCCAGCCTCCTCATCACCTTTTAAGCCAATATTTGATGGAACCTTTTGCAATTCAAATATAAAATATTGGAGGATATTTCACACAGCGCCATCTAGCCCCAAACTAAGCAAAGCTTGTACTATGAGAACCAGACAGCTGACAGAATGCCATTTTTTTTTGTAAATATATACTCATAGTACATATATATAACACCCAGACACATAACAAAAATGTATCGTCACATAAATGTTTGTCCCGGTGGGAATCGAACCCATGCCCTTCAGCTCTCGAAGCAGAACTTTTATCAAATGAGCTGACAGGGAAGTTAAGTGTATAGTTATTTGGGTATTCGCGTAAGACACTAAAGTAAATTCGAGGCTTACGATAGTGATGACCTATTTAATGGAAAGGACACCGGCGTCCAGCCAATACTTGAAGCTAATCTATCACGTCCAAAGCCTGTTCCATTTAAGTTGGCACACATCGTGGGAGATGTCTTCTTTAGTTGTTATTGGTACCGCGGATGCTTTATAGCTGTGACGTGACATGTATGTTTGTTATAAGGGCAGTGATATATGAAGAAACGTCATCTTTCGTCACCAAACGTCAGATAAAAGAACTGAGTGAAGAATCAACCATTTTCGCAGATTGTTGAAGTGAAAACTTTTCTAGCCGCGTTGATTCATTTTCTGGTAGGGGCAAAACATATGGGTTCGCGTCACCGACATGCTAAAGTGACGCGTTTTAAGTTTTAAATTCTCTCGGCGGTCGACATGTGAAAATAATGAAACGAACTAAAAGCTGACCAGGTGGTAAAAGTGCCTGTCCATGACCACTGCAGCGGCAGTTTAAGAAACAAAAAAATAGGTCATCATGACAGCAGTGTGAGTCATTCGATGGTTAGTCCCAATAGCCCTATAATTTCGCTAGCTGCAGTACCATTCAAACTAAAACAAAGCGTTTGCACACTATTGCTTGGGGGCAGAATATCTGGTAGTGCGGTGATACCTACACGACCTCCTGTTATGCTAAGGAAATCTACCATCTAGTAAAGACTACTCCATTTTAAATGTATAAATCAGAAAATATTCAATGACCTGTAGGTGTAGGTATTATAAAAATCAATGAACCAGACAATAGAATCGTAGTGTCAAAGTTCATATGGATCTCCGTCAGACGACAGCGACGTCCTGCTTAGTACAGAATATAAATGGATTAGAATGAAATAGAACATAACAGAATAGAACAGAATACAACAGAACAGAATATAATACAATAGAATACGACTTTATTGTACACCAACAATCGATATATTATAACACAGATATCTTTAAAAAGAGAGAAAGAAAAAGAACTACAAAACAAAACAGCATGTGAAATTAATTCAAATAATTATAATTATTATTATCATTGGTTTATTTATTTGAACAATTATTACATTTTTATGTTTTTTTTTTGTGTACATATAAAAGAGGCAGCGTTGCTCTCGTGTGTCAACTTCGTGGTCATATTCGTATTGTATATATATTTTATTTTATATTTTACGCTCTGCATATAAGATGAATGTTAACTCATAAATTTTATGATGTGATAAAGCGAAGCTGAAGACGGTCCAACAATATACTTACGTTGCCATGTTTGCAGCTTAGTTCTTTGGTCCGGCCTGTGTGCGACCAGCCTAACCGGTTTGTACTTACGTCATAAAATCCAAGTTCGCTCCCGTTTAGGGCTAACTTTCCCTTTTAGAGGTACACTTTGCCAATCGCTTTGGAACTATTATGGAAGCTCTGATATTAAGGCGGTAGGATTGGGGAACTGAATTGCTTTATGGAAATTTTAATGGGACTGCTGATCCAAGTTGAGCAATATTTTGGATGGGTGACCGCTGTCAATGAGTGGGAATTAGATTTAAAAAAAACACTTAATATTTCATAGTAGGTATCTTCTAAGTCTGCGCGGTTTATCTTCGATCACATCGTCGCTTACCATCAGGCGAGCTGATGGTCAAATGCAGACTTATACGTGTTAAATAAAGTATTATATATTTTTCAAATCTGATATGGTAATAACATCACCCTCCTTTTTACGTTGTTAAAGATTAGTACCGGTAGAACGACTTAAACTCTTATATGAACCCAACCTAATAAATTCAACAAACATCTAATCGTAATTGATTATCACAACCCAACCTAATAAATTTAACAAACATCTAACCATAATTGATTATCACAACCCAACCTAATAATTTCAACTAACATCTAATCATTATTGATTATTATCACACCCAACCTAATAAATTGAACAAACATCTAAATTGATTATCACAACCCAACCTAGTAAATTCAACAAATATCTAATCATAATTGATTAACACAACCCAACCTAATAAATTCAACAAAAATGTAATCATGATTGTTCGGGTTTAGGTGCGTGAATTAGGGCAACGCTTAATAGATCAGTGTGGTGTTTTATTTTATACAAAAAAAAAACTTAATTGATTAAATTTATCATTTATAAAGCAATTTTTATACTAAAAATACTACCATAACTTTTTTACGTGCAGTTTTTGTAGTGAAAACTTCGTTAGCAGCGTTGATTTATTGTGTTCAAAACTTATGGGTTTGCGTCACCGCCACGTGTACGTGACGGTGACACTAATGTGACGTGTTTTAAGTTTTCACTTCTGACAGTAGTACCCATGACTGCCTATTTTTTTCTATTCTAAATATGTTTGCACTTAACCATACCCTGCCTGATGTTAAGCAGTAGTTTGTTCAAAAAGCACCTACAAGCTTCGCCTTTCTTCGAAATAAGTTTTTCGATATTTCATCTATATTGATCTAAACGCGACCCTGTAAGTTATTTTCGCACACCGAACCGAATCTGATAATTATACTTTATAAGTAATTACTATACATTATAAAACAAAGTCGTCCGTCGCGCCTGACTGTCTGTCTATTCGCGATAAACTTAAAAACTACAGACCGGATTCTCATGCGAGTTTCACCAATAGATAGAGTTATTCATGAGGAAGGTTTAGGTATATTATTTGACAAGGTTTTGTGTAAATTGGTTGAAATATGATGATAATTGTTGGAATTGTCGAAAAAAGTCATCGAAAACGCTGCCTAATCCCTTTGAAATAGATCAAAAGCCCCGTGCGCTGCCGGGGCGGGTCACTAGTATTGTATAACATGAACCCGAGGACATACCAGAGGGCCTAGCCAAATAATATAGGTCTAATAAATAGTGTAGGTAAAAAATGTACGGCTTTGACATAAGCTGTCAATATGTCACGTGGGCAGCTTTTGGACCTTTCTATTAGCCTTATTAATATAACGAATGTAACTTTTTCTATGTCCTCAGGTCATGTTGCGAGCGAACGAAACGAATAAAAATATTCTTCCATTTTTTATCTATTTATGCGGGATTACTCGTTTAATTATATCGGAAACCCGGACTATAGTTTCGGCCACATCCGGTGGCCTTCATCAAGGAGACAAAGGTGAATACAACGCGCGCGCGGCCTCGTGTTGCTTCGCACTGCGGGCCGCCGCGCGCCTCGCACGTGCAGATAGCGGTTGATGCGCGGGCACGGGGGAGAGGGCGGCTAGTCTACCGAGAAAACCGTGTGTATGTTTCTGATTAAATTAAACGTGAGTCCCGCATAAGTAAAACAAAAATGTGTCAAAACCACGTCAGTTATCATAGTAGAAAAAAATATGCTGAGGATGCTGAAAAGTTAATACGGTGAGCGAATACTTTATGAGGTTCCTTTTGTACCGATTTATCCCCTCTTCCTATACCCAGGAGGATTTATTCCCAGGATAGGCTTGTACATGTCTGCTTGCTAAAGGCTTAGCCGTGAATAGAGTACTGAAGAAATAGGTTTAGAGCCACTGCGCAATATTATCACGAGTCACTTTACTGGAAACAATATTAGATTTGGAAATTGTTTCTTTGTGACTGAATCACGGTAAAACATGAGACTGGGTTCATTTACGGCCTATCTCAAGGTGGGTACCTAGAACCCTCTAATACGCACAATAGAGCCATGATTAAAGACGTCGTTGTTTATTGTTTCTGTTCCCAGCGGATCTTTGATAGCCCAAAAGCACAATATACTTTTTAGATTTATTCAAGTTTTTTGAATTGTATAGGTTTACAAACTTTGGTGTTAACATTACATAAAGTATTTATCTCCTCGTATTTGCCGTCTCTAAAGGTCTTTATGGAAGTCAATGGGGGAGGCCTATTCCCAGCAGTGGATGTCTTACGGTGATGTTGATTGACTTTCAATTTTTAGAATATTATCGTCAGGAAATGGAATTATATAATATTACTGCTGGAGAGTTACTATGCTTTTTTTGTTTTTCAAACTAAAGCTGTATCATGTGCATAATGACGGTAGATTTCCGCCAGTATACCAACACACATCATGAGTTTAGTACGAGAGTGTTGGACAAACAAATTACGAGTATAACAGATCTCGTAACAGTCTCTCGCTACAAATTTTACACGCTTTCGGAGGAGGGTGTATTCCCAAGATAGGCCTACAGGCTTGAACAGGTCTACGTGTACTTGATAAAGGCGTTACCGTGAATGAGGTAGAAGGGTAGAATAAGATACGAGGTTCAGTTTAATCACGATATGAAGTAAATTTTAAAATTTCGCGATTTGAACACATTTTGAACGCACAAACTGCTGTAAATTGGTTGAAATAATTCCTATCAAAAACAGCGTTAGTAGGATTATCATATCAAATTTGATAACGCAAGGACAGATGGAGGAGTAATGATAAGTATTAAAGAAGCCCGTTTAATGGCCAATTTGTGACCACGGCTATTGTAAAAAAACAGCAGCAGAAGAATATTTTTTTTTCCCTCCATTTGTGATATTTTAATTAGTAATTATAATACACAGCAGCTTCCAAACTACTTGAAATAGGGATTTGAAATTGACAGCATAGAAACTGAACATAAGGCCTTGATCTATCTGCTGTTAAGGTATAGGGTAATCCTAGTTTACATTCTGATCCATCTGTCTTCGTGCTAAATGGGTACGTAGAGGATTTAAATCCTTCTATCTTGGTTTATGGATATAAGGTCGAATATTGCGACGTTAACTTGAGATACGTAGAAAAGTTTTCATTCATTTTTGATTCTTGGAGATAGATTTTGAAACTTAACTTTAAGGTGCGTAAAAGTTTAAAAGTTTTTTTTTAAATTTCAAATAGGCTTACGTTGGCCGCAAGATGCGGTCTGCGATGGAAAGTGCTTGCCTAGAAGATACAAAATTTATGACATGAAGGCATCCAGATTGTTACGCGAAGTTACTTTCTTACGTTGGTACTTTCTAGTACTCTGTTGGCTAGCTACCACAATCACATTAAAAAATCAGCCGCCAAGCATTTTTTTAATTTAAAAATGAACGAGGTGCTCGCCTTATGGCAAGAGATAATGCTTGTCCATGACCATTGCAGCAATACACAGAACTTTGAGTAGTAAAACAAAGTCCAGGGCATCGCTGCTTTGTCGCTCATTACTTTCGAGACTTTCAACGGTTACTCTTAACAGCCCTGTAATTTCGCTAGCCATAGTTCCCTTCAAACCGGAGCACAGTAATATTTACACACTACTGCTTGGCGGCAGAATATCTAATACTGCGGTGGTACCCAACGACTTCCTGTTAAGAGGAAGATCTACTACCAAGTGAATTAACGGTTAATCCCGATAGCCTTACTTGAGAATCAGTTCCATTCCAGACTAAGTGTGTTTGTCATCTTCAACAACAGGTTAAAATACCTAGCTTGTCTACTATAAGAAATAAACAATGCGATATTATGCTATACCGGCAGCTCAGGTTTATAATTGACAGGCTAAGTGTTTTACCACAGCTCCAGTGGTCGAAAATGGTAAACACACCAAGTCTGGAATGGAACTGGCCTTCAAGTGAGGGTGTCGGAACACAGTCATGTTAGGGCCAACATCAATGACGTGGAATCACTAAATACTATCGGAGTGTACGCATCACATGCCTACCTTAACAAATACTTTAAAATTATAGAGCAAACCATAGATCATGCTTCAGCCGCCCTAATATGAGAAAAACTGTTAACCCACGAGGTGGCACTAGTTCTCAAAATGTATTTACGACAAAGAGCAGCTCTGCCGAACTTCACTCGTTTTAATTGGCACAGTTAAAAGTTTAATGCTTTAACAACTTTACATTATGGAACTAAAAAGCTGAAAATCTCGGGGGCACGTCACGTGGAGCAAGGACCGCGGTTAGTTCGAAATAATTTTGCCAGACATTTTTCATATGAAATTCTTTTACGTACAATGTGATATAAATTTAATTCCAAAAATGTTTTTAGAGTTTCCGCGGAATCCAGTTTATGTTGACAGGTTGATGAAAGTTGAAGGAATCAAAACAAATGATTGAGAGGTGTCTTATGGACACCTGGTTGGAAGTGGTTAAATTATAAAATATTTTTGCATATTTTTAAAATGTACGGCAAGCTGAATCGATTGAAAAAAGTTTTAGTTTTTTATGTGATCGGGAAGTGCCTCAAAAATCACAGCAATTTTTTTTATTTTATTTTTATGGTTGACATGTTAGGTTTTTGACCACATCTCACTTGATGTTAAGTGACGGTATGGTCGAAGATAGTAAACACACCTAGCCTGGAATGGAACTGGCTCTCAAGTGCGGCTGCCGGAACACATCGTTAGATGCTTGGCGGTAGATTTTCAACTTGAGGGTGGTAGCTAGCCTGCCGAGTACAAGAAAGTACCCTACCACCACGTTATGCTTTCCTGCAGCTTCACCTTCACCGGCAGCTCAGGCTCATTGTTGGGGTTTGAACCCACGCCCTTCGGCATGCGAACCGACCGCGCAAACCACTGAGCTGTCATCGTAACAAATAAATGGTGTCATTTTTAATTGTTACACGTTTTTCGGTCTAGCCCCTCAGCCCGCAAACAAATGAGAACGATAACGAGCGATATAAAAAACCATAAGACGAGTAATTTTTTTTTGTCCGCGGGAAAGTGGATTTACATGCACTATGGCTTGCTTAGAATGCAATGGTAACAGCTGTACTAATTCTTCACTTACAATCCACAATAATGAGATCTACTATGACGACAATAAAGAATAATAATGTACCTAATAATGTATATAGTTGTTTTTTTTTTTTTCAATTTTATATGATTACATAATAAATTGTTGTAATCATGATCGCAAATTATTATTTTTTACTTTTTTTTATCGCTTATTAACAGTTTTTATAAAGATCCATTGACTGGCCCTGGATTCCGAGGTTTTACGATTTTTATGCCTTACGGCGCTCTATTCGACAGCCCTGTAATTTCGCTAGCTGCCCTTCAAACCGGAACACATTAGATAATGTTTACACACTACTGATTGGCGGCAGAATATCTGGTGCTGCGGTGGTCCTAGAAATATTACTGGAAAAAAAAACGATTGAAAATCTATTTTTGTGTATTATGATATTTTTCAACATAGCTAACATAGCTTTTTTTTTTGTATGTTGTCGGTGCACTGTAGTACGTTTCACCGTTATCGCGCCAATTATAAATAATTACATATACTTTAATCGATTATTATTCCGATAATTAATTGCTTTATCTGTACTAACAAGTCGATTTTAATTGCAGTCGGTTGCGGAATTCTCGAGTGAAACTCTCAGATTGAGATCTATCCCCAATTAGTGACTGGAACGGGTTCTAAAGTTGTTGTACGAAACCCTCAACCCGCAAAATAAATAATAGAACCAAACTGACAAGTGTAACTTTGATAAGGGTTGACCGATTTTATAAGAGATGTTTTACTGCTGTTAATTAGAATCGCAAACACATAAACAAATAATTAATGGCACGTTTATTAAATACTTTTTTTATTGATGATTAGGCTTGCGTTTGTTTGCCATCTCACGTGATGTTAAGTGAAGATGCGGTCTACGATGGAGCACGCTTAGCAAGAAGATACCGATTCACTCGCGACTTGAAGACACCCAGATTGTATCTATTAGGGAACACCCACTCGGGTAACGTATTAACGCTTTAGCCGTTCGAACAATGAAAGTGGATTCTACTTTTATAGCTGCGTCAGCAGTGTGCACAATACATAGCCTATTAGTAAATGTAGCTATGTGTTCTATTTCAAAATCAAGTGGTCAAAATAAATATAACTAAGTTTTAGTAGTATTAAACCTACCAAGAAACAGACGTGATTTGTCCAAAAAAAAATGTTTTTCATACGAGGGATTACTCACGTTTAGTGCGAAGGCAACGGGGCCGCGCGCGCGTTGTTTTTTGCTTTGATTCCTTGAAAAAGGCCACCGATGTTGCTGAAACTACAGTCGGAGCATCCGTCGCAATTTAATATGAGTATTCCCGCGTGAAACGAAAAAACAGAAAAAAAAACTACTAATTTCAAATGGCAGGCAGAATGCATCCGGAGTTGTGGGCAAATGAGAGCCTCCGAATAAACGATCGAAGAAAAAAAAGATTATCCCGTAGCAAAACGAGAATGTATCAAAACTAGTTTCAAAGTAAGCAAGTGTTAAGGAGTTTTTGTTTCACTAGTGTTTTTTGTATCTTTTATCAAAGTAACCTGATCACAGAATAAATAATAGTACTGTTCACTTCTCTACATAGTATAAAACAAAGTCACTTCGCGCCGTCTGTACGCTTAGATCTTTTAAACTACGCAACGGATATTAATGCGGTTTCCATCAATAGACAGTGATTCAAGAGGAAGGTTTATCTATATCTTTAAACGAGCAATTCTTGTATATATATATATATATATATATATATATATATATATATACCTGGTACAAAAAAAATCGTTGGAGCCGTTTCCGTGATTCGGAATATATATATATATTCCGAATCACGGAAACGGCTCCAACGATTTTCATGAAATTTTGTATCCAGGGGGTTTCGGGGGCGAAAAATCGATCTAGCTAAGTTTCATTTTCAGTAAACGTCGTTTTATTCATGTTTTCAGCCGAGCAATGCTCGGTCATCCAGGTACTATGTATAATACATTCATATGCACCACATTAGTATCTACATTGCAACCGAAGCCGGGGCGGGTCGTTTACATATATTATTGATTATGTAGCAAATATGCGATATCGGCTACTGTCCGTGACCACAAGTCGGGTTGACCGACACGCTAGCCTTGAGTAAATATCGAGTGTCAACATTAGATATCTCAAGCAAACATATTATGATGTTAGGTTAGACGGTTGGCTATTTAAACATTGATTACTAACATAGTCGCGGTCCAATTTAAGTCAGGGACCAATTATAACCCTGTCCGTATTTCTGGCAAATGCATCTTTACTTAGCATCAGGCGAGTGAGACGGCGATTTAAAGCAAGCTTACTAATATATTGGATTATAAGTACTTCATCATATACCACTTTTTATGTAAAAGTAATGGGACGAACGAGACACTCCCCTGATGACGCCTGTCCAAAACGATTGACTTGTTTTTTTTTACTTCATTTTAAATCTCTTGTCAAGACACCCTGTCCTTAACTCAGTAGAATCCTCTCCATACTAAGTTTGCCTGGAAGAGATCGCTCTTAGCGATAAGGCCGCCAATTGTTCCACTAGTGTTAAGTTTATGTTGTTATAATTGTTTGCAATTGGTGTGAATAATAAAGAGTTATTATTATTATTGCAGCAATACACAGAACTTTGAGTAGTAAAACAAAGTCCAGGGCATCGCTGCCTTGGCGCTCATTACTTTGAATTTCGATGTTTAGTCTCAACAGCCCTGTAATTTCGTTAGTTGCAGTACCCTTCAAACCGGAACACCAGTCTGTTAACAGACGCCAAGTGTGACTTACTTTGTTTACGACTGCAATCTCCATGTTCTTTGCTGAAACACTTCTGATATTCCGCAAATGGATAGTTTAGTCATGACAAAATGAACTATGTACTTAAACCGTTACAATACTAGTCACCTTTTAAGCCGTTGTTAGTTTACAAACGTGCTTATAGTCTAAGGCGCAAATATTAACCTCGCAATGCGCGTGGGTGGGCAAAAATGACCTTGGACTAAATTTTTTACCATAAAATGTCATGTCATGGTAGTGAGGTCGTTTTTATGGCAATTCGATAATAGTAGTCGTATTAAATAATCTATTTATATAATAGTAGAGGTCGTACTAAGTTGAGAGACCGGTTGTCAAAATAATTGTTTTACTAAAGAATAATCTTCAAATTTTCTCTGAAATCTCGGTAGCCTAGGTGAGAGATCGCCTGGCTTCCAATCTGGAGGTCCTGGGTTCGAATCCCACGGCACGCACCACTGTCTTTTCTTTTGTGCGTGTTGCTGATAACTTCAAACGGTGAAAGAAAACATCGTGAGGAAACTTACATGTCCGAGTTCTTAAAAAAAGAAGTTCCCGAAGATGTATGAAGTCTGCTAACCCTCACTTGGCCAGCGTGGTGGACTATGGCCTTACCCTTCTCACAATCACACATTTCCACACACGCACGCTGACATGCATACACACTTCCACACACGTTCGCACACATACACACACACACACACATATTTATATATACATATACATAGGTTAATTTTTATGTATGTATATTGTATAAAAAAATGTTTAGTTTTTAAGTCTGCCTCTAGTATTTTGCTTGATTAGACATCAGGAGAAGCCATTGGTTTCCGAAATACAGTTTACACTAGTTCAGAGCCAATGGGTTCATTTTATAATGTATCCTAAATTGATGGTAAATAAAAATATTTTGAATTTTATTTTTTGAATGTGATGAGTCCAGTGCCCAACAATGGGGCAGTTTATTTAAAAAAATGCTGATCCGGAGCCTTTAAATTGTTCTAAACAATTCTAAAGTCATGTACTGGTATTCTAACCCAGCACATCGATCTGGGTAATCTCTTCAACTGCTTTATTTTAATAAATTACGGTTTTTATATCGATTGTTACCATGTTATTTCTATGATTGCCACGAGTTCTAAATTGTCTTTTTACACATCTATGTGAGACATCTATCCTATTCCAAAACCCAAGTTTTTTAGCACTCCACTAAAATTTAATATCTTCAATTGTATAAGCGTATATCTTATATATAATGTATATAGTAGCTACTCATTATTCAGGATAAAAAAGTAGTCTATGTTTTAATCCAACGTTATTAACCTTTGTGTATTTTGAATTTGTCCAAATCCGTTAAACCGTTGCAGCTTGAAGAAGCTTTTATAATATTAATATGATAATCTGTTTTCCTTCAACAGCACTACATTAAATTTATTTACACTTTAATGACGTTAATAAAGAAGTATGATAACTACCGTTGAAGGCGATATTACCTCATGCTAAACTTTTCAAATAAAATTTTAATTATGATTAATTTTATTTACGGTAATTGCTAAAGTTGTCGACCTAACTGCTTGTAAAGATGATCAATGGTCACTAGTATTTAAGTTATGAAATTAATTTGAAATTATATTTTAATTCACTTCACAAAGTAGGTTGCACGCAGTAGACAGATACAGTAATAATAAGAAATTCCGTGCCGTTGATTACTCTTCGGGTACAGAACCTTAAAATAGATTGCTGTATATATATTATATAAATATATAACAAAATACAAATATAGAAAATTTATCAGCGCAAAATATTCAAAGCTGTGGGTTTTTTCTCTTACCACCAGGAAAGAGCCTCATCAATTTCTATCATTAAAAAGTCATTGTACTTACTACAAATTGTCTTGTCACATCATAGACATATATTTGATAATAATACTGATAAGTATGGTGTTCATGTCCACTTTCAATCCTTCCAAAAAACCACTTACATTATCCGAGTCAATTTTTACCCCAACCATCCAACGCAGGGTTAACTTGCACGTGCAAGAGTCAAACACCTCAACGGTTACTCACAGATAAATGTACACTGATTGCACAATATTTAAAACCTTGTCACTTTAAACATGCTATACGAGCTGCTATTAGTAATGGAAAAGTTTTTCGTAGCATTGACTGTGACACGGGCTTATCTATCCTAAATTTGAAGAATCACTAATTGTACAAACATGTTTAACGTTGATGCTTTGTCACAATACATCTATATTAAAGTTGTACGAGCAAACCAATTGAGTTGTAAGTTTTGTTATATGTGACAAAGGAGTAATTCTTTTGAATGTAGGTAGGTCTAGGTATGCAATTGGACTTTACTGAGATAACCAATGTTCCGGGTCATGCTTTCTTATTGAATTATAATTACTAGTGTCATGTACGATAATGTTTGACCTCGATGGTAATTGCTTGTTTGAAGTAAGATTAGTGAAAGTACGGAAATATTTGTTAAAAATAACTAATCGGTAGATTTACATTCAAGGAGTACATACAAGAAGCAAAAGAAATTCACAAAAGTTTTAGCTTCATTTGTTTTTGTGTAAAATCTTGGAAGTCAATATTAAAAATACACTGAGAAAAGTAGTTCATCTTAGGCCGGTGGGCGAGTTAATAGCCTTCTCTTGCGCTAAAATGACCGGTAAAGTGTAAATAATAAGCCAGACTGGGGCCCAGACTGCCGGCACCCAAGTCTCCCCGAGATTATGCTAATGTGTGCGCGGCAGTGTACATACACGGCGCCCGGTACGCACTCACACATTCAAACCGGCAGCGACCAACTTCTATGAAGATGACCTACTGTTAGTAGTAAGTGTACTGTGATATTAACTTACATTTAATTGTTGCAACAATTAGAGATTTGGCAAGTAGGTATATTTAATTGTAGTCACGTATTGGGATTGTCAGGTGGAGATATTGACCACAATACCAGAAGCTAAGGTAGCCCGATTGGAAGACTGCCTGACAGTCAGTCGGGACGTCCTGGAATTAAATCCAATTGCACGCACTTCTGTTTTTTCTAAATTACTCGCGTATTGCCGCTAGCTACAAACGACAAAGAAAACATCATGAAACCTATAAGTTTAAAAGTTCATAATATTCTTTGTTTCTCATAGTGCTGGGTACCGCTGCAATGGCCAGTGGTCAGTTGTCATGGACAAACATCTATTATTTTGTTTTTATGGTAAACATGTTAAGATGGCCAAATAATCCACCACTCCCACATAATCTGATGTCCTGATAAAGGCCTCCATTATTTCCAGTCCATTGCGTGGTTAGTCCAAAATTGTCCGGTAAGCGTTTTGATGTCATCTGCCCAAAGTACCTTTGCCTTTACCGCGCATTTTGGCCGTCGTGTAGGTCTACCTTAGATCTTGTAATCTGGCTATATGGCCTCTAAATATGACCAGCTAGATGTTTGACCACAGCCTACCTGATCTTAAGTAACGATGTGGAACAAGATGGTAACACGCCTAGCCTGGAATGGAACTGGCTCTCAAGTGAGGCTCCCGGAATGAGTGAGGGTGGTAGCTAGCCATCCGAGCCCACCACGCTATGGTTTCCTTACGGTGTTTTCCTTCACCGGCAGCTTAAGCTCATTGTTGACGTTTGAACCCACACCCTTCGGCGTGTGAACCGACTGTGCTAACCACTGAGCTATGATCGCTACTATTTTGAGCATATTTTGACATTGCAATTGGCAACAATGTGAACTTGCGTCACAAAGATACTTCGCCTAGTTCAATGTATTACGCTATACAATTGTGTCTATTAATTAAATATTAGTACCTGGTTGACCGAGCATTGCTCAGCTGAAAACATGGGTAAAACGACGTTTTCTGAAAATGAAACCTAGCTAGATCGATTTTTCGCCCCCGAAACCCCCTGAATACAAAATTTCATGAAGATCGTTGGAGCCGTTTCCGAGATTCAGAATATATATATATATATATATATACAAGAATTGCTCGTTTAAAGATATAGATAGATAGATATTCTCTTATATGAGTTGCTACGAACGTCGTACATTACGTCGTGGATTACGGTCGAACCGTCGCGCGTTCTATGTCACCTCAATTCACTCCTTGCCAACACTGATTGTGATATTTTTTATGATAGCTGGAGTACTTTAATGATCAGCTTATTGACATACTGTGAAAACTTAACTGCATTGGTCAGTGTAAAAAAGCTGACAGCTCCTTTGACGATTATGAAAACTTTGACGACTATTGAGATTTTAATTATTTTATTTTTTATTTTTCTTTTTGGCATTCTATTATTATTGTTTTGTGACATGACATATTGACATTTAATTGTATTCCTTATAATTGTGTAAACTTTGACATTTTGATTTATATACTAACATGCTAGTTATAAGTAACTTAAAATTTTACATTTTTAACAATTGTGAGGTAAATGTAACTGGGTGTATCCGTTTTTTCCTCAATAAACAAATTTAATTAATTTAATTACAGTACTTAGGTAATTAGACAAGTATTTTAGTTAGTTCTTTGAACTACAATAATTTAGTTAATAATTCTTGTATCTTGATCTGAAATGAATGTTGTGTTTGAATCTGCTATCACAGCATTAGGTATATTGCGTAAATATGTTTACACTTGAATAGCACTTTTGTCCCACTCAACTATGTAATCAAGCATGAAATTGGGTATACAGAATGGGTTCGCTGAACACTGAACAATTGAGCAAAGACTACAGCTATCTTGAATTACTAACTTATTTAACATTAATTATGTCACTATCAAAGATCGGAACGTGGTGGTAACGGAGGCGATTAAAATTAAAATGTAAGCAGATGTAAATAGTAATAAGGATTGTGTGTATGCCTCGAGCATTCGTGCTCACCATCGAAGGCTCCTTGCGACGGCGTCGTGTGTCGGGCGCGCTCTTCCCTCAGATATGGTCGAGGAGGGCGATGGCTGGCACATGCGTCATACTCGTGCTCGGGAGCTGCTTGCGGGTCGCTGCCCCGCTCGCAGTATACAATTGAATGATATTATTTATATTTTAGATATTTATCCTTTTGAAAAAATAAACATCTTAAACCAGATATTCTGTGGAACGGAGCCCCTATTGTACCAAACGCTGTGTTCCGACAACCTTAGTTGAGAGCAAGTTTCTTACCAGGCTAGGTGTATTTACCGTCTTCACCACACCGCTACTTATCAGTTGAGCTGTGGTCGAACACCTAGTCAACAAATCAAGTCGCCAAAATAAATTGTATCCGGTCGAAGCCGAGGCGTGTCGCTAATTTATAATCTGTTGTTGTTGTTGTTGTTGTTTCAGGATATCGCGTTGGACTTTAGTTTTGTTGTAGTTCGTAGTAATTTGAAGGGCACTGCAGCTAGTGACAGGGCAATTAATCGAATGTCTCAAAGTAATGAGCGTCAAAGCAGCGAAGCCCTGGACTTTGTTTTGCTAATCAAAATGCTGTATACCGCTGCAATGGTCACGGACATGCGTTATCACTTACCATCAGGAAATCATCACGTTTGTCTACTTACTTTTGGATTTAAAAAAATAACAAATTTCGAGTCAAGTTAGGGTAGATTTAAATCGATGGGAATCGATTTTCTACCGAATACCCTTTTAGAGTACGTTTCAAATCTGCTTGATCTAATTCTACTGCACATTTTATCGCATGCCAAGAGCTCTAAAATGCAACACCGTTTCATGGTTGATATTCCAAAATCTCGGAACGAAGCGATTTGATCCCATTTTCATCATATGAACTGGTAGACACTGGAATTTACTGCTCGAGTACGATCCCTGATAGAAATAATCTGGGTACCTTTAAGTCGCCAGAAAATCGTTTCCTTTTAAGTATCGTAGACCGCATCTTCGATGGTGGTCAAACGCAAGCCTATTTGTGTTGGAGTAATTAAAATAGAAATTTAAAAAAACCCCTACGCAATTAACCAAACATAGCTAAGAATCACCGCAAGGAAACTGGTTTTCAAATGAAAAAAAACCGCATTGAAATTGGTCCGTCCGTTTGAGAACTACGATGTCACAGACAGTCACACACAGACAGACAGACAGATATCGACGTCAAACTTATAACACCCCTCTTTTTGTTTCGGGGGTTAAAAATGCTATAAGAAGAGCCTTATTTTTTCGTCAAAGAATATTTTTGCTGTCGGGCATAGTAAGTTATAAGTCATGTACAATCTTGAAACTCGCTACAGCAAACTAGCACTTAAAGTATAATTTTAGTAATAAGCCATTCTAATTAAAAAAAAGCTATAAAAGTTTTGGATTCAAACGATATTTTTCTTCACAAATCATAAATTCATAGAGCATCGACCTAAAGGGAGAGACAGGTGGTGAAAACAGCGAAACGAAAAACCAGCTCAGAATGATAAAGCAGCCGTTTGGCTGACTAGTAGATATTGTTAGTTTATATTATTCGGAAACTTACAAAAATAAAAATATGTTTTCGCTGGCGACTGTAGAGGGCGTGAGTATTTCGGGTTTCTCGGTATAAACGAAATTATTTTTAACCCTCAACGTAATCAGATAAGTTTAATAAGTTTAAAAAACGTGGGTATCCGTTTTATGGTATCGTAGCTCCTAAACGGCTAAACCGGTTTTGATTAAGTTATTTTTAGAAGGACAACTTGATAGAGAATATGCTTACCCATGATTCAAGAAAACCTTTTTTTTATTGTCATACCAACAAAGCAACTACTAACACAGTTGAAATAAAATAAGTACATTGTCATCAAAATTTAAGTGTTGCCTCATATGGCTATAAGCCACATCAAATATAACAGCAATATGAATAATAACATATAATATGTAATATGTATATGTCGGAGAGGAAGAACGATACGTCAAGGCGGAACGACTTGGGTGTATTCGGAAGCGGGGGGTTGGCAACATTGAACTAGCTGTCATTCGTTAAGTTGTCAAAATAAGGTAAGGTTGGCAACGCTGTCGGTTTATAGGGTTATATGGGCACTTTCGCGAGAGACATCGAGCTAAACGGACGTCTTGCCACATTTCGAAAGTATTGCTTTCGAGTCCGATCTGTGTGTGAATTTATTGCAAGTCGATTCGTTCTGATTAAACTGCACGGCGAGTTTAATTTTTGAATTTTCTACGATGGACGGAGTCGCGTCAAATAACGCCCACCCTCTACCACGTCGTTATATACTTACAATTTGGTAACATAATAAAATAAAAATTATTAATTGAAATTAAAAGTTAACTAATGTGACAGAAATTGATTCATTCAGCTGTTTAAAGTTAAATACCTCTTTTCTTGTTGATAAATAGAAGCGACTATCTCTCACAGGTATGATTGAGTCGAAAGTTGGTATTCTGTTAAAGGTAAAATGCCTTTTAAACAAAATAAAACGAAATCAAAAGATGGCACATGTGTGATGGCACACAGATACACACGTTAAACTTATAACAATCCTCTTTTTGCGTCTGGGGTTAAAATTAAAATAAATAAAAAAAACAGCGATGACGCTACGCTTTCTAACAGTTAATATGTATAAGGCTTTATAAGGAGTTGACATGAAGACGAATGCATCAAATAAAAATGCGATATAAACAGTAACATAATTTCGGATTGCGTGGTAAACTGTATTATGTTACCGTCAGGGGTGAAAACTGCAGTTTTAGACAGATAGGGTGGAGTTGACGGGCTGGGGCGGGATTCAATAGACAAATTTGGGCTGACTCGATGTAAGGACACGTATTACACCGAAGCGGCCATTCCGAGTCAGGCTTTTTTTTTATAAGCTGGCCCACTTTTGGGCTCGTTTCTCTCCTCATTGTGGCCGTAGTCCACCACGCTGGCCAAGTGTGGGTTGGCAGACTTTATACATCTTTGAGAACATTTTTTTAACCACGACGGAACGGAGACGGTATATGCGTTTGGGGTGAGAGGATGTTTGTGCAAATCCATGTTGCCATTTTTCTCCAAAACTACTAGTCCGATTTTGATGCAGTTTTCAGTTATGGGTTCGGGATTGATTGGTGCATGTTCTTAAATGGTAACAGGTGTTACGGTTACAGCTCACCAGCGGGCGCTGCTGGGGTCGTGTTTATTTTACTTGTTATAATATAATAACTTCTAAAAAACTGTATTTATTTTTTGGCCGGCCGGCGCTTTCACATTTGGACCAAAAATATATTACAATTAAATTTCTTTATTGAGGAAAAAACGGATACACCCAGTTACATTTACCTGACAATGATTTTCAATACATTAGATGTTAAATTTTTAACTATTTATACGATAGCATATCAGTATTAGTTAATCAAAATGTCAAAATTTATATATATACAAAAAAATATTAAAATAAATGTCACAAAAAATGATGGAATGTCATAATAATGAAAAACTCGATAGTCGTCAAAGTTTTCACAATCGTCGAAGGAGCTGTCAGCTTTTCTAAGCCTGTCCCATTGGTCAGTTAAGGTATGTCAAAAAGTTGATCAATAAAGTTCTCCAGTTATTATAAATAAATGTCACAATTAGTGTTGGCAAGAAGTGCATTGAGGTGGCGGTGAGCGCGGTGTAAAGGTGACATGGAACGCGCGACGGTTCGACCATAATCCACATGAAACAACCTATTCCGTTGTCCTATTCGCCGGAGCCTCTGGTTTGCAGGTCACTGACAACGTGCACAATAGACCGTGCAAGTTATAAGTGTATGAACCTTGAGTTTCCTTTCGCGAATTGGACATCAAATGTCAGTCTAGCAAGAATTAAAGTTTGTGACGTTACGGCACTGTGTGATAGTCGGTCGATGGATAAACGCAGGGGTAGCACGTAGGGGATGAAAAGCTAAAATAAAGGGAACGCCGTTGCCGTGGAGACGCCATGTCAAGCCTAAGAAACTGCCGCGATCCTGCATAAAAATAACACTTTATCTAGTGGAATTCTCTTTTTTGTAAAGAAAATTGTGACGACATTTTCTTCATAGCCCAAACTAAACAGAACATAAGCAACCTATTGTTGATGAAGTGAAATATAAAACGTATGTATACATTCATCTTGGATCATTCTGTCTGTTGATGGAAACCGCATTAAAATCGGTTGCGTAGTTTAAAAGATCTAAAAGTACAGACGGCGGAAAGCGACTTTGTTTTATACTATGTGGAGATAAGGAATGGAACATTATTAGATTTGACGAAAAACATTGGACATAATAGAAACAGACAAAAAAATACAAAATAAAATATACATCACATCATCAGCAATAGGACATCCACTGCTGGACAAAGGCCTCCTCCTGGGGGGGTTTTGCCAATACTCGCCACGCTTAGTAGGCGGGTTGGCGAGCGCCGTTAGGTGTGATTGTTCAAGGAAGACGCTGCTGCCTATCTTCTGGATTACATCCCTTAGCCGACTCTTACGGCAACCACGGGTAGAGAGGGTGGGACACTATTCTTACGCCGGCACCACCACGGCAAGCAAAACTTACATGGTGGTACTTTATAGAACTCGGCTGGCTAGCTACCACGTAAAAAATCTGCCGCCAAGCACTTAACGGTGTGTTTCAACAGCCTCACTAGAGATTCAGTTGGCAGTAGATCTCCTTAGCAACAGGTTGTCTAGGGAGACACCACCGCAGTACCAGATAATCTGCCACCCAGCAGTAGTGTGCAAACATTACAGTTTTAAAGGGTACTGCAGCTAGCGAAATTACATGGCTGTTGAGATTACCCATCTTATGCGTAATGAGAGCCGAAGCAGCAATGCCCTGGACTTTGGTTTGATGATCAAAGTTCTGAGCATCGCTGTAATGGTGATGGACATACGTTATCTCTTACTATCAGGAAAGCGTATCGTTCGTCTCATTACAATTACATATAAAAGAGACAGTTCCATTCTAGGTGTTGCTTAACATCGGGTAAGCTGTGGTCAAGCACCTAGCTCGTCAACTATAAAAACCTGCCAAATGCGAGTCGGACTCGCGCATGAACGGTTCCGTACCATTATCTATGAAAAAGGCAAAAAAATCGCGTTTGTTGTATGGGAGCCCCCTTTAAATATTTATTTTGTTTTTAGTATTTGTTGTTATAGCGGCAACAGAAATAGATAATTTGTGAAAATTTCAACTGTCTAGCGGTTCTTGAGATACAACCTGGTGACAGACAGATGGACGGACAGACAGACAGCGAAGTCTTAGTAATAGGGTTCCGTTTTTACCCATTGGGTACGGAACCCTAAAAAAGATGCCGAATTAGCCTTACACTTAAACATACATACATGAATCCTAAGAACATTACACTTCCTTTTTTTGGCAGTCGTGTACAAAATATACGAAAGGAATGTTACATGACAGTAACTCTACTATTGTATTATCGATAATACAATAAGATCACATCCGATACAAGACAAAGGACTAACTGTTATCTAATCTACTACTCACTAAGCTGATTTTGCATAGTACCTGATCCCTAATCAACGATAATAGAGATCCCGGGTAATAATTATAATCCTTTGAGTTCATAGTTTTCGTTATAAAATAGAAGTAGCTTTTTGAATACTAAATGTCAAACAAAATGTTGGCATGGAAACTGACGTGATTTTTGACATATTTTTATTTTACAGATGCGATAGCACTACCAAAGTAATCACGGATCGCCCGCGGTAGGTGGAGCCGGGTGTCGACAGCGCAAGGACCCACACGTGATCAGTGCACACGAGATATGTCGTGAGATAATTATCGATTGACGTAATAGATTTGCGTTGACTAATGGTTTTGCATGTATCAATGCATCTATGAACAGCTAATATTAAAAACTATTGAATTTTAAAATCATATAGATAATTAAAATGATAGAATTTTGAGGCTATTTATTGTGGTTGGCAGACAATTTTATTTCCAAAAATTTTAGAACGATTCATCCTGGGATCGATCGTTTGTTTGAGCTCGTCGTGTGTATCTTCCTTCAAAGCGTTCGGAACCAATAAGTCGACTGTTCGCCGCGAGAGCCGCGAGCGAACTACCAAACGTGACAGCGGTGCCCTGCCCCCCGCTTGTCTACCCTGCAACATCTGAACGTCACACCTACCTCCTCATTCCGCGGGCGATCCGTGATCACTTTGGTAATGCTATAGATTACTCACGTTTAATCACGTCAAACACTTCGATTACAGTTTCGACAACATCCGAGCTCCTTCTTCAAGGAGTCAAAGCAGAGTACAAGTTGCGTGCAGCACACAAAAAGCAGATAAAGCACGACGAGGCCGCGCGCGCGTTGCGCTCTGCTTTCATAGAAATTGATTGATTGATTAGAAACGTGTCTATTCTCTACCATTATCACAAATAGAGGTTTTCATGTCTCTGAGTATTCAAGACTTACGTTTACGAGAATGGAGTTTACAAATCAGCTGAAACTTTTTCAATCTACCTTCACACAAAGTCACTGTAACATGTTTAGCAAAACACGCCTCCAAAGTTTCACCATTTTGGTTCACCGCACACCTATAAGAGCCTACGTTAGGATGTTTAACTCCAAAAACTGATTATATAGCTCCATGTCATCTCCGCAGCGTCGATTTAGATTTCGGATATAAAATCGATTTTCTATATAAAAATGAAATTGAGTTCGTAAAGAGTCATTTTTATGCAAGAGCATGGACTTTGAGGCTAAAATTTGTTACATTTGTAAGTACTCAGCATGTGTTAACTAAGCTAGTTTTGTAGTGATGATAACTTAGTGGTTAGCACGTGCCGCACTCCGAGGAACGTAGGTTCAAGTCCTAAAAATTATACATGCCTGCCGGAATACATTGTTAAGTGCTTGGCGACAGATTTTCAACTTGAGGGTGGTAGCTTGGAAATAAAGATTAAAAGATTTCATATGTACTGAGTACCTATAACAGAAAACTATCACATACCATTGCCTTACTAACTCCAACAATCAGGAACCATTACCCTCCCTTCCCCATAGAAATCCTCAAAACTACGAGCATGGCATTCATTGTCTTCGAAACAATGATGGTGAAATATGGCTGTTAATTTTGAACACGTTAAAATATGCTTTGAAAACTTTGCAGAAGCTCCAAGTCCCAACTTCACCTTTTAAGTCTGGAATGTTTCGGTTGGAACCTTATTCGCTTATGCCAAGGACATTTTTAATTTTTTTTCAAATTGATTATCGACTTATTGAGAACTTTGCGTGTGATCTACGGTGAGTTCTCTTGCTAATTTACTATGAAAACTGACGTATTTTTGACACATTTTTTGTTTTACTTATGCGGAATTACTCACGTTTAATTTTATCGCAAACTCCGACTATAGTTTCGGCCACATCCGGTGGCCTTCATCTCTTGCAACTATCACCAGTTTGACTGTCCTGTTAGCTCATTTGGTGGAATATCTGCTTCAAGAGCTGTAGGGCGTGGGTTCGATTCCTACGAGGACAGATATTGATATGACGATAAATGTTTGTTCTGTATGTATAAGTATGTATTTACAAAAAAAAATTATACGTAGTATACCTGAACTAGATAGAAATTAAAGTTTTCTTGAACTGTCCCTTCATCACACTCGAGTCACATCGGGAAGTTCAAATTCAATTTCCATATTTAAATTTTATAACACTGCCACCCCGTCGGACTACAGTCGGGGTAATATGAAATGGGTCGTTTAAAGGCATTATAAGAAATTCCTTCAAAAGTTCATTAGCGACGTATATATTTTTTAATGGTTATTAAATTAATAAAATTATAATTGTTTGACCACAGTTCATCTGATGTTAAGTGACGATGTGGTCGAAGATGGTAAACACACCTAGTCTGGAATGGAACTGGATCTCAAATAAGGCTGTCGAAATACACCGTCATATACTTGGCGCCAGATTTTTAGCTTGAGCATGATAGCTAGCTAGTCGAATACTAGAAAGTACCTTACCATCACCATTATGATGTTTTTCTTTAACGGCAGCTCGAACTCATTCTTGGGTTTTGAACCTACGCCCTTCGGTGTGCGAACCGATCACGCTAACCACTGAGCTATTATCGCTATGAAATTATTATTTCTTTCGTTTTTCTTTTTAACTGCATTGAAATAATTATGCTAGAGGGCCCGAAACAATATCGCATGCTAGATCACAGAGTCTGTTATAATAGAACAGACTTTAGATAAACCACATAGCTGGCGTATCGCCTGCTGAGGAAGACGTTTTAATCACCAGTTCATCAGTACGCACGATGTTCCCTGCGCCGCGCTCCACTAATATGTATAGAGATATTTGGCGTCTCACTCACTCTGCCACCAGTTGCGCTACCAGGGACGCTCCTCTCGCACGAACCAACCGTGCTCGACGATTCTGGTGTTTGCTCTGGTGTTTCTCGCTTGGTAGCTCAAGACACCACGGTGGCGCGACCGGTGGCGCCGTCATGGTGTCTTAGGGCCGGCGCTCAGTGACGGCACATATTTCGATACCACGATGACGCGACGTGCCACGGGATGCATCGTGGTATCGAAATAAAGTAAAATGAATTCTAAATTCATTGAAATAAGATTCAAAATAACTTGATTAGTAATAAAATCCTTTGCCATGACACGCCGTGCCGTCACTGAGCGCCGGCCCTTAGTGAGATAGAGCCCTTACCTCAGTCTACTCCGCGGAGCGCTTACCCCGCAGATGATACTCCAGTTATGCGATTTACCTATGTAGAAACACTCGCGTGAATTCGAGTAATACCATTTCAGCGACACCTACGCGACAAAGAGCGCAAGCGTCATTCCGCCGCTCGTCGCATGACGAATGTGCTAGTAAAATGTAATTTCGTCGCGTCCTTTCACATTTGCTTACAATCCACCGCGCGGGCGGAATTTTTAATTAATCTGTCACCAGAAAGCTGAATGAAAAGTCCCATATGCTTCAGATACGTTGGCAATACGCCCAGGGGATGACTATAAGCGTTAGCCTGAACATATAAAATACCCGTTTTTTTCCCTGTGACAGATGATATGCTATATTTCAGATAACAATTTGACCTATAATATGTTTTTTTAATACAATCAGGCTTGCGTTGGACCGCCAGCTCGCTTGATGGGTATCGAGGATTTATTTAGATTGTTTGGGTTACTTTGTTTTTTTTTTTTAATCGAGAAAACAACAAGTAATCTTGTTTCTAAATGGTACATATAGAGTGAATCCTTAAATATTTTAAATATTGACTTCACTACTGAAGTTTTAGTATAAAAAAAACTTTCGCAACCGCCTCGATAGAGGCGCGAAGATGCGGTCTGCGGTGGAGCACGCTCGCTGATAGATAGAATCTGGCCTTCAAGTCGCGAGCGAATCAGTTTCTTCTAAAAAAGCGTGCTTCATCGTAGACCGCATCTTCGCTTAACATCAGTTGAGATTGTGGTCAAACAGAAGGCTATTTGTAATTTAAAATATTGAAGATCGTGTAATGTAATACAACGTCATATACGCGAAGGATCCAGTTGGGATAGGCAGCATTTAATAACCTGGTTGATATTTTCAAATCCGTCCACGTTCTATATAACCAACTAGCTGTTACCAGCTCGCTTCGCTGGGTTTGTACCATCAAGGTAGGTAAGTAAATATATACAAATTTAAATCACTCCCATTTAAGTTTTAATAGTCAAAATCACGAAAACAATCTTTATTTCTAATCTTATTTCGTAAAGTAAAGGTATAATGATTTTTTATAACTCTTACTTGAGAAATTATTGGTTCCCCATACAAACTTTCATCCCCTATTTCACTCCCTCTAAGATTTATTTGACGCAAGATGGGTCGACGATATTGTCACCGTCGCAGGTCGAACCTGGACTAGGTTGGCACAGGACCGAGGCAGATGGCATAACAAGAGATAGGCCTATACCCAGCAGTGGGATAAAGAAGGCTGTGGATGATGACGATGATGAGGATTTATTTTCGCAAAAAAATCGTCTATCTCATTTTCCAAGGCCCCAACGATTTCTATACTAAAATTGGTTCAGCGGTTCAGGCGTGAAAACCTAACAGACAGACAGGCAGAGATAGTTTCACATTTATAATATTAAGTATTATATATGAATGTATTCTACCATTATATACGGTGCCGAGATATGGACGCCTACTAATTAGGCTGTGCATTAAATGCAAGTGGCACAGAGGCCATAGAATGCACCATGCCAAGTGGCGTACAAGAAGAGAGGTTTATGCTCAGCAGTGGGAAATTACAGGCTGAAGATAATGATGATATACACTTATTTTTAGTTCATTTTCTCTTTGGCTTTAAGTTCCCATTTCTCAGAAGATTCCCGTTCCATAATGATGCCCTCAGGAATGAAGAAGTATTCAGAACTCTATCGTCTAATAAATAATCCGATTTGAACATAACCATAAGACCCGAATAACATAAATTCCAGAAAACAATCACTGTAGAAACGTGTTTCCTTATTTGCGAGAAAATTTAACGTAAAATAAGCATTTACATTGTATAAAAGCATCAAATTCCCGTTAAATAGCTGAAGGTATAACAACGCCCGAGATTATTTTAGAACTTTGGAGAAAATAACAATAAGACCAACATAGAAAACTACGCGGGCCATAAATTGTTGAGTATATTTAGACAATAGACAATAGACAACACTTTATTTATGACATAAAACATTAAACAAACATAAATGAAAACATAGAAAATAAAAAAGTAAGAAATACATTTTATATCATTTTATTTAAATGAGTATCACTATATATTATAAAACAAAGTCGTCAGTCGCGTCTGTCTGTCTGTTCGCGATAAAACAGACGATCACAGTTGTTCATAATGATTAGTACAATGACCACCTATCGACTTAGTATAACGTAAGCTTATAACCCTACACCACCAATGTCTTACACACCAACTTTGCAAGAGAAGTGGTCTATTAGACAGCTTAAATATAGCAGTTAGTAAAGCGTAGAACGTAGAAGCCATACCTTTAACTTTGGTTTACATTATACATAATATTTGGCGAATATTACACAAATCTCCACTGACTAGATTTTAGTATAAACCACCACAAACATGACTGCCCGAATAGCGCAAATGTTAGCTCGTAACTACAGACTAAATACGGACAGATGAACAACTCGAAATATCCTGACCATATGTTAAGTGACGGTGTGATTGAAGATGGTAAAGCACAACTAGCCTGGAATGGAAGTGACTCAAGTGAGGCAGCAGAAACATATCGTTAAGTGCTTAGTCGCAGATTAACAACTTGAAGGTGGCAGCTAGACGGCCGAGTACCAGAAAATACCCTACAACCATGCATGCACGTTTCCTCACGACGTTTGCCTTCAACGGCAGCTCGAACTCATTGTTGGGGTTTGAACTCATGAACGAGACGCTCTCTTGATGGTAAGAGATAAAGTCTATCCATGACTATTGCAGCGACACATAGAACTTTGAATAGTAAAACAAAGTCATACCCACTAATATAATAAATGTGAAAGTTTACAGATGGATGGATGGATGGATGTTTGTTATTCAATCACGCCAGAACGGCAAAACGGATCTGGATGAAATTTTGCATGTAGATACTTTAGGCTCTAGAATAAAACATAGGATACTTTTCATCATCATCATCATCCTTCACCACGCGGGTAAAACCGCGGGGCGTAGCTAGCACACTTGAAGAGTACTGTAGCTACCGAAATTATAGGAATGTTGAGACTAACCATCGAAAGTAATAAGCAACAAAGCGGCAATGCTCTAGACTCTGTTTTGCTACTCAAAATATATTTTATCGCTGCAATGGTCATGGTCATGCGTTATCTTTTAACATCAGGAGAACGTCTTGTTCTTTACATTATTTTTTTTTTAATACAGAACCAACATCTCAATCTTAACATAAATGTTTGTTCTGGTTGGGAATCGAACCCACGCTACAGCTCTGAAAGTAAAGCTACTATCAAATGAGCTAACAGTAAGGAGCCAAAAAACGGCACTTCTAGAATATTGGCCACGATATTTTTTTTTGGGAATGAGACTTGTTGATCTGCCATTCACTAATCCACGTGGAAACCCACCTTTGCCGTCCCTTTGTGAATAAGTAACAGTAAGACGTATCGTGTACATTATTCAGTCGGTAATCAAACATTACCTACGTACCTAACCAGGATTTATGTCCCAGGGCAGTAATAGTAGTTACCTCCCCTTTGGAACTATCTGTGTTAAAAGGAGTTTTAGGGTGCATTCTTGATTTTGAATTAGAAAGTTAGATTGCATACTAACTTTTCTTCTTTATATAATTTTTTTTTTTCTGGTAAAGTGACGGCGTGGTCGAAGATGGTCAACACACCTAGCCCGGAATGGAACTGATTCTCAAGTGCGGCTGTCGAAACACACCGCTAAGGTGCTTGGCGACAGATTTTAAACTTGAGGGTGGTAGCTAGCCAGTCGAATACCCTACCACCACGCTATGTTTGCCTTCACCGGTAACATAAGCAAATAAGTTCAAATACACCGAAACGCCGGTGAAGGAATACATCAAGAGAAAACCATAGCGTGGTAGGATATTGCTTAGTACTCGGCTGGCTAGTTACCACCAAATTGAAAATCTGCCGCCAAGCACCTAACGGTGTATTCCGGTGGTGTAACTTGAGAGTCAGTTCCTTTCCAGGGAAGATGTGCTTTATCATCTTCGACCACACCGTCACTTAACATCAGCTGAGCTGCGGTCGAACACCAAGCTTGTCAACCATAAAAATGCTAATGTCCAAATTTTCTCTAATTAAATCGTAAATCATATTTATTGATAACGGGTGTTACAAGTCAGTGTAAATGTTGATGATAAATAATTAAAATTTCAATAGTTATTATGTACTAGTAGTACAATTAGAAATTAAATACGTACGCTATAAAAAACAGGGAAATTTAAAATGTCAATAACATATTAAAATTGTACAAAATAAATGTAAAAATTATATAAAAACTAGCTGCGCCCCGCGGTTTTACCCGCGTGGTGATGGGTGATGATTTATGCATGCAAAGTCTCAACCCGATCGGTTTAAAATTGACAAAATTTCATACAAACTTTCATCCCCTATTTTATCCCCTTGGGGGTAGAATTAATCAAAATCCTTTCTTAGCGTATGCCTACGGCATAACACCTACCTACATGCCAAATTTCAGCCCGATCCGTCCAGTGGTTTGGGCTGTGCGTTGATAGATCACTATGTCAGTCAGTCAGTGAGTCAGTCACCTTTGAGTTATATATATTTAGATAGATAGAAGATGTCATTAAAAAATAATAATTAATAAATGTCAAAACTCACAAAATTCATTGTAGCTGTAAAACGTGTGCTCGACAAGCCAGCGTTTCAGTCATGACTTAAAGCTTCCCATAGAAGGCGCTGAAGTGATATGCTCTGGCAAATTGCTATAAACTGTCGGACCCATAACATGCGTCGACTTGGCCGACCTTTCCAGCGCACGGGGGACCTCCGCCAGCTTACCCCCGGCGCGGGTTAATTATTATGGGTTGGTTATTTAATTTCGAGACAATCCAAGGTTCACAAAAATAGACGTTTAATTTCGCTTGCAAACCGAAACAGGCATATTCACACACTACCTACTGATTAGCGGCGGAATATTTGCGGTAGTACCTACTTAGACAACCTCCAGCTATTATATATTTACCTAGTCAAATCTTCACTTACTCTTCTTGCCCTCGCATCGGCGTAAACGCTTCTTTTGTTTGCATTATCAATCTATCTGGATTATTCGATAGAGCGTGGCAAATGATGTCTCTATCACTGGAAAGGTACTGACCGATCGTCCTCAAACAAGGTTAATGATTGCCGTCCACTTATCGCCTCAACGCCAGACCAACATCGCCTCGCTTCAAAACCGTAAATGAACAATGACTGTATGGAATAAGGTCCATTTTAGATTTGTAAGTAAAAATAGTGGGCAGCACAAATGCACAACGTCACGTCGTCCGTCCTACATCGTTTCATTATGCCGATCATCAATTTATCACAACTTATACCGCAGAGCGTAAATCTGATTCAATTTTATGCCTACGCTTCCAAAGCGAGGCGGCTTTATTCTGGTGCTGAGCCGTTAAGTGGGCTGCGACCACGTTTAAGCGCGTGCCATACAATGAAATTAAGTGTACCCTTTACGATAACCTTAATTATTTCACACTTATTTACAATATAACTAGCGACCCGCCCCGGCTTCGCACGGGTGTATTGTAGATACTAATGTGGTGTCAGTGCGGAGTGATTAATATTATTACTACTATAATATGCATGTATTATACACATAACCCTTCCTCTTGAATCACTCTGTCTTTTGATAGAAGCCGCATTAAAATTCGTTGCGTAGTTTAAAAGACCTAAGCGTACAGACGGCGGGAAGCGACTTTGTTTTAGATAGAGATAATCTAATAATAAATCTTGTATAAGTATAAGAGCGACACCGCTAGAAGAGTCTAAACTTAATCATCATCTAGTCTTAGGTGTAATATCACATCTTCGCTTAACAGCAGGCGAGTTAGGTACGTAGGTTTTAAAACGAACCTAAGCAACGATATTATAAGGTGAACCGAGACCCTAATGGGAGTTTGAAGGTCCTTTAACTTTTAGTCTGCACGCAGTTTTTAGTTCAAGAGCAAATACTTAGTAAAATTACTAATTAGTGCGAGATTACAAAATGTTCTAAGCGTAATGATGTTTAATTCCGGCTAGACAGTCACGTTAGGCGCTGGTGACAAATATCACATTTAATAAGGAACATCTAAGTTTTGTAGCGATGATAGCTCAGTGGTTAGCGCGGTCGGTTAACACACGTCAAAAGGCGTGGGTTCAAATCCCAACAATGAACTTGCGCTGCCAGTGAAGGAAAACATTGTGAGGAAAGCATGGTGGTAGGGTATTTTCTAGTACTCGGCAAACACCTAGCATGTTTTTTTTTAATGATGTGTATGTAGGCTTGCGTTTGATCGCCATTTCACCTGATGTTAAGATGCGATCTACGATGGAACACGCTTTCCTAGAAGATACCGATTCACTCTCGACTTGAAGACACCCAGATTATATCTATCAGGGAACACCCACTCGGGTAACGTATTCAACGCTTTAGCCGTTCGAACAATGAAAGTAGATTCAAATCGTTTCGTACGGGTTTTTGGAATGTCAACCATGAAACGATATCGGTCAAAGTCAAAGTCAAAGTATTTTACCTATTCATAAATTGGTACATTTACAAGTCACTTTCAATATTCATATACATATTCATTTATTCATAATTATAAAAATTACAATATAAAACATTTAATACGATTTGACAAAAAAAAAAACGAAATACAATATCTATATAAAATAAATCATTAATAATAATAATCAAACTGAATATTATATAATATATTATATAATTATCATATTTTGGTATTTTGAGCTTCTGGCCGTCCAATAGAGAAATAGGCATGGGGGAATTAGAGCATGCAGATCACACTCTCCGAAATGAATCCGACAAACTAGCAACTTTGCGACGATGTTCAAGACTATGAAGATTAGCTTGAACGAGGAAGTCGTTGCTGATGAGTCTCTTAGCACGCTTCTCAATTGACTCCAACGGCTCTAACTGGTATTTGGCGGATCCATCCCAAAAGTGCGAGCAGTATTCCATGCACGATCGAACTTGTGCTTGATATATTTAATGTAAGCAAATGTTCCGACGCACATTCAAAACAAAAAAAAAAACATAGTTAAACATAAAAATATATCTAATACCTTTAAACGAGCAACTTACGTATATATATATATATACATATAATCTGAATCTCGGAAACGACTCCAACGATTTTCATGAAATTTAGTATGCAGGGGGTTTCGGGGGCGATAAATCGATCTAGCTAGTTTTCATTTTCAGAAAACGTCGTTTTATCCGTGTTTTCAGCCGAGCTGAAAAGTGAGTCATCCAGGTACTATATATATGTATATATTTAGCATGGTACGGAAAATCAGTCCGTCTGACATAATTTGTCCTCAATTTTTTGTAATAACTGTTGTACTAATCACGTGATTTAGTAATTAAACCATCCAGCGGCAGTTTACCTATAACTAGAATATAACCATCAAATGGCATTTTAACAGGCAATCAGCAGCAAGGACGTATCGCTTAGCTTTGCGTGACAACCGCAGAAAAATATCGTTTAACCCGCTATTTTGTTTTCCACAAGGTGACTCAGGACGTACTCTTAAATACGCCATCTTCTAATTGACCAGTAAGGACATTTCTTAAGTTGGGGAATTAAAGTTAACAAAGTGATGTGATTCACTAGACACTGCAGAGGTAATCCTCTTACTGACGTTTAAAATTCGTTAAACTATATGTTAGTTATTTGCGTGTGTTGTCTGTTGTTATTCGTCGTAGTATAACAAAAAATGTTTTTCTCTCTTTTTAATGTACCGGACGCTTTTGAAGTGAAGACAAAACTTATGCGTATTTTTTTAGGTTTTAAGATAAAGTTCAAAGTGTTGTTGAAAGCTTGACGTGCACTTGAGTATATATGTTTATTCGAAAGAAGACTATCTTGGCTGTGACTGTAGATTATACAATTTGAGAAAGGGTAATTTTGAGAAAAGGACTTATTGAGAAAGGGACATTTTGAGAAAAGGTCAATGCACTGAGACGGTTATCTGTTTTTGTATAACTTTGAAAGTAATATATTTTGGATGCCTTATAAATATATCGTTTTTAATGTAAATGTGATGAGGCGAACGAAATGCTATCCTGATGGTAAGAGATAATGCCTGCCCATGACCATTGTAACTGTAGCCAGAACTTACGAGTAACAAAACGTAAATGGCATCGCTGTTTTACCGCTCATTACTTCAAGACATTCGATGGTTAGCCACAATAGCCCCGTTCGCTAGCTGCAATATACATAAGAAAGGGCAAGAAGACAGAAAGAAAGAAAAGGAAAAACATTTATAAGACACAAGCCAAAAAAACAACAGATAAAAAAAACTAACTCCAACGCGCATTATATAAGCAAAGATGAATTTAATTGCTATTTATCACGCTCAAGACGCTTCGCAATACAATTTTCATCTTATCAGAACCATTACTTGAATAAACAGCGTTCAGTTATCGATACTAAGAACACGTAATTTCAAATTGTTCCTAAAATAAATATCGATAGTCTGGTCTAGTCTAGACTATGTTTATGTATTTACAAATATTTATGTACATAGGTAGTTGACCAAGCCAAGTGAAAGTGACAAACCGATATCTGAATATATGAACAAATGTTCGATGATAAGTCAGTAATAATTATATCTAAATAATGTATAATCACTATCATTATATAATAAAACAAAGTCGCCTGTCTGTTCGCGATAAACTTAAAAAACTACTGAACGGACTTTCATGCGAGTTTCGCCGATAGATAGAGTGATTCATGAGGAAGGTTTAGTTGTATGATTTGTCAAAGTTTTGTGTAAACTGGTTAAAGTATGACGATAATTGTTGGAAGTGTCGGAAAAAGTCAAGCCACCTGGGAGCTTTCATCGAAAATGCTGCCTAATCCCTTTGAGATATAACAAAACAATGCATGGTGGGATATTCCTCTTTTATAGATCAAGAAACAGAACAAACATTTGTTTATACCATAAGATGTTTTGTCCTTGGCGGGAATCGAACCCACTCCCTACAGCTCAGGCAGACATACTACCAACAGGGCTGTCAATAATGTACCTATTAAAAGCTAATACATAATTCAGTAGCGCGTGAAATTTCTATTAACAGTCAACCGTTCATATCATTATAAATGCTACTTACTTATTTACTCAGGTTACGTTACGCCCCAGTTTTTATTTTTTTGTCTGTCCAATGCTCTAGATCAGCCTTTCCCAAAGTGGGCGATAACGCCCCCTTGTGAGCGCTGCAGGTCTAAAGGGGGGCGGTAAGAGACCCAGAAAAAAATGGGGGCGTTGTGTAGAGGCTTCGGGGGTCATTTGTAATTTCATTTAGCTAGGAGGCCTCTTAGACACCGACTGCATGAGCTCTCGACTCTCAACTACAACTAATATTAGTTAAGAGATTGCTCAAACATAGCTTTAAGTAGGCGAAAAAATTGGGGCGCTAATAAATAATTTATTCTCAAAGTGGGCAGTAGACAAAATAAGTTTGGGAATCCCTGCCCTAGATTAATGAAGAGAGTGGTGTGACGACTGGTAATTATTTTTTAGCGTTTATTACATTATCTACATTTTTACATGAAAAGATAGCTTTTCAATAAAACCGTTTAACTTACTTATTTCTTTACTTACTTTTTTTTGGCATATAGACGTAGCACCTATTTACTCTGGATTTGAAGATGAGTAGATGAGTTACTGTCTCATTCAAGTATTGTGGAGTAATGAAATATGCCGATATTTATTTAACATTGAGGTGAATAATATCGCCCTTAAGGGTCGCCGATTCGTTATCGACATGAAAAGATGAGCAACCTAATCGATGGCTTTATCGGATGTTTAATAAAGTGTAAAAGATTTCAAAACAAAGGCGATGTATTCTATTTTTACCCGATTACACAAACACGGAGAACTATTATTATGTTATATTATTTGTAATTTTTTTTAATGCAAAAAGTAGTGAGACGAACGAGATGCTCTCGTGTTGGTAATAAGAGATAACGCCTGTCCATGACCATTGCAGCGATACACAGAACTTTAAGTAACAAAAAAAAGTCCAGGGCGTCACTCATTACAGCCCTGTAATTTCGCTAGCTGCAATACCCTTCAAACCGGAACACAGTAATGTTTGCACACTACTGCTTGTCGGCAAAATATCTAGTAATGCGGTGGTACCTACCCAGCCGACCTCCTGCTAAGGAGATCTACCACCAAGTGATTTTTTAGTATATCGTTCATCTATCTCCTCATATCTCCTAAACTTTTCATAAGTTTCATTATTAAACGGTTTTATTTAGGTTTACTCGTATATTTCTTATTTTAAATCTTGGGACTAATTTTCCGACTACTCCCACTGAACCGATTCTTATGATACTTTGCAACGGGATATCATTCCGATGACAATACAATATTATGTAAACTTATGCGCTGCCCGAGTGGATGTTCCCCGATGGATATAATCTGGGTGTCTTCAAGTCGAGATTGAATCGGTATCTTCTAGGCAAGCGTGCTCCATCTTAGACCGCATCATCACTTAACATCAGGTGAGATGGCGGTCAAACGTAAGCATATCTATAAAAAAAATAAAAAAAACTTTAGGTTCCAACTTCTCAATCCTGATGCTGCAAGGGTACTGCCCAGCAAAAACGTAAAGACTAAGTATCTTATATTTATTATCTTACTAGCTGCGCCCCGCGGTTTTACCTGCATGGTGATGGATAATGATGATGATGAAAAGTATCCTATGTTTTATTCAGTGCCTAAAGTATTTTGCACATGCAAAATTTCATGCAGATCCAACAAACATCCATCCATCCAAACTTTCACATTTATAATATTAGTGGGATGGGATATCTGATATTAAGCGACGGTGTGGTCGAAGATGGTAAACACACCTCGCTTGGAATTGAACTGGCTCTTAAGTGAGGCTATCGGAACACACTGTTAGGTGCTTGGGGACAGGTTTTCAACTTGATTGTGGTAGCTAGCCAGCCGAGTACTAGAAAGTACCCTACCACCACGCTATGGTTTCCTCACGATGTTTTTCTTCACCGGTCAGCTCTAGCTTATTGTTGGGGTTTGAAGATGTGTTCCCTTTGGCGTGTGAACCGACCGCGGTAACCACTGAGCTATCCTAGCTTCTATTCATTGCTATGGACGTCAAGCATAAACTTAATCTTTGTACCGGGTACCAATTCATTTTTTTAATTTCAATCTCGTCACATGCAAAGTTTTTTTTTAATTCCACGCGGACCAAAATATCATTGGTAACTAACCCATGATTCAGTCCGCGTGGAATTTGTAACATGAAATCGTTTAACTTAAAAGTTTTGTGACTGATAATTTAGTAGATAATTAATATATAATGGCCTTGATATTATCGTATACGTATAAAACAAGATAATTTTGGAGGCTTTATTTGACATAGGTACCTATATAAAATTATTAAAAATGTTTCTGTCTTTTTCATTGCAGTCTATAAGACAAAGACGGCAACATTAAAGAAAATCAGATTTAAAAAAGTTAACCAAAAAATTTTCGTTTTATTTATGCGGGATTACTCACGTTTAATTTTATCGGAAACTCCGACTATAGTTTCGGCCACATCCGGTGGCTTTCATCAAGGGGACAAAGCTGAGACAAAGCGACCGCAGCCTCGTCTTAAAAAACTTAAAAAAAAAACGTAAATAAATAAATAAAACGAAAATGTGTCAAGACCACGTCATTTTCCGTAATAACCAAAACATATAAACGCTTTGAAAAGAAAAGGTCTAAAACAATGAGATTTTACCACAGTTATATAATACATCGTTGGTCCAAAATCTGTGTGATCGTGAACGAGATGGGTTTTAATTCTTCAACCTGCATGTTGTTTATTTTCCAAATTGTAATAAATAACATTTCATACACAGAAAAGCATTTTGGAACTCTTATGTCAGAACCGTAACAAAATGGAATACCATTGTGTACATTCAAAGGACAAGTGGGCTCCAAAGTAGGTCGGTAATCGCTATTATTCAGTAATACGGCTCGAGGTTACAGAAAACAAAGTAAAACTCAAACAAAGGACTCAATACTCAATCAAGTATTTTTCGGACAGAATAACAATGTTTTTCTATGTTTACAATTTAATCATGTTTCAGCGCTAATGCGTTTGTTTTATGAAATACTAGGTTGCGCCCGCGAATTCGTCCGTGTTGAGTTAAGAATTGGGTTCAGAGAGAAATAACAAATGTGTAAGTTACAAAAGAGCAATAGTTTCATTATTGTACTACTTCATTATCTAGATTAATATAAACACACACACACACACATCATCAGCTATAGGACGTCCACTGCTGGACATAGGCCTCCTCCTGGGGGGTTTTGCCAATACTCGCCACGCTTGGCAGGCGGGTTGGCGAGCGCAGTTAGGTGTGATTGTTTAAGGAAGACGCTGCTGCCCATCTTCCGGATCTTCTTCTTAATATAAAGGATACCTGTTATTTCGAAATAGTAATGTTCTGTAAGACAAATCTATAAAAAAAGTACACTATATGTTAATCCAGGTAATAATCTATATGTGTGCCAACTTTCATCTAAATCCGTTCAACCATTTTTGCGTGATTGAGTAACAAACATCCAAACTTTCACATTTATATTATTACTAGCTGCGCCTCGCAGTTTCACTCCCGTGGTGATGGATGATGATGATGATGATGAAAAGTATCCTGTTTTCATTCCAGGGCTTAAAGTATCTACATGGAAAATTTCATCCAAATCCGTTCAGCCGTTCGGGCGTGATTGAGTAACAAACATCCATCCATCCAAACTTTCACATTTATAATATTAGTGGTTTGTAATATCATTTGTCAATTTGACATCTGTCAATTAAGACCCGGTGATAAACATTATTGTGTTCAAATCACAAAAGTTTAAAAATTACATAGTTACGAAAATTTTAAAGAAACACCGCGCACACAAAATGTCTATCGATTTGGTTTCAGATTACTCATACTACAGTCATTGTAAATAATGCATTCATTATTCACTTGGTCTATGACATATACTTACTCAAAATATCGAAGTAACCGATTCATACAAGTCTTACACCTATAAAACTTTCTTCTATTTGAAATCGATCAAAACCCTAGTGCGGTTTAACCTTATGACATTTCTCCAGTTAACTGAATATCCCAAGTTGGCAGAGTAAGACTAGCCTTATTTATAGCATTATTCTTGCCAAAGTTACAGAATAAGGGCGCATAAATTCTATGAAGCGCTCGTTAGGCGAGTTCGAAGACGGAGTCAGGTAGACTTCACGCAATGTTGAGCGGTAAACACACCTTTTATGTCTCGTTTTTGGCAATGTGACAGAAAATGTTGCACGATTTAATCTTTGGTTCCGTGTATGTAGTATCTTATGACTGCTGTGTTAGCTCATTTGGTGTTTGCCGTGTTAGTTTATTTGGTGACCACCGTGTTAGCTCATTTGTTGTTTGCCGTGTTAGTTCATTCGGTGACCTACGTGTTAACTCATTTGTTGTTTGCCGTGTTAGCTCATTTGGTGACCTCCGTGTTAGCTCATTTGGTGTTTGCCGTGTTAGCTTATATTTGGTGACCACCATGTTAGCTCATTTGCTGTTTGCCGTGTTAGCTCATTTGTTGTTTGCCGTGTTCGCTCATTTGGTGACCGCCGTGTTGGCTCATTTAGTAGCTACCGTGTTAGCTCATTTGGTGACGGCTGTATTAACTCATTTGGTGACTATCGTTTTAGCTCATTAGGTGGCTGTCGTGTTAGCTCATTTCGCGACTGCCGTCTTTTGGTAGTAAAAAGGACAAACATTGATGTACGTAGCATAATTGTCTCCTGTGCTTATTTGAAAAAATGTTTTACATATACGTATATTTTTTATGGTTGAGGGTGTTTGACCACAGCACACGTGTTAAATGATGGTGTGATCGAAGACGGTAAAGAAACCTAACTTAGAATGCAACTAGCTCTTAACTGCTTGGCCACAGATTATAAACTTACAACCTTACAACCGAACCTTACAATATTACAACCGAATATTAGAAACCTACCACCATTCAATTTACAAAAAAACTTTCAGTTAATCTGGATTCCATAGTTCACATTTTGCTTAGTCTGGGACTAGATGGCATTGTGTGAAACGATGTACAATGTAACAGAGGTACTACCAAACTACAATGTAATAACAAGTATAGGTACATAATCATCATCATCATCATCAGCCTGTTATCGCGCACTGCTGAGCATAGGCCTCTCTTCTTGTACGTCACTCGTCCCGGTCCTGTGCCAGTCTTATCCAGGTTCGACCCGCGATTTTTGTTATAAAAAGAAAGTCATTTATTCAGTTTAGGCCCTGGTATGGCACTTATGAACGTTAAGTTACATGTTTGAATCTACCACCGGCTCGTAATTACACTTCAACTGAGAAGACTCCGGCAAGAAACTCAGCAAGGCATTTTTTTTGTGGATCTTCCTTTTTTATATTAGGTTACAGTTTACAGTTATAAATATGAATACATTATGCTTACTACAATTGTCACTTAGCCAGGGAGATGCAAGTGCAGAGAGAAGCTACTACAACCATATATTCCTGTCTTCCACCTAATGAGCCACCTTATAGTAGGCTTTGTCAATTAACAAAGCTTATAAACTCTGCTTTATAAAATCTTTGAATTGATTATAGGACATTTTAGTTACCTCAAGTGGGATTTTATTATAGAATCTAACGTAGTTCCCGAGAAAAGACTTATTAGCTTTAGATAACCTGAAACTAGGTGTCACAATTTTATATAGGTACATATTACTTTCAGATAATTTGTTCAAGTTTTGATTGTCACAGAAATTGTCCATATCACTTATAGGCATATCATTGAGGACTCAATGCTCGTCTAGCCATTATTAATGTAGATCCGAAGCACTTTATTGTAGTTGTATCTCCACCTTATTTGTGTAAATAAAAACATCGATATCAATAAAATTGATGAAAGTAAACAGAAATGTAGAAAGAATATATTTAATACATGAGCGTAAAGAAAACATACATATATATAACTGTCTTTTAACAATAGTCATATAGATAAGTAATTGAGTCTACGTGAATAATATCTTAGTACAGAGTTAGGATAATAAAGGTTTTCAAGGGTGTTAAGCTGCACTTTATAATTTTATAACTTCGCAATTCGACATTCGACAGCCCTGTTGGCTCATTGGTAGTGTGTAGTACTTAGCTTTAAGAGCTGTAGGGCGTGGATTCGATTCCCACTTAGGACAAACATATTCTGGTATAAACAAATGTTTGTTCTGTATCTGGGTATGTATTATAAGTATGTATTTAAAAAAAAAAAACATATTAGTTATCTGGTTCCCATAGTACAAGCTTTGCTTAGTTTGGGGCTAGATGGCGCTGTGTGAAATGTCCCAATGATATTTATTTATTCTATTTATTACAAATATAATGTTATCGAGTACAGTGCTTCTATAGTTTCATTTTCTCAACACTTCGCGCGTCATAAATTAAGCTAGTTTATAAATCAACTAGCTAAACTTTGAATGTCTGTTAAGCTCTGTGCAAAGTCTAACTCAAGTCTAAGTTTAGTATCCGTTTGTTCTGTGTTTGAACCGAGTTTTGTACTGGAATAAACATTGCGAAACCCGTTCTGAACTAGCTATAAGACAAACAACACTAATGTACTTTTAAGACATTCATTTATAGAAACAAAGCTATATTAGAGACAATAGTTTGTAGAAATACTAAAAAAAAAAAAAAAAAACGCGTGTGGTTTTGAGTAAATTGCCTCATAGTTATTACATGACTGCCCAAAAAAGAGTGTAATGTTTTCAGGGATAAGAATCAGATAATTGATTGATTAAGGCCTTACTTTGCGGAAGTTCATTTTGAGTGTTCAAGGTATATATTTAGTTTATTTCCGGTTAACAGTTGTTTGAAAATCTCATCACTGTTGTAATTGAAACAACTGTTAAGCGGAAATAAACTAAATATATATGTAAGAACCGTTTTTCCAGCATAGCTTTTAAATACCTGAGTAGATTAAGATGTCTGAGGTATTGTTGTAATCATGCCGTTTGACATCAACCCGAGTGATACTGGCTATAATTTTTTCGAATAAAAAAACAATAGCATTTTTTAGGGCATTTATATTTTTTTTTGCAATTACCTTAGTTGATTGATTCAGGAGGTACTTTGCGAAAGTTCATTTTGAGTGTTCAAAGTATTTAATTAGTGTATTTCACTTTGCGGAAGTTCATTTTGAGTGTTCAAAGTATTTAATTAGTGTATTTCCGCTTAAAAGTCGTTGTCTTACAATAGTAATGAGGATTTATACAATATTTTTCGTCACTCAGGACGTGTTGACTTTTCGGCGCTACCTTTCTTAATAAAAATTACCCGAAACTCTACAACCTCTCTACAGCATGTTAATACTCTGTCACATTTAGTTGTGACAAAATCGCCACTTTTCCCTTGGTTGCTCACGAGACGAGACTTTGGAATAACAGTGATATTATTTATATAGAGATGCCACTACTTAGATAAAATACTACAATGATTAACAAGCAAAAGAAAAAATACAATATAGCAAGACAAAAATATATATATATATATAGTTCATTGCAACATTTGCAAGCACCATGAAGATAAAATAAATATCTACCAAGTTACGCGCTATTTTTAAACATATCTTACAACCGTGGCTAAGGGTGCGTAAATACGGAGGGAGAATTCAACAAAATGCACCCTAGCTTAACTGCACTTTACCCTAGCCCTATCAAATAAGAAATAGATCATGAAAAGGTGCATTTACCTTACATCCCTTGACTAATCTGGGGGCCTTTATACTTAAGTCGTATTTATGTCCCAGTTGAATTGTAGAATCCGCCGTATTGTAAAACGGCTGGACGTTTTAAGAACTAAGACGTTTTGTATTACGGCGGACCATTGTTTAACTTGTGTAAGTACTACGACATGTTGGCTCATGCTTATCCGCATTATATTTAAATTACTTTGCAGGATTGACTCTGTAGCGATGATAGCTAAGATAGGTAAGCGCGGTTGGTTCGAATGCCGAAGGGCGTGGGTTCAAACTCCAATGAGCTTGAGCTGCCGGTGAAGGCAAACAACGTGAGGAAACCATAGCGTGGTGGTAGAGTATTTTCTTTTACTTGATTGGCTAGCTATTAAGCTGAAAATCTGCCCCCAAGGACCTAACAGAGTGTTCCGGCAGTCTCACTTGAGAGCCAGATCCATTCTAGGCTAGGTGTGCTTTGCACACCGTCACTTGACATCAGGTGAAAAAACCTGTGAGTGATACTTTTTTTTTATTTGTATAGTTTTAAATTTTGTATTATTATTTAAATTTTATTATTATTCATTAAATTCTGCAAGGATTTAAGTTTGCAATGTGTTTATATCCGTGTCACTCTTTTGTCGACGTAAATGTATGCGATGAAATCTGATGCTTAAAATGCACTCTACGTGACGTGATGAGCATTGAGCATGTCAGATCACGTACTATGTCACAGAAGTAAGTCTTTGGTCCTAAAATATCCTGTCTTTATTGAGGCATCGTTAAATTTGAATAGAATTCTTTCAGAACAATTCAAAAATTTATATTCCATTAGGAAGGAAGAGTTAATGCCGAATCTTCACTAAGACAGGGATTTCTTACGCGCCTTTACCATTTCATTTTAGATTACAAATAATTGTTTTATTTTAAGAATTCAGACACGAGGAATCTTTGTTTAACTCCCAGATGTTTCATGGTACCAAAAAGGAATAAATTATTTTATAAAAAAGCATTAAAAGTAACAAGAATCATTCATTGATCGGATTCCTTATATGCCTGTGTGGTTGAGTAAAAGGCATTCAACCCAGCAGAGCTAACGCTTCAACACCATAAATTCTCAGGAAAACGACTGGTAATGCAATTATAAGACTTCGCCAGGCTGTCACGCGGCCTTAGAAGGTTCACGAATGAAACCAAACCACCTTCTACCCTAGCTGTTAAAATATAAGGTACAAAATAAATGGATCCGTGTCAATGTCACTTAACCTTAATTTCGTTATTCGATTTTTCTCGGTAAATTTAATTCAGCTCCTATAGTGCTTCTATTGGATCAGTGAAGCTATCTGTGTAAATTGACACCCTATAATATCTAGCCACTTAGTGTATTTAGGTAAAACAGCGATAAAACTATTAATCCACGAAACTTTTTTTATATGCCACTGGTGTACGGTACGCCTAATACGTTGCCAAGCTTTTACACGCTAGATCTTCGCAGCAATAAAAAGAAAGCTTAACTTGTAACACCCTCGCACCGGCTCGTCAAGTCTGAGAGGTCGGATTACAATCTGGGGCCCGCGGACTTCAATCGCGTACCTGCCTCCGTCCGGGATGCACCTTCCACCGCGTGCTAGCGCAGCGTAGGACGTCCACCCACAAGGTGGACAGACGACCTAATAAAGACCGCAGGAACGCGCTGGATGCGAGGCCACTTCCAACCGGTCTTTATGGAATTCAATGGGGGAGGCCTATGTCCAGCAGCGGGCGTCATACGTGATGATGATGATATAACTTCCTGAATAAGTTTTTGAAATAATAGTAAAATCAGTTTTGATACAGATCCGTTGCGTAGTTAAGAAGCACTAAGTGAGCAAACAAACACGCGAAATGGGACACATTTTATACTATTTACTTATTTTCAAATTTCGTGATACAGTTAGATGATGCATCTCAAAAAGACTATACATCATTAAACCATACCATCTCCGTATTTTTACAAATATACGACACAATATGTAAATGCAGATATCAATTTTATATCACAGCACGCGTAGATAGAGGACTTGCGACACATTATAAAAGATTTTCCAGTATCAAAACTACGTACTAGGTAGGTGCTAATAAACTGTAATAGGTAAATTATATTATTAAAGTTTAGGCTTTTATCAGGTGGTAAAGTTGATGTAATTACGGGACTCGATAAAACAAATCAAACGAACCCAAACTAGAAGGGTTTGCTAGTTTTTTAAACTTTTAACATACTTAAACTACGCAATATAGGGAGAGGTAAGGTAACTTAACTTGTAGCGATGTTGGTTCAGTGGTTAGCGCGGTAGGTTCGCATGCCGAAGGGCGTGGGCTCAAACCCCAACAATGAGCTTGAGCTGCCGGTGAAGGAAAACATCGTGAGGAAACCATAGCGTGGTGGTAGGGTACTTTCTAGTACTCGGCTGGCTAGCTACCACCCTCAAGTTGAAAATCTGCCGACAAGCATCTAACGGTTTGTTCCGGTCTCCTCACTTGAGAGCCAGTTCCATTCCAGGCTAGGTGTGCTTTACCATCTTCGACCACACCGTCACTTAACATCAGGTAAGCTGTGGTCACACACCTAGCCTGCCAGCTATAAAAAAAGATACTTATATGCATACCGCAAGCAAGAGGAAAGAGATCGACCTGACATACGAGGCTGCCGCAAGACGGAGTCTTCGATGGTGAGCATGAATACTCGAATCTACCTTCATTGTTCGAACTGCGCTAAACAATTAAATTCGCTGCCTTAATAGATACAATCTGGATGCCTTCAAGTCGCGAGTGATTCAGTTCCTTCTAGGCAAGCGAGCTCCGTCGTAGACCGTCATCAGGCGTTAGTAGCGATGATAGCTCCGTGGTTGGGTTCACACGCCGAAGGGCGCGGCTTCATACCCCAACAATGAGCTTGAGCTGCCCGTGAAGGAAACCATATAGTACTTTCTAGTATTCGGCTGGCTAGCTACCATTCTCAAGTAGAAAATCAGCCGCCAAGCATCTAACGGTGCGTTCCAGCAGCCTCACTTGAGAGCCAGTTCCATTCCAGGCTAGATATGTTTACCATCATTGACAATACCGTCACTTAACAGGTGAGCTGTGGTTAAACATAAAATGGCGAGGTGGCAGTCAAACGCAAGGCTATTTATAAGAAGAAAAAAAGAAAAATTATTCGACGGTCAACAAGCCGGCTCGCACAGCGACGTACCGTTTCAAGCTACTGCCCCAGCTGCTCCAGACACAATGCCGTCAATTTGCATGCACCCCCCGTCGCCGAGACGCGAGATAAATCGCCGGAACGCACGGCACGGCTGTATTACAAAGGAATACCGCTCCGGGACGGATTAATTCTGCAGCTTATTGTTTGAGGGGGCTTCCGATCTTTGAGAAGAGGATTCTGTTTGTAAAAAGACAAGAGGTAAATACTTTTCCACAGCTTAAATATCTTTTTACGGGAACAGTGCGCGGTGCTTTCACAGTTGTTCACGGAAAGGTAGATAATCTAGACCAGCAGTTCCGGGGAACCCTGGAAAGAACGTTTTATTATTTTCCGTACAAACATTACCAACGTAATATGGAATTCAGTTTGTAAAGAAAAAAATACTTTACTTATATCCAATACCATTTGAAATATTACATTCCAGTACATTATTTTTACGCTTAAAACTCTTTAAACTACGAGACGGCGTTTATTTTAATAAAATACACTTAACTTTCAATTGACCTTTAATGATGTTACATAGTATGCTGTATAGAGCTACTTTCTGTGCCTAGAAAAAAGCAATAGCAAACCAAAACAAAATCTGTCAATGTCAAGTCAACGGCAGCCATAATAACCTCTTCCATACACGTAAGTCGAGTTGTTTTTCGCTTTATTGATACAAATAACTGATTTGTTTTACTTTAAACGTTACTTGGACTTTGATATAGCTTTTATGACATAAAATTTGCTTACTTCGTGTCAATTGTCAAAGTCAATAAAATTGACAAAATAGCTATGTATACTTTTTTGTTTACAGGCCAAACATATTCAGCCTACTTTATGACGTAGTCGCTATAAGTTTGAAAACGTATTAAAAATCAGCTACCGCATATAAAGCCACAACATTCAATAGTTTCATAAAATAAATTATACTATTAGTAAAAAAATTAAAATAAATACAAATAAAAACTTTACATACCGAATTCTTCAATTATATCAAACAATTTGTAAGTATGTCCATTGTCCATTGTACTAAATTGACATCTTTTGCCATGTCATAAATAAAAGCGTAGTCTGCATTACGAATGTCCATTGTAAGTCGTAATAATAAAAGTGAATAAGTTAGCGTTGCGATCGTACAGAGCGCTTCAGAGATTTGTGTGCCAAGTTCCTAACCCATGTTACGGAATAAGAAGATTGAGCATAATAACTTCTACTATCATATTGTGTTCGTTGTTGGCAAAAAACTTGATTTTTATTCTTCGCTATCTGGAACAATTAGCTTTTTTTATGCCACTGGTGGCAAACAGACGTGTTGCCAACCCACAATTGTCATCATCATTATTTTGTCTTCAAATTAAAAATAAACGGGGTCCTTTTTGGTTAGCGTGCAACGTCCTAGACTAGCATCGTTGCTTATTTCCTACCCGACAAAAGGGTCTTACGATCTTTCATTGAACCGATTGATTTAAAATTTGGTGTAACGTTACTTCAATATTTTGATGGTGTGGGTAGATCTCTTTAGCAGGTCGTCTATGTTGGTACCATGACAGTACCAGATATTCTGCCGCCAAGTAGTAGTGTGTGTAGTGTTTAGAGCAGCTAGCAAAATTACAGGGCTATTGAGACTAAAAATTCGAATCGAAAGTCTCAAAGTAAGAGCGCCAAAGCAGCGATGGCCTGGACTTTGTTTTGTTACTCAAAGTTCTGTGTATCGTTGCAATGGTCATGGACAGGCGTTATCTCTTAGCATCAAGAGAGCGTCTCATTCGTCAGTACCTGGATGACCGAGCTTTGCTCGGTTGAAAACACAGATAAAACGACATTTTCTAAAAATTAAACCAAGCTAGATCGATTTCTCGCCCCCGAAACCTCCCGCATACTAAATTTCATAAAAATCATTGGAGCCGTTTCCGAGATTCAGATTATATATATATATATACATATACAAGAATTGCTCGTTTAAAGGTATTAGATTAAAAAAAAGAAAAAAGATGTACGAGTAGATGATCCGGTCTCTAGTTATTAAGTTAATTGTGTTTAGGGGTTTTTTAAATTCTTAATTTTTCCTTTATTTTTGTTCTCATGTCATCGAGAATCTAAACCATATTTGGAACATGATAGGACACAAAACACTTTAGTATAATAGTTGCACAAATATAGATTGATCTATTACCCTGTGCAAAGATCGATTCTGTGATAAAGAATAGCATTGTATTCTAAGTGGTCGAGCTATACCGAACATAGTTACGACCATTTTAGTTGAGTCTATAGGATTCAATTAAGGCTCTATATTGCGACGTTTCGGGCACGTTTGTCACTTCAGTTGATCATGTTTAATCCTAAAACATTCGTGTCAAACATTGTTTTTGTTTTCTAATATTCCTTGAATAGTAACAAATAAATATAAAATTATTTTCTTAGTTAAAAAGACTTGATTTATTTTCTGATAATAAAAGTATAACTATATTTATTTTCTTACTTAAAAAGACTTTGAGTTGTTTGTTTTATTATCTTAGTTAGTAAAAATAAAAAGATTTATCTATGTTGAAAGAGTTATCTATATTTGCATGTTTTTACAGTTAAATCTCTATCGAGTCGATCGAACATTCTAAACAACGTCCCATTTTAAATACGAAGTAGATTTTTGAATAAAATTAAGATTATATTATCTTAAGTTAAATAGATGAAAATGCAAACTGAAATATTTAAAAGTCGAAGTATATAGTATTTTTTAATGGTTGACAGGCTAGGTGTTTGACCTATGTATATGACGGCTCAGGCGATGTGGTCAAAAATGGCAAACACAAAGTGGAAACTGGCTGTCAAGTGAGGCTGTTGAAATACATTGTTAGGTACTTGGCAGCAGATTTTCAACCAGAGTTTAACAGTAAAAGTAGCCAGTCGAGTACATGGTGGTAGGGTGCTTTTTAAGCACCCTACCACCATGAAATATAATAGCCTTCAGAGTGATTGCCATAAAAGAGGACCACGTGCGATCTGTTTGTTCTATAATAATAGTAATGTCGATGACTCTATTTAAAAAAAAAAACCGTTTAAAAAAGTAGTAAAGGACGAATGAACATAAAGATAACATATGCTTGCTACGGAACCCTAAAAACATTGTATTTCGTAATGTACCATAGCATGGTGGTAGAGTATTTTCTAGTACGCGGCTGGTTAGCTACCAGCCAAGTCAAGTTGAAAATCTGCCGCCAAGCAACTAACGGTGTGTTCCGGCAGCCACACTTGAGAGCCAGTTTCAATCCAGGCTAGATGATCCCTACTTCGACTATACTGGAACTGGATCAGGTGAGTTTTTTTTTTTTTTTAATACCTGACAGGCTTGTTGTTTGACCACAACTCACCTGATGTTAAGTGACGGTGTGGTCGAAGATGGTAAAGCACACCTAGCCTGGAATGGAACTGGCTCTCAAGTGAAGCTGCCGGAACACACCGTTAGATGCTTGGTGGCAGATTTTCAACTTGAGGGTGGTAGCTAGCCAGCCGAGTACTGGAAAGTACTCTACCACCACGCTATGGTTTCCTCACGATGTTTTCCTTCACCGACAGCTCAAGCTCATTGTTGGGGTTTGAACCCACGCCCTTCGGCATGCGAACCGACCACGCTAACCACTGAGCTATCATCGCTATCAGTGATGTGGTGGTATCAATGGTGTGAGTGGTCAAATACCTAGATTGTGAACTATAAAAAAAAAACATATCACATAATAGTATTACATTAAATAATTTCTCACAAACTTACCTCATGTGAAGTCACATCCAACCATATTCAACGAACAAAACATTTACCTAAAACAAAATAAAATTGTGTTAGAAAAACAATGTTAAACATGTATATTATATTAAAGTAAATAAGTACAACCCGGGTTTGTTAAAAAAAAATGTGCATCCATCTTCGGCCACATCGTCACTTTCCATCAGGTGAGATCGTGGCCAAACGCACGCCTAGTCCGTTGTAAAAAAAAGTGCGAATATTCGAATTCTCGACTGTAACTCTACAACTTGTGGTTATTACATATTATTTTATTTATGACTACCTGTTGCCAGCGACTTCGTCCGCGTGGAATTTAACAAAAAGTTTGTTCATAAATGTGAACGTTTGTATGTATGGATGTTTGTTACTCAATCACGCAAAAACTGCTAATTTTATATTACTCGCAACGAAAACCACATGCTAAACTTAACCTTATTCTTCTTTTCTTGCGAATCATTGTTACGTGTTTTTAAATATTTTTTTTTTTGCATTAATCTTGCATTATTCCATCTGTCAAGCTGCCACTCTATCAATATACCATCTGTCAAACTGCCACTCTGTTAAATTTCAATCTGTCAATGAATAAAATAAATTAAACAAATGAAATCAGATATAAAAAGTATTCTTTATATTCATTCGTGTAATAAACTATGTGTGTGCCAAAAGGCCCACACACACACCACACCACACCACACCGCATCTCATTTACTGTGGGGATGGCTGGCAGAAAATGCTTTAGCATTAAGTCTTCCTTTTGCACATATCATATGCAATATTATGTGCAATAAAGAATTAAATTAATTAATTAAAGCCCGTTCAGCCGTTTTTGCGTGATTGAGTAACCAATATTCATACATACAAACTTGCAGATTATAATATTAGTAGGATAACCTATTCGCAGGAAATAACTAATTTACATACAAACATAAACAGATATGTTAGTCGGAGACCTACACCTATATAAGTATTGTCAAGGTCTGTGGTTTTATGAATGAAGGTTTCATTCAGATTATGTTATTGTGGTTGTAGAATTTATAATATTAATGAAATAATGAGACTTTAACACACATAACTTTTTGCTTTGCTTCTAATTTTGTACAAATACATATGTAACTAAAAATCTGTAGGCATTTCCTTGAAAGCATTTTACAAATTACGTGAATGTAATAAATAAAAATTGAAGAACATTTTCACATAGCGCCATCTAGCCCCAAACTAAGTAAAGCTTGTACTATGGAAACCAGACTGCTGACAGAATAGTTACTCGTTAGTCTTGAGTGGGAATCAAACACACGCCCCTAGCTTGAGCTGCCAGTGAAGGATAACATCGCGAGGAATCCATAGCGTGGTGGTAGGATACTTTTTAGTACTCGGCTGGTTCACATCATCAGCCATAGGAAGTCCACTGCTGGACATAGGCCTCCTTGGCAGGCGGGTTGGCTAGCGCAGTTAGGTGTGATTGTTCAAGGAAGATGCTGCTGCCCATCTTCCGTATTACATCCCTTAGCCGACTCTTACGACAACCACGGGTAGAGAGGGTGGGGTACATGTCTTACGCCGGCACCACCACTACAAATTTATCTTTTACATATTACCAAAAAACAATGGGCTATTTACGAAGCTATTTTAAACAATAAAGTATTAATCCTTATCCAATTAAATACGTTAATACGTTATGCATTTAATATAGATCAAAATTGCCCTAAATGTCAATAGTAATATTATTAACCACTCCACTCTCCGTGCGAAGCCGGGGCGGGTCGCTAGTAACCTACATATATCTAATTCGTATTGATTTCAATCTTCGCGAGTACGGACAATTTAGTACTAAATTAGTAAATATACATATAAACATTGTCATAAAGTTAAAAAAGTAGGTCAATATCTTGAACAATAACTGGCAAGTCCTCACACGATTTTCCTCAAGCCAACACTCGACTTACTAACAATTTACTCCTACTTACCGTGTATGTATTGCACATTTAAATCTATTAGAGGCTAAATTACAACGCCATATACATGCTATATCCTTTTTATCTGCTATTTCGCGAATCCTCAAACATAGAATCCACCCTATGTGAGAGAATTTTCACAAACACCATTACATTGGTTGCAACAGTAAGGGCAGAGCACACTAAGAGATTATTAAATTACTAGTAAGTAATTATGATTTTTTGACAATATTTTTTATTTTCATCATCATCATCATCATTATCATTATCAGCCATAGGAAGTCCACAGCTGGACATAGGCCTCCTCCGGGGGGTTTGCCAATACTCGCCACGCTTGGCAGGCGGGTTGGCGAGCGCAGTTAGGTGGGATTGTTCAAGGAAGACGCTGCTGCTCATCTTCCGGATTACATCCCTTAGCCGACTCTTACGGCAACCACGGGTGGAGAGGGTGGGGTACCATTCTTACGCCGGCAAAATTTTTGATATACCTACTTAATTTTTAACATTTTGTTTTTTAATTATAGACATGTGATCTGTGTTTTAAATCTCTTTTAATGATATATTTGAAATTATATTACGGAATTGACTTGTAATATTGGTATTATCATTAAAATGTTCACATTTGTATTTGAAGAAACTAGAATAAATGAATTTTTACCGCACATACTAGAAATAATAAAGTAAAACTAATTTTATATTTGTTGCTCTGATTTAAGGTCTATTTTATGCTATTATTTTTTTATTCAAGCGTTGGACCACACTCTATTAAGCAGGATGCAGTGTAACATGGAGCACGCTTACTTAGAAGAAATTATTTACCTTATGTGTTTTTTTTTACATTATAAGTTTGTGTTTGATCACATCCTGCTTGATGCTAAGCAACGATGTGGTCTATGATGGAACATGCTTACCTAGAAGGAAGCTGTTTACTCTTGATTTTTAGACATATTGTACTTTTCGGGAAACACAGACCGGCAAAGAATTCCACATCCTCGCTGTCAAATTTACATTTAAGATTTCCTATTAAACAATATTTGTTAAAATTGTTGCAGCTTAAGAGTGAACGGATAGCTTAGTTGCCTTTAAAGGTTGTGCAAACACCAGCACATTTTCTAAGCGGCTTCCCGCAAAATTTCTTTGTTGTTTTACGTATCCAGAGTCCTTACTGCATGCTGCATAATTTCCTTCCCCATAACATTTTATGTGTGCGTTAGACGGATCCATCGAAATTCTTCAGATAGGCGCGCGCCAGGCGAGATTTGTTTCGACATCCCTTTACATAATTAAGTAGGATAAATGTTACATGGCTTTGTATGGTGCCTGTTCTTGGAGGTTTAGATTGCAGCAGTTAAGTCAGAAAGACATCGTCATACATCTGTTTTATTTACGAATTCGCTTATGTTATGCTAGGTACTGCCGTGGTGGCCGACCTAAGAATTGCTTTTTTTTTTTACAGTATTGAGACGAACGAGACGCTCTCCTGATCTTAAGAGATAACGCCTGTCTATGACCATTGCAGCGATACAAAGAACTTTGAGTAGTAACACAAAGTCCAGGGCATCGCTGCCTTGGCGCTCATTACTTTGAGACTAGATGGTTAGTCTCAATAGCCCTGTAATTTCGCTAGCTGCAGTACCCTTCAAACCGGAACACAGTAATGTTTACACACTACTGCTTAGCGGCAGAATATCTGGTACTGCGGTGGTACCTACCTAGACGACCTCCTGCTAAGGAAATCTACCACCAAGTAAAATACCTCACCCTCTCTACCCGTGGTTGCCGTAAAACTATTCTTACGCTGGCACCACCACGACACATTGATAAAGTGCGTATCGCTAAACAATAGAATGTTTCCCAAAAATCTCTTCATCATACACCGCATCTTCACTTAACATGGGACTAAATAGCGTCCAAATGCAAACCCATTAAATAAAGAAAATGGTTTTCAGATGATTCTAATATTATTTTACTGCAGCTTGTTGCACTGTGGCACCGATCTGCGGCCCAGTAACAACAAAGCTGAGACGTCACCCTTAACTTCTGCGCCAGAAATATTACAGGGCTTTAGGGATTAAAAGGGCTCAAATTGTATACAAATTAATTACGACATGGTGCTTGTATGTTGCGGTGAACTGTGGCTTAGGGACACTGTCTTAAGAAATTGTTATGGAAAATTACCACCGACTTAGGGGGTCCAAAGTATAGATAACAGGAAATATTAGACCAAAACGTCACCCATATAATAAAAAATAATTATATAATAATAATTAAAAACCAACTAGTTTTAAATTAATAATAATAATTTGCTCGGCATCAAACTCCAATTAATCGAGTACGCAAGACCGATATCGGGCGACGAACGAAAGTTTGAGACGTCGCGTCGCCGCGTCGGTACCGCAGTTACAAATCTCAAATGGAGTTAGGCAGGACACGTTTCTAGAAGTGATGGCAGGTGGAGTAAGGTTGCAACAGAGTGGTATGGTTTACGCAAGGTAAACGAAGCGTTGGAATTCCAGCCTCAAGATGGGGCGACGATATTGTCACCATTGCGGGTCGGACCTGGACCAGATTGGCACAGGATCGAGCCAGCGGAATAAAGAAGGCTGTGCATGATGATGATGAATAATACTGTATTAATCACGTTAAACCTATATACAGACTAGCGACCCGCCCCGGCTTCGCACGGGTAGTAAGAATGGGTATAGTAAGCTATCCTTTAAAGGTAGGTATATGCCACCGCGGACTTTTTAGTAGATCTATAATAGGAATCTATATAGGAATATCCCACCATGCATTGTTTTGTTACATCTACGTTTGTACATTTAACGTAGCCATCTATTGGATACTTACTCAATCCAGTTAATAAATTACCTTACACCGCCATCTATTAGAATTTTATGGAACTCTCACACAATTATACCTCTTGCGATTATAAATTGAGATATTAATTAACCTATCTCTCAAGTTAAATCAAACTGCACACAGCGTGCAAGATTTGGTTAAAATCGGCTCAGTAGTTGAGGAGTTCCTCGGGGAAAAAAACAAGACACGAAATTTTTATATATAAAGAAGATTAAAAAAATCAATTACCGAATGTACGTAAGCGTATGTCTTGACAACGGCTGCACTATTTACGGCGGCTATTTGGTTAATTCGAATAATTTTAGTGCCCTGTTAGCTAAGTTTAACACAAACAAAAGGATATAAGTATTCTATCAGTTATCTAGTTCCCATAGAACAAACAAGATAGTGCTGTGTGAAATGTTCAACGATATTTATTTATTACTTACTTTTTGTTATGTTTGTAATCGTCAGGTTAGTATGTAAGAAATTGTTTGAAAAATTGTACAGAATATGGAAAATTTTGGGTTAAAAAAATCTCCTTATAACAAATAGTGAGACAGAAGACATTGAGACATTTCACATTCTTTATTCGCACAGCGAGGATGTGGAACTCTTTGCCGGAGTCTGTGTTTCCCGAAAAGTACAATACGAGTGTCTTCAAATCAAGAGTGAACAGGTTCCTTCTAGGTAAGCGTGTTCCATCCTTGACCACATCGTTGCTTAACATCAGGCAGGATGTCCTCAAACGCGAACCTATTTCTTTCACGCGAATATACTATTTCTTCGAAACCAGAGAACTTCGAAAATATTGACAGAATTATATATTTATTTTTAAATGGAGGAAAGATTTGGTCTCTTTTTCTTTATTAGTACAGCCGTGCGAAGCCGGGGTAGGTAGCTAGTGGTATATATATTATATGACCTTGGGATATATTAACAATATACTTTTTAGGAGCAGTAAATATATCCTCTATTTTAAGCAAATTTCTACCCATATTTTGACCTTATTGTAATTTTCTTACAGAGTAATGAGAATAAACTAGAAAATCCAATTTTTGTCAAACACAGAGAGGCTCGAGTTTCCAATGAAAATATCTACGGCTACTTTGAAATAATTAAATTGTTGCTAACAAAATACACCCAAATGAAAAACATTATAACATATACTCTTTCATTCTTTTTTTAATAATTCCTTCGTTGAAATAATTATATTATTTTTGATGGCATAGAATTCTTGGAAGAAAACCAAGTTATTTTATATTATTTCGTAATTCTTACTAACTATAACGAGTAACTTCTTAGCATTATTCCATAGCCGGTTTGCATGACGAGCCGATGACGTCATCCGACTTGCGGTAAACTGTTTCAAGACTGCTGCATAATTTAGCTTGATAAGGTTTCGGCAGACGGGAGACGTTTAAGACATTTCAATTAAATTACAAATGACGCGAGGAAGTGACGATTAATAAATAATACAAAACTGAGGCCTAGTTCGGATTACTTTAAGTAACTTGTTAACTAGTATTTACTAATATTTAACGAGCTGAACTGGTAAATAAAACAATGCTAATTAATTCCAGATTTATATTTTTATCATAAAGTATATTTCCGATTATAAGTCATTTTGGTAACAATAAAGACATGTATTCAATGTAACTTGAAAATCTGCCGCCTAGCACCTACCGGTGTATTCCAGAAGCCTCACTTGACAGTCAGTTCTATTCCAGGCTAAGTGTGCTTTACTATCTTCGACCACGCTGTCACTTAACATCACGGGAAGCTGTGGTCAAACATAAAGCTTGTCAATGATAAAAAAAATTAAGTATTTAAAACTAAAATTCAATTAAATTACATGAATAAAAAAATCTAATTAAAATAACTATTCGTGTTTCACGTGTTTTTTTAATAATATTAAATCTGAAACGAATAATATCTGAAAATACATTATGTGATAAATTACAAATTTAATTATAACAACTATCAGTATTTAAATCTCCTAATCGCTGTGATTCGACACAAAGTAAATATATAACTAAATATTCTGTGAATATTTCAAGCTTCTACCTGTTGCCGTTTTCAATAACGAGCAAAAAAAAATTATGTTTGTTGTACGGGAGCCCCCTTAAATATTTATTTTATCCTGTTTTTTAGTATTTGTTGTTATAGCGGCAACAGAAATACATCATCTTTGAAAATTTCAACTGTCTAACTATCACGGTATACAGCCTAGTGACAGACGGACAGACAGCCAGACAGACAGACAGACGGTTGGACAGCGGAGTCTTAGTAATAGGGTCTATATTCATATTCATATTCTTCATTAATGATAATAATTATTCCGTAGTTCTTTTGTTACGCTAAGATAAATCTAAAATCTGTTTTTGTAACTGTTGCAGCTTTTTTTGTTGGGAAATAGTTGCGTTACAAGAAGTATCTCGTCTGCCGAGCCCTAAGTCCCAAACTACTCAGTTATGCTCGCAGCTGCAGTTCGCAAGTCACTCCTGAGATAGCAATCCCAAATTACTCATTACTTTAGAAATTGGAAGGAGCTGTCGAGACTCACACAACCACGTCGACTTGGATGTGGCTAAAACTGTTAACGTTTTCCTCTTGAAACTGAGGTGGTTTGTAAGTGTGGTCGAAGATGAATACCTGACTGCATACCCTGGAATAGGAACGGGCTCTCAACTGAGACTGCCGTAATACACGGTTAAGTGCATGGCGGCAGATTTTCAACTTGATTATGGTGGGTAGTCAGAGAGTACTAGAAAGTACACTACAACTATACTAAGATTTTCTCACGATGTTCTCCGTCATAGATAGCTCAAACAAATTTTATTTTTTTAACGCTGACAAGCTATGTGTTTGACCACAACTCATCTGATGTTAAGTGACGGTGTGATCTAAGATGGTAAAGCACACCTAGCCTGGAATAGAACTGGCTCTCAAATGAGGCTGCCGGAACACACCGTTAGATGCTTGGCGGCAGATTTTCAACTTGAGGGTGGCAGCTAGCCAGCCGAGTACTAGAAAATACCCTACCATCACGCTATAGTTTCCTCACGATGTTTTCCTTCACCGGCAGCTCAAGCTCATTGTTGGGGTTTGAACCCACGCCCTTCGGCATGCGAACCAACCGCGCTAACCACTAAGCTATCATCGCTACATTGATAAAGGTGTTTGTGTTTTAAGGCAGCTCAGCAGAACTTTTATACGCTTGGCTCAATCACTCGAGGTATAATCAAAGGCAAAACTATTATAATTAGAAAAAAAAATTACTATTTCAACCTACTTCAAAAAGAGGGAGGTTATTTTTACATATATACAACAAACAATAAGCGAGTAGATTGGGTTAAATATGATGACTAGAAATAATAATTATGTATCGCACCAGACCTATCATTAATTAATTATTATTCATTAATTTAAAACGTGACTGATCATCATTTAGTCATACTATGTTGACTATCACGAATCTGTTTTAATAACTCTAATAATAATTATAAACAAAGGGAGTATTAATGACGTCACACAAATCTAACACAATAAATGCAAAAGGTTGTGTGTTTGTGGATATTTGTTACGTACTCACGCTGTAGGTATTTGGATAAAACCTGAAATATTGATACCTATATTCTGGATAAAGACTTTGTATTTGACTCTAAATGAAATATTACTAAGTATACCACGCGTTCTCCCCAGTTTATATAATTAGGTACTTTTAGATAAAAATAACAACTAAATATATGTGGATATTTGTTACATCTTCACGTTGTAGGTATTTGGATAAGACCTGGAATGTAGATAACCTATATCCTGGACAAAGACTTTGTATTGTACTTTAAATTAAATATTACTAGGCATGCCACACGTTCTCCTTATTTTATATTATTACTTTTAAAGAAAATTATAAGTAAATATGTATATGTGGATATTTGTTATATCTTCACTGTTAGGTACCTATTTTTGGACAAAATCTAGAACTACACTAACTACTCTACTTTAAATTAAATATTACTAAGTATCCAGCTCTCCCCAGTTTATTTTATTACTTTTAGAAAAAAACACATTAAATAACAGATTTTGCGAACTTAATTTATAACAGGAAAGTTTTTTACATGTTTCTACTGATAAGAACTAAAATATATATTCATTAAACACTGAGAATATCTTTTTTGTTTTATTTATGCGGGATTACTCACGTTTAATTTTATCGGAAACTCCGACTATAGTTTCGGCCACAGCCGGTGGCCTTCATCATGGGGACAAAGCTGAGAACATCATACATAATAACTGAGAATATCATACATAAATAAATTAGAAACACGTGAAAGACATTTCTGGGACAAAAAGTTGTACATTATGCCACTTTTTATCTAATTTTTATTTTAGCGTGCCGTAGATCTTTTATTTGTTTATATCTTTTATCTCGGCCTGCAAGAACAACCATAAATAATTTGTGAAAAATATCCAATTTTTGGCTGCAGTTTCGCGGCTATCTTTTTTTTTTTTTTTTTTTATACTTGTTTATTTTATTTCGCATATTATTAATTTCTTCTATTTTATAATAAGTAGGTATTTTATACATGATACTTGAAAAGGCAATTTTGGCCATATTATTTCCAAAACAAAATTTTATATAAAGACGGTACATTCGGACTATTTCAAATAATAATATTTTGTGTTATTTTAAAACTCTTAAAAAAATCGAACCCATTCATAGTCAAAATAAAATTTCTCCGTAACGAAAGACTTAGAATATGCATAGATCGATCAAATCCGCCAGTTTCCGCTCTATGCTATTGGGTGTAAGCATTCTCTAGTCAAGCCATCCTGTCAGGTCCTGCGGAAGCTTCATTCAATGCCTTTTGTTATGTTTCGCATTGTCTGACTATGATCAGAGGGGCTACCACATCAATTTGCGAGATTTACCTACAACGTGAACGATATAAACTTGTATTGCAACTGGCGGGAGTACATGGAATCTGTTATTTTCTACATATTTGACTATCACGGTTCTTAGTAATCCGCTCTTGGCAGAATGGTCATGGCTCGATCTACAGGCTTACGTCTCGTCGTATCACTTATATCTACATACAACCACTTGCCACAAAGTATAATTGTAACAAAGCTTACACATATTGTTAAACACAAACATAAATGTTGACGTTATAAAATATTTTAATGAACATCTTAAAATATATTCTCTTAACTACAAGTACCTGGATGACCGAGCTTTGCTCGGCTGAAAACACGGATAAAACGACGTTTTCTAAAAATGAAACCTAGCTAGATCGATTTATCGGCCCCGAAACCCACTGCATAATAAATTTCATCAAAATCGTTGGAGCCGTTTCCGAGATTCAGATTATATATATATATATATTTCTAACATTTATCTCACATCATCAGCCATAGAACGTCCACTGCTGGACATAGGACACCTCCTGGGGGGGTTTTGCTAATACTCGCCACGCTTGGCAGGCGGGTTGGCGAGCGCAGTTAGGTGTGATTGTTCAAGGAAGACGCTGCTGCCCATCTTCCGTATTACATCCCTTAGCCGACTCTTACGGCAACCACGGGTAGAGAGGGTGGGGTACAATTCTTACGCCGGAACCACCACGGCAATTACCATTTATCTATGTACATTCAATCTGATATATAATTATTTTACTTGACAACATATGTATTATTATTTTGATGTCTATGATGTTTGTTTGTTTTATTTTTGACACGTGTATGATGTGACTTCAGACTTGTACGTAATTTGTTTTTGTGTTTGGTTTTAGTCTAGCTCTGTTTTTTAAATTGCCGAAAGGTCATATTTGGAGGTTCTATATTAGGTATTAATTACAACTGTTTTCCGTTATATAAAATCAATAAATATTGGAGGACATTTTCACACAGCGCCACCTAGCCCCAAACTAAGCAAAGCTTGTTCTATGGGAACCAGACAGCTGATACAATACTCAATTTTTTATTGTTGTAAATACATACCTACTTATAATACATACAGAACACCCAGACACAGATCAAACGTCTATGTTAGTTACACAAATGTTAGTCCCACGCCCTTCAGCTCGCGAAGCAGAACTACAGGGCAGTCAAATATGTGCAAATATATTTAAATTTGAATCACCACAGATTTTAACGACCTTGCACAGTACGTAGTTCAACTAAATGTCGTTAAGTGTATGTAAATTAGTAGGCATATGCATGTACTTTACGAACTTCGTTACATTGTTTAGGTACCTGGAGACTTAGGCCTAACTTTTAAGCTCTACGAGTATCTAGTTTAGGCCCAAGTATTCTAGGATTTCTACGTAATCTATGTTGACTTAGGCTTAGTCACGATTAGACAAGCGAATTGTGTAACAAATTGATATTGTCTATTGTTTACAAAATCTAATTTTGCTTTGTTTGAGCAAGATGTATAGAGTATATTGTTTGTAATACCGAATTTGACATTATGATTAATTTACTGAAGTTATTTGCAAAGAATCAATGTCTATGTAGGTACAGCAATTATGGCTAACCAGAATGCGAAGGCTGGCGTAGTATATCAAACTTATACATCAAATGTGTACAGTTCTGCAGTTGCTGAAATAATTGAAATCACACTAATATTATAAAGGCGAAAGTTTTTGAGTGTGTTTGTTTGTTACTTATTCAAGCTCAAATGGCTGGATCAATTTTGATTAAAATTGGTATGGAGGTAGTTGACACGCTGGATTAATTTACTTTTTATCCCGAAAAATGTTGTGTTCACGTGGGAGCAGCGGGAAACACCGCGGGGCGCAGCTAGTAAATAAATAAATATCGCAGGACATTGCACACAGCGCCATCTAGCCACAAACTAACCAAAGCAAGAAAGAAATTTTAGAAATTGATTCTAAGAGCAATAAAGCTTTTATGCTGGTAAAATCCCACTAATATTATAAATGTGAAAGTTTGGATGGATGGATGTTGTCCAGAACAGCTGAACGGATCAGGATGAAATTTTGCATGTAGCTAGTTTAGGCCTGGTAGCTTTTTTGGTTCTGGAATAAAACATAGGATACTTTTCATCGTTATCATCATCCATCACCACGCGGGTAAAACCGCTGCGCGCAGCTAGTGTTCCATAAGACACGTCTATAAGTATCAAATTTCAATTGGATACATCTTTTAGTGCTTTTTTTGTTTGTACGTTTTTTCCGGGATAAAAAGTATCCTGTATTTTAATCCAGGTAATAAGCTATCTGTGTGCCAAATTGCATCCGAATCAGTTAAGCCGTTTTAAAGTGAATGAGTAACAAACATCCAAACATACAACCTTTCACATTTATAATATTAGTAGGATATATAGTGCGTTTGACCGCCATCTCGCCTCATGTTGAGAGAAGAAGCTGACAGGATTTGAAATTGTAACAAAAAACACTAAAATAAAAACATTTGCTTTACAGTCAAACATTTGAAACGAATATAAAACTAGTTGAAATGCTTTTAAAAACGAAGCCATTTGGTGAATATGTCGCAAAGGCATATTTTATTCATTTCTTGCATTCGTGTACGAGTTTATTCGTTAAAATTGCCAATTTTCCTTCAAAAGCGAGAGATCGTCGTCGAAAGCGACATGTATCCATTACGATTGTAATATTCTTTATTCCGATGTTTTGCCTGAAAATAGAGTCGCGAGGACATATAAAAAATATACAGTATGGACAAAAAATGGCAAGTTGTAACTGTTGAATGTTATTCAATGCCCGTCAGAGTTTTTACTGACAAACGAAAGCCACATCCCATTTTCAATCACACCGTCACTTAACATCAGGTGAGCTGTGTTCAAACTTCTAGCCTGTCAACTATAAATATATCAGTTATCTGGTACCCATAGCCTGGCTTAGTTTAGGGATAGCTAGAAGGTGCTGCCTGCATTTATTATTATAAAAACGTTTGTACCGTCGCAAAATAGAAACAACGCTGGCGAGCACTCGCTTATAAAGGTTTTCCAGCGGTGAGATTCAAAATGGCGTCTGGCTTACCCTCCAACAATATACATATTTATAAACCAGATGTTTTTTATACAAGAGGAAGGTACCTATATTTTAGTAAATAAAAAAAATATAAGTCACATAAAGGTTGAGGGTTAATACATTAAAATGTGTTCACTATGTCTTAGAAATTATTTAAAAATACACTGTTCGTCAGCCTTCAAAACCGGCTACATAATTTGTATAAACCCTCAATCAGCACTACAAATATTTTTATTAATAACACCAATGTAACAAGTCAATTCCGTAACATCATTTCAAATATAATATTAAACGAGTTTTAAAACACCGATTACATGTCAATGAATAAAAAACACACACACTCACACACACAACACACACGTCATCAGCAGGCAGGCGGGTTGGCGAGCGCATTTAAGTGTGATTGTTCAAGGAAGACGCTGCTGCCCATCTTTTGGATTACATCCCTTAGCCGACTCTTACGGCAACCACGGGTAGAGAGGGTGGGGTACAATTCTTACGCCGGCACCACCACGAAACAAAAAAACAAAACTTCAAAATAAAGTATGTCAATATTATAAATATGTTAATATAAAAAATATTGTCAATATAATAAAATGACAAAAAAATCATAATATGTTTGTTTAATTTATTTACAAAAAGTACTAGTTATATTAGATAATTATGATTACTATACGAGTAGATTCGCGTGTACCTTGTTTCCACTTCCAGTAAGCTACTGTTTATACCATCACACCACCCCACCAAAAAGGACTGGATAAATTAGATTTATTATGAAACAACATTAAAAGAAATGGGCGTCCATGAAAGGACTTTTTACTTTAAATAATTGGTGGAAAATCGTGATTCAATTGTAGTGGAAGGAGCGAATAAATGAAAATATATATCTCTGAGGAAAGCTTTTGTTGTGAGCACAAAAGCTTGCCAACTTCCAATTGTTGGTCGCGCGATCTGAAGGGTGACGATTATAAAATTACAACGAATTTGGTCAATCTTTATAAAAACAAGTTATTTATTTTGAAAAAGATGAAATGAACGAGACGCTCTCTTAGGTAGAAGTTTGAGTAACAAATCAAAGTCCAGAGTATCGATCCTATGGAGTTTTTTCTTTGCGTTGACAGACTAGGTGTTTTGACCACAGCTCACCTGGTGTCAAGTGACGGTGTGTTCGAAGATGGTAAACACATCTATCATGGAATCTTTTAAGTTATGCTGTCGGAACACACTATTAGATGCTTGGCGACAGATGTTCAACTTAAGGGTGGTAACTAGCCAGTCGAGTACTAGAGAGTACCCTACCACTATGGTTTCCTTCACCGGCAGCTTAAGCTCATTGTTGGGGTTTGAACCCACGCCTTCAGTGTGTTAACTGACCACGCTAACCGCTGAGCTATCATTCCTGCAAAACCGGAACACAGTACGTTTACACTCTTCTACTTGGCGGTAGAACATCTCCGTACAGCGCTACTAACAAGCTCTTGCTAAGAAGATGTACCATCTCGTATATTTGTATTTTTGCTAATCGTTATTTAGTAATTTTGCACAGTATAACAAACAACTTTTGCTTTGTGGATTTTTGAACGTGAAATTTAATCAGGGAATTTGAACTGGTTCAAAGGTAAACATTTCTGCCTAGATATCGCCATCGATCCAGAAGTCAACGTTAATAGTATTTGTACAAATGATCAATTAAACAAAAATTGTCTCCGAGTTACGTCTAAAAAATTATATTTATTTTGTCTATTAATATTGACACTTGCCCGGTTTAAAGACGCCTTTAATTGCTCGTTAGTTATTAACGTCTGGACTAGAAAGTAAATACATGAAATATATGTAAAGTAAAAAGCGAATAAACCAATTTTTAAAACGGCGAGAATTTTGTGAAAGCTTTGGGCAATTTTAACCGTTACCCTTCTTAATCCTCATAATACCTATCAATACCTCGGCGTACCAGCGATTACCTTTCAATCCCTATTATGCTTAAATTCCCAAAATGTCTTCGAAATCCACCTCCTTAATTAAGCTTTAGACACACTACAAAATTATTTGACAGTATGTGAAATTGTAACAAATTCAAATGTAAATTTAAGCTAATAAATACATGACCTGGAATACTGTTACATTTATAATCATTTAGATAAGATATTTTTTTAATACGGATAAGTCCGCGTTTGACCACAACTCGCCTGATGGTAAGCGATGATGTGGTCGAAGATGATGCACGCAGTCTTAGAAGATACCCATTCACTCCGGCCTTGAAAAGATCTAGATTATATCTCTCAGGAAACAAGGAAGCCGGCAGCTTGTTCCATTCCTTGGCCGTACGGATGAGAAACGTAGAGTCAAAACCTTTGGTACGTACCCAAGAAAATTCCACTATGTATGGGTGGTAGTGGGCCGTCTTTCTACTTGTCCTGTAGTAAAAAGGGGATGGAGGTACAAGGTCGCACAGCTCAGTAGCACAAATAGATTCTCTCTCTCTCTGTCTCTCTGTGTATGTGTGTGTGAGTGTGTATGGGTTTGTGTGTGTGTGTGTGTAAGTGAGTGTGTGAGTGTGTGTATGCGTGTGTGTGTGTGTGTGCGTGTGTGTGTGCGTGTGTGTGTGCGTGTGTGTGTGTGATTGCTTCCATATTATTTACTGCGTTTGCCTAAAGCGCGTAGATTCCATTTCATTTATGTGTAGATGCAAGATGGTAGGTGGTAGACAGGTATTTATTGAAAAAGTCAGGTTATTTACGACTGTAAATAGATATATTATAGTAGTACAAAAACTTGACGAAGTCATCACATTCTGAGCACGTAGGCTCTAATGAAACTTAAAAAATATACGTATATTAGACATTAAATTCCTGGTTGCCAGGAAAACATCGTTTTAGCGATAAGACCGCCAATTGTATCACTAGCTCAAAAGTTTCTATTGTTTTATTTTCTAGAACTCTTTCTATGAGAGAGGCAAATCTTGATCATTGACGTACTGTTGTAATTTATATTGAGTTTCCGTTTAAAAGACTATTAATTAGAATTACATCGCAGAATTAACGGTATTAGTTAATTGCTATTTAATTATGTGCTAACTCCAGGGTGGTACATTCGAGGCTAAATTGTTCAATTTGTACGATTAGCTTGTTTGTTAAGTTTATTATGTTGTTTGGTTAAGTACACGTGTAATGAGATTTAACAATTAAAGAAATAAGATTAGACAACTAATTAGCGGAGTGTAGTATTTTGTCAGTAAATGATGACTATTTTGGGACTTTTTAAAGTGTCCGTGTAATATAGTAAGTATTTCTAACTGATCCGACAGGCGTCTTAAAATAATTTGTTGTTAGGTAATGGCCTGTTAGCTCAGTTGGTAGTGTAGTCGCTTCAAGATCTGTAGAGCGTGGGTTCGATTACAACTCAAGACAAACATTTGTGTGACGTGCATAAATGATTGTTCTGTGTGTGTTGGTGTACTGTATGTATTAAAAATGTTGTAAGAATTCTATCAGTTATCTGATTCGCATAGTACAAGCTTTGCTTATTGTGGGGCTAGACGATGCTATGTAAAATGTAAAAATAACTACTCTTGGGATTCGTCTTGACAGTGACTTGACAGTGTTTTAGTGCCCGCTCCTTACGCAGCAAAGGAAATAAAATATTTAATATATTTGTGTGATCGTTTTGTATTAACACAAAACACGCATAGCAAAACAGCACTTTAAAAAGTTAACTTAAAAACAGAACTTAAAACCTAAATACCTAACATTTATTTGCACACAATAATATATTTTTTAATTAGCTTTAGTTGATGTTTGTTTGTTTTACGTGGATTGCGTAGTGGCAGGGTACTTTCTAGTACTCGGCTGGCTAGCTACCACTCTCAAGTTGAAAATCTGCCGCCAAACATCTAACGGTGTGTTCCGGCAGCCTCACTTGACAGCCAGTTCCATTCCAGGCTAGCTATGTTTTACCATTTTCGACCACACCGTTACTTAACATCAGGTGAGTTGAGGTCAAACACCTAGTAAGTCAGTCATAAAAAAATTATTAAGGCTTTTGATTTGTTTTTGTGTTTAGTTTCGGCCAAGATCAGTTTTTGTTTATTGCATGCCGAGACGTCATATGTATATAGAGGTTCTATATTATGTATATTTATTTATTCCAATTATTTTACGTTTACCGATATAAAATAAATAAATAAATATTGGAGGATATTTCACACAGCGCCATCTAGCCCCAAATTAAACAAAGCTTGTACGTACTATGGGAACCAGACAGCTGATAGAATACATATATTTTTTTGTTCTGAAGCAGCCAGGGAACTTTTCATTTGTGTGACTTTTCCTTGATTTTTTAATGTGTATGCTGGGCAGTGAATGTGTATGAGAGAGTGTGTATAAGTAAGTGTTGTGTGTAGGTATTATTTTATATTTTTTTTACTTGTTAAAAAACATTGTAGAAAATATGATGGGAGTGCCATGTGGATGTCACAAAAATCCCTTTAACTAAATTGGAATTTAAAAAAAGTCTATGTTAGTCACACAAATATTAGTCCTGAGTGGGAATCGAACCCACGCCCTTCAGCTCTCGAAGCAACCTTTACCAAATAAGCTAACAAGCCAGTCAATAGAAACTGTTGTTGTGTATCAACTATCAGTAACTTAAATTTTACTAAATAAAAAGTAATAATGGAATAATAGTATTTAAATTGTACAAGACAGTAGTATGATTTAAATCCTATATTTTTCTAAGTTTCCATATTGTAATCGCCGAATGTGACCTTCTTTTGAGCATTTATTATTTTATTTTATTTTACATGGAAAACGAACAGCTGCTAATTGGTAACATAAATAAGAGATAAGTGATAACACAAAAGCCAAAAAAGTTTTCACTTATGCTAACTAGATTAGGTTTAAGTGCCCTAGGTTTAAGGGGACAGATGTAAGAATACCTAGATGCTAGATGTATTATAAAAGAAATATATTTTTATTATGGTACAAACATTAAACCCACACAGTCAACACATTATCCAATAATCATGTTTTTGTGTACGATAATGTGCGTCATTATTTGAGGAGGATAACACTGCGACCCTTTGGCAAAAGAAAATCCATTAGTATTTGTATAAAAAAACTAAGGACTCGCGCACTGAGTTCTGTATCGTTACTAAGTGGTTAATCACGTTAGCAGGTGGTCGTCTAGTACTTAGACGACCATCTGCTAGCGAAATTACAGGGCTGGCGAGACTAACCATCGAAGTAATGAGGGCCAAAGCAGTGACGCCCTGTACTTGGTTTTACTACACAAAGTTATGTGTATCGCTGCAGTGGTCTTGGACAAATGTCTTACCATTAGGAGAGCGTCTCGTTTGTCTAATTACTTTTAAATGAAAAATGTTTATGTTTTCGAAAAAAAAAAAGTCAATTAAACATAATTTTTAACAAAAAAAAACTCGACTTCAAACAGGAAACTAAAAAGTAAAAAGTACCCCTTGATTTCTCTGGGACGCCATCATAAGATCCTGGTTTCCTTATCATGGTACCACCCTTGGGATATCCCCTTGTCAACAAAAAAAGAATCATCAAAATCGGTTTATAAACGACGAACTTATCCGCGAACACACATAAAAAAATATATTATATACGGCCGAATTAAGAAACCTCCCTTTTTTGAAATCGTTAAAAAGGTTTCTGAACTCCTTCCTATTTACTAAATAGTTTACAACAGATAACGCTGATTTATATGCTTAAATATAATTCCAACCTAATGTAACACAAACCCTCTACTTCTCAAAACACATTAGAAATCAATGCTTTTATCTACAAAGGCCTTAAAATGCAATATCATTATACTTTTACCCTATATTACTCCAAAATTTCTACCCATAGAGAACCACACACCCATGCATTCCATTCATTCTGGAATATTCCCTTTTTTCCCCTAAAAGAAAAGTAAAAGAAACATTGCATTCGGTTCACACGGCTTCAAAAGGGCTCCCTGTAGATACCCATCAATGGGTCGCGATATATCGGCAGTATGGGCAGCAGAAACAAAAGTAAAAGCTTGCAATTTTAATTACAATATCTATCCATACTGGAAGACTCCTCCAATACTCCGTCGTCATTTATCATTTTGTTTTAAAACTTAGTAGGTAACATACAATCGGTTCAACGTATATCCTAATCTAAACCAAACCAATTACAAAGAAAGAAAAGTTAAAAAAAAAAGACTTTTTTTATTTAATCAAAGCAGCCAAAGCAGCAACGACCTAGACTTTTACTGCTTACTTTATTTGTTTTACTACTCAATTGTTCTGTGTATAGCTGCAAAGGTTGTTATCTCTTACCATCAGGAAAACGTCTCGTTCGTCTCATTACTTGTACATAAAAATAAAGGATATAATAATATCAATCATCATCATCATTAGCCTATCGAAATCCACTGCTGGGCGTAGGCTTCTCCCAAAACACGCCACTCGGCCCGATCTTCGGCTTTTCGCTTCCATCCACCGCCAGCTGTCCTACGTATATCGTCACTCTATTGAGTCCCAGGGCGTCCTATGCTACGTTTTCCAATCCGCGGTCTCCACTCCTCCCATGAAAAAAATCCCCAAATGATGTTAATATATTTAAATTATTGTGATTTAACAGTCGAGTCTCATACTGCTCCCGCCGAGTCCTGTAGATGGGTATCTAAGGGCTTTATAGTTCCTTTGTGGAGTCCCTACGCGCGTTACGTAACGGCAACGGCCGTTACGATATCGCCGCTATTCGGGAATAGATTTGTAGTCGGATCTGATTTATTTGCTCCGGGGATCGGAACGCGTTTGTTGACGTACATGTGTGGTTTTAAATGCACAAGAATCATTTAACTTTTACGAGTACGACTTGCTATGTCTAATTGTAGTAAGCATAATGTATGTATTAATATTTATAACTGTAAACTGTAACCTAATATGAAAAGAAAGATCCACAAAAAAAATGCCTTGCTGAGTATCTTGCCGGAGTCTTCTCAGTTGAAGTGTAATTACGAGCCGGTGGTAGATTCAAACATGTAACTTAACGTTCATAAGTGCCTTACCAGGGACTAAACTGAATAAATTACTTTTTGATTTTGATTTATGTTTCTACCCCGTTGTTCCACGGACACGAACGAACTAAATGAAATAATACAAAATTTCTTTTTACTTTTATTGACATAAAAACGATAAGATAAACATTAACATTTATGTTACAAAAATCGAGTTTTTGGAATATCGACCATAAAACGTAGCAAAAAAAAACGTACTGTAGCATGTATCAAAAACCGGCCAAGTGCGAGTCGGACTCGCGCACGAAGGGTTCCATTATATATGAAAAAGGCAAAAAATCGCGTTTGTTGTATGGGAGCCCCCCCTAAATATTTATTTTATTTTGTTTTTAGTATTTGTTGTTATAGCGGCAACAAAATACATAATTTGAGAAAATTTCCACTGTGTAGCTATCGCGGTTCTTGAGATACAGTCTGACAGACAGACTGACGGGCAGGCAGACAGCGAAGTCTTAGTAATAGGGTCCCGTTTTTACCCTTTGGGTACGGAACCCTAAAAAGCGTACTGTAGCGTGTATAAAAAAAAAAACACGAATGTCCACAAATTCATTATTTATTATGTATGATTTTGACAATTTTAATGTTATATATCTATATGTATTTGTACTGTACAGATTCCTATCCCTGCAAAGCGATAGAGCCGGGACGGGATACCATAAATTTTAAGACGTTTTCGTTTTGCTTCCATAATATAAGTTAGGCTTAAATCAGACAAGTTTTTCTATTTATGTCAAACTTTATTGCCGTTCTTTCCATAGGAAAAAAGCGTTACCACAGCGTCATAATAAGAATTTCTTTTGCAAAGATGCGGCCCCGAAACGAATGGGGGTGAACGTCTGGCCCCCATCCATCTACCCTTTATCTTTCCACATTTGTGTTGACCACGCGCTCTAGCCGGCTCTGATAAGGCGGCAGTTTGCATAGGATTAGCTGGAGTTGTTCTGAGCAATTTGCATGGAATTAGTTGTTTTGCTTTACATTTGGTTTTCTACATTTCGTCTGTGACAATCCAACAATGTTATGTAAAGACTCTATATGGGTATAAGCTTTGTGTGTACTAAGCCAAAAGAGGGTAATTGTACTCATTATTATGAAAAACATTTATTATGCAGCTAAACTTGAAATCAAGAAAAAAAATGCTGTTCATACAATTTGTTAAATCAATTTTTTCTGTGGAAAAGCTGTTTTTTGTCGCTGTCAGAGTTTGTTTGATTTGGTGATCAATCTGTAATTAAATATCGTGGGACATTACACACAGCGCCATCTGACCCCAAACTAAGCAGAGCTTGTATGATGGAAGTCAGATAATAATTGATGGAATTCATAATTATATAATTTTCTTTTGTTGTAAATACATACTTTTATTACATACATAATGTTAAACATAGGATCGCATTAGGATCTAAGCATAAAATGTGAATGATTTTCGCGATATTTCATTCCCGAAACGTAATTTCTCTATTACCCCATCGATCCGGAAAATTCCACATAGGGAAGGAACCCCTAAGGACTTGACTTATTGTGAGGCCCCTTTAAACGGAGGGACGGTGCGCCAAACCGAGGGATGTCGGATTTATCGCCTATAGCCGCGTATTTATACTGCACTTGTGTTTGAAGTAGGGATACCGATGCTAGGGAATATGCAGTATGAATTTTATCACACAAGTGAACAAGATATCCGTGAAATCATTGTTATTACAAGCATAAATTACACAATATAAAAACTGACTACATAACCCTTAACTAAACGCACTGTACCAAAAAAAAACATTTTTTTTTAATTTAAATTTTATTCATTTTTGAGTAAACATATATTTTTATGTAATGCTATGGGCATGTTCTGCGACAAATAAATGTAATAATAATGAAACAACGAAGTTTCAGAGTAAACGAAAATATCATTGATGTATACAATTTTATATATAACTATAAAATTTAAATGAAACCACCTGGAAAGTATACCCTTTGAAACAAAAAAGGAAATTTCCAAAACGGTTTAGGCGTCTTCGAGTAATCAGTGAAAAATACATTTAAAAAAAAACCGACTTCATATGGTTTTCTCATGGATGCTATTGTCAGTACTGGACCAAATTGAAATGGGACCACACGGAAAGCACCAGCTTTCAAATAAAAAAATAATCATCAAAATCGGTTCATTCAGTCGAAAGTTCTGAGATAACAAACATTTAAAAATATACTTGTCGAATTGAGAACGTCCTTCTTTTTTTGAAGTCGGTTAAAAACTAACGCACTTTTATCTACAACTGGTAACCTCACGGGCAAGGATGAACATGAGCGATGCCAATAATGAATGTTCTTGAGTTAGGCTCAAGTTGACGTAACGTAAGGAATAAGAGCACTCGCGCCCTTGTTAGCGATTCCACCTAATGAGTAGGAAGGTACTTTAAGAACCGCTGCCGGCATAACACGTGCTTAAGTACAGCTTAAGTATTCACCATGATTTTGAGGCCCAACTCCGCGAACGCAGCCGTTCACAAATTAGTTTTTTTCTTGTCAAATAAAGATTTCAAATCAAAAATTTCATCAAAACATTCAAATTCTTATGATATTATGCGATTTTTGGAAATTGTTTCTTATAATCATCCTTCTTTATTCAATAACTAAATGATCCGGCGAACTTCGTGTCACCTAAAATTGATTTGAAACGAAAAAAATAGATACAGTCGAACATAGAACCTCCTCCTTTTTTGCGTGGTGGTAAGGTACTTTCTAGTAGGTACTCGGCTGGCTAGCTACCACCCTCAAGTTGAAAGTCTGCCGCCAAGCATCTAACGGTGTGTTTCGGCAGCCTCACTTGAGAGCTAGTACCATTCCAAGCTACGTGTGCTTTACCATCTTCGACCACACCGCCACTTAACATCAGGTGAGCTGTGGTCAAATACCTAGCCTGTCAACCATGAAAATATAAAAAGAAAGGCGAAAGTTTGTCATTGTGTTTGTATGTTTGTTACTTCTTCACGCTCAAACGATTGGACGAAATTTGATGAAATTCGTACTGCGGTGGTACCTACCTAGACGACTTACTGCTACTGCTTTGCGGCAGATTTTCAACTTGAGGGTGATAGCTAGCCAGTCGAGTACTAGAAAGTACCCTACCACCACGCAAATATAGTATAGTTTAGAAGTTTAGACCTTTTCGCCTATGTCTTTTTGATGATGACCAATACCTACCAAAAGTATTATACATAATCACATAGCGTATATAAACGTGTCAATTAACGAAAGCGACAGCGTGATGCCTGTCTAGAAGAAAAAATAGGTAAGATACTAGTTGTTGTTTTTCTTTCATATTTTCCCGCCTCAGCAATCACTGACACTTCAGGACTTATATAATCAGCCGTACAAACTCGTAGTTCCAATAAATACCTGCAATCAGTTAGTACTTATTATATTTTCACAGGAGAGTAACTTAGTTAACAGGTGCTTGTTATTTTCTTTGCAGTGCTGGATTTACATATTTGCCGCCAGTAGGCAATTCAATCTTTGCCGCCCCTTCTAACCTCTGCAATTCAATACCCTAGTTTACAATCATATTAATTAAATTTTCTTTTTCGATGAAATTTTACTTTTATGTTTAGTGTTCTACCGTCATAATTATATTAGCTTTTTCCCGTTAATAGTATGATTGTGAATTAAGGGATCGTTGTGTCAGTTCCTAGAATATTCCGCTAATAGCATACCTTCGGACGTTAGCGAATTGTATAAGTGGACATAGTAATAAATAGGTACACAGATTAAAAAAAACGTCAAAATTACTTAATTTAATTTTGAATCACTATTGGAATATAAAAAAAAAAATTATAAACACAAAAGTAGTTTTGTGTTTAGTAATTTTTCATGTACAGACGTTGGAATATTCGGTGTACTGTATTGTACGAAAGTATTGTAATTTTTCGAGACTCCTTTTCTCCGTGAATGTACCAAATTTTTTTTATTTTCTGTAAGGCTAAATTTGCCGCTTCCCTAAAATTTGCCGCCCTGAGCTCCAGCTTACTCTGCTGGTAAATCCGCCACTGACTTAAGGTTAGTAGGTAAGCGTCTATTTCTGATAATATTGTCTAGAAAAGGGAACAATACTAGATAGCTTTTTTTATGGCAGTCAGGCTAGGTGTTTGACTACAGCACACCTGATGTTAAGTGATGGTGTGGTCGAAGATGGTAAAGCACACCTAGCCTGGAATGGAACTGGCTCTCAAGTGAGGCTGCCGGAACACACCGTTAGATGCTTGGCGGCAGAAAAGCGGCTAAGTGACAACAATCGGATTAATGTTGAAATTTTTTGGTAAATTCGCTGACTCTATATTTTTATTCTCTTTGTACAATTATTCCCTTTGTGTATGACAGACATATTAAACGGTGACTGAAATAACACGAAATATTGCTGTCACAAGATTGCGGGATTTTAACTTTTATGTATGGTTGTTTGAAACGAAAGCACCTGCAACCTTCATTAAAAGTCAAAAATCAAAATTTATTTATTTGCCATTAACTTCGGATGGATTAAAATGAACCCATTGGCTACGAACTAGTGTGAACTGTATTTCAGAAACCAGCTTCTCCCGATATCTTAAATCAAGCACAGAATGCCAAAGACAGACTTAAAAACTAAATATTTTTTTTAAACAAATACTAGGTGTTTTATGTATATATATAAACTAACTGCGCCCCACGGTTTTACCCGCGTGGTGATGGATGATGATGATGATGATGAAAAGTATCCTTTCATATTCCAGGGCCTAAAGTATCTACAAGAAAAATTTAACAAGTAGTTTACGCGTGAAAGCATAACCAACAAACAAACAAACATTCGCATTTATAATATGAGTTAAATAAATATAAATAGGATCCACTACTCTTTTTTGTCTATGCATCATTCTAGCAGTTTATTTTTTAACGACGATAGCTCAGTGGTTAGCGTGGTCGGTTCACACGCCGAAGGGCGTGGGTTCAAGCCCCAACAATAAGCTTTTAAGCTGGCGGTGAAGAAAACATCGTGCAAATCGTAGCGTGACGGTGTTGTACTCGACTGGCTAGCGAGTTGAAAATATGTCGCTAAGCACTAACGGTGTGTTCGCACAGCCTCATTTGAGAGTCAATTCCATTCCAGGCTAGGTTACACACCAATCAATTAACACCAGGTGAGCTATGGTCAAATATCTAGCCTGTGAACAATTTTAAAATAAAATTGCGGTATTGGGAATATCGTTATTTAGATAGAAACTCTCGCCTGCTCCGGCTACAACTAGTTGGCAACGAATCCTGACCATGTTACGTATAGCTCGTTAAATAACCATGTCCATCGCCAATAATAGCTACGTTTGAAACCATGGCAACCATAATGTGACCACTATTACCGATTAACCGACTTCAAAACCGAGCAAGGTTTTTTTTTTTTAATTATGGTTGACAGGCTAGTTGTTTGACCACAGCTCACCTGATGTTAAGTGACGGTGTGGTCGAAGATGGTAAAGCACACCTAGCCTGGAATGGAACTGGCTCTCAAGTGAGGCTGCCGGAACACACCGTTAGATGCTTGGCGGCAGATTTTCAACTTGATACGATTCACTTTTCAACGTGGTAGCTAGCCAGCCGAGTACTAGAAAGTACCTTACCACCACGCTATGGTTTCCTCACGATGTTTTCCTTCACTGGCAAGCTCATTGTTGGGGTCTGAACCCACGCCCTTCGGCATGCGAACCTACCGCGCTAACCACTGAGCCATCATCGCTACAAATATAAAATATAAAAAATCGCTACAAGGTAATAGTGCAGTAATTATTTAATTAAACAAAACTTATATAATTATACAATTTATAATACTTTCACAAGCTTTTATTATACAATGTTTTACAATGGGAGTTAATTTAAGTTCATTTCTTCTAGGAAAGCGTGCTCCATCTTAGACCGCGTCATAACTTAACATCAGGTAAGATGACGTACGCCTTTTTTTTATAAAAAGGTCAAACTTTGCAAGCTGAATTAGAACCACTTCATTCCTTCGGAGTTGAAATTTGATACGAAGTTGAACCATATGTCAAATTTTAACTAAAATAATACTAGAATCTATACTTATCATAAAAATGATAAGAATTTAGTTTCGACACCTAGAATTCGCTCCAGACACTGATCAATGGTCAACATACAGATTAAATTTCGTATACTGGTAACTTACTGGTTTTATTTTGCACTTTACCTAAAGTCCTTTTGGCGGTTAAATAGTTTTTTATCCGAGCTCTTGGTCAATCTTTAAGATTAGCTTAAAACTAAGAATCATCGATCGATAGGAGCTCTATACTTCATGATCTGTATGGGTTCGATTATCACCCAGGACAAACATTTGTGTGACTAACAGATAGTTTTTTTTTTTTTTTTTTTATAACTAATAGGCTTGCGTTTGACCGCCATCTCGCCTGATGATAAGCGAAGATGGGGTCTACGATGGAGCACGCTCGCCTAGAAGAAACCGATTTACTCGCGACTTGAAGGCACCCAGATTGTACCTATCGGGGAACACCCACTCGGGCAGCAAATTCCAATGTTTAGCGGTTCGTATGAAGAAGGTGGAACCAAACCGCTTAGTTCGAGTTGTTGGAATATCCACCATGAAGCGGTGCCGCTTCTTAAAGCTTCTGGCTGTCCGATAAAAGAATGGGCAAGGTGGAATTAGGTCATGCAGATCTGAAGCGCACTCTCCAAAGTGTATCCGGTAGAAAACTGACAGACAAGCAACTTTGCGTCGATGTTCCAGGCTTTGGAGCCTTTTCTGAACAAGCGAATCGTTGCTTGTTTGATGTTTGTTTTATGTCTAATTATAAGTATAATATGTATGTATACGGTATTTTATCAGTTATCTGATAACTATTGTAGAAGTTTTGTTTAGTTTGGGAAACCTCGGTCCATTGCAATGGTTACGGCCGATGCTCTTACCATCTATAGACAGTCTAGTTCTTCTTGATGTCTTTAAAAAAAATGTTAACAAAAAAAAAAAAGTTTCTTATAATAGTAATTCAACACAACTGAACAAGTCAACTTATAGACGAGAAAAGATATGTTAAAGTCATAAGCAAAGTCCATATTACCCCAAAGCACTTATGAAAGATAATTCGACTGTCTTTTGTTCTACTTGGTCGAGATTTCTCCCACAATATTATAAAGCCAGGCAAATATCCCCTGTCAGCATAATATGACTTGGAAATTCTGGTATTTGGAAACAAAACATGGCTTAAAGTATTATAGTAGTTGCAAGCGTTAAATGACATCTTGAAATTCGCGAGACGATGAGCTTAGACGTTCTAAATGATAACGGCAAAATGTGGGCGATTAGGGATTGTTGCTTTTAAAGTTTGAATCGTATGTTTTGTTTTAAGGGATTATAGATACAGTTTCTGTTTTAGATTCTCGGTTAAAGTATGAACACATACACACATATACATATCCTAACCTAATATTATAAATGCGAATGTGAGTTTGTTTTTTTGTTACGCCTTCACGCGTAAACTTCTCAACGGATCTGGGTGAAATGCATGAAGGCCCTGGAATAAGACAGAGAATACTTTCATCATCATCATCATCTATCACCACGCGGGTAAAACCGCGGGGCGCAGCCAGTACAAAAAAGTAGGTAGGTAAGTAAGCTCGACATCGGGTGCTTTAGGCCGAAAGGGTGTTATTGTACTCATTATTATGAACAACTTTTACTACAAATACCACCCTGAAATTATGAAAAGAAAATCAGCTTCCATAAAAAAGTTCGTGAACCCAAGTAGGTAACTGTGTTTTTAAAAATTTTTTTTTTTAAATATACTTTTTAGTAGATAAGTATTTTAGAGATTGCGCTTCAAGACGAATCAATCGAGCCCAAACTCGGGTTGATTCATCACAAATGCCGTGGCCACCTTCTAGCTTCATTATCAGACCCTGGTTATCGTCTAGGCATAAAGTGCTCCTCAAGACGAATCAAGCGAGCCCAAACTCGATAGGCTTATCATGTTTAGTTCAGAAGTTCCTATCGCCATCTTCCGTCTCCATCATCAGACCAGCTCCATAATACCATATCATTATATTGTCACCGAAGATACATAAGTAGACCAAATTTGAGTCACATCGGGAAGTGGGTCAAACATAACTTGCAAGATTCCTCCCGAACATACATACATAATGATAAGTATAATAACCTCCTTTCAGCTGAATATACCCTATGTGTAGACAGCACATCACTGTATAATAGAACCTCCGCCTTTTTGGAAGTCGGTTAAAAAATATCGCTTCCTTTATTTACGCGGCACTGTGGTATGTTGGCAACACAACGGGGTAAAATGTCCGTGGTCCCAAGTTTTTCGCCTAAATGTTTTAAGTGTCTCATTAAGACAAAGGGCTTTGAGGACAGATAATGGTTCGCTTTAATATTCCACGAAAAAGTCGGGCCCGCTGATGAAATTACAGAAATATTCTGTAAAAGTTGAATGTAAGACATTTTGAAGATTTTCTGAACAGAATTTTTAAGAAATAAGCTTAAGAAATAATTCCAAAAACACTGCTTTATATTGTGATGAACTTTTCACGAAAAATTGCGCCTTTTATTCTTCAGTTTGTATACGCACCCATCGTTAGTCGCGACGTCAATTGTGGGCGAACCGAATTTGAAACCGAGTTTTGTTCATTTACTATCATTTTTCTTGATAATAATAAACAAAAGTAGGTAGAATCAAGGTTTCTGATTATTAGTAAAGTTATATGAAACCTCCTGGATGTCCGATAAAACTGTTAAAAGAGAAACAATCATTTTAAAAAGGATGGGAAATTTGAAGCGATAACAGGTCAGTGGTATGCGCGGTCGGTTCACATGCCAAAGGGCGTGGGTTTAAACCCCAACTAGAGGTTCCGGTAGGCCGGAAGGTTTCGAGTATTCGGCTGGCTTGCTACCCACCCCTAAGTTGAAAATTTGTCGCCAAGAACCTAAAAGTGTATTCTGACAGCCTCATTTGAGAGGGCATGGGCATTTTTGCACCGGGAACGGTCAGAGGCGGATTATTTGTCTAGTTTAAAAACATCTTTTTTCTTTTAATACGGGTATGTCCGCGTTTGACCCCCAACTCACCTGATGGTAAGCGATGATGTGGTCGAAGATAAAGCACGCAGACTTAGAAGATACCTATTCACTCTGACCTTGAAAATATCTAGATTATATCTCTCAGGAAACACCGAAACAAGGAAGCCGGCAGCTTGTTCCATTCCTTGGCCGTATGGATGAGGAACGTTGAGTCAAGACGTATGGTACGTACCCAAGGGAATTCCACTATGTATGGGTGGTAGTGGGCCGTCTTTCTACTTGTCCTGTAGTAAAAAGGGGATGGAAGTATAAGCTCGTACAGCTCAGTAGCACATACTCCGAAATAAATCCTGTAGAAAATTGACAGACTTGCTACCTTCCGGCGGTGTTCAAGGCTTAAAAGTTTTTTTCCACCAACTTTTAATCATCATCATCATTGAATGTAATGGTATTTTTTGAATTAAAAACGAAGTGTCATATAACAATATAATAGCTTCAGTTCAGTTTGAAGGGTATTACATAGGCTTGAGATTTTGTCCACTTTTGCGAAAAAATCTACATCAATAGATGTCCCGCTATTTTTAACTTGTGTAACGTTCTGGTGTTTAGCTTAAATTTTAAGCTGCACGACTGTTTGAATTTCAGCGGTCAACCTTCCCCTTGTCATCTACTACGTGACGGAAATACGCGTCCTATATCATTAATTTCTCCACATTAATTAACATAATATTATGTTGAAACATCGTGCATGCGTCCACAGCGTCGTGATTTTTGTGTTTATTGTTTTAAAACAACCTGGACACGATTGTCGGTATCGTGTTTTTATTATATTACAAAGACAGTCAAAATCATAGACATTTTACATTAAAAAAAATAACTTGATAATGCTACTTCATTGTATAAACCTATAATGATACTTAGTAGTTTTACTTGGCGGTAGGTCTTCTTAGCAAGAGGTCGTCAAGGTACTATCGCAATACTAGATAATCTGCAGCCAAGCAGTAGTGTGTTAACATTACCGTGTTCCAATTTGAATGGTACTGTTACTGCAGCTTACAAAATTACAGGGCTGTTGAGACTAATCATCTAATGCATCTGCCCTTTAGTTTGTCACTAAAATTTCTGTGTATCGCTGCAATGGTCATGTACATACGTTATCTCTTACCATCAGAAGAGGGTCTTGTTCGTCTTATTACTTTTACATAAAAAAAACGTATAAAGACAGTCAAAACGCTGTCATTGGTAAGAGGAAACCCCTGTATGGACAGGGGTTTCCTCTTACCAATTCGGCCATTTCGACCATTCGGCAGCAAACCTTAGAGAAGCAAAACAAAGTCCAGGTCATCGCTGCTTTAGCGCTCATTACTTTGAAACATTGAATGGTCAGTCAATAGGTTTCACTACCTTTTAAACTAGGGTACATTGATGTTTACACACTACTGTTTGGCGGCAGAAAATCTAATCTAAAAACAGATAAAACAAATGTCTCAATCGTATCATTGGGGCTTAAACGACGTAACCTAAAGTACAAGTGATTTATAAATGTCTTTTTCAACATGATACTAATTCAAAAGAACTCTAATAGTGTATAAGTACAAAGTTTCCATTCTTGCATCAAGCACATCATAACTGCATAACCAGCATAATGTCACTGAAAACCGACTTGTTAGTTTTGGTGCCAAGTATCAAGTTACACTGGTCGGATGCATCGCTGACCTTAAGTATCAAAACAGCGTGTACCATTTCTTAGATCATATCTAAGTGGATTTATTCAAGTAACGAGTACCGTTTTGCAGTTGAACTTGCGGAATTCGAGCTTTGAATGTACTGTTTTATCTTTAAACTTTTTAAGAACCTGTTTTTTACTAAAGACTTGACTTTTGATTATATTTTTAGTAACACATAGGATATATCTGTTGCAGAACCGACAACCGCTGGGTAGACGTGTTTTAGAGCGCATACCGCAAATCGACAAACGTCCCGTAGGACGCCCTGAGACTCGATGGAGTGACGATATACATAGTCCTATGTATATCATAGCTGACGGTGGATAATTAATGAATAACTCATTATTGTACACTAAAAATTATACAATACAGAAGAATTAAACATAGGTGACAGGTGCAATAACTGGAGATGTATTGTTAAAAGCGATCTCTTTCAGGCAACCTTAGGATGAAAGCGAAAAGCCGAAGATCAGGCTAAGTATCTTGGGAGATGTCTATGTCTAGCAGTGGACTTCGATAGGCTGATGATGATGAGACAAAGTAACATTCGATTAGCGATAACGCTAATAGAAATACCAAATATCTACGGGATTTATATGAGGTATTCACGTCACATATCGACAACTTATGTCAATCCCGTACATTTTATAAATGTCCCTCGCGGTCACCTATCGGAAGACTGGCAGGATCGTGCGTTTACTGTGACGTTGAATTCGCTAAAAAAAGCATATTGACATTTCAAAAACCCGAAGGAATCGGTTTGATTTCCCTTTTTTAGGGTTCCGTACCCAAAGGTTAAAAACGGGACCCTATTACTAAGACTTCGCTGTCTGTCTGTCCGTCCGTCTGTCTGTCACCATGCTGTATCTCATGAACCGCGATAGCTAGATAGTTGAGATTTTCACAAATTATGTACTCGTATTTCTATTGCCGCTATAACAACAAATACTAAAAACAAAATAAAATAAATATTTAAGGGACCATACAACATTTTTTTTTCCTTTTTCATAGGTAATGGTACGGAACCCTTCGTGCGCGAGTCCGACTCGCACTTGGCCGGTTTTTTATTGTTGATATGGACTTTTTTTTACGCCTCTTTATGAAGGACTCGGGCTTCAGTGAACTGGCCAACAGTAGAATGCACTGTCCGAGTGGAGGTTTCCCGACGGATAAAATATTGGTGCTTTCAAGTCGCGAGTATCAGTTTCATCTAGAAAGTATGTCTCTATCGTAGCCCGCATCTTCGCTTAACATAAGACGAAATAGCGGTCACATAATCGATATATTCATATAATAAAAGGTCATTATGGTCATAATAATCAAAGGTCAGGTTCATAAGGTCATATAATAAAATATATGCATGAATACTTTTTCCTTTTGGTACAAAATATTTACGTGTGATACACTCATACATGTACATATATAATACCATACCCAAAATTCAAAGCAAATATGACTCCGCCAAATTTTGCATTCGCAACAACTAAGAATATGAATTTATGCAAACGTCTCCGCATAAAGGAAGTTGGTAAAGTATACATTTAAATTCACGACAGTAGAATAATTTCTGAAGATAACAACCATAGAACTACTTCAAAAAAGCTCGTATACGAGTATTCTATCCACAAAACGATTGATTATATGAGGCATTTTTTTTAAAATGTAAAGTCTACCAATCTTCCCCCCAGAGTTCAAATATTTTTGAACTCTCGGATTTGTAATTCACTGTTGAAGTCATCGACAATACAACTAAGAATAAATAAATTGTCTCATTGCTGGTATTTGAACACACGCTCTACAGCGTATTAACTGACCGTGCCAGCAACTGAGCAATCTTCCATCGCGTGCTTCAGAAGCAAGCTAAGATCTTGGCTTTAAGAGACCTTGTTTTATGACTATGACGATTATTTAAATATTTTTTTGACATTGCATTATCCCACTAATATTATAAATTATAAAGTTTGGATGGATGGATGGAGGGATGGTTGGATGCTTGTTACTCAATCACGCCAGAACGGCTGAACGGATCTGGATGAAATTTTGCATGTAGATACTTTAGGCCCTGGAATAAAACATAGAATACTTCTCATCATCATCCATCACCACGCGGGTAAAACCGCGGGGAGCAGCTAGTATTGCCATATGTTATGATTTTGACACTTTTAATGTAATTTTTAAATATGAATGGAAAAATGACCTGCAACATTGGTATTATCAATAAAATATGTGAATTTGTATCATCGCTAAAAACCATTAAGTATTTTTTTTAAATTACAAATAGCCTTGCGTTTGACCGCCAACTCGCCTGATGCTAAGCGAAGATGCGGTGTACGGTGGAGCACGCTCGCCTAGAAACCGATTCACTCGCGACTTGAAAGCACCCAGATTGTGTCTATCAGGGAACACCCACTCGGGCAGCAAATTCCATTGTTTAGCTGTTCGTACAATAAAGGTAGATTCGAGACGTTTAGTTCGAGTTTTTGAAATATCGACCGTTGAGTCGTTGCTAATGAGTTCTAAATATCCTCAATTTCTTCAAGTCAAGTCTCTGTTTGTCCTTGTGCGGTACTTTTTGGCTGAGACCTAGTCGGCATTCATAGAAATTCATCTGCAAGGCGCTAGCATAGCATCCTTATGAAAATAGGCGCTATTATAGCCACGAGCGAGGCAATCTCGGGTCTTCAGCTACAAATGAGGTGCATTAGTCTTTGTACAAAGTTTTGCGAATCACATAATGTTGGTACGTTTTGGGATAATGATCATAATAAATTGCTACTTTCTAAAGGTTTTTCTGATCTGTGAAGTAAATAGCATTAGCATAATGATATTCGTTATTCTTAAAATAACTTTTTTATATATGATCTGTTATAACGGGCGTTTAGATTTGTCTGGATGACGAAACCAATAGGTTCTACCTCACCATTTGCCATTACGCAGTGTTCATAACTTACTTGTAACTTCGGTTTCACTTGTTCTTGAATTCTCTCGATACTTATGTTGTCTGGACGAGTTTCATAGTCATATAATACTACACTATTAATTTTCATCAACACACGGGAAAAGTCATGAAGCGTAGCTAGTCCTTTATAAATAAAACAAAACCGCTTGTACAAAGATCGACCACTGCTGTACTTGAAACGTACTGACCATCTCTTCTAGCGATAAGGCCGCTCGTTAAACCAATGTTTACGTAAGTATACTCGTAGAAGAAGTGTGTTAGAGTTTTACTTACATTTTTGTTGAAAAGTGGAGGGAGTGGTCAATTACTTAAATTCTGCTTATGTCCTATTTGAATGGGCCCAAATGTATGAAGAGTTGACAATCTCGCCAGTAATGTTTTACTTAAAATTATAATTATTTTCTTTATCAGTAAACTGGTACGAAATTGTGCCGCCTACGCAAACCCTAATGTAATCAACGAGGAAAAGAAAACAGGAGGTGTCCAAGGAAAAAAAATCTAATTTCATTTTTCTATAGCGTCTGGCTCATTTCAAAGAAATTGTGGTACATCGTCCGCTGACCAATTTTTATAATTTCACAAGGAATAATACATGAGAGGAACGGAATAACTACATAACTACGTAACGTAACGATTTGCAAATTAATTGGAATAATTGAATTCACACGCCATAAAGACTTGTCTCAAAGTAAAGTGAATTTTGTTTTGTGCTCTTTACAGATATTCTTTTCAATATGAAGCATTGTCTCGTTCTTCTAACTTTTAGATTTAAAAAAAACAGAGAACTAAAGTCAGAGCTAAAGCGTATTAGCAAGCTGAAGTGGCAATGGGCTGGACATATCTGTCGCAGAACCTATAAAAGCTGGGATAGACGTGTTCTAGAGTGGAGACCGCTAATCGGCAAACGTAGCGTAGGACGCCCTGAGATTCTATGGAGTGACGATAAAACAGGACAGGACTTAGGACAGTTAGCGATGGATGAAAGCGAAATACCGAAGATCAGGCTGAGTGGCGTGTCTTAGAAGAGGCTTATGTCCAGCAGTTGGCTACGATAGGCTGACAATGACGAGGTATTGCAGGTAGCAAAAAGTCTGTTAATACTGGATCATCGATTATCTCAAAGTAATGAGCGGCCAAGCAGTCATGCCCTTGACTAGTTTGTTTATACAAAGTTGTGGGTACTTTTTTCTTTTTTAATACGTATTGACTATCATCTGGCTTGATGGTAAGCGATTATGTGGTCGATGATGAAGCACGCAGACTTAGAAGATACCTATTCACACTGACCTTGAAAAGATCTAGGTTATATCTCTCAGGAAACAAGGAAGCCGGCAGCTTGTTCCATTCCTTGCCGTACGGATGAGAAACGTAGAGTCAAAACGTTTGGTACGTACCCATACGTACCAAATATTACTGTAGCGTACGTACTGCTGCAATGGTCATGGACAGGAGTTATCTTTTACAGTAGATATAATTTTATTCTTTAAATAGATATTGTAATTTGTTTCAGAGAAGGAATTTTAGTTAAGATATTTCACAACATTTCACAAAGAGAAAATGTTCATTTTCAGTTAGTAGCACAACATTAATTTTATTTAGGATTAAGCAATTTTCATCAAAGCACTTAAACACAATAATAGTTAGTAATTAAGTTTGAAATGTTTTTGAAGCGATTAAAGGCCATTTGGAAATTTGGTGACGTAAGCTACGCGAGATTAGCATCAAATAGAGATGAATTGTAAACACGAAATTTTGCTACACAGATTTTTTTTATTGTTGACAGACGTGGTTGACCACAGCTTACTTGATTTCAAGTGACGGTGAAGTCGAATATGATAAACACATTTGGCCTGGAATAGAACTGGCTCTCAAGTGAGGCTGCCGGACCACATCGATAGGTGCCTGGCGGCATATTTTCAACTTGTGGTAGTTAGCCAGTCGAGTAATAAAAAGTACACGCTACCACCACGCTATGACATCCTCACGATATTTTCTATCACAACAACTAATTGCTTGAATCAATTTTATTTCATGAAATCTTTTCACAAGCTTACCGAAAACTATTGACTTAAAATAATTTCAATTGTACAAATTATGTTTATTCAACTCTTTTTGTTATATGTTTACATTTTATTAATATCCTGTTTTAAGTATTGCACAATTATTATTATTTTTTACCGCTAGCCAAAAACTGCTAAGCCAAAAGGCTTATTGTGCTTATCAATAAGAACTATTTATACAACTTTAAAATCACAAAACAAAAAATCTGTTGGTATATGTACATTTCTCTATGGAACATATGATAATGTTTTTCACGATTTGAATATTGAGCTCATTGAGCACAATGGTGAGTACGACCCCCTATCGGTTTACTACGCTGAAGCTTATAACCCTGTATGTATAAAAACAAAACTATATAAATGGTAATAAATAATATATATAATAAAAATAAATCATTTCATTTACAAAACTACTCTTGATAACTATTTAAAATACCCTCAATTTGTTTATCTATGAATTTACAAACGTAGGTAGCAGTTATTTTTTTAAGTTGATTATGTCATTAAGAGTGACTATATTCTTAAGAGGGGCTCGTGGGTATTACGAATATAATTAAAACACGGACATATGCGTAAATGACCTATGACATAAGACTAATGGAAAAAAAAACTGTCAATCGGATCTGTCAAAGTATCTAGATAAGAATTGAAATCCGCGTGGTCGAGACCGTTCGTTTTAATAACGCATGATGTGAATATTTCAAAAATAAAGTTTTTCAGATTTTGTTCGAAAATCGACCATACATATTCCTAGATAGAATACGATTTAAAGGTAGGGCACTAGATAAAACATCGACAAGTAAGTAGTTGTTGTATAAAGTACACATGCTCTATCAAACAAGTAGTGTTTATCAATACGATAACCATTAGATAGATACGCAGTCGTTTGCACTGATATCTCTAATGAGTTGTCTTGTTCTATATAATTACAAATTAAACTAAACATTACGATGGGGTCGTGACCTGGTTCAGATTCCGTTTTTGTTATTAGGTTAAGTTAAATATAATATCATTATGACGGATTGCTTTGTTACGTGTTTAAGGGTCAAAGGAATATTTTGACAATAATAAGCTATGGAGAGGGCTATGCTCGGAGTTTCCCTACGAGATCGAATCAGAAATGAGGAGATACGAAGACGAACTACAGTAGCCGACATAGCCCAGCGGATTAGCAAGTTAAAGTTGCAGTGGGCAGGGCATATAGCACACAGAACTGATGGCCGATGAGGCTGCAAAGTTCTGGAGTGGAGACCACGGACCGGCAAGCGCAGCGTAGGATGTCCACCCACAAGGTGGACAGACGACCTAATAAAGACCACAGGAACGCGCTGAATGCGAGCCGCTTCCAACCGGTCTTTATGGAAATCAATGGGGGAGGCCTATGTCCAGCAGTGGACGTCATACGGCTGATGATGAAGCTCTTATTTTGGGACACGATTTTTTTATATGTAAAAGTAATAAATAAATATTGGAGGGCATTTCACACAGCGCCATCTAGCCCCAACCTAAGCAAAGCTTGCACTATGGGAACCAGATAACTGATCGAATACTTAAATACTTTTTTTACATAGGTACTTATAATACATACAGAACACGCACACACAGAACAAATATCTGTGTTAGTCACACAAATGTTAATTCTGAGTGGGGATCGAACCTATTTTTAACCACCGACGCAAAAAGAGGGATGTTATAAGTTTGACGTCAATGTCTGTCTGTCTGTGTGTGTGTGTCTGTCTGTGACATCGTAGCTCTCAAACGGATGAACCGATTTCGACGCGGTTTTTTTATTTATTTGAAAGCCAGTTTCCTTGCGGTGGTTCTTAGCTATGTTTGGTTAATTGCATAGGGGGGTTTTTAATTATTTATTTTATTATGTTTTTACTTGTCATAAATAAATTATTGTCTATTGTTAAAAGTAGACTTGTGAAGTTTCAATACGAAACTATGTTCTATCTATCTATCTGTGTTCTAAACTGTGCTGTCAGTTGAAAATTGACAAGCTGCCAGCCCTTTGACATCCAGCGTTAATCCAATCATCCAGGTTCCACGTCCATGAGTATTCAACATGCCGCGTCGGCGCAGACGCCGCCTAGTTAATTTCAATTAGGCCACCTGCCCGGTATGAAGACAGTTTGCATTTAGACAACTCGCTTGGAGCACTGTACACTATATACAGTTAGTGTTAGTTAGTAGCGATGATAGCTCAGTGGTTAGCGCGGTCGGTTCGCATGCCGAAGGGTGTGGGTTCAAACCCCAACAATGAGCTTGAGCTGCCGGTGAAGGAAAACTTCGTGAGGAAACCATAGCGTGGTGGTAGGGTACCTACTTACTAGTACTCGGCTGGCTAGCTACCAAATCAAGTTGAAAATCTGCCGCCAAGCATAACGGTGTGTTTCGGCTTGTCTCATTGAAGAAGGCCACTGGATTGGGCCGAAACCGACATCGGAGTATCCGACATAATTAATTTCACGAAAGTAAAACAAACGTATTATTTACTTTTAAACCGTGTGGGAACTAGTTACTTTTTTTTATTAATATTATACGTATATTAATAAATTGGCCATGACACCTGTGAAAATTTTAATAATTGCCTATTCTGGTGTAAAGTATACAAATCATCAAAGATAAACAGACGTATGGTTAAGGCTTTGTAATAAAGTCTAATTTGACGCAAACGCAACTGTTACGCGGAACTGTGGTAGTAAGCCAAAGGGACATCATTGTACTCTTTATTATGAATAATTTTTACATCTAAATTGTAAAAAAATATTTTGACACACAGAAAAATGTCATTCAGCCGACAAATTGCATGAAAATGCTATTTTTTGTCAATCATGATTACAATGACCTCCTATCCGTTTAAACCTGTAATATAGAAAGTTATGTAACTGTATGTTTCAATACTGTGTGGATGCATGCTCTTTGATAGATTGCTAATCGGAGCTTAGAAAACTAAATTAAGATCTTACACCGTTGTATTAAGGATTGAATTTGTTCCAAAATACTAAGGAATGATGCAGATGTTGTTCACTATGGTTTTGGGTTCAGAGTTTGCCTAAAACCACTACTTTTCCTAACTCACAAACTAAATAAATCACACCTTAAAACGGGAACCTAAAAATGTATGTCGGTGTATTATTTTCCAAAAGCCAGCACTACTTTTCTGGAGCGTTGTTTGAACTTGACCGTGACTTGCTTTGTGTGACTAGGACTGTATTGTTTGACATAAATGGCGAAGACAAAACTGAAATATCATTTTACCATTTTGGTAGTATTCACCAAAACAATAAACAAATTAAGCACATTTTGAGAAGCACCCAGAAATTCAATGCAATGCATTTTGGAAAGTGCACATTATGCCATAGCTGTCACTTAAACAGCCAGGTTCTCTGATGGTTAGCGATCACCGCCTCTCTGTAACATTAAGCTATTGCATGTGCTGTGTTCCGGTTTAAAAAGTACTGCAGTGTGAAATTACAGGGCTATTAAGACTAACCATCGAATTTTTCAAAGTAATGAGCGCCGAAGTAGCGATATACTGGACTTTGTTCTGTTACTCAAAGTACTGGGTATTAATTATCTCTTACCATCAGGAGAGCGCCTCGTTCGTCAAATTAATTTTACATTAAAATATTCTGAACCTAACGTGATCGACAGTCGATCGAGTACAAATTAATTCTGAATACCTGATTAATGAAATGAGATTCCTTTGACTGTTTCGAAGTATTAATATTACAATTCGATACTATTATTCTGTATCCTAATACAAAACAAACTTCATTGTCTTCAAGGGCAAGTCTCGTCCATTCGGGTCATTGTAACAGTACAAACTATCATTTAATCTGGCGCACCAGGTGCAAAGAGTAGTCCAGTATCACACCATCTGTCGTGTGGGACAGAGATACGTGGATACTGTTTGACTGAGACGGATAGATATCGTGAATCGTATAAAATTAGTGAGCATTGTATGTTTTTTTTTCGTAACTTTCTTTGCTTGGTATATACAGGGGTTTTTTTCTTTTTGGCATCGCACTCTGTGCATTCTGCCAGTTTCAATGTCTACCTTTATTCTTCTATCGTTGATGCCATAGAAGAACGTAACTGCGACCAACCAGAGGCAAAGATACGAAAACGGTTTCCTCTTTCTCCTTCGGTCAGACAATAGTCCCCAGTACTGTTTGCGAACCCAAACTTCTTAAGTCTGTTGGTAGTATAAAGAAAAAGCCCTTTCTAAACGACAAACAAGGTATTAAAGCGGTGTTATGTTCCCGGCCCAGTCACCGACGACATGCGACACGGGTTACTTTACGACACAGATTATCCCAGAAACAGAAGGCAAACTAAAGAAGGCAAAAATAAATGTAATACTTTAGCACAATTGCAATTAATGATGTTTTTATGTGCTCAATTGTAGGTGGAATATAAACTAAATTGTTGAATTGTAAAAATAATATAGGAATTGACGAGGGCAGCAAAAATTAAACAGCAATGCTATCCGCCACTGCCGTCAAGTGAATTATAAATTTATAATCAAACAAAAATTTGCTGACAACTATACACAGTTGATTTACAAGCATAGAGAGTTTTTGAAGCTTGTCTATAGTTGTTGGTGTTGTTTAAAGTTTGTTCTTTTATCAGACAGCCAGAAGCTTTAAAAAGCGGCACCGCTTCATGATAGATATTCCAAAAACTCAAACTAAACGCTTTAATCTAATTTGATTGTACGAAAAGCTAAACAATGGAATTTGCTACCCGATTGGGTGTTCCCTGATATATACAATATGGGTGCCTCGCTAGTCGCGAGTTAATCGGTTTCTTCTAGGCGAGCGTGCCCCACCATAGACCGCACCTTCGCTTAACACCAGGCGAAATGGCGATCAAATGCAAGCCTATCTAAATACATTTAAAAAAAAAACAGGAATTAGGGCATTGTGTAAAATGACACGAATATCCCTCTGTACATTTATATTCTGCGATTACAATGTTATTGGAGTCATGTCTCATGTCAACTTGTTTATGTACAGTAATTTAATACGCTATTATGTCTGTAAATGAGCCATTTCAGCCTTGTAACGTCTATCGATTAATGGAAGATCTACTTGCGCAAGTTGTGTAAACTTGCGTGATTAATATGCGCCGCTTCTGCATAAAATTCGTGTTTACTATGATCATAAAATGATGATACATAGTTATGGAGGGCACATCATCTGCTAACATAACAATATACCATGTATGAAAAGGGTAATGAAATTGGTCGTGTAATGAAACACGTACATACATAATATGTCCGGATCGTCCTTTATGTAAAAGTGAAATAAACGAAAGAAAGAAAACTTTTGTTTTTTAAAAAGACATTAGTTACTACAATAAATAAAACTACAAACAACACACACAAGTAAAAAAAACGAAACGATTTTCGTTTTACTTATCTGGGATTACTCACGTTTAATTATATCGGATACTCCGACTATAGTTTCGACCATATCCGGTGGCCTTCTTCATGGATACAGAGCCGAGTACAAATCGCGTGCGGCCTCGCCTTGCTTCGCACATAGAGCTTGCTTAAAAACGGTACTAAATGTGTCCGAAACTATAGTCCAAATACCCGATATAACTAAACGTGAGTAATCCCGCATAAGTAAAACAAAAATGTGTCAAAACCACATCAGTTTCCACTGTAAACGAAACGACCCCTTAATGGTAAGCGATAACGCATATTCATGACTATTGGGTACCAACGGTACCCAGAATAAAACAAAGTTCAGGGCACCGCTGCTTTGACGCTGATTATTTTGAGACATTCGATGGCCACAACAGCATTGTAATAAATATGCCTCTATCTTTCTTAAAGGGAAAATACATGATTGGTGTACAACGTATGTCAATGCCGTTCCCAGTTTGTCAAATCTATACTATCTGATTTTACCTTTGTTAACCTCATGTATGTTTGACTCGTAACTTTGTTGTTATCAATAAAATATTTGCATTTGTATGGTAAGTCATATACTTTTTGAATTAGTTAAAATATGATCATAATTGTTGGAAGTGTCGGAAAAAGTCAAGCCACCTGGGAGCTTTCATCGTAAACGCTGCCTAATCCCTTTGAGATATAACAAAACAATGCATGGTTGGATATTCCTCTTTTATAGATCTACAAAACGTTCACGCTGGCATATATCTACCTTTTAAGGATAGCTTACTATACCCATTCTTACTACCCGTGCGAAGCCGGGGCGGGTCGCTAGTAGTTTAAGTTATGAAGAAACAGCAGTACATACATACATACTTACTTACATTTATAAATACCAGTCAAAATCATAACCCTCTATATTGCTTTACCGTAGTAGGGTAAAAAAAAGACTTCAACCTAAGATGAAAATATAGTATAGTATAGTATTCACCTCTCGTAATGCGTGGGTTCTAGTCGCAGCTATCGGCGTAAGAAAATAACGCTAAGATTTCATAGCATAACTTTTAAGATATTTTCTAATAATCTGTTCCGCTGAGTACCACATTCGAGTAGAAAAATCTGTCACCACTGGCACTCAGCCCGCCAGTCCTCACTAAGGGAAGACCACACACCAGATAAGGGGTTTTCCATTTTTGAAGTGAAAGTGAGCGATTTTTGGTATGGGCAAAATTTATGGCTTCGCTGTGTCTGTCGGCCAGTACGTACCCAAGATTGCTTTTTTTTTTTAATTATTAAACGAGCTGTGGTCTAACGCCTATTCTGTCAATAGTGAAATATCAGCTAGATCAATCAAGAACTCTTAAAACCATTCCCAAAGAAAAATACCTTAATTCGAGAGACCTTTCCTCGGCAATTTTTCTTAATAAAACCGAACGCCGTCCATCCCGTCCTTGATTAATATTACCTGTAACAAAAATATTAATGGTAAGTGACAGTATTACAACCGCCGTCGTTTTTATAGCCATTGCGGTGGTCATTTATCACTGACATGACGGAATTATTCTATGGTTTCCATGTCATATACCCCCAGTTTGGATTGAAGAGATGGGAGATTTCTTACAAAGGTGTTTTTCAATTTAATTTTTTTATTTGTATATATATAAATTAATATCGTAGAACACTACACTCAGCGCCATCTGACCCCAAACTAAGCAAAGCTTGTACTATGGAAGTCAGATAACTGATAAAATACCTACTTAAATACTTTTTTTTGTACATTCTTATAATACATGCAGAACACCCAGACACACAACAAACATTTGTTTATAACACAAAATGTCCTGAGTGGGAATCGAACCCACACTCTACAATCTTAAAGCAGATATCCCAATGAGTCAACAGGGTTGTGTATATGGGTAAACCTAAAACAGCTGAAATTATTGGAATATATAAGGTCTGTTTTACTGTGAAACGCAGGGTGAAGTGCGGTTAGTGGCATTGGATTTTAATGACAACCTGATAAAACCATGTGAAAAAAAAACAAGATATATAAGGCGTGTAGGGACAAATCATTTAAAAAAATGAAGCAGATTACTTAAAACACGTCACATTGGCATGTTAGTTAGTGACCCATACGTTTTGGTCCTACCAAAAATCACTCAAAGCGCCTAAAGAGATTTCACTTCAAAAATTCCCAACGATCCCCAGTATTTTAGGTCGCGACTCGAGATGGCCCCATATTATGAGCAATTATTGCAAGCCCAGAGCTAGGCACTCATGAAAACCTACCCGACAGCTTATCGTATGCCCGCGCAATAAGGTTCGCTGTCGTGTAGCAGTTTTGAAAACGCCTAACAGGAATCACAAGAAGCTAGTTACCCAAATTATTATTTAAACTTATTTTTTTATGTTTGGCAGGCTAGGTGTTTTAGCTTACCTGATGTTAAGTGACGGTGTGGTCGAAGATGGTAAAGCACACCTAGCCTGGAATGGTACTGGCTCTCAAATGAAGCTTCCGGAACACACCGTTAGATGCTTGGCGGCAGATTTTCAACTTGAGGGTGGTAGCTAGCCAGCCGAGTACTAGAAAGTACCCTACCACCATGCTATGGTTTCCTTTACCGGCAACTCAAGCTCATTGTTGGGGTTTAAACCCGCGCCCTTCGGCATGCGAACGGACCGCGCTAACCACTGACCTATCATCGCTACAAACGCTTATGATAAACCTTAATCACTTTAGCGTAACTCTTCTACTACACCCATCCTTTCAATGGGGTTTTGGCATCGGCTTCTACTACATAAATTCGATCCATAAATATGGAGGTTTTTCACTGACCGATATATGTGATACATGGAGGGCGAACGCAGTACGTATCGTATTACTCATATCCGATGCAGAGTCAAAAATGGAGGACTTATTTTTCGTGACATAAAGCCAACGCTTTAGGGGTAAATGAGGTACATTAGTTATATGTAAAAGGGGCCGAAGGGGACACACGGGCTTCTAAAGCCGGCACAATATAAGTAGGCCTTTTTCTAAACATTTGACAACAGACTATGGGATTTCGCGTGAAATGGGCGCGCAGTCGCTACATGGAATGAACAGACGACGAGTGGCTCGTTGCGACCTATCCATAATTTTTGTAATAAGAATAAATAAGAATTGTAATTCAAAGTTGACAAATGTCACGGACCCCGGTGTCTGTGGAGCGTATATTTTAAATAATAAATAAAAAAATCTGCCGCCAAGCAGCAGTGTGTAAACATTACTGTGCTCCGGTTTGAAGGGCTAGCGAAATTACAGGTCTGTTGAGACTAAAAAACTAACCATCGAAAGTCACAAAGTAATTAACGAGCGCCTAAGCAGCGATTTCTGTGTATCGCTGCAATAGACCATCAGAAGAGAATTTCGTTCGTCTAATTAAATTTAAATTGGAAAAATACTAAGTTAATCATGATGTGAAACATAAAACATATAACGCTTAGCCTACAAATCTTTAGTATTACTGGAAACCAGTAAATTCTTATCACTTGATATTCGACGTTCGGAAATGGAAGCAATCTCTACCAGGCGAAATAACGAATAAAGATATTAGGTATATACGAAATGCGAGTCATACTCGATATCTAGCATTGATGAGGCAGTTTGAATTCAATAAGAAGTTGTCGAGGTTAGACTGTAGTGCAATATATGGACAACCGCTGTTTCCAATGTCTGCTCAAGGTACGGTCAGAAAGAAAAAAAAATCTGATTTATTCATGTTCGCTTTAATCTTGATTTTTGGGTTGTTTTGCTTTTGGTTAAGGTTCAGCATTATTTAAAGGCGCTAATGGCTTCGCATAGACATTGTAAACTATAAGGAAGTAAACGCTTTTTTTTATTTTAAATTTGTTTACTGATTTTAGTTTTTATTGCTTTTGACATACCGCCTTCGCCTATAATTAATAGTTGTGACACTTAACATTACGTTGTGTAATTTCTTAATTTAATTTGGTTTGTCTATGTAGACAAAAATCGTTTTTTGGGCAGTCGTGTAAAAAGACAGACACACAAAGTTGTTCATGATTTTTTATTTATTTAAAATAATTATACGCACTGCGGACACCGGGGTCCGTGACTTTTGTCAACTTTGAGTTACAATGTTTTTTTTTACAATTTAGGTGTAGGAGTTAGGTTTTTTTTCATGGCTAATAGGCTAGGTGTTTGACCACAGCTCACCTGATGTTAAGTGACGGTGTGATTGAATATGGTATCTGAAACGGAACTGGCTCTCTAGTGAGGCTGCCGGAACACACCGTAAGATGCTTAGCAGCTGATTTTCAACTTGAGGGCGGTAGCCAGTTAGCCGAGTACTAAGAAGTACCTTACCACCACGCTATGGTTTCCTCACGTTGTTTTCCTTCACCGGCAGCTCAAGCTCGTTGTTAGGGTTTGAACCCAGGCGCTTCGGCATGCGAACCGACCGCACTAACCACTGAGCTATCTTCGCTTAATTTAATCTCAATCTAAGGTTAAAGTATGTACTAGTTTGTGTGTATACCGGGAGTAGACCAGCGATTCGCAAGTATGTTTATGTTTTTATAATATTATAGTAGGGGTTTAGTGACAGTGAATAGATAGACAAATATTCAAATTATATACAAATTTTAATATACAAATATTCTGTGAGCTAAAAAATACCAAAATTTTAGTGCATCAAAACGCCATAATTGAAGCGACCTCAAAGTCGACCCAGACGAAGGTAGTGTAAAGAACTAAATCGTCACGACAGTCACAAAGCAGAAGACCGGACAGTCTAGAAGGAGGAAAGAGAGGCCTTTACCCAGCAGAGGGACAATAGAGGCTGATTTTTTTTTTATGTGAAATTTGCAATCAGCTAGCTTGCTGTGAGTAATTCACAATTTAAACAAAGGTCAGACAGAAAAGGTAACCTAACCTGTAACAATCAACTAATCAATCTGTAGTATTTGTACGAGTATCTATATAATAGATACTATACATTGTCTCATGTACACAAACCAAGGGGGTAGCCGTCGGGCATTCGGGCGTTAGACACCGTGCAGATAGGACGTGCGCCTACGCTCAGGGCTGGTGTAGTAGTGAGCCAGTGATACAATACCTACCAATTGTTACTAGCTTTTGTCGTGATAGTGATCACTACACAATCAACATACAAACCGAATCAGTCAACATGTTCTATTCAATGTTTCAATCTCAAACTTTTCTTCTGACCTTACTCAATTGTTTTGTATTTCTTGATTATTATTTCTACGAAGACTGGAGAATAATCAAACGACGGTAGTAAGCAAACATTATTCCATCAGTTATATTATGTACCTAACTTACTGTATATTTCAATACGTTATTTTTTTAATCCTAATCCTCTCTTATACTCGTATTAGAAAAGCGATTGTTTTTATTGACAATCGTATCGCGTATATTGCGTAGTTTAGAAAAATTAAGTAAACTAACAGGAAATTCGATTTTATTTTTACAGGGTTATAAGTTTAAGGTGTACTAGGCCGAAAGGAGGTCATTTTACTTATCATTATGTGGAACACAACGAATTACATTCTTGACATTATTGATTAACATTTCTAATAAAAATTTGACATTGTTGACATTTATATTATTCACTGGACATTATTATTACTATAGCAGTGACATTTGTTTATATATTATTTTAAAATTAATTTTACGGAAGAAATTGTAATTTTGACAGGTGAGATGACGGTGGAACGGTAAGCCTTATTACCTTTATAAAAAAGTACTTAAAACAACAGAAAAATAAAGTTAAAAAAAAAGAGTAACAACTGGCGGCCTTATCGCTAATACCGATCTCTTTGTTCAAGTTGGTTACTTTTAACTATAACTTAAAATTCCAAAATAATAAAGTCAAAGAACTTAACTAAAAGTTCTCCAGGTCCCCAATATCGATACTAAGAAAATATTTTTATAAATTTTCATCTATTTCTTAAGCAAAACCTTTTTTGATTTTAAACTTCGCTCGCTTCCAATTAGTTTGGAACCTCTTGTAAATTGCATAAATAATGCACATTCTTTATAAGGTTTATAATCTGTGGGAAATATTAAATTTCTTAACAATTCTTTATTCCTTGGAATTCACCGTGTAAGCTTCATATGTGTTTTTCAGTGTGAGATGAGTAAGGCCGTAGTTTACCACGCTGGCCAAGTGCGGGTTGGGATACTTCACACCTTAAAAAAAAACTTTTTTTTTTGAACTCTCGGATGTTTGGATTTCCTCACAATGTTTTTCTTTACCATTTGAAGTCTGTGTCAATACGGACATAGCTTAGGTAAAAAGTGCGTCCCATGGGATTTGAATCTAGGACCTCAGGATTGGAAGCTAGACGATCTCTCAACAAGCCTATGTCATCTTTTTTATTTAATGTGAAAGTAATGAGGCGTAATCAAAATCAAAAAGTCATTTATTCAGTTTAGGCCCTGGTAAGGCACTTATGAACGTTAAGTTACATGTTTGAATCTACCACCGGCTCGTAATTACACTTCAACTGAGAAGACTCCGGCAAGAAACTCAGCAAAGCATTTTTTTGTGGATCTTTCTTTTCATATTAGTTATGTGTTACAGTTTACAGTTATAAATATTAATACATTATGCTTACTACAATTGTCACTTAGCCAGGGGGATGCAAGAGCAGTGATAAGCTACTACAACCATATATTCCTGTCTTCCACGTAATGAGCCACCTTATAGTAGGCTTTGTCAATGAACGAAACGCTTCCCTGATTGTAAGAAATAACGCATGTCCATGACCATTGCAGCTATATACAGAACTTTGAGTAGCAAAACAAAGTCCAGGGCATCGCTGCTTTGAAACTCATTACTTTGAGACACTCGATGGTTAGTCTCAACAGCCCTGTAATTTCGCTAGCTGCAGTACCCATCAAACCGGAACACATTAATGTTTACACACTAATGCTTGGCGGCCGAATTTCTAGTACTACGGCGGTACCTACCTAGATGACCTCCTGCTAAGGAGATCTACCAACAAGTACATTGGCCCTGTTGGCTCATTGGTAGTATGTCTGCCTGAGCTGTAAGGCGTGGGTTCGATTCCCGCCAAGAACAAAACATTTTATGGTATAAACAAATGTTTGTTCTGTGTCTGGGTGTTCTGTATGTATTATAAGTATGTATTTACAAAAAAAAAGTATTTATGTATCCTATCAGTTATCTGACTTCCATCACACAAGCTCTGCTTAGTTTGGGGTCAGATGGCGATGTGTGTAATATGTCCTATGATTTAAAAAAAAAAAAGTTAAAAATTTACACAAGTTGATACCTTGATGCATTCTTATGATTCAAGGCCAAGGCGTATTTGAGTGCGTGTAGATCAAGAGAGCAAAAATTGTAGGGCCATTTCTTTCGCCCATTTTCTACGCAATATTTTATTTGTACTTTTTAATAATCTGTATTAAATGACCCTTCTATGCAAGGGCTTAAGTAAATTGCCTCTGAATTTACAAGTCTCATTCCAAAAATAATAAATGAATATTTATTTGGTGAGCCGTCTAAAAACATCAGTTCTTTCATCTGTTTTCTGCTGAATAATTCAGGTTTCTTGTTTATGCTTCGTTTCACAGTTTACTTAGAAACTTTTTTTAAACTCGGAGTCTTGCAGTAAAATTTGCCCAGTTGTTCTATTAACAAAGTATGTTGACCCTCAAACAAACGTACCTATGTATAAAGAAGTTGGTATTTTTACAATTTCGGAGTTGTGCCTTAAAAACAAGTTATAGCCGATGGGTGTTATTGTACTAATCATTAGGAACAGCTTTTACTAGAGGCACAACTTTAAAATCCTAAAAAAACTCAACTATTCCAACTTTGAACCTTGACTAAACATATTGGGCAGCAAATTATTTGTCATGATAGGAGAGTTGTCCAACAAAAAAGTTGTTGCCGAAAAAAGGGCATTCTACTCATCATTTAAACAACTTTTACTGCAGGCACTACTTTGAAATCAAAAAAACTTAGGTATACAAAGGTGCAATTAACCCTTGACCAAACGTACGCTGCTGCTGATTTTTTTCATGATTTAAGAGTTGTGCTTATAATCAAAGTTGTAGCCTATGCTAATCATTGTACTCATCATTAGGTACAACTTTTACCAAGGGCACAAGGTGAAAATTTGGAAAAAAAAACTTTATAGAATTTTAGAGTTGTTCCCATAGAAAGTTGTTCATGATGAATGCAATGACCACCATCGGCTACAACTTTTGGTAGGAGCACAACTCCTAAATCATCACCACCGCACGTTTGGTCAAGAGTACGCCCCAAACTTATAATAACTGTACAAACACTGTATAACTGAAAATTTGTAAATATGGTTTGTAACAAATATGCGTACGGAGTAATATTTTATTAGTACATATTATGGCCTAAGAAAAGTTTCCTGTTATGCATTGACATGGGATTTTCCCATTCATCTCAACAGGAGTTTATATTTAACACAGCTCGACTTTATTGTTTTATTTCACAAAGGTAAACTGTTAGCGATAATATTTTTAATTTTAGAAACAATACAAGACGAGCTAAAACTTTTTTTTTTTACATAACCGGCAGTATCTCTGCGTAAAAGTATAATTATGAGCACATTAACACGTAACTCGCCGCGTATACCTACGTAACGCGGCGGCATTCTAATAAAATCACGTAAAATGGTACTCTCTAATAATGTTATGATCGCTTTACGCGTTTTAGTCAAGGAATCTCACGTGACAGGGCCCTGGCTCCATCGCTAGTTCGGCTAGATGGTACCAAATCGTGTTGTTATCCGGTGTTCATAATACTTGCAAAAGATAATCCAATTCTACTATTTTACTAAAATTAGACCTGGTCACACTAACCCACCGTGCTGAGGCTGTAGTTTTGGCGGGAACGTGAAAAAAATCGTATCGCCTCATTTTTAACCGACTTCAAAAAAGTAGGAGGTTTTTAATCCGAATGGTATTTTTTTAAAATGTTTGTTACCTCAGAACAATCGTCTGGGCGAACCGATTTTGATGATTCTTTTTTTATTTGAAAGCTGGTGCTTCCCGTCGTCCAATCCAATGGCATCCATGAGAAAACAACATGAAATCGGTTTCTTTTTTGTTAAAATTTTACTTGTTTTTAGTATCGTGTAATTCATTCCAAAATGTTTTTTCGAGTGTTATCATCTAAATATATATAACTCAAAGGTGACTGACTGACTGGCTGACTGACTGACTTACTGACATAGTGATCTATCAACGCACAGTCCAAACCACTGGACGGATCGGGCTGAAATTTGGCATGCAGGTAGATGTTATGACGTAGGCATCCGCTAAGAAAGGATTTTGATTAATTCTACCCCCAAGGGGATAAAATAGGGGATGAAAGTTTGTATGAAACTTTGTCAATTTTAAACCGATCGGGCTGAGACTTTGCATGCATAAAGCTACTATGACGTAGGCATCTAGCGCGGGTGAAACCGCGGGGCACAGCTAGTGTATTTATAAACACAGTGGTGTTTTATTCATAAAGTGCCAAATTACCAGCGCGTAGGAAAGTGACATAATGTGGTGAGTTTCTGTACCTATTGCATTTTTTGTGACGTCTTATTTCATAATAAAAAAATACCCAATACTAATGTTTGTATCGTGTCATCTGGTACCTACGTACGTACGTAAATAAGGATATCGGTATGAATTTTATTAAAATTCTAACCGTAATAAAATAGGCATCGCATGATGCAGAAATAAGATACCACACCTGCGAGTAAGTGGCCAAATAAGCGTTACCGTAAGATACCTCGCTCAGAGAAAGGTGCGCGCACGAATCTCGAACGAACAGATGTCGACTATACTGAACAACTTCTAAGGGTTGTTTGAGCTACATGTATTTTTAACCGTGATTGTCACGTCGCATGCATAATTAAATAATATATATTTTTTTAAATAAAGTTGTTTGACGTTTTGGTGCCGGTGTAAGAATTGTACCCCACCTTCTCTACCCGTGGTTGTCGTAAGAGTCTGCTAAGGGATGTAATACGGAAGATGGGCAGCAGCGTCTTCCTTGAACAATCACACCTAACTGCGCTCGCCAACCCGCCTGCCAAGCGTGGCGAGTATTGGCAAAACCCCCCTCCCCAGGAGGAGGCCTATGTCCAGCAGTGGACGTCCTATGGCTGATGATGTGATGTGTGATGTGATGCATAATTGCATATGCCCAATATTTGAATAAGATATTCTGTTGTTAAATCTTTAGTGTATTTCTGATTATAAGTTGTTTTGGTTACTATAATGACGTAAAATAAGTTATTTTTTATATTTATAAATACGAAATAAACTTAAAATCTGAAACTTAAATTGAAATAAATTACACGATTAATTAAAACAACTATTAGTAGATATTTGACTTGAAACAATTCTAAACATTTATCCCAAATAATCCTAACTTAATATTATAAATGCGAATGTGAGTTTGTTTGTTTGTTACTCCTTCACGCGTAATACACCCTTGTAGCTTAGTTGGTATAAGCTCTGCTTCTTGAGATGTAGGACGTGAGTTAGATTTCCACCAAGGACAAATATTTGTGTGACAAACATATATATTTATTCTGCGTTTGGGTGTTCTAAAAGTATATTTGTATATTTACAAAAAAGTATATCGGTATAAACTTGAAGTGTACAAAGCCGAAAGCAGGTCACTGTAACATCATTTTGAACAATTAGGTATTACAATGGGCACAATTTTGAAATCGTGAAAAAATTCAGCTGTTAGGTATAGGTACATATAGAAAAGTTCGTCAACCTTTGACTGATTTTAAAGTAGCCATTGAGGAATAAATAGTAGATAGCGGATAATTCAGTTCAGTCTCCATTAACATGGAGATCAGAGTCACATGTACAAATTTGCAGAGTTTTAAATCGATACAACAACTAGAAGTCGTTTCTTTTTTTTAATGTTTGACATGCTAGGTGTTTGATCACAGAACTGATGTTAAGTGACGGTTAAAACCAACTTTCAAGATTATCTTAATTCATTTCTTCAAAGATGACTCTCTGCTTCCTTTTAATCTGTGCTCCAGCTTTCGCACCTGATACACGGGGGTGGAATACCGAAGTCGAAATAAAAAAAACATGACAATGATCTGCCCTGAGGGCTGAGGGCAGGGCAGATAATAAGACCGCAATTTCGCTTCCTTTTTACGGACTGTGAATTTCTGACCTCGAATAAATAGCGTTGCTACACGATTGGATAGAAGTAACAATCGTAATAATGCAATTTAAAAGGAGCGGAAAGACTCCTTTAGTCTTCCATTCAAGCAACCTTTTTGCCGCACCCTTAATGCCATGCCGACAATACACGCTGGCCTTGGTTCGCCAAGCGAAGACGGCGAGGCAGACTGATAATATAATTAATTAATTTATCTAGACTTGCCATCTCTCATCGTCGCCCCTGGCTGGCAGGCCACCGCAAGCTTGACGACGATGACAAGACGTCCACACGACACATTTTTGATCGTAACTTACGCAACAACACATTTTTGATCGTAACTTACGCAACAACACATTTTTGATCGTAACTTACGCAACAACACATTTTTGATCGTAACTAACGCAAAAACACTTTTTTGATCGTAACTTACGCAACAACACATTTTTTATTGTAACTTGCGCAAAAACACTTGTTTGATCGTAACTTACGCAAAAACACATGTTTGATCGTAACTTACGCAAAAAGACATGTTTGATCGTAACTTACGCAAAAACACATTTTTGATCGTAACTTACGCAACCACACATTTTTGATCGTAACTTACGCAAAAACACATTTTTGATCGTAACTAACGCAAAAACACTTTTTTGATCGTAACGTACGCCACAACACATTTTTTATTGTAACTTACGCAAAAACACATGTTTGATCGTAACTTACGCAAAAACACATTTTTGATCGTAACTTACGCAAATACACATTTCTGATCGTAGCTAACGACACTCATTTTCGTCAAAAAAAAAAACAACAAATAACGGTCGTTCGTAAGCGCATAACTTGAGAGAATAAACCAATTTAGCCGATCCTTTTTTTATTCTTCGTCCTTTGGTATCAAACACGTTGTTTTAGCTAAACAAAAGTTATTTAGTTATAGATGAAATTCATAAACGCGTGTAAAAATATATGTATGTATACAGACGCTAGAATTTACCTACCAAGGTTACAGCGTTAGTACTTCTACATATTCTGTGACCAAGGTTCAATTTGAGCATGGTAATATTATTGTGGAGTCAGATTCCTCCACGGTAACTCCGCGCATGGCTATGAAAATGATATAAAATAAGAATCACACGGTATAAGAAACCATGAGCATTTTTACGAAATATAATGAAAATTGGAAAAATATCTGGAGAATTCCGAGATAACGCTACAATTCTTAGGTTTAGCACCAAACTAGCTGGGTGTCGTAGTTTTAACATTAATTAAACATTTTCTTGGATATAATTATTTTATTTTTCTCGGACTACACACACTGGTATGTCAATTCAATTCAATTCTTGATAAATGGCCTTTGCGAAGATACTTCACAATTCTGCCAATGTCACGTGGAATGATAGACTGGCACACAAAGAGATTGGATTAAGTGTCGGATATTATGTATGTACGGTACAGAGTTTTGTGCTTTTCCTTTTCTGCAACAAAACAATTAAAACTAACTATAGCCAAACACAGGACGAACACAGATATAGATATATGTATATTATGCACACAAACATTCATAATACACCGGTATGTCAAAAAGTTCAGCCGTTTATCGCTGCGGTTTGACAGGTCATAATTTTTTTATTTTAAATGTAAATGTTATTTCACGAACTAGACGCTCTCTACTAATAGTAATAGATAACACATGATATTTTTAGACTTACAAATTAATTATCATTTATTCACATGAATACAAAATGATATACCAGGAGTGCTGTCTATTTTGTCATAACTCGGCATGTGAACTTTCGATGGTTAGTCTCAACAGCTCCGTAACATGCCTCGCTGCAGTAACCTTCATAATGGGACACAGTAATGTTTACATTACTGCTTGGAGGCAGAATATCTGGTACTGTGGTGCTACCACCTAGATGACGTCCTGCTAATGAGATCCATTAAGTAAATTGAAATACAATCTTTTTAAAGCCAAAAATATCCTTCAGCAGTCGATAAGAAAAGGCTACAAAACAGAAAGAAAAACATTGTCGCCCTTCCTCAATCGAAAAGTTTGCACTTTATTACTCTGCCTTTGCACATTACTTTTGTGAAAAAACTGTGTACCGCTAAACCCCGTAGATTCCCGTTATCAGCATCTACCACAAAATACTACAAATAACGTGCCACACTAAATCTCTATGCAAAAGAGACAGAAGTAATGTCTGTTCTATCTCGATATGGGACTTAAAAAGACCAAACTCGGGAACAGTTTGGCCCGTTTTCCTGTAGATTTAAAAACCTTAGAAACTATAGCACTTTGTCACATATATATTTACAAAGTAAAGAGAAAACAAAGGATTAATTTAAACTTGTTTAAAATATCAAACTGTAGGTTTAGTGAAGAAAAGAATCACACAATTTTTTTTTATGGCTGACTGGTTAGTTGTTTGACCACAGCTCACCTGACGTTAAGTGTCGGTGTGGTCAAAGATGGTAAACACACCTAGTCTGGAATGGAAATGGCTCTCAAGTGAGGCTGCCGGAACACACCGTTAAATGCTTGGCGGCAGATTTTCTACTTGGAACTTACTTACCTGGTACTTGGGGCTAGCCAGCTGAGTATTAGAAAGTACCCTACCACCACGCTATGGTTACCTCACGATGTTTTCCTTTACCGGTAGCTCAAGCTCATTGTTGGAGTTTGAACATCGCTACATTTCTCTTGACATTCGAGTTATCGAGATTCCACTGTATAACAATCATTTTAAGCACAACCCGCGCACATCCATTCAACGGTATGGACATAAAAGTTACCAATGTTGGTATGAAAGTGGCAATAACTCGCCAGCCTGAGCATTACCACAATAAGCGACACTACACATTCACAACAATGTGCCCAGTTTTTTCTCTACTCCCACTATTTATTATCCATTGTACTCCACATAGACGCTATGTAATTATGAGACAGTTGATAAGCTGGCACCCATGAAAAACTTCCGTGAACGATCATATAATTATTGCATATTTTATATTTCAAACACTTGAACGACGTCAGGGTCAGGCCCAGACGAAAGGTTGTGTGACGAATTACTCACACTACAAACTCTGGATCACCTAAACCGAAGGCTGGACGGTCTGAGAGGTCGTTATTTAATAGTGTGACAATTCAGTTTTTTTATGACTCAGATTCAAATTATTTATTCACCTTCTAACAGAGTTTCGTTGTACTAGTTAATTCAATTCAATACATTCAGTTTGATTTAAAAAAAAACTATTTGAAAAACTACACTCACACACACACATCACACATACATAAACAGACACACACACACACACACACACACTTCTATAACATTTTTAATGTAAATGTAATGAGACGAATGAGACGCTTTCCTGATGGTAAAAGATTTTTTTTATAGTTGAGAGACTAGCTGTTTGACCACAGCTCGTCTGATGTTGAGGGACGGTGTGGTCGAAGATAGTAAGCACGCATAGCCTAGTATGTAACTGGCTCTCAAATGAGGCAGTATACACCGTAAGGTGCTCGGCGGTAAATTTTCAACATGAAAAAGAGTAGCTAGCCAGTTCTATAAAGTACACTGCCACGATGTTTTCATTCTCCGGTAGCTTAAACTCATTATTGGGATTTGTACCCACGCCCTTCAGCGTTTAAACCGACCGCGCTAACCACTAAGCTATCATCAAATTCAATATTTTTTTTTTATTGGTAACAAGTCGTTCAATAAATTAAACTAAATAAAATCGAACTAAATTAAATCAAATCAAATTAAGTCATCGCTACTAATAACGCCTGTCCTTGACCATTGCAGCGATACACAGAACTTTGAGTAGCAAAACAAAGTCCAGTACATTGAGATTTTCGATATGGTTCTGTCTGGGTGTTCTGTATGTATTTACAACAAAAAAAAAGTGTATCTATATCTTTAAACGAGCAATTCTTGTATATATTTATATATATATATAATCTGAATCTCGGAAACGGCTCCAACGATTTTCATGAAATTTAGTATACAGGGGGTTTCGGGGGCGATAAATCGATCTAGCTAGGTTTCATTTTTAGAAAACGTTGTTTTAACCGTGTTTTCAGCCGAGCAAAGCTCGGTCATCCAGGTACTAAGTATTAAGTATGTATTAGTTTATCTGGTTGCTCAGTTTCGAGATAGATGGCGCAGTGTGTAATGTCCTAGGATATTTATTTAACATTCAGCAGCAACAACCATAACTTTTATTGTTACATTAGGAATCCGACTTCAGAAGTTTGAGATGTGGTTGGTATATTGTGTTATTACTCGTAGTAATTCTAGATCGTCTCCCACCGTAAGTGTCTCCAATACACACGTGTGTTTCTCTGGAGATTTCTAGAATTTCGTTTGTAATTTTTTAAGGCGTTACCTTATTGTTGTACAAAACTTATTAACTCCCAACCATTTCCAGAGCTCTCAGCATTATTATATGGTCACTGTAGCGGTTCTTTTGTTGTAGATATTGGACCAATAATTCAGTTATGCGCTTAATATCTTTTGTCTAGTACGTTAAGGATGGGTAAAGGGATGGTGCCGCGATGTGTTGTTAATAATATTTGGTAAATATTATACTCGTATTGAGGTTGTAAGACCAGTATATGTAAAACCACTACGTGTTTAATATTTTTTTTAGTTTTGTTGATATTGAACAAAGGGCTTTATTGTGAGAGTGGAATAAAAAACATTACTGTATTCCGGTGTGAAGAGTACTGCAGCTAGCGACATTACAGGGCTGTTGAGACTAACCGATTGTAGCTTGTGTTGTTGTTATTGTGTGATTTGTAACGATGATAGCTCAGTGGTTAGCGCGGTAGGTTCGCATGCCGAAGGGCGTGGGTTCAAACCCCAACAATGAGCTTGTGCTGCCGGTGAAGAAAAACATCGTGAGGAAACCATAGCGTGGTGGTAGGGTACTTTCTAGTACTCGGCTGGCTAGCTACCATTGTAGTATCACACTAGTGTAGTATATCACGATAAAAAAGAAAATTAATCTTATTTCAATTCCTCTTTCTTTTTCCGCTTTCCCAGTGTCCCCAGTTTCACCTTTTCCTTGGCCATTGTTTGTTTGTCCCGATTGGTGCGGTTTGAAATTAATTGGTTTGTTCTGTCCTCTATAATTGTTTGTGTAGACCCTCGCTCAGTTTTCAATTATCTTGCTTATTTACACGCTCTTTTTGTTTTATATCAGCCTTGTAATATGGGACCATCACATCCGCATAGAACGGCAATCAAACCGCAAACCTCAAACTATAAATATCATCTTTTATGTACTGACTAAATCGCTAAGTTCCAGAGTTTGGAATGGATAGAATTGGATTAATATTCGCGCTCATGGTATAGCTTGTGTAGTTCACCGATGTTAATGAACGGACGGTTCAGTCTGTTTTCGGATGTACCCATCCGAAAACCAATGACCATGAGACCGTATAATATCATTATCTTTCTGACGTTGCCATGCGTCGTATGGCACGTTATATTGTGGGTCCCGGTTGTTTGCTCAACTCTATTAACAACAACGGTCTAGCCACGTCCTTCAGGCTACATATTTAGGGCTAGCCTTGACTGCAAAAAGCTGCTAACTAGTTGGATTCTTTTCAAAACATAATATGAGGAAACAGAAATACTGCTAGAAAAATAAACATAATGTACCTAATCTACCTATATTACCTATATACCTACAGACAAACACACACACACTCAAATACACACGCACACATATAAAAATTATGAAAAACGGAAAAAATTGCTTAAACAGGTAAGTATAATTATTATTTTCTTATACTATTTATTGATATATATGTAGGTACATATGTATATTCATAGATATGGAAGAACGGGTTCTTCTGCCACAGGTATTTTAATACTTACCAGAAGGTCCCAACCTACCTTATGTTATTAAAAAAAACATTTTCAATTTTTTTAAGCCTTGCCTTAGTGACGATAAATGTTTGTTCTATGTCTAGGTGTTCTGTATGTATTTATAAGAATAAAGTAAACAAGTATTGTATCTGTTATCTGGTTCCCCTAGTACGAGCCTCGCTTATGTTAGGGCTAGATGGCGCTGAATATGCCCTACGATATTTAATTATTTATATTCCTCATAAGTCTTGTACTTGGCCAGTTTACATTAGTTGTACTTTCTTATCTTTAAAGATGATCCTCAAAAAACAAATTTTCAAACAACGGTCTCGCTGGGAATAGAAACCACGAAGCCCTAAACACCTGAGCTGATTTAACTTAGTAACGAGCCCAGTCAACTTAAACGTTAAGTTAATTTATAAGCAACTTGGGCATTTAAGGAAAGCGACAAGCTTGAAGATTCCACCAACATTCGATTAAAAGTAAATCCAGTGTTTTGAGAGATAACAGAGTAGAAGAACGATAGTCCACAATTAAGTCCTCCCATCTATAAAAAGAGCTAGGTTTTATGTCCGGGGATAGCTGTTCAGTAGTGTATCTATAAAACTTTTTCTGGTCTAATCTGACGAAGAAACTTTGTTTGCGCGATACAGGCTCTTGTCGCTGATTGGTTGCCGCGGTGCATGTTGACGTATATTGTTGGATAAATGTCGCTTTATAAATCGAAATTACTACCGTATCAGTAGTTTATTTTGTTGTTTTTGTTTTGTTATTTTCTTTATCTCTTTTTAAGTTTTGTATGTATGTTTGGTGTATAATAAAGTTGTATTCAATTTATGATATGTCGAAATCTTAAGGAAAACATCGTGAGTAAACCATAGGATATTTTCTAGTACTCGGCTGGCTAGCTACCACCCTCAAGCTGAAAATCTACCGCCAAGCACCTTACGGCGTGTTCCGGCAGCCTTACTTGAGGGCCAGACTAGGTGTGTTTAACCATCTTCGACTACACCGTCACTTAACATCAGGTGAGCTGTGTTCAAAAACCTAGCTCGTCAGCTATTAAAAAAAGTTTGATTTTGACGATGTTAACTTAACCATGCACTGAACGATGAGAGTTCCTTACCAAGATCTTAATAAGTTCTTACCGTGTGAAGCAAAACTAAAAATGTCAACCGGCGATATTACTATAACAACGATTCGGTTGTTGGAGACAGGACAAAGAGTTCGCGTAAGTTTGGATTCCTCACCGTAAATATCTTGCGAGTACAGAACCCTACAAACTTCAACGAATTAAAAATAACTCCGATGATAACGTCTTCTAAATTTCATGCAAACAAACTGCCAAAACTGAATCACAATGTCAAAGCTACCGAGAAAAGTATACTCTTTGTGGGAACCCAGTAATTTATTCCTTATTATCATAAGGATACGAATTTTCCCAAAGAAGAATACTTTTAAAACTTGGAGCAGAAAAAGTCCCCGTCCTTAATATTGAATAACTTTAACTTGGCAGGTAAGAAGTACAATTAACACCGGCCAGGCTTTGAAAATGGGTAAAATTTTAATTTATGTCGGTCGGTGTAATTAATTAACTATGTTATGTCATAAACAAATTTACACAGTCATAGAAAGTTTGTACGTATTGTATGTTGTCATTAACTTATAACTCAATGTTAGACTTTATTTGTGTGTTTTGTGTTTTCGCTCTAATTATTATTATTCTTGCAGTCTCCATATATTAAAATAAATAAATATCGTTGGACATTAGACAGAGCGGCGATCTAAGGAAAGCTTGTATTATGTGCATTTATGGGAACCAGATAACTGATAAAATGCTTATATACTTTTTTTTTGTAAATCGCACATCATCAGCCATAGGACGTCCACTGGTGTACATAGGCCTCCTCCTGGGGAGGAGTTTTGCCAATACTCGCCACGCTTGGCAGGTTAGCGAGCGCAGTTAGGTGTGATTGTTCAAGGAAGACGCTGCTGTCCAACGTCCGGATTACATCCCTTAGCCGACTCTTACGGCAACCACGGGTAGAGAAGGTGGGGTACAATTCTTACGCATACATAGGTAGGTAGGTACTTATAATAAATACAGAAATCCAAAAATTTCAAATATTTGTAACGTGATGTCGTAAAACACATGTTTTTGTGCGCTTAGATTGTAAACGCTGGCTAAACATTACAAGATATACTACGTATTTACATTGCACCCGAGCGAAGCCGGGGCGAGTCGCTAGTAAGTAAATAAATAAGCCTTCGGTGTGCAAGTGTGACTCGCTTGGCCGGTTTTTGTAATAGAAAAGCAGATCCAATCCAAGTCGGGATTAATAAAATCGCCAGGCAAAAGTTGATAAAGGTATCTGAGAACTACGAAACCAATTAAAACTGACAAACTTTATTAGCTTGATCATTTAGTAAAACGCGGTGGATTTTAACTTCAAGAAACTTGGCGAAATCAAGTTTGGCATAAAAACTTTATAAACTTAGTTTCCTAGAATTGTAACTGTTGTCAAGATTAAATTATTCACTAGCGTCCCGCCCCGGCTTCGCACGGGTGTAATGTAGATACTAACGTAGTTAATTATTTCAATTTATCTCATAAGGTTTAGCCAGCGTTTACAATGTAAGCGCAAAAAAACATGCTTTTTACATTATATTACAAATCTTTGAAATTCTCGGATTTTCTCTACTATAATATGCATATTATACATATAAACCTTCCTCTTGAATCGCTGTCTATTGATGGAAACCGCATTAAAATCCGTTGCGTAGTTTAAAAGATCTAAACGTACAGACGGCGGGAAGCGACTGTGTTTTATACTATGTAGAGATTTGATAGTTATTGTTCACACCAATCACAAACATTAATTGATAACTAAACTGAAACAACTTGGTAGAAACTTCAGCTGATCTATGGGGGTTATTGGTATGGTACGGATATAGGGGTTCGATTCCCTCCCAGGACAAATATTTGTGTGACGAACATAAAAGTTTGTTCCGTGTTCCATAGTTATCCGATTCCCAAAGTAGTATTCCCAAGCATTTCTTAGTTTTAGGCTAGATGGCGCTGTGCAAAATGTTAAATACATACATCAATTTGTTTTTGCAATACATACTTGGATGTCTGGAAGTGTCGTTTGTTTTTTGTATTTTCTTTTTCTATTTTTGGTGTGCACAATAAAGATATACAGCAAGTGTCTACATACAAGATACGCGCGAAAAACATAGCCTTTAAACAAAAAGATATATCTAAAAAAGTATGGCCTTGTTTATACATACGCTTTTAGTTTACTTAAGTTACAAAATCCCGTTGGACACGCTTCAGTTGCTTGGTAAATAAGAAAAAAGAGTAAACAATTTATAGTTACGTTCATGACACTGCAAATAAGTATTCAGTCTATAACGAGTAAAACAGATCAGAAAATTTCAACGAACAGATTTAATTACATTTCGCAACTTTTAATGCCGCTCTCACAAGTCAAATGTCGAAAATTTTACTCCAGACTGACTCGAACCGTAACCATGGAACATCAGACGAAGATGGAAACACCATCCCAGAGTTATAACATGAGAGTTTAAGCGGGAACGTGAAAAGGACGTGTTGCTATTTAGCAAATCTGTTTTTTTTTTTTGTAGATTTTTAATATAAAAAGCTCGGACATGTGCTAGTCAGACTTGCACCGATGGTTCCGTACAAACTAATAGTAACGTTTTCATATGATACGGTTAACTCATTTTAAAATTTGGACCCTCATTCCTCGCATAAAGACCCTATTTTTTGTGATTAAATAAAAAATGTACAGTTTTCCAATTTTTTCCTTTATATTTACTATAAGACAATGCTTATTGCAAAATAAATGAGAAGTTTGATTTGTTCACAGCTGCTAGGGACTACAGATCTGCGTATATGGTTTTAACAACTCGATACCGTCACGCGTTCCCGAGATAAAAGGTCTTGACAGGCGGACCGACGGACAACAATGTGATTCCGTTTTTTTTTTCCTTTTAAGGTAAGGAATCCTAAACATACAGGTGTTTCATTACTAAAGTTCCGAATTACGTATGTGAGTGTGAGAAAGGGAAAAATATGTGGTGAAATATGACTTTTCATGTCGCCAAAACTCCATCGAAGCATATTGTACAGCCACCACTACTACATTGGAGCAAGACTGGACTTGACCTTGAATTACATACTTTATGCGGTTTTCACTGCGACTTAGACTTATTCAATCACTACAACGTTACTTTTACTGACATGTTTTTTTTCTAATTCTTGAATATATCGAAACACTTGACACTGGTAAAGGCATATGCCAGAAAAAAGTTTAATTTTACAATAATCTTTTAACAAGCACTGCTGTACTGCTGCTGTTTCACTTACTATCCGACGGGAACCATAAATTTCGATGTTTTAAAAAGTAGCCTACGTGTTAATCCTTCTACGAGTGGCTATGATTTATCTCAATTCCGGATCAAACTTAAATCCACTGGAACAATGACAGCAGTAACTTTCATACTTATAAACGCACGCACCGATTTACCTACTCACAAAGTCTCGTATATTAGTACAACAAAATGAGTATTTATTTGCAATGTTTGATTTTTGATTACATTTAAATTAGAGCCAATTTACATTTGTGCATACTATGGCGACACTTTTCTACATTAGTTGCCATTCCATCAACAAATGTTCCACGATTCTGACCCATTAGCCGATGTTTCAGGCATTAACAGTTCGGCATAATTTTCGGGAATTATTTGACTTAGGTTGTGTGCTCAAATTATTTTGTTTTTGAAATCGCTTCAGCGTGCTTATTGCTTTAATCTGAACTTCACAAAGTTAAAGGAATCTGATAAAACAAGAGAGATTGTTAGAAGATTATTGGCTTATATAATACTTCGAAGCTTCTTGAGTCAGAAATGATTTTCAACGAAAACAAATGAGAAGTTTAATGTTAATAACGTTTAACGTTTAAATTTGTAGCGATGACAGCTCAGTGGTTAGCGTGGGCGAATCACACACTGAAGGGCGTGGGTTCAAACCTCTACAATGAGCTTAAACTGCCGTTAAAGGGAAACTTCATCACACATCACACACCACAACGGTGTGTTCCGGCAGCCTCACTTGAGAGCCAGTATCATTCCAGGCTAGGTGTGCTTTACCATCTTCGAACACACCGTCACTTAACATCAGGTCACATTATGCTCACGTTTTTTTACAAAACGTACATTTATGTATTACGTATAATTTAAGTATATTTAAAATTAAAAATGTTTAATAGTCACGGACCCCGGTGTCTGTGAAGTTGTTAAAAAAACTATTCAGATTGAAGGGCGAAATTACAGGGCTGAGACTAGCCATCCAAAGTTTCAAAGTAATGAGCGCCAAAGCAATGCTTTGGACTTTGTTTTGCTACTCAAAGTTCTGTGTATCGCTCCAATGGTCATGGACAGGCGAGTCTGGTTTGATTCATTACTTTTACATTAAAAAACGTACTTTTGATATTGTGTTACATGGAGCCACTTCGGAGCGAGTACAACTCAAACTTGACTAGTTTTTCCGATACATTAACAGTCTGTTATCATATCTGTCCCGGCTGATAACATATTTACTCTAGATACGCTGTGGGTGCGGCAATCGGTACATTGCAAAACTACGTTTATATTACAATGCAACTCTGGCTTTAACTTACAATCCTGTAAGCCAGTTTGACAGCCCCGTTGGATCACTGGGAGTATGTCTGCCTGAGCTGTAATGCGTGGGTTCGATTCCCGCCAAAGACAAATGTTTGTTTGGTATAAACAAATGTTTGTTCTGTCTCTGGGTCTTCTGTATGTATTATAAGTAGGTATTTACAAAAAAAAGTATTTATGTATTCTTTGTGTGACTTCCATCACACAAGCTCTGCTTAGTTTTGGGGTCAGGTGGCGCTGTGTGTAATGTGTCCTACAATATTTATTTATTTAGATAGTTACCTAACAAACTCACGATCGTCATATAAAGGGTTGTCAATAATCGATGTGATTTGCGATTGGTAGCGTTGATAACTCAGCGGTGACCGTGGTCTGTTCACACGCAGAAGGGCGTGAATTCCAACTCTAACAATGAGCTTCAGCTGCCAGAAACATCGTGAGGAAACCGTGACGGTGACGGTGTGGTCGTAACTGGTAAAAAAAAACCTTTGATAGATTAACTCTTTATTGTACACACAAAAAAAAATACAATACAGAAGAAATAAACTTAGTTAACATGTGAAACAACTGGCGGCCTGGCCTGGATTAGAACTGGTTGCAATTGATGCTGCCGGAACAGAAAATTAGGTGCGCGGCGGCAGATTTTCAACTTGAGGGATTTTTTTAACCAGAGTATTAGAAAGTACCTTACTACTATGCTATGGTTTCCTCGCGATGTTTTCCTTCACCGGCAGCTCTACCTCATTATTGGGGTTTCGGCGCAAGCCAACCGCGTTAACCATTGAGCTATCATCGCAACAAATAAGATATAAATAAACTTGCGACAGTTAAACCATAACTATAATAAGTATCTAAACAAAACCCAAGATATCCCTGCATTAGTGCGCTGAGACATTCGACAGCCTTAGTTGACAGATATGGGTTCAGTAATGACAAAGCTATAGAGAGAGAGAGGGAAACAACTTTACTTCTTTGTGTTTAATTTTTTTCAAGTTTATAAATACTGATAAGAACATAGCAACTGATCCCAGTTTCTCGAAAAGGCTGATATCAAAAGATTCAATCCAATTAAAATTGCTCAGAGTCTAGCCTTGATGTTGTTTTAAAGTAACAAATAATTGGTTTTCATTATATTGAATTCTTGTGTAATTACACACGTAATCAGATGATTCATTACTGTCAATTATTGAGCATATTTCTCACGAAACAATTTGCATTCATCACATACCATCATCATCTTATCCACATTTTGTTATGTGTCCAAACAACTAATTTTTTGAGCTATGATAGCTCGGTGGTTATCTTGGCTAGTTCACATACCGAAGGGCAAGGATTCAATCCCCAACAATGAGCTTGAGCTGCCTGTAAAGAATAACATCGCGAGGAAAACATAGCATTATGGTAGGGTACTTACTAGTACTGACAGTCTAGCTACCACCCTTTTTTTTTAATGTAAAAGTAATGATACGTACGAGCCGCTCTCCTGATGGTAAGAGATAACCTGTCCATGACCATTGCAGCGATACACAAAATTGTGAATAATAAAACAAAGTCCAGATCATCGCCGCTTTGGCGATCATTACTTTGAGACTTTCGACAATTAGTCTCAACAGCCCTGTAATTGAGCCAGTTCAATTTCAGACTAGGTGTGTTTACCATCTTCGACCACACCGTCACTTAACATCAAGTGAGCTGTGTTCAAACAACTAGCCTTCACATATCAAGTATTAAGAAAAATTGCAAAAATAACCTTACAAGAGACACGGGTACATACATGTCCAGAATTATTGGGCCAAGTAGCCTTATCATTAGGCCTTGACTGTACTTGAGACATTGATTGCTGTCGCGGATCCAAGGATTAAGACTAAAGGCAGAATTAATTCGACTGCTCCTTGGGAATTATTTACACTTGTACGGAGGAAAAAGAATTAGTCCGGATTAGGGAATTTAATAAATTTGCTTTATTTGTTTCGTCCGTAATAAACAGTAGATTTTTTTTTTGGTTGACAAGCTTGGTAAATGTCCACAACTCACCTGATGTTAAGTAACGGTGAGTTCGAAAATGGTAAAGCACACCTAGCCTCGAATGGCGATGATGATGAATTTTGTAGCGATGATAGCTCAGTGGTTAGCGCGGTCGGTTCGCATGCCGAAGGGCGTGGGTTCAAACCCCAACAATGAGCTTGAGCTGCCGGTAAAGGAAAACATCGTGTGGAAACCATAGCGTGGTGATAGGGTACTTTCTAGTACTCGGCTGGCTAGCTACCACCCTCAAGTAGAAAATCTACCGCCAAGCATCTAACGGTGTGTTCCGGCAGCCTCACTTAAGAGCCAGTTCCATTCCAGGCTAGGTGTGCTTTACCATCTTCGACCACACCGTCACTTAACATCAGGTGAGGTGTGGTCAAACACCAAGCCTGTATAACATAAAAAAATATTTAAAAAAAATGAAACTAGCTCTCAAGTGAAGTTGCTACCACCGTGCTACCACTGACATCGCTATAAAATTGTAGGTACATTATATCATAACAGCCATAAATACACGATATCAATAAGTCAACGATCCGTGTTGCCCTATCTTGTTAAGAAATTCGCAAACTCTCATTATAAGCGCATGTGATGTCGGCGGGGTTGCCATAAACATGATTACTTACCTCAATCTGATTTCCAATATACAGGGTTTATAAGCTGAAAGGGTGTGATTGTAATCGTTATAAACAAGTTTGTAGCAGTCAGTTAACATGGTTCAAATCCTAACATTTAGCTTGAGCTGCCGGTGAAGGAAAACTTGGTGGTAGGGTATTTTCTAGTACTTTGCTGGCTATTCTGAAAATCAACTGCTAAGCACCGAACGGTGTCACTTAACGTCAGGTCATCAGGTATGGTCAAATAGATTACCTGACAACGATAAAAAAAACTATTTAACAAACCTTACTTGGTGGTATATCTCCTTAGAAGGAGGTTGTCTAGTACCACTGTAGTACCAGATATTCTGCCGTCAAGCAGTAGTGTGTAAACATTACTGTGTTCCGGTTTAAAGGGTACTGCAGCTAGCGAAATCGCAGGGCTTTCGAGACTACCTATTGAAAGTCTCAGTAATGAGCGCTAAAGCAGTGATGCCCTGGACTTTGTTTTGCGACTCAAAGTTATGGTATCACTTCAATGATCATGGATATGCATTATCTCTTACTATCAGGAGAGCGTCTCGGTCATCCCATTACTTTTACATAAAAAATAAATTATAAAAAAAATACCGGCCAAGTGCGAGTCGGACTCGCCTACCGAGGGTGCCGTACAAACCTGTAGGTATAATATAAGTAAAAGTTATGGTATTTTTATTAATAGTAATTTTCGCAATTTTTCCTTTATCTGTACGTTGCTTCGTACCAAATTTCAAGATTCTGAGTTCACGGGAAGTACCCTGTAGGTTTTAATTCCCTTGCGAGTGTCGAAAATTTGCAGCATAATCGGCTGTATCTTTTGATTGCGTTGGCTTATTTGATTTTTTCACAGCTCCACGGGACAGTAGGCCTGAGTATTTGATATGAATTTCAGCTTGTTACCTCCACGCGTTCCTGAGAAAAAGGGTCTTGACAGACAGACGGACTACAAAGTAATCCTATAAGGGTTTCGTTTTTTTCTTTCGAGGTACGGAACCCTAAAAACAGTAAAGAAAAGTAAAAATAGATATGCTGTTTTTCCCTAGTGCTTTGAAAAAAGTCAATGATGACAATGTTAACGATTAGGTACCTACCTACTTATATTAAATTCCAACAACTGAAAACATCGATAACCAATTATTTTTTTACCTTATTTCAAAAAGGAGTGGTAACACCATGTCTGACACGCCAATTTGAAACTCAAGAACCCTTGACTAGACATGCTCAAGCACCGATATGAACCCGCTCCTTCCGCTCTCTACGGAGACTACACCCGAAACTTCAAATCTGCATGTTCCCCTAATATTTTTTGCATGGTGTCAGCTCTGAATAAGTGAGTAATTTCAAGAACTTTCTTGATTCAACTCAGAAAGTCTAATGTGATCGAAAATCTGCCTGAAATTTTGATTCCAGAGTTGCCAACTCACTCTTTTAAATACAGATATATCTTTCGCCGTGGTGGTGCCGGCGTAAGAATAGTACTCCACCCTCTCTACCCGTGGTTGCCGTAAGAGTCGGCTAAGGGATGTAATCCGGAAGATGGGCAGCAGCGTCTACCTTGAACAATCACACCTAACTGCGCTCGCAAACCCGCCTGCCAAGCGTGGCGAGTATTGCCAAAACCCCCCCAGGAGGAGGCCTATGTCCAACAGTAGACGTTCTATGGCTGATGATGTGATGTGATATGTTTAATACGTATTATTTCTTGTTATATATTCTTTATTTATTGTTTATAATTACAAAATTTAATGAAAAAAATACAAATTATAAATGTATTTAGAAATGAATCAAGAATTGCCACAACACGAGATTAATATAGTCGTAATTAGTTTTTTGACACACAAAAAACGTTATGAATGGCAAAGTCATCTACGTGTAGTAATTGAACTTACTTTACCTTGAGAAACAAATATTCCCAAAGACCACACGATAAACATAAATATATTTATACTATGACAGTTGATCGTAAATGGTTAAATGGTCGATTAATGCAGTAAAAGTGGGAGTAAGAGGTATTCCAGCAATTTTTTTATATTTAAAATAGGCTTGCGTTTGGCCGCCAGTACGTTTACCTAAAAGAAACCGATTCACTCGCGACTGGACGGCACCCAGATTGTGTTAATCCGGGAACAGACAGCCAATTCCATTGTTTAGTCGGTTCTTACAATGAAGGTGGAATCGAACCGTTTAGTTCGAGTTTTACTATCTACCATAAGCGGTGCCGGTTTTTAAAGCTCACTCCAGGTTCTATATCTCCATATTTACTTAAAGACGTCGGCCTTCCAAGAACATCTAAATACCGCTGTTGGAAAAAGTACCCAAAGCAGTGTTGGTAAGATTATATCAAAGGTGGGGCAGGGAGGGCGACATGGGCAGTGATGGTGCTACCATTGAAAGTTTTCGTCTTAGAACAATCACGTATTTTAGTTGGCTATTTTTCATACTCCTTCGTTTTTTAATTTCTATTCTAGGTACATAGAAGTCCAGATCATCTCTGGACGTAGCCATCGTTGATCTCAAAATCTAACATACTTTGTGGTTGTGTGTTATAAAGGTTTTCAAAGTGTAGCTATGCTTTTAAACAAGTGAACGGTGACCATGCGGCTATTAAAAACAGTATGCATAATAACTTGTGTACCCTCCCTAAACCAGGTTTCTGATCAAGTAAATCCTCTTGGGATTTCAGTGGCGTCTGATAATTGGAATTCGATTTAATGAAGTTGAAATAAGGTATCGTTTTTGCAGATTCCATTTTTTTTTTGCACTTACATTTTCATTATTAATGGGAAAAAAGGTTATGAAAAATTGAGGGATTTTTTAAGATCGAGCTGGTGAAAAATTCAGTGCGTTTTAAAACGAATTCGGATTAAGGCTTTTCACAGATTTTGATTAGAACGTTGCTATGTTTGACTTTAATTAAAAATGTTTTTGTAATAAGCATAATGAAAATGTATTTTTTATTTAGCAACATCAATTTTGATTTGAGTTTGTTTAAGTAGGCGATAGTTCAAAAGATTACTGAGGCCGAATATAAGAATAGTTTCGATTAACAGCATTTTCCTGTTTCCCTCGGATTTTTCAGACTGAAAACTATTAAATACAAATATTTTATTAATAACACCAATGTAACAAGTCAAATTCCGTAATATGATTTTAAATATTGTCTATCATTAAAAAAGTTTTAAAACACTTATTATATGTCAATTTCTATATAAAAACATGTACATATAATTCTTTTTTTTTATTGCTACGAAGATCTAACGAGCTGTGGACGCCCATATCATATATTTATCATGATTCCAATTCCGCCTAGTTTTTTTATAAGCTATCCCACTGCTGGGCGCGGGCTTCTTTTCATTGTGAGAAGGGCAAGGCATAGTTCAACACGCTGGCCAAGTGCGAGTTGGCAGACGTCACACATCATCGAGACTTAACAGCAGTTAAATATCTAGCTTGTCGATTAGCACACCTACACCTTAATTCAATTCCCGCTGAGAACAAACATTTGTGTGACGACCATTAATATTTGTACAACAAAAAAAAAAAAGTATTCTACAGTTATCTGGTGCCCATAGCACACGCTTTGCTAAGTTTGGGGCTAGATGGCGCTGTGTGAAATGTCCTAAAAATAGTTAGTAGTAAAATATTATTAGTAAAAGAAACTGCTTTCAAAATATTAAAATTCGATATCACAGCTTTCAAGTAAGCAACTTGAAACTTAATTTCAAAACTTCAACTGTAAGTTCGTACCTGAAACACAACTCACTTTAACTTATCTCGTGTTTAAACTTAGACATCGCATCTTGTAAAAACAGGTAAGTTAGGGGTAAGCTCATGTTTTCAACAGTAAGTTATCTAAGATATAGTTATGTAAGTATATGGGGCTTTGTTAATCTTGAGGGTAATTTACACACAGGATGAAAGGGAGGGACTCGGGTAAGAGTATTTAAGAATCCTTGCTTTGCAAAAGGCACGGTGCGGAATTAAAAACAAAAATAAAATATTGTTAAAAGTCGCGTTCTAAACTGTATCAGCAATATGTGGAAATGTACAAGAAAAAAAAGTCGTAATAAGTGGTTATCAACGTAAGGACTTGACGTGTAATTACGAATTACACGTCAAGTCCTTATATCTAGGTAGGTACATATTGTTAGCGATATTGATAAATTAATTTGGACTGTTTCTTTTAGAAAATATATTTGTTGTATTGACTAGACACGGTACTACTCGTAGTTGAGCGCGGCTTTAACCAATCAGACGCTAGTGGAGAGGGAAGTAGACAGAGGGGTATGTTACCTCGGGGCGAAACTGCGTCTTATAGCCAGTAGAATGACAGCGCTTGAGACGACTAGACTTAATTAATATTCGTGAGTTTGTGAGTAAAACTGTGAAATGTGAGTAATGGTTAATTATTTTACTTAGCATTGCTGTCTCATATTATGACTAATCATCTACACAACAGCTGCATCCTGGTATAATACAGACTTATAATTGACACCACACATTAACAATAGTACCTGGTTGACCGAGCATTGCTTGGCTGAAAACACGGATAAAACGACGTTTTCTGGAAATGAAACCTAGCTAGATCGATTTTTCGCCCCCGAAACCCCCTGGATACAAAATTTCATGAAAATCGTTGGAGCCGTTTCCAAGATTCAAAATATATATATACAAGAATTGCTCGTTTAAAGATATACGTAGATAGATAGATGTGTGCATTTCATACATTTTCCAAACTGTAAATCTTTATAGTATTGATCATAGTATTAAAATAATAATAATAAATATTAATAATGACAATTAAAGATTATATTTAAATATATATATATATATATATATTATAAAGCAGCTGTATGCTCGACAGCATAAGGTACCATGTTAGTCAAAAACATCTTAAGTTTGTTTTTGAAAATAAATTAGCGACTTAGGAGAATTGGCTATTGGTCAAAATAAGACACTGGACTTTATTTTTATTAAATGTTACGTTGAAATGGTCATGGACAGGCACTCGGCCCGGTCCTGTGCCAATCTAGTCCAGGTTTTTCAGGGTGTTTGTCCAGGGTAGTCCAGGTCGACCCGCGATTTTTATGTCTCTACCCAACAAGCTGATGGACGATCAACGCTGTTTATCAGGTCTTGTCTACTTACTTTTTTAAGTCATACTCCTAAAAATAATAAAACATTAAGTGCTTTGTTGGACGTACTAATATGAATAGCTATCAAGGAACTTTTTAAAAAGCATGTACTTTTATATCTCTGTTAAAATTCCTGACATCGCCGACCCTTCTCAGGGCGCCCTAAAAACTGACTTTCTGGGGTAATAAGGGTCCGCTGGCAACCCTAGCACCAACTTCTGAATACCAACCGCGACTGTACAGCTACAGAGCGTTACATAAATTTCATGAAAGTCTGAAGCTAGGGTTCGTTCGACGTCTGTTTCCGGATATTTTTTACCCGATCACGGATAGGAAAAAGGAGGGTTATGATTTTGACCGGTATTTATGTACATATGTTCGTATCGGATCGCCTCCACTTGAGTCCTAGGAATGGGGAATCAGATTTTCCCTGACAACCTGGAAGGGGTGTGCCTTTGGGCCCTAGTAGGTTAATCTGGATGAATAAATGCAGAGAATCTAACCTATAATTCAGACAGATTTGCGGAGTCTTCCTATGCTCTGTTACGTACCAATCACCAATCTCACTGGCGAGGTCGGTGCTCCATAGTGTGCCTTTCGTAACCGGTGCCTATATCAAAAACTAAATACTTCCTGTTGCTGGGTCGCCAGACCCAGCGCTGCTGATGTGATGACGGCGACGGGGTCGTACAGGATGCGTTTGGGGTGTCGTCGGAGTAGTATTTGTCGTGTAGTTCGAGGCTTATATTACGAGAGGGTTGGAGTTGGGGGGCCGCATCGCAATAGCAACGGCAGATCGCAATAGTACTTCAAGTACTTGCGAATCTGGGAACGCGAGGTCGCAGTATAGGTCGACGTTTCGCACGAACCAGCATCGACCACTCTGCGAATAAATTTGTTCTGGAGAACTTGAAGTAGCTTCAAGTCCACGTTAGACGCTTGGGTGAACACCACTGAGGCGTCAGTCATGACGGGGCAGATACAAGTTTTGTTCGATTTTTTTTTTTAATTAATTAATTGTTAACATCGTTTTATGCATGTTGTCGTCACCTGAAATTGCTATTACATCTAGTTTTCTTTTTTTTTTATGTTGTTGATCTTTTTAAATGTTGTGATGTGTATAGTGTTGGTGATCTAAATAAATAAATAAAATAAATAAATATCGTCACATCATTCCTAAAGGACAGTCGGGCGTTGCCTTTTATACGCGATAGTAGGGGGAAGTTGACACCCCCTTGCTTGTCAGTTGCACGTGCTATCTACAGTCTTTAGCCGACCGACGCCGTCATGGGTATGTCTGTTTATCTATTCCCTCATAACTTCTAAAGAACTTATTATAAATTGCCACTAAGGTATCTTTGTACAAATCAATGCAATGTTTTTTCTTTCTTACATCATTCTCTGTTGAGAACTAATACTTACTTTTACTTATGCATCGTATCTTACTTACATACATATGTCTATGTATGTAATGTGGTCTACTTTATTTTGCAAAGTTTTACTTAACTAGATGTAACTATATGGAATATGATTAATTAAAGTTTCTAAATTAGAATTGCCAGCGAAGATTCTAATTAAAATACCAATTATGCAGCTAAAAAGAACCTGAAGCTGGCAGCTGTGGTAAAAATATTTTTTAAGATCTTTTAGCAATTTAAATTAAAAATGGCTAGTCATACTAATAATAATATAACTACCGAATGAAATTAATCAATTGCAAAAAAACGTCATCGTCAACAACCTTGCAGAGTCCACTGCTGGACATAGGTCTCTCCCAGGATACGTCACTCAATCTGATCTTCGGCTTTTCGCTTCCAGCCACTGCCAACTGTCTTACGTCATCACTTTATCTAGTCTCAGGGCGACCTACACTACGTTTGCCTATTCGCGGTCTCCACTCTAGAACACGTCTACCCCAGCGGTTTGTCGGTTCTACAGCAAATATGTCCAGCCCACTGCCACTTCAACTTGCTAATACGCTGAGCTATGTCGGTGAGTTTTGTTCTCTGGCGAATTACTTCGTTCCAGACACATCCCCTTAGAAAAACACCAAGCAAAGTCTTTTCCATAGCTCGTTGAGCGACTTTAAATTTATGAACTGTTCGAGCTGTGAGTGTTTCGGCGCCGTATGTATACAAAAAAGTCACTGACAATAAATTACAATTACCATACCATTGTCAGCATGAACTTTTAGTGTTGTGTATATTTAGTGGCTAGTGAAAAACGTATCTTTTATTTCTTAAGCGGATATTAGATAAATTGGCGGTTTTACTTTTTTTACGGTTGACAGACTAGGTGATTGACCACAGCACGCCTGGTGTTAAGTGACCGTGTGGTCGAAAATGGTAAACACGTCTAGCCTGGAACGAAACTGGCGTTTAAATGAGACTGTCGGTATACAGCATAAGGTGATTGACGGCAGATTTTTAAGTTGAAGGCGAGTACTAGAGAGTACCACCATGCTATGGTATCCTCACAATGTTTATCTACAAGCTCATTGTTAGCATTGAATCAACAACCGTCGTGTGAACCGTCCGCGCTAACCAATGAGCTATCATGGCTTAGTCGTGACTTTTTCACCGAAGGGCCATGTCACCACATGAAATACCTATATCTAGTTAAGAAAAGATTTTTTTCTCTAGCTCGATCATGTAACCTTATACGAACTTCACATCAGCTTGTTTTTCGCAATTTTTATTGCATAGCCGTTTTGAGCCCTATCGCAAACAGAGGGAGCTATAAATTTAATTACTGTTGTCCTATATTTGTCTCTGGTACGGCTGAACCGATTATGATTTAGGTTTATTTTTTGTGCTTGAAAAAAAGACTTGATCGAGATTTTTTGTAATTTAAGACGTGCAGAAATTGGTAATTTTTTTTTAAAGTCGACTAAAATCTTGGCCACATTTTTTATTGCATTTTTAATATGGTGTCCCGTGAAAACAAATTCATACCCAAATTTAATTAAAGGAATCCGGATATTTTCATACACCACATAATTTTAAATTGCTACAGTTGTTTACATTTCTAAAAACACCCTTGGAAGGTAGCTTTGTAATTACAACTGGTGGAACCCTCATACGAAGGTATATGTTAACATATGACAGCCCTGTTGGCTCATTGGGAGTATGTCTGCCTGAGCTGTTGGGCGTGGGTTCGATTCCCGCCAAGGACAAATGTTTGTTTGGTATAAACAAATGTTTGTTCTGTGTCTGGGTGTTCTGTATGTATTATAAGTATGTATTTACAAAAAAAAAAGTATTTATGTATCCTATCAGTTATCTGACTTCCATCACACAAGCTCTGCTTAGTTTGGGGTCAGATGGCGCTGTGTGTAATGTGTCCTACAATATTTATTTATTTATTTATATTAAATGTTGAAAATACGTAGCTAGATAACTGTAATGGATTATTTTGTCTAGCTCAGCTAGATTACTTATTAACACCGTAGTCAAAGTCAAAAGTGTGAAACAAGGCTTATGAGGAGAAATTGTTTTAAATAAAATAAAAACGCTTTTCCAAGTATAAGTATTCAGGAAAACTGCTACAAAGTCTCGAACGTCATCGCAAAGTTGCTTGTTCATCGGATTTTACACAACTGCCCAAAAAAGGAGGGTATTTTTTTTTCAGGGTTTAAATATAAATAAATAAATAAATGTGTATGTGTAGGGTATTATTAGAATCCTTACACGCTTACATCATCGAAAGTGACACTGGCAAATTCTTTTCTGGAAAAAAATAACTAAATATATGCCTTTCGTGTTTTAAAAAAAAAATGTCGGATTCATTCTCAAGTGGCGGAGAATTCTTCTATCAGACAGCCAGAAGCTCGTAGGAGCGACTTCTTTGTTCACTAGAACGAAATAGCTTGTGCATTGTACAAACCGAGAAATAGTCGAATTCGCCGCCTGGATATATATCGCCAAATAAAATAACCATCAAAGTAAGTTACCATCGAATGCCTTATATATAATGGCAAAACACTGGAATTTTTGTTGCTCAAAGTTAATTTAAATGGCCATGGACAGGTATTGTCTCGTTTCATAAGGAAAACGTTCCGTACGTCTCATTACTTTTACGAGCACATTATATTCTCAACAGACCTGTAATTTCGCTAGCTGTGTCTACCTTTCAAACAGTGAAGTCACACTTATGTTACACGCTAAAATGTCTGACATTGCGGTGATGTATAGACGACCTTCTACTAAGATCTACCATATACTTTATGCAAAGCGTTTAATAATACATGTATACCTACCTATTTCCACTCATCACAAAACCAAGTCCAATGCCCTCCCTCGTCAGAATAATAGCTGGGAACCTACCTACTGGTTTTCAAGAAAAAAAAAACCTGTCATGTCTGTGGAATATTAATTTGACAACGTCGCGAAGGCAAATACCTATCTGTAGAGCGACACAGACCTACAAATATAAATCTAGATCAGGAGCTTCTGGTAAGAATTATAACGATAGGCTCCATTAAATAAAATGTAGAAATAGATAGAAACTCTTAATTGTGTAGGTACATCAGAACTCTGCCAGTTTTTTTTAAATGTAAAAGTAACTAGACGAATACATTCTTGGTTGTCTGGAAAAGATCGCTCTTAGCGATAAGGCCGTGTTGTTATGTATATATATATATATATATATAAGAATTGCTTGTTTAAAGGTATTAGATTAGATAGACATATATTTAGGTTTCGTAGATTGTATAATGCGCTGTAATGTTTTTTTATTTTTTATTTTATAGCATTTTCTTCATCTTTTAATTCTGAAGGCAACTTATTGTAAGTTCGCCGGTTAATTGAAGTAAACGTGCTAGAAGACTACGTTTGCAATCGGAATTTCCGAATCGATAACCGCTTTCTGTGGCGAAGTTAAGTTTGTGTTAATATCTTGCCTGCTTTTATAAAGTTGAGCATTGTTACGTACTAACTTGCAAATGGCAAATTTAATCATCATCATCGACATTGTTCATCACCACAGGAGTGAAACCCAGAGTCATACCCAGTTAACAATAAATTGGAATTTATAATTAAGTACCCTTATTTTTGCATAAGTACATAATATAAATTATGCAGATTCAGTCGAGAGTTGAGCAAAAAGTTATTTATCAAAGTCAACGCAATTTAAATTTCTGCATTATAAATACAAGATTAGGGCGTCAAAAAAAGGAGTGGAGATTATTAAGGTGAGACTACACCAAGGCACTAAATTAGATTTTTGTTACGAGATAAATATACTCAAAAAGGACAATACTATTAGTTACAAGTACAACGTTACTCGAAACTTCACCAGGCTACAGAAACTTTGAAGTTCCGAAGTTTCGGTAAGCTAGAGACCGCCAGACTTCCAATCCGGAAGTCCTGTTTTTGTATTCTATGGCACGCACTCGCCTTAAAAGTTATGTACATATTGTCGCTGACTTCAAACATGAAAGGAAAACATCGTGAGAAAACCGACATGTCCGAAAGACCTCAAAAAAAAGTTTTCGAAGATGTATGAAGTCTGCCCCTGTACATGGCGAGCGTGGTGGATGCCCTTCTCTTAAAGAGTGTCGTGCCATCACAGGGACAGTTTATAACAAGTGCGAGTCGGAGTCGCGCACGAAGGGTTCCGTACCATTATCTATGAAAAAGGCAAAAACATCGTGTTTGTTATATGGGAGCCCCTCTTAAATATTTACTTTGATTTTGTTTTTAGTATTTGTTGTTATAGCGGTAACATAAATACATAATTTGTGAAAATTTCAACTGTCTAGCTATCGCGGTTCTTGAGATACAGCCTGGTGACAGACAGACGGACGGACAGATAGACAGCGAAGTCTTAGTAATAGGATCCCGTTTTTACCCTTTAGATACGGAACCCTAAAAACAGAGTTGATCCGGGATAATGGTATGTATCTGTAATGTTAAAATCGTCCAAAATTCCGGCAGCCACACTGGAGTTCCATTCCAGGCTAGATGTGCTTTATCATTTTCGAGCAAACCGTCATTTAACATCATGTGAGCTGTGGCGAAACACCTACTTTGCCAACCATTAAAAAAACTACATTTTACTTTCATGAAGATTTCCTAAAAAAACTCAGTATGTATACCTATATAGTATATATATATATATATATCACGTCACATCTATAACTTTTCTACCCGATGTAAGCATCGTACTTGCACAAAATTATATAACATCCGATGGATATCTTATCTTATCTTTTATTTATTTATCTTTTACTTGTACTAGTGGTCGAGAAGTTATAGTAGCGAGCCAACTAGTATCGTTAATAAAAATATCTAATTCGTTTTATTTGTGTGTAGTGATGATAACTCAGTGAATAGCGCATTTGGCACAAACGTCGAAAGGATTCAAATCCCAACAATGAGAATGTGTTGCCGGTGAAGGAAAACATCGTGAGGGAACCATAGCCTACCACCTGGTAGGGTACTTTTTAGTATGCGGTTGGCTAGCTATCACTTCAAGTCGAAATCTACCGCTAAGCATCTCACGATGTGTTCCGGCCGCCTAACTTGAGAGCTATCTTCGATCACATCGTTACTAAATATCAGAGGTGAGCTGTGATCAAACACCTAGCCTGTTAAACCTAAAAAAATCTACTTACTATTTAAAACAAAGTCTGTTCTCGGCGTCTGTACGCTTAGATCTTTAAACTACAGAACGGATTTTAATGCGGTTTCCATTAATAGACAGTGATTCAATAGGAAGATTTATATTTTATTTTACTTGGTGGTAGATTTCCTTAGCAGGAGGTCGTCTAGGTAGGTACCACCGCAGTACCAGATATTCTGCCGCTAAGCAGTAGTGTGTAAACATTACTGTGTTCCGGTTTGAAGGGTACTGCAGCTAGCGAAATTACAGGGCTGTTGAGACTAACCATCTAGTCTCAAAGTAATGAGCGCCAAGGCAGCGATGCCCTGGACTTTGTTTTACTACTCAAAGTTCTGTGTATCGCTGCAATGGTCATGGACAAGCGTTATCTCTTACCATCAGGAGAGCGTCTCGTTCGTCTCATTACAGTTACATAAAAAAAAAATGTATAACTAGCTACGCCCCGCGGTTTTACCCGCGTGGTAATGGATGATGATGATGAAAAGTTACTAATCTTATATAGCCTGCATCTCAAAATCCTTTCTTAGGGGATGCCTACGTCATAGTAGCTTTATGCATGCAAAGTCTCAGCCCGATCGGTTTAAAATTGACAAAGTTGCATACAAACTTTTATTCCCTATTTTATCCCCTTGGGGGTAAAATTAATCAAAATCCTTTCTTAGCGGATGCCTACGTCATACCATCTACCTGCATGCCAAATTTCAGCCCGATCCGTCCAGTGGTTTGGGCTGTGCGTTGATAGATCACTGTCAGTCAGTCAGTCACCTTTGAGTAATATATATTTATAAGAAAGATGCACGCATATGCACCACATTAGTATCTACATTGCACCCGTGCAAAGTCGGGGCGGGTCGCTAGTAAGAAATAATATAATTGTAGGTATTTACTGTTGTTTTACGCGAAGAAATCTTAGTGCGCGCGCACCCTTACGATTTTAATTGTTTGTTCACCCCCGGAAACTGTTCCGGGGATCATTGTAAACAAAATAATCCTTTGTAGATATTACACCGCAGCCCTCGGAGCCCAACAGCCAATTATTTACACCGGACAGCGAGTTCCAGTTATTAACCAGGTCTGATTTAGAAAATTACTTGATCATAAGTAATTAAAGAGTTTCCGCGAAAAGGTTAATAAACTAACTTTGTTTTATGTGCAATAGCTGAGCATTTGTTCAAAGCGGCAATGTTCGTATTTCAAAATTTGCAAATCGTTATAATTGTTTTCGATTAAGCTAAAATTGTGCGCGTTTAAGTTCCGAAATATTGCACAGTATATTTTGGTATCATCGACCCGATCTCATGAAGAATCTAGGATGTAGGGATTGGAACACCCTGACGGCAAATGGTAGGACAGTCGAATTTATTCGAAGTATTTTTGCTATCACGAGTACTTGCACGTAATAAATTATTCTTTTAATTTTTAGCTCAAGTTTTTTTTTTTTTTGCTTATAAATACCTAATTTATTTATAGAAAGAGCAACAAACACGCAGGTGGTTCACCTGATGCTAAGTTACCCGTCGTCTATGGACACCTGCAATATTAGGGATGTTTTCAAAGCGTTGCCAACCCAGAAATATGTTTATAGACCCTGTTATAACTCCACAGAAAGACCTTCCACATTCCACGTTACACCTGATAAAGTGTCGGTGTAGTCGAAGATGGTAAACATACCTAGTCTGGTAGGATAGGAAATATAATTGAAAGCAGATGTTTTCTTAGAAAAATATATCTACCTATTTTTTATTTTGTAGCGATGATAGCTCAGTGGTTAGCACGGTCGGTTGTCACGCTGAAGGGCGTAGGTTCAAACCCCAACAATAAGCTTGAGCTGCCGGCGAATGAAATCATCGTGCGGAAACCATAACGTGGTGATATTTTCTAATAATCAACTGGCTAGCTACCACCAACAGTTGCAGTTAAGTGGCAGTTTATTTCTTTTGTATTGTATAATTTATTTCTTTTTGCGTGAACAATAAAGAGTTAATCATTCAATCAATCACCCTCATGTCACCATTTTCGATCACAACCGTTACCTAATATCAGGTTAGCTGTGGTTAAACACCTAACTTGTCCACTATAAAAACAAAGGTAACTCAGGTGGAGTCTAGTTAATATTACTTATTGAATCAACTTCAGTGGCAGCTGTTGTTGAGAGTTTGTTCTTGCTTCCGATACGCTATTATACGGGAAGTGTGGCGAACACTATTGTGCAGTAACTATTATTGAATCTGTAACTCATAAATGCGTATTTTGGATAGAAACAAAAATATAATGCGTTGATTTCTAAACTCATTTGAAGCTTATAGTTAAGTCGCCTCTACTTTATTATGACCAGACTTGAATGTGACTTGCTTTGTGTGACTTAGAGTTAGGTATTTGACTTTAAAATCCTTGACCCTGACAAATGCACACTGTACGACGCCAAAAAGAAGAAAAACTTATGTGTTGAGAGTACAAGGCCGAAAAAAACGGCTGTTTCTTAGAAAAAAGTACCTCCTAAAGGAAACAAGGAAGGGAAAGTAAAGGATCCTCGACGAAATGTATGGAACAGCAGATTTCGCGATTTTAAAGTTGTGCTCATAGTAAAAGTTGTTCATAATAATGAGTAGGTCATACTCCTCATTATTATTACCTATTGGCTTCGTTCACCCGATAACCACGTACAAAACAGGTGACCTACACAAGTCACAATAAGAGGGTATTTCTAAATTCACACTCAGGACGAACTACTACAACGAATTGTTTTTTAAGAACTTCCGTAACAATCGACAGAGTTAAACGATGTTTGGGATATATATCAATTCTATTTCTCTTCTACTTATTTGATAGCTGCGATTTAATATTATCAGCCGTTGTATTGTCAAACATCAGTAGAATTCCAAAACAAGATTCGAAATTCACGATATCGTGTTCAATTCGCTGTGGTGCATCGAACAGTGCTTGAAACTGGATGTTTCCAGCCATATGTCGACAAATCGACATTTTGTATTCTCGCACTGGAAATGAAATGGCTGAAAATTTAGTATGCTGAGAATATACAGGTAATAAAATAAATTTACGTGTGTGAAACTAGCATATAATTCCTTAGTTTTAGAGAAGCTTGCGTCTCAAGTCTTACAAGACATGAGATCTCTTTGACAATTCAGAGTTCTTTTTAAAAACTTGAGTTTATTTTGAGTCGGGGATTAAACTTTAGCTGGAATAATTAAGACAATAAGACTTTTCTATCGCAACATTAGAGTTACGAACGATGTCATTACAGGTACACGAAACAGATAGAAAAAGGTTTAGTAAAGATAACCTTTGGACACCCTAGTAGAGAAAAAAAGTGTCTTAAGACAACTTATAAAAGCCAAGCATCGACACGAGGTTTCTAAATGTCAATTCGTTCAAAAAAGGAAGAGGTCCCCAACTTTCCATTACTTGGCAAAGGCTACGTGTTGGAAAAGATTCCAGCACTCGAGTTCCGCCCGGAAATAAGGGTCGACACTAACACCGTTACTCCACGATTGGACCGTCTTTTTGAGATTCTTGAAAATAGAGCAGTCTGACCCAGGAAATTTTCCAATTATTCTGAACGGCCAATTTTGCGAAATTCCCCGCGTAATTTTAACCTGCTCATTATGTGGATTCAAATTTGAAGGACACTATTGCTGTCGCGACCGTTTGGTGGGACACACATTGGATGTCTGGCGCCGTTTGGAACAAAGGGCGCCATATAGGACTACCAGAATCTAACATAAAAACCACCTTTCACAAAACTTCGGGTTTTATATAGTAATCAATTATTACTGTATTTACTTTAAATGGTTCTATAATTATTTGGCAACAAACGTAATGATTCAATATACTATAAGAATATGATTCAATTAATACTAGGTATATTAGCAACGTATATATCTTGATATCTGATTCGAATTCCAAGTTGAATTTTATATCTCACCTATTCATTTAGCGTGTGTAATCCATCAACATACACAAACTAACACACGCTTATTTGAATATTCATTTAGATTTTAGGTCCTAACAAAAGACCGCTGAGCCCAGGTTACTCAAAGGTTAAAGTTTAATCCAACAGAGGTGTCCTGTAACCTTTCTAATAGGTATTCAATACGGAGCCTAAAATAGTTTTAATCTAGATTTAAAAGATATTACAAACTATCGATGTCGATCGTGTTCTATATGACATTCACGATAAAATTTCCCGAATTTGCTTCTTTTAGTGCCAATGCCCTGATATGAGCATCTTCTACAGGTTTAATCGAGCCGTGGTACTGGTCTCTGCTTTTTTAAATTAAACTTTTAGTTAGATTTTGTAACGTTGGATCTTCGCAGCAATAATAAACATACTTAAAAAAAAAGTAAAACCGACAAAAAAAACCGCACTAAAAAGCGAAAAAATTGTTGATATATGCATGTTAAGTTTAGTTTTGAACAGTTTTTGAAAATGGATTAAGTTGAACGTATTGCAAAAAAAATACAGAAATTGAATAAAAACAAAAGCATGTTTAAGTCCAGTTATAAATATAATCACGTGTTCTATTCGAATGGATTCCGGTATGGAATTCTAATAACTTACTATTCCTGCTAGAAAGGCGGTATGAAAACGTTCTCGTTCGAATATTTTTAAGAGCTAAATCGAAATCTATACTTTTAAATATCTTCGAACTAATCTAATAGATTAGTGAGCGCCGTTACTTAGTTATCGGACGCAGGCCCTTACGTTACGTAGGGGAGCTATTTTAAGAAGAGGGTGTCGGTGTTCAGTGTTCACCAGACAAGGTTTTATTGCTCGGCTACTCACAAACTGTGAGGTAAGTCGCTGCCTTGCAAAGTTAATCTTATACCCTAGAACAGGGGTCAACAATCAGGGGCTCGCATGCCGCTCTTTCGATGTAACGTTGTTACGTAGAGGAAAGACGTTTTTTTTAAAATACATCACATCATCATCATCAGCCTAAGGACGTCCACTGTTGGACATAGGCCTCCTCCTGGGGGGGTCTTGCCAATACTCGCCACGCTTAGCAGGCGGGTTGGCGAGCGCAGTTAGGTGTAATTGTTCAAGGAAGACGCTGCTGCCCATCATCCGGTTTACATCCCTTAGCCGACTCTTACGGCAACCACGGGTAGAGAGGGTGTGGTACAATTCTTACGCCGGCACCACCACGGCATCGCTTTAAAATACGCGCACAATTTATTGTTTAAATTTTACTATTTATTGGGATTGGCAAGGAAGCAGTGTGATTCGGAGATGGATTGAGATGAAGTGACTCGGGATTGGTCGACACAAAGTATTTAAAGGTTCAAGATGATATGGAGTGGGGTTGGCGACAAGGGTCGGTGGGAACAATATTTAGTAAACTTATCTTATTAGCTTATCTTTCTTAGCTTATTAATTAACACTAGCAGAGTTTGTCTCAAAGTAATGAGCGCCGAAGCAGCGATGCCCTGAACTTTGATATTCAAAGTTCTGAGTATCGTTGCAATGGTCATGGAAGTACGATATCTCTTGCCATCAGGAGAGCGTATCGTTCCTCTCATTATACCTTAATTAAAAACTCTTAAAATCGTACAATTGATTCACGAGTGAGTACCTACCTACCATGTCACTTAGCCACATCCAATTATTTTATTATTCTATTAAAAAAAACTTAATATTTAAAATCGTTTATCTATATCAATAAAAATTTATCGCTAAATGTACTGCTAAGCTCAAAACTCGAGAATGGCTGAACCAATTTTTTTTTTATTATTCATTTCTGTTCGAATTGCCCGGAAAAATGTAAATACCTCACTTTTCTTTTTCTAATGCAAACTAGGAACCTAGCTGTTGCCATAAATAATTTAAAAAAAAAAACACGATGACATTAGGATTAAATTACAAGTTACAAGTTTTGTAAATTGTAACATGGCTCTTCCGTCTCAAAAAGTTGCCGACACCTGCCTTAGAACTAGGAGTACTGTGGTCCCAATTCTCATACATAGTCTAAGTGAATGTTCGAAGATTCCTTGAGTTCGATGGAATTGTTGGACATATCTCGTTTCTTAGAAATGTTATCTACGTGTATAAGAAAAAACTTTGGTTCTACATGATATGTTTATGTTAAGATAATGTTTCTCTTAATGACCTAACATGTTCTTTGAGTATGTAATCCAACTAACCTTTTTTGTTCTCGTTATGTCTCTTGTAATCAAATCTTTGCCAATATTAACTTTCCCTAATATAGTACGGATATTTTTTCTTTTAATGTAACAGTAATGAGACGAACAAGACGCTCTCCTAATGGTAAAAGATAACGCATGCCCATGACCAATGCAGCGATACACAAAACTTTGAGTAACAAAATCCAGGGCAACGCTCATTACTTTGAGACTTTCGATGTTAAGTCTCAACAGTCCTGTAATTTTGCTAGGCTGCAGTACTGCTCAAACCGGAACCTACTGCTAGGAAGCAGAATATCTGGTACTGAGATGGTACCTACCTAGACGACCTCCTGCTAAGGAAATCTATCACCAAGTTTATTAGATGTTACGGACTTTAATGGCATCCATCAATAGATAGTGATTCAAGAGGAAAGTTTATATGTATAATACATGTATATTATACTGCCTTATATAAGATAAAATAGTCATACTGCCTTAGGTATATTTTTCTTTTCACGCAATTTCTTCACTATAATTATTATGTAGGTACCTATATTTATAATTTCTTTATTCTATTATATATTCGCGTAAGTATCTATCTTATTTTATTTAGCCTCGGGCGAGTTGAAAAGTTAGTTGAAAACCAGCGCTGCTGAGAAATCGGCAGCACTAATGCTGAGAACTGATCTAATTTTGTCGCACTGGACACTCCAGCAACAGCTTTTTTTTATTGTTTATTTATTTATCAGAAACACCAACAACAGTACACACATTAAATAATACTTATTACACACTCTTATCTTATTGTTTTTATGTGTGCACCCTTAACAGGTGTTTACAACATTCATCAGGTGAATCAGAACAATGACATCGACTAGTGATAGCGGTAAGTCACACTATACTAACTTACTACAGCTTACTACTGTTACTAATGAACTTCAACAATTTAACTATAGTACCTGGATGACTGAGCTTTGTCCAAGAACTTGGAAAACTAAACGGAATACTAATCACCTGGACTCGAACCGGGATCTTCTGAATACGGGGCCGCCCTATTTCCCATCTGAGCTATTATAACCTTGTTGAAGGTGGCGAAATTTACCTTTTTATTCTAATGATATTGTAGTAGTTTTTCATTGCCTGAAAACACGGCTAAAACGACGTTTTCTAAAAATGAAACCTAGCTAGATCGATTTATCGTCCCCGAAACCCCCTGCATACCTACTAAATTTCATGAAAATCGTTGGAGCCGTTTCCGCGATTCAAATTATATACATATAAAAGGTATACCTACAAGGATTGCTCGTTTAAAGGTATTAGATTAGTTAGATTCGCCGAATATGTAGGCACCAAGCTTTCATGCTGAGCATCACAGAACAATAGCCCCAAGAATTATTTTCCGGTCAAGAATTTGGTAAGTTTAGTCTTGTAGGTATATATGCTTAGGGAGTCGTTAAATATATCAAGATTGCTCATAGAAGCATTAAATTCGTTATATGTACGACTCATTCTTTGTATAGAAGAGGTAAGAGCTAGGTTTGTTCTAGCATATTTTACATTAAATAATGATGTTTGTAATATAAATGTTATTATTTAGGTACCTATATGTTGTTGTTGTTGTGGTGAAATGAAGAGATCCGTAGACGAACTAAAGTAGCCGACATAGCCCAGCGAATTAGCAAGTTGAAGTGGCAGTGGGCAGGGCACATAGCACGAAGAACTGATGGCCGATGGGGCTGCAAAGCGCAGCGTAGGACGACCACCCACAAGAAGAACAGACGACCTAATAAAGACCGCAGGAACGCGCTGGATGCGAGCCGCTTCCAACCAGTCTTTATGGAAATCAATGGGGGAGGCCTATGTCCAGCAGTGGACGTCTTACGGCTGACGATGATGATGATGTTGTGGTGTTGTGTGTGTCAAAATAAATGTTTTCTTCTGTTCTTTCTAATCTGTGAGCACCGCCTGACCGAAATCGCAAAATGTCAATATTCACAGAAGAAATAATTGAGCGCGAGTCGGGTTACACACCGTCTGGAGTCCCATTATTCCTATTAAACATGCACAACGTAAGCCTCGAGTCGTCAAACGATACTTAGCAACAGGTTTCCTTTGAATCCGCTGGTTAACCTTCACAATAAAGCAGTGTTATCTTTGTTGCCATCTTCAGACTTCATTGCTTGAGTGAAAGCTTATTTCGAGCAGAATTCGGAATGATGTTAATAATGTGGAAAGATTCAATCTTCAAGTCGTAGCTCATTTTAGAAAAGATGTGCGTCGCGTTCTATTTCAAAGTAGAGGGCCTAGACAAAACAATATTCGATTAGCCATAACGCTAATAGAAAAACAAAAATGTACGGAATTGAAATTAGCTGTCGATATGTCACGTTGCCGTGGTGGTGCCGGCTTAAGAACAGTACCCCAACCTCTCTACCCGTGGTTGCCGTAAGAGTCGGCTAAGGGATGTAATCCGGAAGATGGGCAGCAGCGTCTTCCTTGAACAATCACACCTAACCGCGCTCGCCAACCTGCCTGCCAAGCGTGGGGAGTATTGGCAAAACCCCCCCAGGAGGAGGCCTATGTCCAGCAGTGGACGTCCTATGGCTGATGATGTGATGTCACGTTAGCTTATGGTAATCCCGTACTTTTTTCGTTTCTATTAGCGTCATCGCTGATCAAATGTTACCTTATGCCCTCTGAATCATTATACGCTGACTATATGAACACGTAACGCGCCACGTTTGCGAAGGGCAGTTTTTTTTTTGTTTGACAGGCTAGGTATTTCACCACACCTTACAAAGTAACATTGGATATGTCGATATGTCACATGGACAGTTTATTGTCCATCCCATACATTTTGGGCTTTTAAATAATGCCATCTGATTTTAAGTAACGGTGTGGTTGAAGACGGTAAACACACCTAGCCTAGAATGGAACTGGCTCTCGAATGCGGCTACCGAAACACACCTTTAGAATTCGAGCCTAGATAATAGTTTCCGCGAGCAGACCAGCGACAACACAGACGGACGGAAACATGGAACACAGTAATGTTTACACACTACTGCTTGGCGGCAGAACATCTGGTACTGCGGCATATGTACCTATACGATCTCCTGCTAACTATTTTCTTAAGATCTTTCATGCTATAATTTTTATTGTGAGGCCATTAAACTTGGAGTCTCAACTTACCTGTAATAAACTCGTTGTACCTACTAATCTTTTAGGTACAGGTAGGTAAAATTTGGCACATTAGGGGCTGCTGCCATCTTTTATCTTTGCTCGACTCGAACTTCCGGGTTTAGGTAACTAAATGACCGGGGTTTTCAGCCGGTCTGTCCCAGATTACTAAATTATGTAAACGTTAATTTAGCTGGAAATAATTTTAATATTTTAAATAGAATATTTTTACAGGTCTGATTATAAGTTACAGAAATTTACATAGAACCTTCAAATATCATTAATAATTAAATAGAAAAACTACTAAAAGTAAAAATGGAGCACTCCATTCTAGCGTTCCATCAGAGGTTGCTTTTTTATAATTCATCAGCAAATGGATACGGATTACTTAAAATGCCTAATCTTCATATGTACTTCGGTTTATACAATTTATTTCTAACATCTTTACCGACTAACAGTCGTAGTCCAGTCTTGGTCAAGTCCAGTCCGTGCTGGTAGAATCCAGTCATGTCTTAGTAAAGTAGTTGCGACTTTAAGCTCCCTTGCAGTTTTGGAAGCATCACGAACGCTTAGATCTTTTAAACTACACTACAGATTTTAATGCGGTTTCTATCAAAAGATAGAGTGATTCAAGAGGAAGGTTTATATGTATAATACATGCACATTATAGTAAAGAAAATACGATAATTTCAAAGATTTGTAATGTAATGTCTTGAAAAACATGTTTTTTTGCGCTTACGTTGCAATGTTGCAAACATTGGCTAAACCTTATTTAGCTTACCTTAGCTAAACGAGATAAATCAAAAGCACCGTGCAAACCCAGGGTGGGTCGTTAGTTATGAATAAAACACCAATATTTTAATACATAAACATTCGAAAAACAGTTTTGGAAACAAACGACTCTCCGCGTTCTCGCCAAAATTCTGAGGTTGCTTGCCAACGTACTTTGCTAGCTACAAGTTATCCCTTCCACTCAATCGTCGTCAGGTTGCCATTATTGTTGAAACTCGAAGAGGCAACACGATTTCCGGCGACCGTTTTAGTTAGTACACCTATAGAACAGATATATACCTATATAGGTACATTTGAACATGAAATAAAATAAATCATGACACAAAAACATAAATTTGCGAATACATAACGGTAGATCTTGTTTAAAATGTAAAATATGTCAACCTGTGCCGAGTGGCACGTCTTCGAGAGGCCTATGTCCAGCAGTGGACTTCGATAGGCTGATGATGATAATGATGGCTTGTTGAAAGTCAAGCAGGCCTTGGATACCTATGAGTAAAGCATTTTGATAACAATCTACATCTTTTATCTTGCAAGAAACAATCCCATGCAAAGTTTCGGCAGCCGAGTTGGAAGTCTAGCTTCCAATCTGGAGATCCTGGGTTCGAAATATCAATGGAAAAATGATTTGTATTTGTTTCCCACGGCATGCACGTCTATCTTTTTAACAGACTTCTAAAGAAGGAGGTTCTCAATTCATCGGTTTTTCTAATGTACTCGAAGACGCCTGAACCGATTTGGAAAATTCTTTTTTTTTGTTTGTTTCAAAGGGTATAACTTCCCAGGTGATCGATCCCATTTAAATTTTACCGAAATTTAAAACATCAGGAAAAATCTAAAAATTGTATACCTATATCGATGAGATTTTCGTTTACTCCGAAACCCATTAAGCTGGACCAATTTCGATAAAATTTGGTATCGAGGTAGCCGACTCCCTGGATTAACACATAGACTTTATATCCTGAAAAAATTGAGTGTTCCGTGGGAACAGCGGGTAATACCGCGGGACGCAGCTAGTTGAGAGTAACCATAAAAGTCTGTTTTTATAAACTATAAGTACCACTGCTGGGCCCAGATTGAAATTGTTGTTGTTGATGAAGTGTTGATGGATCTACTGTAATAATAAACTTGTCATAAATTACATAATTTATGGTGCTATTATTTTGCTCGTGTCATTAAGAAGAAAAATACAATAGCTATAAAATGTACATGTACGTAGCGATGATAGCTCAGTGGTTAGCGCGGTCGGTTCGCATGCCGAAAGGCGTGGGTTCAAACCTCAACAATGAGCTAGAGCTGCCGGTGAAGGAAAACATCGTCAGGAAAACATAGCGTGGCGGTAGGGTACTTTTTAGTATAGGCTGGCTAGCTACCACCCTCAAGAAACAAAAATCTACCGCCAAGCATCTAAGGGCAGCAGCCTCACTTGAGAGACAGTTCCATTCCAGGCTAGGTGTGTTTACCATCTTCGACCACACCGTCACTTAACATCAGGTGAGCTGTGGTCAAAAACCTAGCTTATCAGCCATAAAAAAAAAAAGTTTTACCTAATTTCATTTTAATTTCCAAATGCTAATTTAATCAAAAAACCTTCATTTAAAAATTAGGGCGTGTAGGTATGTATCCCGAATACGGCCGTGTACCTATACCTACTTGAATAGGTAGGTACTACGTGTGTACATTTTTAAACACTAAAGTCCTTCAGATTTCCATGTTTCAAGTCCACAACGTCACTAACGTAATTATTTTATCCTTTATAGGTACCTTGGTATTTAGTTTAGATAGATGTGTAGCTGCATCACCGAATTGTATCCTTAGACTTCGCTATCATAAGTTTTCTCAAATGCCTTCCACCATTCAACTCAATTCATTTATTTTAGACACAATACATGTTAAAACAAATAAAAATACGATAGGTAGGTACAAATAAATCCAAAACTATGGAAGCAAATTTAGAGACGTACCTACCTATTCACGTCAATAATAAACAGATTATGATAAATATAAGTTACCCGCTTGAAAGGGTATCAACAACTGACTTGGGTGCGTAATTACTAATTTAATTACTCTTTGGAGTGTCCCTAGATAATTTTGCCGTCAATTCACTTTCGAATTGTACCTATCTGCAGTACATTTTTGATTTATCGCAGCCTCGTCTGTCAGTTTTGTCATATAAATATTCTATTCTGTGTTGTGGTAACGAAGTACCTAGGTAATGTTTGGTTTTGATTTTATACATTTCTTTACATATACTTTTAAGTACCTACTTACAAAAATACGTTTTACAGTGTACTGTATTTAGTTCAATGGTAAAGCGTAATATAAAACCGATATTCGGTCACGGACTCCATGCCCATCACTATTTTCTCATGGTACCTAACCGGTTTCTCAGAAAGGTTTCAGGTTTTGTTAAGTCTGTCTACCTATAAAGGTATTACGAAGTTTTAGCATGCGCACATAATAATATAAAGTATAAGTACTTTGAAGTTAGTAACAACCTTTACACAAAGATTTATTATTATTAAAATTAAAAGGTCTTCTTAACGACAGAGTGTTAAGTAGTGCATAGAATTCTGTGTGGCGTAGGTATAACTTTTAAAATTGTTGAATTGAAGTGATCATATTAAATGTAACAAATACATACAGTAAGTACCTAAGCTGAGCACTTACTTGCCTTCTTTCTATACGCAATGTTATACAAAAATGATTTATTAAAGATATCTGCAAAGACATTGCAGATAAAAATGCTCATTTGACCTACCTTTGTCTAATAAGGCCCGTTATCGAACCGCATTCTCAGGAATCCAAAAAAAAGTAACACTACACAACTATATACCGATACCACATAATTTTATATGACCAATACACTGCGACAAACAATTTCTTGTTCAACGGACCACGAGATGAATCACCAAAGAATGCACTTAGAATACACACAGAAATCTTAGATGAGACACTTAGACACACAAGAGTAACACTATTTCGAGTTTGTTTCGTATTTCGATTCGATATCGCAATTTTAAACTGTAATTTTCGATTTGTTTCAAAAGTTTTCGACGGATTTATCGCACGCGACACGGGAATGCGCTATACAACCCAGTGAACGACTGAATACTTGACGTTCAAGTATAAGCCGACGAATTTGAAGAAACCCACGCCTGCCAAGGAGTGCGGCAAACTGTTGCTCTTCTGCACATGGCTAGGTTATCGCGCCGATTTATAAACAAAGTAGAAAAGTTTGCTTACTTATAATGTTACATTACGTTTGTTTGGGGTTCTGTAGACTAAATTACGGGGCTGTGCGTGTTTTAAACTTAGTTTGAAATGTCAATAAAGGGGTCTGTTTAATTTTAAGTCACGCCTCGTGAGTCTTTCATAGCTTGATTCAACAGATGTGAAGTTTGCCGCGGAATCAAGCAGTTGCAAATACAGAAAGCGTAACCGACTTCAGGTTGGCTGGTAGGTTGGGTTTTACCTGCGAAGTTTTTATCAATTGTCTTTTAAAAGGTAATTGTTCTTACCACTACAGAAATTCACAGAATAAATATTTAAATAATAGTATTAAATGTAAATGTTATACAATATTCGACAGCTGGTGCTCAAAGACATTGTTCTTTGAAAAGCGAGGGATTTTAACAGTAGATTGTTTACCTACCTGGTAATCCATGATTTTATGTAGGAACCTAAATACCTACCTACAATTCCTACCGAAGATAATCGGGATAGGTACGAGGAGAGCTACAAATTTGAGGTACCTATATACCTAAGTAACTTACCTTCCCTGCTAAAATTTATTACGTCACATTCATTCAATAAATTGCAAATATTTTATCACTCCAATAATTGTTTCAAAGACTAGATAGGTATCTTGATATTTGTAGAAACTATATCAGTTGAATGCATTTCGTAGTACTTACTCTGCAAGGATATCTCAAAGACTCTTTTATCGCGGACCATTATCGAAATTCTAAGAACATTTTGTTAGTGAATAGATAAGCTCAGAGAATCTGTACCTATTGTTATCTTTTTGCATGTTTTTACTCATTGAAAATAAATTTATTTAAAGGCAATTCTAAACTATTTAGGTAAAAATCCTCTCTAAGAGCTATACTTATATTTAAAAAACCGGCCAAGTGCGAGTCGGACTCGCGCACGAAGGGCTCCGTACCATTATCTATGATAAAGGCAAAGAAATCGCGTTTGTTCTATGTGAGCCCCCCTTAAATATTTATTTTATTTTGTTTTTAGTATTTGTTGTTATAGCGGCAACAGAAATACATAATTTGTTAAAATTTCAACTGTCTAGCTATCTCGGTTCTTGAGATACAGCCTGGTGACAGACACACGGACGGACAGACAGACAGCGAAGTCTTAGTAATAGGGTCCCGTTTTTACCCTTTGGGTACGGAACCCTAAATAACACAGACAAGAATGCGTCAGACGCCCACCGAGGGTTCCGTATAAACTAGTAGGTAGGAACAAATAGTTTGGGAATCGAGTGTTGAATTTATTTTTTGAGAATAAATTAAAAAATGTACAGAACACCAGGATCTGATCATAAAGTTAGAAGGTGGCCACAGTATCTCTGTGGTAAAACAACATAACCTCATCGAGATTGGGCTTGACTGATTCGTCTTGAAAAAAATAAAAGGTAAAAAATATATTTTAAAACCAGCTTTTAGGTAGATAAGTATAATTATGTATAGATAGAAACTCTTTATTGTGCACATTGAAAAAGAAAAAGATTACAGAAAACAAAAGAATCTTATGAGCTAGTGCCACAAGTGGCGGCCTTATCGCTAAGAGCGATCTCTTCCAGGCAACCAATAATGGGAAAACGATATAAAATAAAGAGCAGACGGGAGATGTTGTAACACTAAAAAGAAATATTAATAATAATTAAAAATAAACTACCTTTACCTGGGACAATGAACTAAAAATTTAAAAATAAATTCTAGTATTTGGCGTGTAGGCACTCAGTGACGTAGCTAGGCGCGGGCGAAGCGGCGCCACGCCCACGGCCTCGCACTTATAAGGACCTCCTCTTATTCTTATAAAGACACCCTTTGTAGATGACCGATTTTTTTTTAACTTAAATTTAACTATGTTAAGGTATAGTTTACAAGTGACAGTGTTGTTTCCTTGAATATTTCCATAATTAGGTGTTTAATCTATAACTTCAGGCAAATCAATCGAAGAGTATTTAAAATAATAATAAAATTTGTCTGACCTAATTATTTTACTGAATGGCGTTTCCCATCATGTAAGAAATAGCTGGGTAGTGCATACTTTTGAATTGTCTAACCTCAATATTTAATACACAAAGGGCCTCGCTACTGCAACTTCGCCCACGTCTGGATTAGTCCACGCTACGCCACTGTAGGCACTACCCTTTACAGGTTTACAGGTGTGAAATGCGTTGCCCGAGTGGGTGTTCCCCGATGGATATAATCTGGGTGTCTTCAAGTCGAGGTGAATCGGTACCTTCTAGGCGAGCGTGCTCCATCGTAGATTGCATCTTCACTTAACATCAAGTGAGACGGCGATCAAAGACAAGCCTATTCATCATTTTTAAAAAAAATGTATTTACTACACTCCTGTGCCTCAAGCTTTTAAGAATATATGTAGGTACCTACCTTCAAGAGAATCGTTCGTCACATTACTTTAACCTAAAAAAAAACTATGAGTACAATTCTGAAATCGGGAAAAGAACTGCTCTATACATTTAGTAAAGGGTCAACGAACTTTTCCCATTGAACATAAGAGGGTAAAGTAACATACGATTAACGATAATGTTACGAATAGGTTAATTTAACAACTGTTGCCAAAATTAAAAATATATATATGTTTGTCATCTGTCAATAATATAAATTTGTAATAACGTCGATTTCCTTCCAATAAAAATAAAAACTAAAAGCCATTGTAAAAACTGTGTATTTATTCACAATAAATTAATATTAATGGTGTAAAAATTAACAGATAACGCTAAAAGAAACGTCCAACGATGAACGGTATTGACTTAAACTATCGATATGTCACGTGGACAGCTTATAGAATGTTACTTATTTTAGGTAGGTACCTACTCTGGTTTTAAGAGAGATTTTTTTATCAACCATAGATAAAGTTATTCATAATTTTAAGTAAAATCTTTCGTCCTTCGACTTAGTACACTTAAAGCTTATAACTTAGTATATTTACCGTGTAGTATTCAATCTGATACTTTCTTTTTGTTCTGCGCATTTTATTTCTAGTAAGCGCCTGACAATTTTTCGATAGCAATTATTTTTGTGTAAGTACGTATTTCAAAGCATCAAAAATAACAGGCACTCTATACCATTTTTCTTTGTCTAAGGGGCTCGTTGAACAATGATTATATTATTATTTATTATTGTCATTGCGATAATTTGTATGAATCACAGACATATTCTATAAAGAAACTCACAGACTCAGGGCTTGACTGAACTGTATGTACATTTATTTATCATAGAGTATATTTTTGTATCCTTGCAGCCGTAGAATAACAACGGATATATATATTTTTTTTAATGTAGGTTTTTTTGAATGTTTGTATCTCTACATAGTATGTATTAATCAGGGTCGCTTCCCGCCGTCTGTACGCTTATATCTTTTAAACTACGCAACGGATTTTAATGCGGTTTTTATCAATAGACAGAGTGATTTAAGAGGAAGGTCTATATGCATACTAGAGAACCACCCCGGCTTCGCACGAGTGCAATGTAAACACGAATGTGGTAATGCATGTATTATACATAGTACCTGTATAATACATGCCAATGACCAAGCTTTGCTCGGGTGAAAACACGGATAAAACGACGTTTTCTAAAAATGAAACCTAGCTAGATCGATTTATCGCCCCCGAAACCCCCCGCATACTAAATTTCATGAAAATCGTTGGAGCCGTTTCCGAGATTCATATATATATTTATATACAAGAATTGCTCGCTTAAAGATATAGTACCTGGTTGACCGAGCATTGCTCGGCTGAAAACATGGATAAAACGACGTTTTCTGAAAATGAAACCTAGCTAAATCGATTTTTCGCCCCCGAAACTCCCTGGATACAAAATTTCATGAAAATCGTTTGAGCCGTTTCCGAGATTCAGAATATATATATATATATATATATATATATACAACAATTGCTCGTTTAAAGATATAGATATAGATAGATAGATAGATAGATAGATAGATAAACCTTCCTCTTGAATCACTGTCTATTGATGGAAACCGCATTAAAATCCGTTGCGCAGATTAAAAGATCTATGCGTACAGACGGCGGCGGGAAGCGACTTTGTTTTATACTTCTCCTTCTTAGTGGGACACTCTGGGCAGAGTAGTCATGGCTGCAGAGGGACAGGGTTGTATCCCGTCGTCACCGCTGGTTCCCAGGGATATCTAATACGTGTCGCGCGATTTATCTCAATTTATGGCGATTTTGTGACACTGCGATTCGAGGTAAGTTGAAAATTTGTCGCCAAACACCTACCAGTGTTTCGACAGCCTCACTTGAGAGCCAGTTCCATTTCAGGCTAGGTGTGTTTACCATCTTCGACCACACCGTCACCTAACATCACGTGAGACGTGGTCAAAAACCCAGCCTGTCAACCACAAAAAATTGCATCTGCATCAGGGCGATCTCCTTAGAGCCCTACATAGGTTGATAATGTTAAGATTCTATCATCCTAAGATTTCTTTTCGCTAATTAATACCTTGGACTCGAGTTCATCGTTATGAGTTATTGGAAAACAATATTCTTTTTATCGGTTTCCTTTTTCGATATCCATAAACTTTTAAACGCGTTTTTATGAAGTTTTTACTGTCATTAAAAGACGAAAAAGCTTAAAAATTATAAAAGGTTCTTAGAAAATAAATTAAGTAGCCATGTTAGATTCATCGTAACATATTTTAGGGTTCCGTAGCAAGCTTTAAGAACCTTTGTTATTTCACCTTATCAACCTATATGTCAGGATGGGTTCTTTTGTTTTATTGACCGATCGATGCGAAGGGTTCCGTGTCTACTGGATTTTTCTTTCTGTTTTTGGTATCGCACAGTCTGCATATGTTAAGTACATAATGAACGATTAAAGGAAATAACTCTGAGTCACAGTCAAAGTCATACAAACTAGGTAAGTCAAATACAAGTCCAGTTATGCTTTAGTAAGGTAATGTTCCACGACGTTATGTTAGTTTCTCAACTCATGCGTATAATTCACCATATCACTACGAATTTTAACATAAGCATTATAAAAAACACAAAAATTTGAAATAGTTAGTCATATGCTTTATCATCTTCGACCACACCGTCACTTAACATCAGATGAGCTGTGGTCAAACACCTAGCTTGTCAAACATAAAAAAAAATAAAAAAATATGCAGCGACATTATTTTTAAAAGTATTTCAATTCCTCAAAAAAAGGTATAATATGTTACCTACCTACATATATTTTTATGACGACGTGTGAGCTGTTGTACCGATATGACGTGCTAAATCGCCAAATTATAAATCAAAGATATCTGCATCAGGACTATGAGCTTGGGGTATACTTAGCCGGAAAGGGGGTAATGATACTAATCATTATAAAGAACTAACTATCAACACAACTTTGAAATCGCACAAAAAATCTGCTGTTTCATGGAAATTGCTTGACCCATTAATTTTTTCATGATTTTCAAGTTGTGTCCATAGTAAAAGTTGTTTATCATGTTTTTGGCGGGAACGCGGAGAGAGTCGTGGCGCCCCATTGTATTTTTTCCAAAACTATTGTTTTTTCGAGTGTTTATGTATAAAAATAGTGGTGTTTTATTCATAAAGTGCCGAATTACAAGCGCGAGTGTGGGAAAGTTTTACGCGCAAAACACAACCCTTCCTTGGCAGTCGGGTAAAACACTGGCATTTTGCCAGAAAAAAATATTAGCCTAAACAATAAGAGTATCACTGGAAGGTATTATACCAAAGGATAGCGTGAAGAAGGTACTAGAATAATGAGTCCTAATTTCAGAACGTCAGGCCAAAAATTATGATAAGGGTTTGCTCTCAAAATGGTAAGGTTGCCAATCGAGAAAAAAATAAATAAAGTAAGAGTGTTTTATTCTTTTAATTGAAACACATTATACACTTAAATTTCTTGGTACAACTTACTTAGTTTGGGTTAACATACACACTTAGATTATTTAACTAAAATTACTTGGTGGTAGATCTCCTTAGCAAAAGGTCGTATAGGTGGGTACCACCTCAGTACCAGATATTCCGCCGCCAAGCAGTAGTATGTAAACATTACTGTGTCCCGGTTTGAAAGGTACTGCACAGCAGCAGGCGAAATTATAGGGCTGTCGAATATAACCGTCTAAAGACTCAAAGTAATAAGCGCATTTTTGTAACTTAAAGTTATATAATATCGCTGCAATGGTCATGGACAGGCGTTCTATCTTACCATCAGAAGAGCGTCTCGATCGTCTCATTACTTTTACATTCAATGAAATTAACTCGATTTCCCGATGTTTCTAATGACTTTTATCGGGTATATTTCGGAGAGTGTGCCTTGGAATTGCATAATTTGATTTCACCCTAAGAGCCATTTAAATATGGGTGATATTCTCCAATTACGGACTAAGCGCTTCCACATTCTTTAAACGTACAGCGAGGATGTGGAACTCTGTGTCGACGTCTGTTTTTCCCGCAAAGTACAAATTGTTGTCTTTTCTTTAGGTAAGCGTGCTTTTTCTTAGACTGCGTCCTGCTTAACAACCACAAACCTAAAATATCGTAATTTTATCCAATTGCAAATTTAAATTGATTATCTAGTGACTATTTGGTATACGCATATGCTACTCAATAAATTAAACCAATAAGTAGAGATAATATAATATTTAGAAATAGTTTTGCATTTTTAAAGTTTTATTACTTTAATGCGCTTGACAGGTAAAAGAAATTTGGCCAGTCTAATTGGAGACCGTCTATAGCTTCCAATCTGGAAGTCTCACGGCATGCACCTTAATCTTTACTTAATTATATGCGTATTGTTGCTGACTTAGATACTGAAGGAAAACATCGCGAGAAAACCAACATGTCTGAGCTTATTTAAAAAAAATAAAACGAAGATGTGAACCTACACTTGGCTAGAAGGCAGACTTCAGCCTAATCTTTCTCATAATGAGAAAAGGCCAGCGGCCAGCAGTGAGACAGCTTATAAAAACAAGGCTGTTCCGGTATCCGGTAATAAGCTTGACGCTGGCAAATACACAATGTGCGATGCCATAATCCACTCAAACGAAAAAAAAAAAAAAACAACATCATATATTTTCTTTCCCGTATCTTTGTTAACAATACAACACAAAACATGCAGTTATTTCTTCTCCCACCGACGGCCTTTCGTCATTTCCTGAAGGAAGAGCCAACCCTAAATAACGCTCTTTAACAAAATGAGACAGGTAATCTGACACACCCTTGTCAGATTTCGGTTAAATAAATATAGCCGTATGAATTACCCTTATAAATGTTTTTCAGACAGAATTTTGGAAAAAAATATAGAGAAAATACAATGAAGCTCTTATCATACTTATGTATAGAAAAACCTATGTATATGTCAAATACCAATAACAACTTAAAAATACTTAAAATTAATACTACCATAGATTGACTAACATAGATGTAGAATGTAAAAAAAATACATACAGTCGAACATAGAACCTCCTCCTATTTTGAAGTCGGTTAAAAAGAGTTCTATTTTAGCCCATTTCAATTTGTTTTGTCATCGGAATTTAATCACGTAATAATAAAAATATAATCGATTACAAACAGTTATAACAATATGAACCGAACACTAGTGGAACAATTGGCTTTATCGCTAAGAGCGATATCTTCCACGCTACCTTAGTATGTAACGGTTTCTATTTAGTTATATTAAAGACGGGGTGTGTTGAAAAGATAATTAAAAAAAAAAAACAACTTAATTTATACATTCCAATCTATATTGTAACTACTATTTATTCAACTATTTATGTAAATAAGTTTAATTGTCAGGATACCTTAAATTTTTTAAATTTATTTTCTATGTTTAACTTCTACCTTATTAACCGACCGCTTAAATAATATAATTTGTTTGTGTTAAAAATATATAAATTCATTTACTATAGTTTTAAGCAACTCGTGCTCTGAACCCCATAGCACAGGCCACGTTGCCTAGTTTGGGGGTCAACGTAACTTTGTAAATGTTTTGTTTTTTTCTTGTTTGGCAATAAAATTATTATTCCAGTTATTTATTTTTTAACTTAATTTTTAATTTTTTTACATTAAATATATATAAAAAAAGACAAATAATATAAAAAACTTAAAAATTAGGGTGCCGCCGGCAGCGGGGCAGGGCTCAAGCTGCCGGTGGTTAGGGCTGCAGAGTGAGGAACCTCCTAACAATGCGCGCCGTATCAAGGATCACCGCCTTTTGGATCTGACCCTTGACCCAACCGTCTAGCGAGAGTCTCTTAAGATGTTATTATTATTATATATTATAAAATACAAAAAATAACAAACGTGTACAAAATCTTTTGTACGTTCGTTTTGTGTACCTACGATAAGTCCCATGTCTATTTTTCTATCCGACGGCCAGAAGCTCGAAATAGCGACATCGTTTCATGGTTGACGTTCCAAATCCCGTACGAAACTATTTGAATCCACTGTCATTGTTCGAACGGCTCAAGCGTGGAATACGCTACCCGAGCGGGTGTTCCCTGATAGATACAATCTGGGTGTCTTCAAGCCGAGAGTGAATCGGTATCTTCTAGGCAAGCGTGCGTCATCGTAGACCGCATCTTCACTTAACATCAGGTGAGGTGGCACCAAACACAAGCCAATTCAAATTTAAAAAAAAGCGGTGATTTAAATATCTTTGCTTATTATTCATAGAAACTTAAAAAATACATGCGTAATACAGAAATATTGTATTAATTAATTAAATCCTATATAAGTAAAGAAATATTATGAACTTTTTTTTTTAATGGCCGACAGGCTATGTTTTTGTCCACAGCTCACCTGATGTCAAGTGACGGTGTGGTCGAAGATGGTAAAGCACACCTAGCCTGGAACGGAACTAGCTCTCAAGTGAGACTGCTGGAACACGCCGTTAGATGCTTGGCGGCAGATTTTTAACTTGTGGTTAACTTATGGTTTTCTCGCGATGTTTTCATTCACCGGTAGCTCAAGCTCATTGTTGAGGTTTGAACCCACGCCCTTCGGCATGTGAACTGACTGCGCTATCTATAACCACTGAGCTATCATCGCTACGACAAACTAACAAATGTATGACCACAAACAAGATACATTTATCAATTAGTCTACATAGAAGTACAAATGAGAAGAATGTTAGCAAAATATATCTGTAATATATTGAAAGACCTCGACCAAGAACAACCATAAATTACTTGGAAAGAGTATTCAAAGCAGCGTTGATAGAATCATATCTTTAACTAGGCAAGGACCGCACAACTGGGTCGCAAGTTTTGGGTATTGTACATATACATATTGATAACATCAAAGTTACAAGCCAAATCCGTAACATAATTTCAACTATATCATTAAATATGTCAAAAAAAAACTGATTACAAAAATTACAATTAAAAGTATGTCAATATAAAATATTGTTTCTTACGAATTGTAACGTTTTTAAAAGTAATGTGACGAACGAGACGCTCTCCTGATGGTAAGAGATTACGCACGTCTATAGCCATTGTAAAGGTACCTAGAACATTGAGTAACAAAACAAAGTCCAGGGCATCGCTGATTTGACGCTCATTACTTTGAGACTTTCGATGGTTAGTCTCAACAGCCCAGTAATTTCACTAGCTGAAGTTCCTTTCAAATTGAAACTCAGTAATGTTTACACACTACTGCTCGGCGGCAGAATATCTGTATAAATGTTTATGTGCATAAATATATATACGTATACTAGCTGTGCCCCGCGGTTTCACCCGCGCTAGATGCCTACGTCATAGTAGCTTTATGCATGCAAAGTCTCAGCCCGATCGGTTTAAAATTGACAGTTTCATACAAACTTTCATCCCCTATTTTATCCCCTTGGGGGTAGAATTAATCAAAATTCTTTCTTAGCGGATGCCTACGTCATAACATCTACCTGCATGACAAATTTCAGCCCGATCCGTCCAGTGGTTTGGGCTGTGCGTTGATAGATCACTATGTCAGTCAGTCAGTCAGTCAGTCACCTTTGAGTTATATATATTAGAGATATATATATTGAGATCACGAAAACGGCTTTAAAGATTTCGACGGATTGTATGCGGGGGTTTTTGATCTAATTATGTCTCATCTCTGGGAATGGAAGTTTTAGAATTTTCGCGCAAATAGTACACTAATCAAAGCTCGGTCACAAAAATGAAAAAAATTAATGAAAAAAAAAATGAAACAACGAAATTATAGAAAACATTTATTTGATTCATAAAAATATGTTCTTGTAATAAATTCATTCATTCAGTAAACAATATAGATATTGTTTACTTCCATATCACAGACATATTTGAATTGGATTCTACTGTTTTATTTAAAAGTACTTATATAATAATAACATTTATTTAGTTTATACTCTTTCAAGATATAGAAGGAGTTACGGTGTAAGGATCAGCTGATTTTTTTTCACATTTAAGAGTTGTGTTTTTTTACTGTTTACTGGTTACGACGGTGACAATGTTTTCGAAGATAGTAAAGCACACTTAGCCTGGAATAGAACTAGAATTCGAGTAAGGCTGCCGGAACACACCGTTATGTTTGGCGGCAGATTTTCAACTTGAGGGTGGTAGCTAGCCAGCCGAGTACTAGAAAGTACTCTACCACCACGATGTTTTCCTTCACCGGCAGCTCAAGTTCATCCTTTCGACGTGTGATCCGACAGCGCCAACCACTGAGCTATCATCTCTACAGATTAAAAGTTGTTCTTTCTACAACCTGTATAGTAAATTATACAGTATGTCACGGATAGGAAGTAAATCTAAGTTAACTAGGAACTCTTTTGGGTAAAGTCCGAATAATCATTAAAATTAATTCTAATTCCACGTTTAGTGATGCAATCTGTCTACCTGCCAAAACTGAATGTCTGTTACCATTGCAGCGATACGCAGAACTTTGAGTAACGAAACAAAGTCCTGGGCATCGCTGCTATGGCGCTCATTACTTTGAGACTCAATGGTTAGTCTCAACAACCCTTTAATTTCACTTGCTGTAGTGCAGTAATGTGTACACACTACTGCATAGGGTCTTGACAGACAGACAGACGGACAACAAAGTGATCCTATAAGGAGCAGTAGCTCTGCTTACTGAGCTTTAAGGCGTGAATTCGGGAAAACATTTGTTCTTCACATCTTCTTAGCAGGAGGTCGTCTGGGTAGGTACCACCGCAGTACCAGATATTCTGCCGCCAAGCAGTAGCGTGTAAACATTACTGTGTTCCGGCTTAAGGGTACTGCAGCTAGGGAAATTATAGGGCTATTGAGACTAACCATCTAGTCTCAAACTAATGAGCGCAAAGGCAGCGATGCCCTGGACTTTGTTTTACTACTCATAGTTCTGTGTATCGCTGCAATGGTCATGTACAGGCGTTATCTCTTAACATTATGAGAGCGTCTCGTTCGTCTCATTACAGTTACATAAAAAAAAAAAAAACATATAAACCTTCCTCTTGAATCACTCTGTCTATTTTTGGAAACCGCATTATGGTTTTATACATGTAGAGATGTTTATGCTGGGTGGAAGTTGAACCTACGCCCTACAACTCTAAAGCAAAAATAGTACCAATGACTCAACAGGGCTGACTGTGTATATAACATAGATACAAAGATTTCTTTCAGCTACAGATCTCAAACAACCTACAAAATTTCACTACAACTTATGACCTTACACGCATTAGTTACTTCCTTACAACATCTCAGTTGTAACATCTTGAATCACCGGCGAAAAGTCTTCATTCGCCGTGAATCACTAATTCTAATAATACTTCAAATACATCACAGCTCAGTTCTTATATTACAGATTCTATAGTATTCAGTTTCAGACAAACAGTATTCCTTCACTAGTTCTCGGAATTTAGTGAAGTCACAGTATTTGTGGTTCTCGCAGCCCGAGATGTGGAGCTCTTTGGGAGTAGACTCTCCGGCTGATGGTAAGTATACGGGCTGAAATGATACAAAACACCAACATTGTTATTATCAAGAAGTTTGAATTCCGAGCTTAAGAAACAATTGTCACTAAGCGCCTGTTAATTTTTTTTATTTTTATTGGTGTCAAGCTAGGCGTTTGGTCATAGCTCATCAGATGTTAAATGATGGTGTGGTCGAAGACGGTAAAGCACACCAAGCCTGGAAAGGAACTGGCTCTCAAGTGAGGCTGCCGGAACACACTGTTATGTTAGGTTAAAAAATATCCTACCGCCGCGATGATATCCTCACGATGTTTTCCTTCACCGGCAGCTCAAGTTCATTGTTGGAGTTTGCAAAATTCTCGAAATTCTAATTTGAATTACAGATCAGTTGCTATTCTAAGTTGTGTAGGAGTTTTCAAATCTCACACTTCATCAATTTGATCAGCTTAGTCCGACTGTAAATCAGATTTAGCGAAATCGAAACTACTGAACTCCAGAAAGACAGAGTTTTAAGCTTTTTGTCTTTTCCATATTATTACGGTATTTTTACCGTACAGAAATAAGGATGTCATCTCACAAATGAATACGACTATTAATGGACCATGATTATACATTATATAGCTAAACCACACGACACGACCACATCGTCACTTAACATCAGGTGAGCTGTGGTCAAACACTTAGCTTATCAACCATAAAATAGCATGGGCATTGAAGCTGAGCATTGATGCATATGTAAAGAGCCTTTTAAACCTACATCTAAGTCGCAAATATTAGTCACTGAACGTGCAACGCAATGGACCAGGTCCCTCCTTGACGTTACCATTAAATACTAAAAAGCTTTGTCTTAAGATGTTATTGTATTAACTTACCAGAACACTATATTCCCCACTACTCCTAGAACGGTATAGTTCTAAAGCGAACACAGAACCATAGTCGGGGATGCCGTAAGAGCCTTTCACCCTGGATACCTCCATCAGCGCTCCGAGGTTGAAGTCGTGTGCTGAGAACAGCCTCAGACGCTTCGAGACGGGCACTCCAGCAATCATATTGTCTGCAGCTTCCATGAACATGTTTAACAACACTCCTGGAAATTGAAAGAATTAGGTCTTTTTTAGTGGAATAGGTACGCACAAGTCACGCAGAAGACGTTAGAAGAGTGGGGGTTTCCAGCGAGCGATGAAGCGTAGAATCTGGGGGGTCAAATTGACGTACCGTATAGGAAACGTGATACTACACTCCAAAACCAAAATAGCTGATGTTAGCCACAAAGCCAGACAAGTGAAGTGAGACTGGATGGGCCATGTTGTCGGATGACTGCTGACCAAAGGTCACCACTTTTTGGAACCAAATGATGTTAGTGTGACGCGCTAAATCATCATGACAGATACTGTACCACCAAAGCTGAAGACCGGGTAGTCTGGAAGGAGGAAAGGAAGGCATAACAGTGGGGCACTAGAGACTGAGAGCAAAAAATAAAAAGTTTTTACCTCCGCCAATCTTTTTCATCTCTTCAGTCCTGAAGTAAAGCTTGTATGCCAGTCGCGCGGCCTCTCCTAGCCTAGCGAGGATGGGCTTCGACCACTCTGGGATGTTCAGGCCAAGATTTACCTGTCCACCAAAAATATATAATTAGGAATTGCTGTTAAGATTATATAACTCTTTATTGTTCACACCAGAAATTATACACAATAACAGAAACCGTAATTTCGAGTCCGAGATATAATATTTAAAGTGATTCATTCATTATTCACATTGAGGAAGTTAGGTGTTTTATTTAGTAACTCTTTTAGTGGTATATCTACTTCCTGAGCCGAAGTGCGTTTGATTTCCACCACATTTATACCTATATGGAAAAAAAAATGTTTGTTCTGTGTCTAGGTGTTTCGTATGTATTATAAGTATGTACTTGCAACAAAAAAGTATAAAAGTAATATGTCAGTTTTCTGGTAACAGTACCTACAAGATTTGCTTAGTTTGGTGCTAGATGGTGCTCTGTAAAATCTCCTTCCGTACATTTAGCCTGAGATGAGAACTGGTGATCAAGTAACGGTACATATCGATACTTCGGGACATGTTAATATTGTGTTTTACTATGGTAAAAGACGTCGTTTTGACAAATTTTTGTATTACTTATGCGGAATTACTCACGTTTAATTATTTCGGATACTCCGACTATAGTTTCCGCCCAATCCGGTGCCCTTCTTCAAGGAGTCAAAACAGAGCACGACACGCGGCCTTGTCTGGCTTTGACTACATTCGGAGTATCCGACATTAAACGTGAGTAAAAAGTAAAAAGTATTTTGTTAATTCGGAGTTCGTTGTGATTCATGATATTTTTTTGCTCTATCATAAAAACGGTAATACATAAAAAGTGGGTTAATATATTATGAGAATGGACTTATAACATAAACCACAAAATGTAGAAGAGCGAGTCGGAACTCACAACAGAACTATCACAAACGCAACGTTGTTTGGTAAACAAAATATACACTTTGTTTTGTGGGACCGTCGACTTGTGGATACAATTTACATTAAACTGGTTTTAGTTTTATTTTACAGTTAGACCACGCCGCGATGTTAGCATTATCTATTACATTCACTTTAGAAGTAAAAGTCACGAAATAATCTGCAGACATGTTACCTTTAGCCTTTACCGCTGCCAAAGGTTACTTGCTTCGGTGTATAAAATGCATTTTTGAAAGTCAAATAGTCAGGGTTACAAGAATTGGAGAATTCCTGATGTAATATGCATATGTAACTGCATAATATAGTCATTAATAATATTAAATATGGAAACATATTATATTATACTAGAATATTTGTTTTTTAGTTCTCTGCTACATTCTATAGCAGAGCGAGGATGAGGAACTTTCTGAGAATGCAAGCCGTGTCAAGGATCACTGTCTTCTAGATCTGATCCTTGACCTACTCGTAACTGCCTAGCGAGATACTCTTAAGGTGTTGCTAGAGGCTCTTTCGATGATCGTCGAGTCGGCATCCGACATGGCGGTTACCTCGTGAGCCAAGTCAAGGTACTCGCTAAGCTTGTCCTACTCGGCCTATAAGAGACTCTCGTCTCATTATAATAATTCTCTAAATCGTTCCTCATCAGGACAAACTCCAGGAAGACCTTTCAAAGGTCTACTTTGTGCAGCTTGGATCCAGTCCAGTCCAGAGAAACATCTATCAAGTCTTGAAGAATGAGATGAAGAGATGAAGTCCCGAAAGTCATCTGAGTTCGTCTCTTCATCACAATTTCTCTCGACCGCGAAGTCGTTTGTCATCATGTGGCAACCACTACACTGTGATTTCTTTTATTGTTATTTTTTTTCTAATTTTTCATAGGTGAGGGAGTCTTTTGACAGCGAAGTGTGGTTGAAAAAATCTAACGCATAAATAAGGTCAAAATGCATTTCAGATTACTGCCGAAATACAAACGGTAGAAGATACTTACAGTGCTTCTAAAGAGGTCAAACAGTGATTGGAACATGAGTGGGTTTTCAGTGAAATTTGTGCCAGTCTTCTCCTTCAGGAGCGGGATCAGGTCCATGAAGGAAAGGAACTCCTCTTGAATAGACGCGAGCTGAGCTTCCTCCATCAGAGACTTGTATTTTTTGCAGTTGGAGTAATAACGAAGCTGAAATATAAAGTTGAAAATATAAGTATAAGTACCTGGTTGACCGAGCATTGCTCGGCTGAAAACACGGATAAAACGACGTTTTCTGAAAATGAAACCTAGCTAGATCGATTTTTCGCCCCCGAAACCCCCTGGATACAAAATTTCATGAAAATCGTTGGAGCCGTTTCCGAGATTCAGAATATATATATATATACAAGATTTGCTCGTTTAAAGATATAGATACGTGCGCTGTAGAATATATGTATGTATACGTATATATTTTCTACTTTGTTTTTGTCATCTTACTTTGTGTGTTTTGCAAGCGGAAAATATTTCGATATATTTTTAGCTAGTTGTTAGAATCACATTTTATCGAAAACATAAATCGTTGAAAATACAATTCTTGGAATCACAGTTCTTTGAATCACAATTTGTCGAATGAGGAAATTAGCACCCTCAAATTGAAAATTTGCCGCCACGCACCTAACGGTGTATTTCCGCATTCTCACATGAAAGCCAGTTCCATTCCAGGCTAGGTGTGTGTTACCATCTTCGAACACACCGTCGTCAATTACATATCGATATAATATTATACGTATATAGTGTTTGTTTTTGTTGCTGTGTTGTATCGTTTATGTCAAATAAAATAATTTTTGAATTTGAATTTTGAATTGAATTTGAATTAATATCAGGTGAGCTGTAGTCAAGATGTAATTCGAGTAATTGTGATTCGACCAATTATGATTCGATGAATTGTGTCCTCGACGAATTTTTTTCCACGATTTGTGATTCGACTAATTGTTTTAACGATTTTTTCGCAAATCAGTTGTTTGACCACAGCTCATCTAATATTAAGTGACAGTGTGGTTGAAAATGGTAAAGCACACCTAGCTTGGAATGGAACTGGCTCTCATGTGAGGCTGCTAAAATACACCGTTAGGTGATTGGCGGCAGATATTCGACTCGAGGGTGGTAGCTAGCCAGTCGAGTACTAGAAAATACACTACCACCATGCAATGGTTTCCTCACGATACTTTCCTTCACCGGAGGTTTAAGATTTGAACGTACATCAATCACAACAATCAAGCGAAATAAGCTTAAGTTACAAATTCAGTCATGCCCTAGTACAGTAGTAGCAACTTTACTATAAGCTTCGACGGAGTTTAGGAACCAGCCTTAGGTGGCAAGTTTTCGATATAAAGGCTGTAGCTGGCCAGTACTCTACCATTACCATGCTATGGTTCCCTCATGATGTTTTTCTTTACCGAAACTTTTTTTACGATTTATAGGCTTATAGTTTTTCCAAAATAAAAGGCACGGGTAAGTTAAGCTAATTGCCTGTTCAAACGAGCTCTGTGTTCAATAATATTTATTCTTAATTTCATTTCGTGATAAGAGTTATATCTAAGTTCAAGTTTATATCGGGATTCTGTTATAGTTGTGAATATTATGTAATGAGTACTGTAATTAGATTGATAATAATTGCGATAAACTAGTTTAGCACACATCTTAAGAGGTTCAAAGTACGTGGATTCAGAGTAATCTGATTATTAATAGTGCGTTGCAGAAATAAAATGTATCTAATCTGACAGTATGACAAAACAACTTCGAAAATTATAAAACCGCCTTTCAAACCAATTTTAATTATTATTTTTTGGTTGATAGTTATTTGCCGTGGTGGTGCCGGCGTAAGAATAGTATCCCACCCTCTCTACCCGTGGTTGCCGTAAGAGTCGGCTAAGGGATGTAATTCGGAAGATGGGCAGCAGCATCTTCCTTGAACAATCACACCTAACTGCGCTCGCCAACCCGCCTGCCAAGCGTGGTGAGTATTGGCAAAACCCCCCCAGGAGGAGGTCTATGTCCAGCAGTGGACGTCCTATGACTGATGATGTGTGTGATGTGATAGGTATTTGACTCAGTTCACTTGATGTTAAGTGATGGTGCGTTCGAAGATGATAAACACACCTAGCGCGGAATAGAACTGGCTCTTACTACAGATTACCCTTTCATATTGCTATGGTTTCCTCACGATGTATTCCTTCACCGGCAAACTCACTGTGCTGAGATTTGAACTTACGGCCTTTGGCTAGTGTGTGCGGCTGCGTTTTCAGGATAAAAGTAGCATATGTGTTAATACAAAGTTCAACTACCTCTATATCAAATTTTATCAAAATTGGTCTAGCCGTTTGAGCGTGAACAAGTAACAAACATACAAACACACTCGCAAACTTTCGCCTTCATCTAATACTTACATAATCCTCACTTAAAGGTACAGCCGTGTAAGGAACTGGCTGCCAGACTTTCCCCAAGCAGTCATTCCATTGTTGCTCCGGCTCCGGGGGGTACACAGCACCCATGGCCACTTGGATTGTCATCTTAGTCCGCTCCTTGTCAGTGCTCCTGATGGCTATCTCATTTTGTAGATAGATGTTTGAAATGATACCAAAACCTTCTGTCCCGTACCGTTCTTTGTAGAATTTGCCTATATTGTAGGCTTTCCTTTTGCCCACCTGTTAAAAATATGAACTTTTTACTTATGACATGTGCACCCCACAATGCTCCTAATGCTCATACGTACATACGCACATACGCACATACGCACAAAGGCAGTCATGGGGACGGCTGACAGAATGTAGTTTTAAGTACCTATAAGTTTTACCCCTGCCAAAAAATCTATCAACGCGGCTAAACAAGGTTTCATTTCAATAATCTGACCGTTTCAAATTTCTTAGAATACGAGTCACGGAAGGTGCGAAAAACATGTGCCACGGGCTTAAGAGCTGGCCTTCACAACTTTTACCGCGTCGATTCCGCACAGACATTTCACAGCGCTACACTTCAAGACAAGCCAAGATAAGAACATCCGTATTCTCTTCAATCCATCAGTCTAGCGTCAGACGTGATCGTATTACTCTAAAACGTGACCTTTACGGAGCGTCGCTTCCAATCATCCACTGTCAAGGTTGTAAACACGAGGAAACACTTGTAAAATAGTGTAAATAGAGCTTAATCGTTTTGCTCGTGTATCGTTTTTTGCTCTATTACATAGTTAGAAATGTATTCAAATGCAGGGTATTCAATTTTTTTTTTATGGCTGACAGGCTAGGTGTTTGACCACAGCTCACCTGATGTTAAGTGATGGTGTGGTCGAAGATGGTAAAGCACACGTAGCCTGGAATTGAATTGGCTCTTAAGTGAGGCTGCCGGAACACACCGTTAGATGCTTGGCGGCAGATTTTCAACTTAAGGGTGGTAGCTAGCCAGCCGAGTACTAGAAAGTACCCTACCGCCACGCTATGGTTTCCTCACGATGTTTTCCTTCACAGGCAGCTCAAGGGTTTCAACCCACGACCTTCGGCGCCGCGCTAACCACTATGCTATCATTGCTATAAATCGCTTATGGTAGAGAGGCGTTGAGGATTTCATCGATGTGACGCTAGCCTAATACTAGCTTTATTTCTCCCAGATTTTAATAGCTGCATCATGGCAGTCTTCATTCAGGTTTTGCATAGCTATAGCATACAACTAAGGATAAAAATTTCTGGACTTACATTAAGGAGACCTTCCGGACCTTCTATATATGTGAGATTCTTGATCTTGTCCTGTTGGTCTGATAGAGACAGTTCATCATCATCAGGCGCTCTCTCTCCGTGTCTGTTGACCTACAAATATTAAAAACATTCACTATTCTATTCTATTCTCTAGATCTTTGTGGGAATCGTTGTGAGTCTTCCCTCCTAAAATAAGACATGGAATCCAGATAAAAAATATTTGGTAAGCTAATATTTGAATTTACTTGTAAACACACCCCGTCCTCAACTTACTAGAATCCTTTCCATACTAAGGTTGTCTGGAAGAGATCGCTCTTAGCGATAAGGCCGCCAATTGTTCCACTAGTGTTAAGTTAACATTATTTGTAATTCTTGTGAACGATAAAGAGTTCTGTAATTTTTATTCATAGTTATTTGTTTTTCTTCCTAATTTTTGAATTTTTGATTTATTTTCAGGGTTTCGTAACCAAAAGGTAAAAACGGGACCCTATAACTAAGACTTCGCTGTCTGTGTGTCCGTCCGTCTGTCTGTCACCAGGCTGTATTTCAAGAACCGCGATAGCTAGACAGTTGCAATTTTCACAAATTATGTATTTCTGTTGCCGCTATAACAACAAACACTAAAAACAAAATAAAATAAATATTTAAGGGGTGCTCCCATACAACAAACGTGTTTTTTTTGCCCTTTTCATAGATAATGGTACGGAACCCTTCGTGCGCGAGTCCGACTCGCACTTGGCTGGTTTTATTTATTTATATAAAACACATAAATAATATAAAAAACGTGCCGCCGACAGCAGGCCAGGGCTCAAGCTGCCGGTGGTAAGGTCTTATAATATATTCAAAGTATTATTTCAATTGGATTATATTTATCTTTTAAGCATATGTCAAATATAGGTAAAAGAAAAATGTTTTGAATGTATTTTTATTTCACTTCTTAATCTACGCACATTTATTTGGTCCAACGCGTCTAACGCGCAATCAAAATCAAGGTGACCTTTTTAAATGACCCTTCCTAATCGGACACGCGAGCGAAGTGCGGGGACAATTTAGTACTAAATACCCTTCACCTTCAATCTATGAAACTCGAGTGACTATCATAAATTTTCAAGCTTTAACAGTTGACAATGTAACTAGCATTGCCTGGCGGCGGTAAACAACGTTTGTGCCTTATCAAAATGGAATCAGAATTTAGAATTTCGGTCACGTGTCACTTTACCCAGGCGCTCAATTTTGAAAATGAGTCCCCACGGCACGGTCCCACCGCCTCAACACCAAATGACTTAAATAATAATTATGTAACTATTGTCAAGGTTATATTTTAGAGCTATGCATTATTAAGCCGTTGCAATGGATGATTCCTCATGGATGGATAGATAGATTGAAACTCTATATAGTGCACACGAAATAGAAAAAAGAGTACAGAAAACAAAATAATCTTACGAGTTAGAGCCACCAGTGGTGGCCTTATCGCTAAGAGCAATCTCTTCCAGGCAACCAAGAAAAGAAAACACGATACAGATTAAGAACAGGCGGGAGATGCTATAGCACTAATAAGTTAAAATTAAAAAAACTATATAAATAATAGATATAGTAAGTATGTAAAAATAATAATAATGTATTTCAATAAAAACGTTATATATATACATATACATAAAGATAAAACAAACAAAATAATCAACATCAGCAAAAAACATGTCTGATTCGACTAACAGCAATATCAACTCAGCATTGTGACAAATAACACAACTTTGAAAATTTTCAAGGACTGTGACTGTCTGTTGGAGACAGGCAAAGCATTCCATGGATGATTGTAGGGAAGACAGTTCAGTGGTTAACGCGGTTGGTTCACACGTCCCCATTTATGTGCATAATTACTTAATGAATAAAACACCACTACTTTTATACAAGTTTTGTTAAATAATATTAACTTCTTCGTTTTTGGTGTCGTACCTTGTGCATTTAGCAGTGTCTTCTTTGAAATTTTCTAGTAAAATATGAAAAATTATATTAAATAAGTCTAAGCTGCAGTCAAAGTCACACAAAGTAAGTCATAGTCAAGTTCGATCATGCGCATTAAAATTTACGCGCCCCACGATTATTTTTTTGTCTGTTCAATACCCTAAATTGATGAGAAGACCTACCGAATTATTTTTTAGTGCTTAGTACACTATTTAATTTTTTATTTTATTTATATTTACTTATTTTATTAATTTTTTTTGCTTGTCTATGTAGGATATGATGACAGAGAATTTATTCCTTTTACGGAAGCAATTAAGTCAGTTAAAAACATTTGTGTTTCCTTAGCAAGATAAGCAATAACACCAGCTGAAAGGTCTTCTATCGGTCAGATAAATTTACTACGTTCAATGTATGTTAATCTTCAGGAAAAATCTACATTACTTACTTGTATATGATAAGGAAAAATGTAAGCAATTTCTTGAGGTTACAGAAATAGTTTACACGAGTTCTTGTGAGCGTAATTTTTTATCTATTTCTACTCGTTCTTTGTATGTTGTATAAATTAATGCTTTTATCATTTACTAGCTGTGCCCCGCGCTAGATGCCACGTCATAGTAGCTTTATGCATGCAAAGTCTCAGCCTGATCGGTTTAAAATTGACAAAGTTTCATACAAACTTTCATCCCCTATTTTATCCCCTTGGGGGTAGAATTAATCAAAATCCTTTCTTAGCGAATGCCTACGCCATGACATCTACCTGCATGCCAAATTTCAGCCCGATCCGTCCAGTGGTTTGGGCTGTGCGTTGATAGATCACTATGTCAGTTATTCAGTCAGTCACCTTTGAGTTATATATATTTAGATATAGTGTAATAAGTTGTCTAAGTTTCACTTAGTAGTCAATGTAATTATATAGCGATGATAGTTTGTATGAAACTTTGTCAATTTTAAACCGATCGGATTACTACTTACTACTTTTACTTTTCATCATCATCATCCATCACCACGCGAGTAAAACCGCGGGGCGCAGCTAGTTTAGAATATGCGCTGCACAGACACCGGGGTCCTTGACCTTTGGCAACTTTGAACTAAATTTTTTTTACAATACAGGGGTGGGTAGTTTGTTAAATTAATCCTTATCTCGGGTTAAAGTAGTTGTTTGTGTGTATACCGCGAGCAAAGCAGCACCGGAGCACCAGGATGACGCACGTGCAGTTGTGCAGTACCAGATATTCTGCCGCCTAGCAGTAGTGTGAAAACATTACTGTGTACCGCTTTGAAGGGCAGCTTGCGAAATTACAGGGTTATTGAGACTAATCGAAAGTCTCAAAGTAATGAGCGCCAAAGCAGTGATGCCCTGAATTTTGTTTTACTAGACAAAGTTCTGTGTATCGCTGCAATGGTCATGGACATCATGGCGATCTCTTACCATCAGGAGAGCGTCGGATCACTCTAATTACTTTTACATTAAAAAAAAAATGTGCCAGCCATCGCCCTGCTCAACCATATCTGAGGGAAGAGAGCGCCCGACACACGACGCCGCCGCAAGGAGCCTTCGATGGAGAGCATGAATGCTCGAAGCATAAACACAATCCTTATTACTATTTATCTGGTTTACATTTTAATTATATTTTAGTTTCCTCTCGTGCAGAAGCGATGCACAAAAAGGTTTTTTTTCTTATGATACGGTAGCTTTGGCTTGCTGGAGCCGAAGTACCTGCATTTATGCCAATTATAATTTGTAACCGAATCTTGTTTCAAATAGATACCATTTGTGGCTTCTCATCGATATTTAATTATCTTCGTATTTATACGGATGCACCCTTTAAAATTTACAATAAGAATACTTGTATATGTTAAATGTCTTTTAAACGTCGTCAAATGACTACTTTTGTAGTGAGGATAGCTCAGTAGTTAGCGCGGTAGGTTCGCATGCCAAGGGACGTGGGCTCAAACCCCAACAATGAGCTTGAGCTGCCGGTGAAGGAAAACATCGTGAGGAAACCATAGCGTGGTGGTAGAATACTTTCTTTACTCGGCTGGCTAGCTACCACCCTCAAGTTGAAAATCTGCCGCCAAGCGATGTGTTCCGGCAGCCTAACTTGAGAGCCAGTTCCATTCCAGGCCAGGTGTGCTTTACCATCTTTGACCACACCGTCACTTAACATCAGGTGAGCTGTGGTCAAAGACTTAGCCTGGCAGCCATATTTTTTTAAAATTAATTATACAAAGTGTCATACGTTAAAAATACTTTAAGCGTTGATTAAATCATTTCCAATAGCTTATGTGAGCGTGTTTTTGTAGCTCAGTTGATTATCAAATTTATTCCCCCATTTTTCTATCGGACAACCAGAAACTTGAAAAAGTAACATCGTTTCATAATTGACGTTCTCAAAACCCGTACGAAACGATGTGAATCCACTTTTATTGTTCGAACGGCTAAAGCGTGGAATACGTTACCCGAGTGGGTGTTCCCTGATAGATACAATCTGGGTGTCTTCAAATTGAGAGTGAGCCGGTATCTTTTAGGCAAGCGTGCTCCATCGTAGATCACGTCTCCACTAAACATCAGGTGAAACGGCGATCAAACGCAAGCCATATTCATCATTAAAAAAAAAAAAAAACTTGTCTTATATACAGCCAGGTTGACAACGAAACGTACAACGAAATCTGTTCAGGTATTTAAAAGTTTTATTTTAAATAGTTGAGAGACTTGGTTGACCACAGCTCACCTGATGTTAAGTGGTGATGTGGTCTAAGATGGTAGATACACCTAGCCTGAAATGGAATGGAAAATGGCTCTCAAGCGAGGCTGCCGGAACACACCGTTAGGTGCTTGGCGGCAGATTTTCAACTTGAGGGTGATAACTAACCAGCCGAGTACTAGAAAGTACTCTACCACCATGTTTTGGTTTCCTCACAATATTTTCCTTCAACGGCAGTTCAAACTAATTGTTGGGGTTTGAACCCACTCTTCGACGTGTGAATCGACCGCGCTAACCACTAAGATATCATCGCTACAAAATTTTAATGAATCTAATGGAAGATGACTTACCGCTATACTAAACACTAATTCCTTGTCACTTGAGATCTCATTTGTGATGGGGTTTCCTTGACTTGGATGTACTTTCGCTAGGAGTGACAACACGCAAACTGGAACTAAGTACCGGAACATTCTGAAACCAAAATACATTAGTAACTAGGTGTTAGATCTTAGCAGGAGGTCGTCTAGATAGGTACCACCGCAGTACCAGATATTTTGCCGCCAAGCAGTAGTGTGTAAACATTACTGTGTACCGGTTTGAAGGGTACTGCAGCTAGCGAAATTACGGGGCTATTGAAACTAACCATCTAGTCTCAAAGTAATGAGCGCCAAGGCAGCGATGCCCTGAACTTTGTATTACTATTCAAAGTTCTGTGTATCGCTGCAATGGTCATGGACAGGCGTTATCTCTTAACATTAGGAGAGCGTCTCGTTCGCCTCAATACATAAAAAAAAACTAGGTCGCATCCGGTATTCTACCAGTATTGTACAGCTAGCGAAATTACAGGGCTTTTGAGAATAATCATTGAAAATTTCAAAGTAATGAGCGCCGAAGCAGTGCGCTTAACTTTGTTATGTTCCTCAAAGTTCTAAGTCCCGATACAGTCACAGTCATGACCAAGCGTTATCTCTTACCATCAGGAGAACTTTTCGTTTATGTCATTATTTTTTATTTGTTTTATTCAATGTAGGTTCGCGTTTGATCACACTCTGCCTGATGTTAAGCAGTAGTGCGGTCTAAGATGGAGCACGCTTACCTAGAAGATACTTATTTACCCTAGATTTGAAGACACCCAGGAACACAAACTTCGGCATAGAGTTCCACAGCCTCGCTGTGCGAATAAAAAGTGTGGAATCAAAACTCTTTATGCGTACACGGGGAACATCAGCCATGTACGGATGACGTTTTGATCGTGTTTGTCTTATATGGTAGTAGAAAGGTGTAGATGATAGGTTAGCTGCTTGCTCATTTGATGATAAGTGACAATGTGTTCGAAGATATATATGTAAATATATTATATGTTGCACGATATTTTCACACAGCGCCATCTAGCCCCAAATTAAGTAAAGCTTGTACTATGGAAACTAAATAACTGATATGATACTTATGTATTTATTTTTGAACATACTCATAATAAATATGGTACACTCAGATTTAGAACAAACATTCACGTTCGCCACAAAAAAAATTGGGTGGGCATCGAATCCCTGCCCCACAGCTCAGGAAGCAAAGACCAAACGAGCTAACAGAGCAGTTAAACACCTGATAAGTTTATTTAGCCTTGAAAACTGGCTGTCAAGATTATGATCTCTATGATGGCTTTATTCTTCCCACGCCCAACAGAGGGTAAATTAAAAAAATTGGATTGATTCATATTGTAGCACGTGGAAACGGAGACTAATTATAAATAGATTACCCACGTGCCAGTCTCGTGTATGTCTTACTTTATATCTTGGAGGAAGCGACCTCGTTCATTATCACTCGAACTTTAGACTTCATATCTATTTGTATTAGTTTTGCAATTTTTTGGTTGTCTACGTCTGTGTACACAAGTATAAATTAAAAAAAAAACCCTGACTCCAGTAACATAATACCAAATTTCATTTCGACGAGACTTAAGAAAGATGTTGGCATCCATTTGTCTTCAAGGAAAAAGCTAATCTTCAAACGATTGGACAGATTTTTTGAAATCATAGCTTAGAACTATCGATTACTTCACCTTAAAAGCGAGTTTTTTTGCGATGATAGTTCAGTGGTTAGCGCGGTCGATTCACACGCTAAAGGGAGTAGGTTCAAACCCTAACAATGATCTTGAGATGGAAAACATCTAGAACTTTGAGTAGCATAACAAAGTCCAAGACATCGCTGCTTTGTCGCTCATTACTTTGAGACTTTCGATGGTTAGTCTCAATGGCCCTGTAATTTCGCTAGCTGCAGTACCCTTCAAATCGGGACACAGTAATGTTTAAACACTACTGCTTCGCAGAAAATCATGTACTGTGGTGGTATCTACCTAGACGAACTCCTGCTAAGGAGACTTACCATCAAGTAAATGTGTTCTATGAATGTGGATGTAGCACGAGCCTAAGCTATATGTTACGAATAAGGTGATAACATACATATGTTCAAAACAAGTACAATTCGGTTTAGCTAATGATAAAGTTTTAGATGTACCAAAACTTATCTTTGTTTAAAATTTAACTGATAAAAGAACTTTAGAAGTCATCTTCGATAAATATTGTATCTAATACCCTTAAACGATCAATTCTTGTATATACGTTCGTATATATTATATGTACCTATCTGAAACACTTGGAAACGGCTCGAACGATTTTCGAAATTTTGTATGCAGGGAGTTTCAGGGGCAATAAATCGATCTAGCTAGGTTTCATTTTTACAAAACCTTTTTCTCAAATATTTATAAACGCATGTTTTACTTTAAACAGGCTTGCTTTAGATTACTCTGTCTGAATTTTAGGTAGTGCAGTCTCAAATTAATAATGTCTCAAAAGTTATCTGTTCATTCAAACAGAGACTTCTAAAACCTAAAATTATAATAAAAAGGTAGAATTGAAATGCTTTGTGCATAATTATATAAAGAATATTCACCATAATACGGATGAAGTTTTGTCTAGCCGTCCGATAGAAAACAGGTATAAAATTGTGCAGTTCTAGGGCACATTCTTCGAAATGTATCTAGTATAAACCGACAAGCAAGCAACTCTACGCCGATGCTCTAGCATAGAGTTGTTGCCAATAAGCCTCTAAGCTTCTTGACGAGTCTCTCGTTCAACTTCAAAGTCTTAAGTATATATATTCCTATGAATAGAAATCATAATAACGTTTTCAAAATAGGATTTTATCCTTTCTAACCAGCCGTAAAGGGTTATATTAAAAGAAGTAATAATCGATTACTTTTTTTACCTACATCCTAGAGGTTCACAGTAAAGACAGGTTATTCGGGCCTGTCAGTATAATATAAGATCATGATTCAAATCTGAGTTCAATAGCAGGTCACCACCAAAACAGGTTTTTCGAGTTACAATCTTATTTTTACATAAAAAGGACTAAATGGGAGTGGAATTAAAATTATGATTACCATTCCAATTTCGATTGAATATTAGTCAAAAATTCTAAATCGAAAATTGGAACGAATTTTTTAAATGTGTATTTCAGTCTTGTTAAAGTTAGTTTAAGTTACTGTAATATGGAAAGGCCTGAATGCTATGTATGTTTTATAAGTACGGATTGACAAAAAAGTATTTAAGTATTCTATGAGCTATCTGGTTCACATAGTACAAAAAGCAGCTTTACTAGCTTTACTTGGTTTGGAGCTAGATGGCAGCATGAGAAGTGTCCTCTGGTGTTTGTTTGTAACTTGCTTACGCCCGCGAATATGTGTTTGTGGTATAGACGTTATTCCTAAATTATTATCAGAATGACGATCTGTTAAGTTTTAGGATGGGTGACCGCGGATGGTACTTACAATTGCCTCACGCTATAACATATATGATAAAAAAATTCGGGAGTCGATCACTCAAAATTTAAAAACCTCTTCTTACTTATTTATTCTCCTAAAAACCTAGTTCCACAGAACAAACAAATATGGAAGAATCTTAGTGAATAGTAAATCCATCAATGATTTATCAATCTATAGTTTATTGTGGAACGATATACCTACACGTAAATATGTAGGTATCTAAAAGGATAATTTGACTATTAATTTATGGTACATAATGATAGCAGTTTTTGCAGTCTTGGCCAAGGTAAAAACGATAAAATTAACTTGGCTTCAAATTCGCAACCACAATCAAGAATATTCGGGGTTCATTAACTTATCAACGCTATAAGGTATACGAATTTATATAAATGGTATATATTATAAAACGTTTAAAGTGCCTAATACATTTTATCGTACCTAAAAAAAACACGTTTTTTTATTGTTGACATGTTAGGTGTTTGACCATAGCTCACCTGATGTTAAGTGATGGTGTAGTCGAAGATGGTAAAGCACACTTAGCTGGAATAGAACTGGCTCTCAAGTGAGGCTACGGAATACATTGTTAGGTGCTTGGCGGTAGGTTTTCAACTTGAGGATGGTAGCTAGCCAGCCGGGTTCTAGAAAATACCCTGTCACCATGCTATGGTTTCCTCACGATGTTTTCCTTCACCGGCTGCTCAAGCTTATTGTCGGGGTTTGAACCCATGCAACTCGGAGTGTGAACTGATGTGCTCAGTTTTCAAGCCGGATCCAAATCCAAACGTCAAAACATAGAAGTTTTAATAGTTGGAAAGTTTGATTCGCAAATGACGAAGTTGGCAAGCTGTGTGAAACGCTCTGTGGGAACAATTCCTTGTTTGGCAACAATGTTGTAAAACTGTTATGACGGAGTGGCTGCAATACAACCAGACAACTAGATAATACACATTGGCTGTCCAAGGTTAGAGGACAATTCGACAGAAATATAAAAGTTAATGTTTAAATTTGCCTTCCGAGTAAGCCCTGGTTTTTTTTTATTGGCCCTCTGCTAGGTCTCTTTTCATTGTGAGAAGGATAAGGCCGTAGTCCACCACGCTGGCTAAGTGCAGGTTGGCAGGCTTCGCATATCCTCGACAACTTTTTTTTAAAGAACTCTCAGAAAAAAATATACCATAACTTTTACTTATATATCTACTGGTACGGACCCTCGGTGCGCGAGTCCGACTCGCACTTGGCCGGTTTTTTACGTAAAAGTAATGAGACGATTCGCTCTTGTGATGGTAAGAGATAACGCTTGTCTATAACGATTACAGTGGTATCCATAACTTTGAGTAATAAAACAAAGTCCAGGGCATCGCTGCTTTGGCGCTCATTACTTTGAGACTTTCACAACATTCCGGCAATTACGCTAGCTGCAGTAACTTCAAACCGGAACACAGTAATTTTTACACACTACTGCTTGGTACACAAGAAACGACGACCTCCATCAGGACCTCAAAGTGGACATGGTCGCAACCATCATTAAAAATAGACTGAAGCTCATGAAAATAGACTTCATCAACATGTAAACGTCGAGGCTATCCAGCTCCTCGACAACACGGACATAGTGAGAAGACTAAAAAGGACACAAGCGTTTGAGTTAGTGTATTAAGTTAATATCAGTACTACATATTATAGAACACATGGACGAAGTGTCTTCCCATTATTAGAGACAGTAAGAAAAGTGTTGATGGACCCATTCTTCGATTTACTCAACTTAGCAATTTAAGTTATATTACAATTACTTATTAGTTTTAACTAGGCTAGATTGTAATAACAATGAGGTATCTAACAACAAACAGACACATCATTTACTTAGTTTGGAGCTAGATGGCGCTGTGTGGATAGTCCTCAAATTTTTACTGAATTATGAATCATATAATAATTCTCTTTGCAACATCTCGAAATTTTTGGATATTAGTGTCAAACTTATCAAACCTTGCAGAAGTTATTTTGTGACGATTATTTCCTGCGTAGAAGAAGCGAGATATGCCAATTATTTAAAGCCTCAAACATAGAGCTGACTACGTTAATACGTGTTATTTTATTGAGGCTAACTATTGACAATTGATTACAAAACCCGATAAGAACTAATTAATACTGAATTAATTTGCTTAAATTTAAACAAGAATATCAGCTTTCACCGTTCAATTGTCAATATTACTTTCAAATAAAACGTATATATGTCATCTTTTACCATCAGGATAGCGTCTCGTTCGTCCCATTACTTTAATATAAAAAAAGAAACATACAGAATACCCAGACACAAAACAAGCTATGATCGTCACATGAATGTTAGTTTTGAGCGGGAATCGATCCCGCAAAGATAACAGAACAATCATAAAATCAATCATTATTTATACAAAATTGATTTTAAATTGGTAAACGCGTTAAAAACCTATAACATCGGAGATGGTACGGCCAAACGCGAACGGTTTGAAAATAAATAGGTATATAATTTTTAATTTTTACGACACTTTGAGGCCGTAGAATTGTTTCTTTTAGCCTGAGGAGGAAATAGGGCCAAAGATAAGTTAGGCTGATGATTTGCTAGCTTAAGCTACGTAGGTCTAACCTCAATATTGTTGTGTTCAGCTGTCAAAGCACATCATCATGTCAGTTAAGAAAACTCAATTAACATTTCGCATTTGGTCGAACACTTTGAAAATTGGAATATTGAGCAAAATAAAAGTTCTTTGCTCTGAACTAAGCAAAATAAGCGTTTAACTTTGTACGTGATCTAGATTGAACTTAAATATTGTACTAAAAAGATTTTCTTATCAGATTATAGCGTATAATAAACTGAGATTTAATTTCGTTTAAAATGAAGAATTTTAAATTATTTTAAGTATAAACAAATTATTTTTTTAAGTTGAAGGTTTTGGCAATGACAGCTCTTTTATTTAATTATTTATAGGGCTTACGACAGCACACGGTTTTATCAGCGTATAACTAAGAAAATAGAGGAGGTTAGAAAATTGTACTATTTATATTCTCACTATCTATATCTATATCTTTAAACGAGCAATTCTTGTATAAATATATATATATATATTCTGAATCTCGGAAACGGCTCCAACGATTTTCATGAAATTTTGTATCCAGGGGGTTTCGGGGACGAAAAATCGATCTAGCTAGGTTTCATTTTCAGAAAACGTCGTTTTATCCATGTTTTCAGCCGAGCAATGCTCGGTCAACCAGGTACTAATAATAATACACAGAAACTAAAATTAATTAGTTGTCTAGTATATAAGAAAGAACACATAAATGTTCTTACACGGAAATGTTCTTATACATAGAATGTTAAAATCATAACACATATGTATATTTTATATTATAGGTAATCGTGTTTTTTTTTGTAAAAATAATGATGCGAATGTAACGCTCTCCTATTGGTAAGAGAACGTATGTCCATAAGCATTGCAGCGATACACAGAACTTTGATTAGCAAAACCAAATTTGGAGATTCAAAAATTTTCAGCTAAAGTACCTTTCAAACCGGAACACAGTCATGTGTCGCTGACGTGTTAAATATATGAAATTTAGCGATGATAGCTCAGTGGATAGCGTGGTCGATTCGCATGCTGAAGGGCGTGGGTTCAAACGTCAACAATGAGCTTGAGTTGTCGGTGAAGGAAAAACATCGTGAGGAAACCATAGCGTGGTGGTAGGGTACTTTCTAGTACTCGGCTGGCTAGCTACCACCCTTAAGTTGAAAATATGCCGCCAAGCATCTAACGGTGTGTTCCAGCAGCCTCACTTGAGAGACAGTTCCATTCCAGGCTAGGTGTGCTTTACCATCTTCGACCACACCGTCACCTAACATCAGGTGAGTTGTGGTCAAACACCAAGGCTGTCAAAAAAAAAAGAAAAAAAAAGGAAAAACATTTATTTGACACAAACAGACAAATTAAAAACTTATGCCATATTTGCCCATCTCAGCATGGTTGCTAATTGTTCCGGACAAATGGCACTTTATTTTCAGAATATAATAAACAATATCCTATTTATTTATTAATTAATTTAATTATTATTATTAATTTAGTTATTTCTATTAATTTATTTATTTAAAAAACTTAAACGTATGCTACAATGTATGAAATTAACTATAAAAAAAAAAACAGTTTTCTTTAACAAGTTGCACAAATAAAAGTCCTTGAAAGGTTAATTAGTATTTCAAATGAGGTTACGACTAATATTCTATTTTAATGTAAATTTTGTTCTGTAGAATAAAATTTACATGAACGTTATTTGTCTTGTTGCTCTACAAAATCGCAAGGAAACTTGGATACTTAACTACATATACTCCGAGAAGAAATTCGATGCCGTATTTCAATTTGCAAATCCGTAAAGATTAGTTTGGTGAAATATTGGACCAATTGACCTTTGAAAGTATTGGAAAAATAGTGGTATTAATAAGAGCAGCAGTGGTCTTTTAGTGCCAGATATATATTCATTGTCGATATTCCTATTTTTTCTACAAGTGACAAGTATGAAGTCTATTTAAGTCAATACTACGAGTATTCTTATTTGAAATATTGATATTGACAAACATGTGTAACTAAGATTAATTATTTACACAAGCCAGTACATTGATATGCAGCCTCCAATAGAAGGTATGGCCTATGGGAGTTGAAATTATGGGCTTCGAAGGTACAACCTGCGTTCAGCAGTGAAATATTAAAACTTACTATCGTAGCTCTAATGCAAATTTCTGATCAAAATACAAATAAAAAAACAAGAAAGGGAGTATCAAGTCCTTACCACGATATCATCTAGGTAGGTACCACCGTAAATATTATTCTGCCAAGCAGTAGTGTGTAAACACTACTGTGTTCCGGTCTAAAGAATTGCAGCTACCCAAACTACGTGGCCATTGAGAATAGCCATGTCTTAAAGTAATGTGCGCCAAAGCAACGATGCCCTAGATTTTGTTTTGTTACTCAAAATTCTGAATACCGAAGCATGGACAGGCGTTTTCCCTTACCACTAGGAGAGCGTTCTGTTCGTCTCAATATTTTTATGTAAAAAAGTGCTGTGAATTAGTTTTATGCCTATACAGCACGTAAAATATTTGAAGTAGAAATATGTATCTAAAAAAATATTGTGGTTACACCGCGGATTTTTTAATATTTATTCAATCATAATTTTAAATAACTCACAATACAACGAACATCAGTTTAATTCAAATAAAGGAAAAATCTCAATAGAATAAAATAGTAGATAGAAAAATCCAACACACTAAGAAAAAAAAAACAAATAATAAAAAAAAAATACTCACATGCCTATTGAACTAAATCACTTAATTATCACAACCAAAATTAACAGCTAAATTTTAAAAACTAAATTAATATGTAAGATTGGTGCTGTCGAGCCGCACAGTAAACGCCAACTGGTGGAGTCGGCGTTCATCTTACAATACCTATAGCAATACCTACTCATTTATCTTGCATCCTTACGTCACAGATTATGCGCACGAGTTGAACTTAATTACTTTTATGCTAGATTCACGCGGTTCAATTACATACACGCAAAAATAAAAACTTGGTGGTAGATCTACTAAGCAGGAGGTCGTCTAAGTACCACCGTAGTACCAGATACTGACTGAACTGTTAGTTTAAATGGTAGAATGCTTCAAGAGCTGTAGGGTATGGGTTTGATTCCCACCAGAACAAACATTTATGTGACGAAAAATGTTTGTTCCGTGTCTGGGTGTTCTGTATGTATTATAAGTACGTATGTGTTTACAAAAAAACATTTATAAGTATTCTGTCAGTTGGTTGGTTCATGGTTCAAGATTTGCTTAGTTTGAGGCTAGATGGCGCCGTGTGAAATGTCCTACGCTATTAATTAATTTATTTATATATTCTGCCGCGAACCAGAAGTGGGTAAACATTACTTTATTCCGGTTTGAAGGGAAATTACAGGGCTGTTGAGATTAACCATCGAACGTCTAAAAAGTAATTAGCGTCAAAACAGGGATGTCTCGGACTTTGTTCTGTTTCTCAAAAGTTATGTGTATCGCTACAATGGTCATGGACATGCGGTATGTCTTACCATCGGGAGAGCGTTTCGATCGTCTGACGACTTCTATATAAAGAAATTATGACTGATCGCAGAAAAATCGTGTTAGAAAATAGTGGTGTTTTTTTTATAAAGTGCCGAATTACGCGCGTAAGTTTGGGAAACTATACTACGACTTCTTGTGTTGCTTCCAAAACTCCATCGAAGCTAAACACTACTTCACTAGGAGGTCTTTGAAATGGCTTGCTTGTTAATTGTCAACAGATCCTGCTATATTACTAGTAGACTGTGAATATTGATTTGATACTGTATATATAATACTGGGATTTTCCAGATAATAATGTTTAGAAAATTTAGAAGGAAAGTCAGAGGCCACAGTCTCTAAAGGAAATCCCCTGTAGGTAAAAGAAAAACGAGGAAATGCTATGCTAGAAGAAACATTGGTGTTGAAAAAAATATCTAATTTAGGGAAATTTCCATAAACGAGCACTGGGTGCGAGTTGCGAGGTTGTAAACATTTGTTATTGGAAAGAAAATGTTATACATATTTATTTTGAAGGTATACAATATATTTGATTTAACGCAACATGACAGTGACAAAAATATAGTGCAATTTCCATAAACAGATCACTGGTTGTACAAAACCTATGTTTCTTCCGAAAAAATAAAATTTGTTGGCAAAAAATATCAAATTTAGGGAAACTTTCATAAACAGACCTGGCAAACCTGTCTCGTTTTCATTGGCTAAGTTAAAACTGAAACTAAACAGTTCTACCACGTTTCCGCTTCGTATTCTGTTCTTCGCACAATTACTGCAACTAATTGTGGATGGGTGGCCCCTCAAGAATATTAATCTTAGCTCGCAGCTACCTTTTCTATTTAATTGCTTTATTGTTGGAAAAGCTCTTTAACATTTTTAATTTAGTTACTTCCTTTTTACACTATAAAAATAGACACGAATCATCCACTACCATTTATTTGTTGCTCTACCCCCATGTAATTTACTTATTCAATATCATGAAATAATATAGCAGATGGTAGTGCACATTACTATACACATCATCACATCACATCATCAGCCATTTAAGACGTCCACTGCTGAACATAGGCCTCCTCCTGGGGGTTTTGCCAATACTCGCTACGCTTGGCAGGCGGGTTGGCGAGCGCAGTTAGGTGTGATTGTTCAAGGAAGACGCTGCTGCCCATCTTCCGGATTACATCCCTTAGCCGACTCTTACGGCAACCACGGGTAGAGAGGGTGGGGTACTATACTTACGCCGGCACCACCACGGCACATTACTATACACTTAAACATCTTTTGCCGCGTTGAGCGATTTTTTGACAGAGGGATACTTGGTTCGCGTCACCGACATGCTAATGACGTGTTTTAAGTTTTCACTTCAGTCGGCAGTCTTCATGACTACCTATTTCTTTTTTACTACTTAACCCCTTATGTGGATGACCTTGATAATCGTTACGTTGAAACATGTCTTGTCTCTGACCCAGATTATTTATACAAATGCAGAGAGTTATAAAATCAATATATCTCGATGTTTACGTTAATTTTATATGCTTTGTAATAAGTATATATAACTGGAATGGTCTTGAAACGTACTATCTGATTGTAACTATGAAGTAGCTGTTGTATCTGGAAAACTATGTTTACTAATATTTCACATTCGCTTTGTTACAAATTACACTATATTGACACTATAAATTGTTTTTATTTTTTTTAATAATTCAAACAGATTTTACTCTCACATGGTGTTTTAATAATTAATTTTAGGTAATCGAGCGCCGGTAATTCACCGGTCGCCATAAAAATAAAACATAATTTTGAACTATTATGTTGTTCATTTCAGATACATCAGTTCGATCAAAGGATTAATCTACATAATTATATCATCATTATCATCATCATCATCATCATCATCATCATCATCATCTTCACCATAATCATCATCATCATCATCATCTCAGCCGTAGGACGTCCATTGCTGGACATAGGCCTCCTTCCTTGACTTCCATAAAGACCGGTTGGAAGAGGGTCGCATCCAGCGCGATCCTGCGGTCTTTATGAGGTCGTCTATCCACCTTCTGGGTGGACGTCCTACGCAGCGCTTGCAGGTCCGTGGTCTCCATTCCAGAACTTTGCAGCCCCATCGGCCATCAGTTCTGCGTGCTATGTGCCCTGCCCACTGCCACTTCAACTTGCTAATCCGCTGGGCTATGTCGGCTACTTTAGTTTGTCTACGGATCTCCTCATTTCTAATTCGATCTCGTAGGTCATAATTATATATCAAGAGCTAATGAGTAATATTTTGCGATTTTTGAATTCAGCGGGTCATGCAGTTATGAAAATAAAGGAGTACCTAAGCATATTTATTATGTGATGAACACAGATATTTTTTCTATGTCTGAGTGCTAAATGTAAAGTATAAGTGTATTAAAACCGATCAAGGGCGAGTCGGACTCATGCACCACGGGATCCGTACAAACGTGTAGATATTGTAAATAGGTTGTCTACGAGTATAGTGGGTTTTTTTTTGTCTGACTGGCTAGGTCTTTCACCACAGCTCACCTGATGTTAAGTGACGGTGTGGTCGAAGATGGTAAAGCACACCTAGCCTGGAATGGAACTGGCTCTCAAGTGAGGCTGCCGGAACACACCGTCAGATGCTTGGCGGCAGATTTTCAACTTGAGGGTGGAAGCTAGCCAGCCGAGTACTACTAAGTACCCTACCACCACTCAAAAATATGAAAATGGAAATATGAAAGCACCAAATATTGTAACTATCATGTCTTTGAATATTGCTAATGTTCAAACTGTCCGCCCGTATAGACCGATGAGAGACCATAGACAACTTAGAAACACAAGTCCACTACCAGTTGGTAGTGTACCTAGCATTCTTTATAGCCACGTTGAATGGCATCGCTTTTGCGTTGGGCCAAACATCTTGTTACATCTTCAATACCAAACTTAAATTACCAACAAAACATTTTACTTCCCGATGATAAATTTTTGGCTTCGACAAATTGTTAAACGAAAATGGACTCTATTTTTGAACAACTTAGATCGTTACGCTAAATATGGCAGCTGTAAGTAAAACCCTGTAATTTTGTTCTGAACGTTTACTTAAAACTTCGTCCTGTAAGTCGGTTACTACGGAACAAATTGAAAAACAAAGTAGTTGGCTTGTACCGAATAAGGGTGCGAAGTAAGTCATAGACTAAGCGACTTTTTGTTCCCTGATCTATTAATTATTCTAATTTTTTTTTGTACTGGCCTAATTTTATGAAGGACACATCTTAAAAACATTATAAAATCTCTGAGGACTTGGTTCTTTCTCCTTTCGGGCCATACGTGCTGCTACAATGGTCATAGAAATTCGTCATCTATCTTTTTATTGTTAAAATGTTTGTTGTTTGAAACCCGCATTGCAAGCCCTAGGTACTGTTCGGTTTCCCGTCCCTGAAACGCGATAGACCTGGCACTTGCATGGCACTCCATGGTCTTCTGGTTTTAACTGTCATCATCATCATCATCGCAGCCGTAGGACGTCCACTGCTGGAGATAGGCCTCCCCCATTGAATTCCATAAAGACCGGTTGGAAGCGGCTCGCACCCAGCGCGTTCCTGCGGTTTTTATGAGGTCGTCTGTCCACCTTGCGGGTGGACGTCCTACGCTGCGCTTGCCGGTCCGTGGTCTCCACTCCAGAACTTTGCAGCTCCATCAGCCATCAGTTATGCGTGCTATGTGCCCTGCCCACTTCAACGTGCTAATCGGCTATGTCGGCTACTTTAGTTCGTCTATGGATCTCTTCATTTCTGATTCGATCTCGTAGAGAATCAGAGAAAGCATAGCCCTCTCCATAGCTCGATGTGCGACTTTGAGCTTATCAAGAAGGCACATAGAGAGCACGTTTCAGCACCATAAGTCATCACCGGTAACACACACTGGTCGAAGACTTTCGACTTGAGGCACTGAGGTAGTTATATACCTCAGTTCATCTGATAAGATGAAAAAACGTTGCGCAGTTTTCCGAACGCTGCCCAGCTTGTTTTGTTTTAACTGTACAAATAATGTATTGATAACGTCAAAGTTACAGTTAACTAGATAGTCTGGCTAGCGAAATTGCTAGGCTAAAAAGATTCGCCATTGAATATCAAATCAAAGTGTGATTCATATGCCATACATAGGAATATGGCCTATTTTTGAAGGCATACATTTTTTTGTAAATCTAACGAAGGATACGTTTTCCTGATGGTAAGAGATAGCGCATGTTTATGACCATTACAGCGATATACAGAATTTTAAGTAACAAAGTCCAGGGCTTAGCTGCTTTAGCGCTCATTACTTTGAGACTTTCGATGTTTAATCTCAATAGCTCTGTAATTTCGAACAAACCGGATCAAAGTTATGTTTACACACATGTTATATGTTTATTTAATGAAGAGGCGAACATATTTTTATATAAACACGCAGGTTTAATTTAATAATAGATCTTTTAAACTGTGTTTTGTTATTGAAAGTCGGTGGCACAGCAGCGAGGCTGACGTTATCTTACTAACTCGCTCTTTAAGTTTGTTATCATTTAGTATCTATTATAAAAAATGTGTCCGTTCAATTCTCTTCGCTTCTTAACTCGTTTCCGCCTGGAAGAAATTGAAGTTCTGTATGTGTGCTGTTAGCAGGTTGCGCAAATACACCGGCTTTCAAGCTCCTTTACAATTTCACTGGAGTATTTATACAGATCTATATATTGTTGAGTATTCTTTAGTAATATAATTTGTAGCGATTATTAGGTTTGTTTTAATTTATGAATCAGAATTAAAACAGTTGTTTTTTGTTATGCTTGACTTATTACATTAAAAAAAGACTAGGTCTCAAAATTTACCACATTACTACAGTAAATATAATCTCACATCGCGTCTCACAATGCGAATTGTAACGTTGTACCTCAGTAGTGGCGTTCAGTGGGGAACGCGGGCAGAATATAATATTCTAATTCATATCAACAAACCTCTGGCGTTAATCCACATAAATGCTTCCATGCAAATATGTAATCTTACCAAACCAGCACAATTTGTGCATATAAAAATATTTTTACGAAATGGACCTAGGACATGTAAAGTTGACAAAATTGCATTTGGCAAAACTGGGTCACATATGCACCAGTACGATTCTGGGACGTTTCGTCCAACGCTTAGTCATTTGCTAGATTCTGAGCGTATGAATAGTATTTTGTTTATTTCATATCATACAGTTTTTAACCGACTTCAAAAAAAAGGAGAACCTTCTCAATTGGCCTCATTTTTAACCGACTTCAAATAGGAGGAGGTTCTCAATTTGATTGTATGTTTTCTTTTTTTTATGTATGTACACCAATTACGCTTAGATTAATGATCCGATTTACGTGATTCTTCTTTAGTTTGATGCGGAATAGTTGCCATTCGATCCCATAAAAATTCTACATAGTTTAGCCCAGTTGTTTTTATTTTATGAACATTTTTGTTTACGAATGTTGGACGATGTAACTGTCTTTGACAAAACGTTTTTGAATCATATCGAGTCTAGCTAGACTCATACTGTTCAACTGTTTCTTGGCGTGAACATATAATTATTACTAAAAATTAAAAAATAAACAAACTAAAAAAAAAGTAAAACTGACTTCAAGAAAAAACATCAGCACTAGAAAGCGAAAAATAAACTTACTTTACAAAATATTATTATACATGCTAGGTACCTACTAATTTGTTTGAAGTCGGTGCTTAGCATAGCCTAGAACCCCAATCATAGTGTTAATAGAATAGTATAGTGACAATAGAATATTTTCTAGTACCTAATCGGCTACCTAACTACCACTCTCAAGTTGAAAATCTGCCGCTAAACACCTAAATTTAATGGTGTGTTCCGGCAGCCTCACTTGAGAGCCAGTTCCATTCCGGACTAGGTGTGCTGTACCATCTTCGACCATACCGTCACTTAACATCAGGTGAGTTGAGGTCAAACACCTAGACTGTCTGCCATAAAAAAAAACTGACAGCAATCATCTTCAGCATGGGTATTGGAGCTGTCCTCGGGGCACCAATGACGTTCCGTGCTTATGGACAGTTACATGAATACAATCGGTAAGCGCTTACGCGAGCGACACTTTAAGATGTAGTATTTTCTTCACAGTCTCGTTGGATATCCACCCTAAACTTGTACATAAAAACTTACACTGTCCTTCAGACCTCTAACATTTACCAACTTTCTTCCCCAGTGAAGCCATCGAAACTTATAAAAACAATCACCATTTTCGTCGACAATTGGTTACCATTCGCCTACATTGCTTTTCACTTTCTGGGAAATATTTGGTAACGTGGACGTACTTAGGATAGGGTAAGATTGGGCATTAGGTTTTTTACCTACTACAGTTCACAAATGTTAATTTAAAGCTTATTGAACACATAATGGTGCTAAGATATGGGCGCTTACAAAGATTTGTCAACATTTGTCTATGGCAGGAGACTAAACTCTAACAAAGAGAAGTCTCTATTCAGAGCATCTACCAGATTTGTGTTGTTTTTATTCATAAGTATTTGTTTGTATATGTATCTATATATACATTATTATAATATTATATTTAAGTAATTAGTATTTGTGTCTTGTATAATTATTGTTCTGTATCTGTACTTATATTATATTTTTGACTCTAAGGCGTTTTGGTATATAACTGTAAGTTTTAGAGTTTGTACGGAAAATAAAATAAAATAAAGGATATATTTCTGCATTTAGCCATCCATGATATTCATAGCATCCGCCTTCTGCACCACATCTATCTATTCTCTGTCTCTCTCTTGCTCGAATTGTACGCTTCTTCACTCCACATTGAGACCGTAATACACGCCCTCTAAGATTCAGCCTGGCTACATCCCCGTTCTGGAAATGTCAATCTTCCTAAAAAGCCCAGGAAAAGCAGGCGATTCCGTGCAAAAGTTTGATTGCCCAACTGTTCGAACGTTAAAGTACTCAAGGTGTCTTTTCGATTGAATTTGCCCATTCTTTTTTGCATATTGAACGGTTACATACAGTTTGAACGGTTACCTACGATTTCAAGCTACGCGGAAAGTGTGATTGTATCAGACGTTTTCTCTGTATTCTGATAATAAAGAAGCGTTTAAGCGCGGCGAACAGCGACAGGCTTACTGAAAGTGGTCAAATTTGGAACTACGTTGGATCTTATGTTTTATTTTTGATCTTTGTATATTTTCTTAATTGAGTCTAAAAGAGAGAAATCATCTGGTTAAGTTTTGAGGTGAAAACTGGTTTAGGCGCGTTTTTTTGATAGGGGCAAAACTTATGAGTTCGCGTCTCAAACATGCTAATGTGACGTGTTTTATTTTATCACTTCTGCCCGTAATCCCCAAGATAGCCTATTTTTTTAAAGTGAATACTTCTTTAGCCGCGTTGAGTGATGTTTTTGATAGGGGCAAAACTGATGGGTTCGCTTTTTAAGTTTTTACGAAAATATTTTGTTTCTCCGGAAAAAAATAAATTCATTTTATAAATTTCATTGATATTAATAGTAGCCGCCATAACTTAAATACAAGAAATAAAGATAAAATTGTGACACCTAGATTCAGGTTATCTAAAGCTAATAAGTCTTTTCTCGGGAATTGCGTTAGATTCTATAATAAAACCCCACTTGAGGTAACAAAAATGTCTTGTCATAAATTCAAGGATTTTATAAAGCAGAGGTTAATTGACAAAGCCTACTATAAGGTGGCTCATTACGTGGAAGACAAGAATATATGGTTGTAGTAGCTTCTCTCTGCACTTGCACCCCCCTGGCTAAGTGACAATTGTAGTAAGCATAATGTATTAATATTTATAACTGTAAACTGTAACCTAATATGAAAAGAAAGATCCACAAAAAAAAATGCCTTGCTGAGTTTCATGCCGGAGTCTTCTCAGTTGAAGTGTAATTACGAGCCGGTGGTAGATTCAAACATGTAACTTAACGTTCATAAGTGCCTTACCAGGGCCTAAACTGAATAAATGACTTTTTGATTTTGATTTTTGGCTGCTGAAGTGAAAACTTCTTTAGTTGCTTTGACCGATATGTTGATGTGACGTATTATTTGAGTTACGTCTTATTGAATTCGCTTCTGTCGGCTGCCTCAAGACTGCCTCTTTTTACTATAGGTATTTGAATACCTGATGCTAAGTGACAGTGTGGTCGAAGATGGTATACACACCAAGCCTGGTTTGTTACGCCTTAAATATAAAAAAAATATTGTCATAAAGTCATTCTTTAAAATAAAAATTAAAAAAAATCTATAGTTTACCTATAAACTGAAATTTAAATGATATAACTCTCATTTGATATTCAGTGACGCAGTTATGAGTGCAAAGTGAGATATCGCCACTTGAGGCTATTTCGGGCACTTAATGCTGAAAATGGTTTAAGTTGTAAAGAGCTTCATTTACCAACCTTTGCGCTGGGCAAAGTGAGTTCGTCGTAGTTCTAAGCATTTCTGATAGATGGCGTTGAGTACAGTTACAGCCTCTGTTCATAATAATTGTATTTCATGAAGACTAAAACTAAATATGACATTACTAAGACTTTGATATCAAAAAAATTTAAACGACCAGCAAAGAAACTTTTATAAGACTTATTGTCTATTTATTTATTAGCTTTTTATTTAATATTTTGTCAAAATTTATAATTATATTATAATATGGTTTACTTACATCTGTTTCCGCGCCGGTGTGCGCTCGGGGCACTTAAACTTAATCTAGTTAACACAAGTGAAAACTTTTTTAGATTTTGTGTTATCACTTATCTCCTATTTGTTTTATTGATAAGCAGCTGTTCTTACTACATGTAAAAAAATTATTAGAAATGCATATCTTTAGAAATTATTGTTAAAATGGTAAATATATTAAAACATTTTTTTATAGTGGGTAGGCTAAGTGTTTGACCATAGCTTACCAGATGTTAAGTGACGGTGTGGTCGAAGATGGTAAACATACCTAGCCTGGAATGGAGCTGGGTCTCAAGTGAGGCTGCCGGAACACGCCGTTAGATGCTTGGCGGCAGATTTTTAACTTGAGGGTGGTATCTAGCCAGCCGAGTACTAGAAAGTGCTCTACCACTACGCTATGGTTTCCTCACGATGTTTTCCTTCACTGGCGGGTCAAGCTCATCGTTGGAGTTTGAGCCCACGCCCATCGGCGTGTGAACTAACCGCGCTAACCACTGACCTATCATCGCTAAAACACAAAAACACAAATTGAGATGCTGCGTATAAGGTGATCTTAAGAGGTTGTTAGTACACTTTATTATCATAGGTTCGTCAAGTTATTTTCACCCGCGTTTTTTGGAATAAAAGTAGCCTATAGTTATATTAATCTAGGCTATAAGCAAGATCCGTTCCAAATTTCATCTAAATCCATCCAGCCGAAGAAGTAACAAACATACACACAACATTTTACCTTTATAATAATAGCGTGATAAAAAGTTATAAATTTTGAATTTCGACTACCTATCTAATATATATTTTAATTCCAAAATACTACCCAGACCAGACTACATGAAAATGTGTAGGTAAAACATCTAGGTCGCGCATATTTCTCACCGGCATGGCAGGATGTTCCTTGAAAACCTGTCGTCTCTACATGAAGATGTATTTTCCTTCTACATACTTGCATTACATTGCCTCTACTCTCTGGTGCTAAAGTAGTGACGCGGTAACGTCGATCGATAAATTTTATCGATACGCAATCGGATAATTTTTAAATAATTATTTTTCTTATTATAATACATCATTTATTTAAGACAAAGGCTTATATGCACACAATAATAGAAATAGGGAAAAAAACAATAAATTTTTAAGAACCGAAATGTCGAAATATAAAATTTACAAATATAAATTATATATTCAAAATTAAAAATACAAAATTAATAATTATATTATTACAAGCAGACAACGGAAAACTCTATAATATTTACATATCTAATCTCATATATCTAAACTATATATATAATCTTATATATTTTATTTTATTTATAATTAGGCGTATTGTTGTGTAACTCTCTACCGGAGTCTGTTCCGTGTAAGGAACAATATGAGTGTCTTTAAATCCAGAGTAAATAAGTTTCTTCTTGATAAAGTTCTCCTATTTATTATATCTTTTTATGGTTTCTTCTTCGTGCTTCATCTTACATCGCATTATTGCTTAATATTAGGCAAAGTGTGGTCAAATACAAACCTATTTAGAATTTTAAAGAAAGTATTCAGAAATTTATGTGTCAAAATGTAACTTAGCTTTCAAGACGAAAAACAAACAGTAAATTAGTAATATTTGTTGGTCATAAATGTCAATAATAATGCTACAGGCAAGTCACTTTTACACTTTAATTAATGAAGCTATATAATTAATTGATACATTTAGGCAATTCATTATAAATTAATATTTTGGCGTGGCCCTGCTTTTCAACTTTACCTAACCTAGTCCATGATACGACCAGCTTTTCTCATCTAACAAACTGTTTATCAAACATCATTTAACTGCTTAGTAAATAATAAATATTAATTCAAAATTAAAACTGCTTAGTGTTTTAACAAGCTTTTATCTTGCAATGTTTGTATGAAAGTAAGGTGTCAGTTTCAAAATTTGCGAACCATTTTTCGATCGCTTGCTGGTTTCCGACGGTGCTGAAGCATATTTATGCAAGTCCCAATGCAATATTACGGTACCATTGAGCTGATCTGATGAAGGACCCAGGATGTAGGGAATGGAACTTCCTGATGGCAAATGGTACGTCAGTCTACCTACAAAAAAAATTAAGCAAAAATATCTCATGCTGTTTGCTATAATTTCGACAATATCAGAAACATTGCCTATTATGTATGCATATCAACACGCTGACCCAACAAACGGATCCTTTAAAATCTTAGCAAGTTCAATTATTCAAATAAAATTCGTAATTTTAATATCATAAATAGAATATATCGATAATAGAATCTAACGAGCAATTCACCTCTCTACAACTCGTGTTACTAATTATTAGCTTTTTACTTGATTAACTCGATGTATCTTTAGTCATCATCATCATCATCAGCCGCATGACGTCCACTGCTGGACATAGGCCTCCCCCATTGACTTCCATAAAGACCGGTTGGAAGCGGCTCGCATCCAGCGCGTTCCTGCGGTCTTTATTAGGTCGTCTGTCCACCTTGTGGGTGGACGTCCTACGCTGCGCTTGCCGGTCCGTGGTCTCCACTCTAGAACTTTGCAGCCCCATCGGCCATCGGTTCTGCGTGCTATGTGCCCTGCCCACTGCCACTTCAACTTGCTAATCCGCTGGGCTATGTCGGCTACTTTAGTTCGCCTACGGATCTCCTCATTTCTGATTCGATCTCGTAGGGAAACTCCGAGCATAGCCCTCTCCATAGCTCGTTGTGCTACTTTGAGCTTACTAAGAAGGCACATAGTCAGAGACCACGTTTCGGCGCCATAAGTCATCACTAGTAACACACACTGGTCGAAGACTTTCGACTTGAGGCACTGAGGTAATTCGGACGAGAAAACGCTGCGCAGTTTTCCGAACGCTGCCCAGCCGAGTTGGATTCGACGATTGACCTCTTTCTCGAAGTTGGACCTACCTAGTTGGACTGCTTGTCCTAGGTAAATGTACTTGTCAACAACTTCAAGAACCGAGCTCCCAACTGATATTGGGGTGGGCACAACATGGGCATTCAACATTACTTTCGTTTTGTCCATGTTCATTTTAAGACCCACCCGTTGAGAAACTCGATTGAGGTCTTCGAGCATTGTGCTGAGTTCCTCCGACGACTCTGCCATGACCACCACATGATCATGGCAGACATGACATGATCTTTAGTAAATATCGATAATCCTTACATCACTAGCCCATTAAAGCTGCGCTAATAACATCGTTTATCGACATTTTGTTTGCAGTTTGGAGAATGTTGTTATAAATATTGTACGTATTAGTATGTTGTTATAAATATTGTAGGTTTACTTATTTATTATAACAAATGATTTGTTTTAGGTATAATAACTTAACGGTGGGACCCAAATTCAGCATAGGCTTTATCTTGGGTTGCGATCCTTTTAGAATTAACTGTTGCTAGTCTAATTGAGAATAAAAAATTACATACATTTAAAATAATATAATTAATTAAATTTATATTTCAAATTGATATTAACCAATTTCAAATTAAGATTTTATTAAATTCAAAGTAACATTAAGAATAACATTTCTACTTATGAGATTAAGTTGTAGGAAAAAGTAAATGCTCGACGTGCACAATTCATTTCATCTTTATTTTCTCTTTCACACTCGTTCTCAAAACTATTGCTCACTCTTTCTTGTCACTAAAACGTCAAATGGTTACGTTCCATTTCCAATTTCCTAGCTTCTCAAAGCAATGCTTACAAAATTATTATTGCTAGATATAAAAGTGAGTAGGTACTCACGCCCGTCGGCCTGTAATTTGACCGCGTTTACCTCTGAAAGAAAGAAATTAAGTTTTATTTGTAACACAATAACAAACAAACAGATAAATAAGAGACAGTCACTAAAAGCTCACCTCAGCATAATTTTAATCACTGATCTATCAGCGCTGTAAACATTTTTTTTATCGTGTGTTCAAACCCCAACAATGAGTTTGAGGAAAACATCGTGAGGAAACCATAGCATGGTGGTAGGATACTTTCTAGTGCTCGGCTGGCTAGCTACCACCTTCTGCTGCCAGGCACCTAACGGTGTGTTCCGGCAGCTTTGTTTGAGAGCCAGTTCCAATCCAGGCTATATATGCTTTATCGTCTTATTATTATAAAAAAGCAACCATGTAATTTCGCTAGCTGCAGTAACCTTCAAACGGGAAGTAATGTTTACACACTACTGCTTGACAACATAATATCTGGTACTGCAATGGTACCTACCCAGACAATCTCCTGCTAATGTATCACCAAGTAAACCACTATTTAAAGGCGTATTCACATCAAAAATATTCCAGCATAATTTCGCATGTAAACACAGCTTCATACAATTGAGCGAAGCATTAAGGCGAAGGTTGAGTAATAAGAACTTTTGGATTAATACTGCAAGACACAAATCACTCGGAGACCATTAGGAAGGCTGAAAACCCACTGAGAACATAATTTTACGGAAATAGCCTTAACTTTGAATATGAAATCACGAGGAACGAGCAAAAGTAGCCATTTGTAATATTATGAGGTATTTGAAGCGCTCGAAACTAAGTCGTCTTTTCTTTTTTTAATTCGCATTTAACTTTGCGTTTCCTTGATGCGTACATGTGGCTTAAGATGCGCGCTTAACTAAAAGGAAATAGAGGGGCTAGTATAAAAATTTTCGATTTTTTAATAGAAAAAAAAAAAACAGCCAAGTGCTTGTCGAACTCGCGCACCGAGGATTCCGTACAAAGTAAAAGCTATGGTTTTTTTTAAATGATATTTTATGCTTTTCGCAATTTTTTCTTTGTCTGTGCTATAAGACATTGCTTCGTATCAAATTTCCAGATTCTGAGTTCACGGGAAGTACCCTTTAGGTTTTGATTCCGATTGTCGAAAATTTGCATCATAAACGGCTGTATCTTTTGATTGCGTTGGCTTAGAAGTTTGATTTTTTCACAGCCCCAAGGGACAGTTGATTTGAGTATTTGATATCAATTTAAGCTTGATACCTCTACGCGTTCCTGAGAAAAGGGGTCTTGACAGACAGACGGACAACGAAGTGATCCTATAAGGGTTCCGATTTTTCCTTTTCAGGTACGGAACTCTAAAAATTTAAGTTTGACGGCCTGGCGGGAATAAATGGAAACTGCTTTTTTTCACAACTTTAGATTTTACGTACTACGTAAATCTCGCAAATTAGTTTTTAGTGGGGTGCGACCACAAACACTGTGACACGGTATTTTTATTTATATACAGGGTTATTTGTAATCAGACAGCACCCTTGTAATGGCATGTTCAGTACATTAAATCTAACTTTGTTCATCTTTGTTCTCCTTATGTTGGATAATTCGTATTTTTTACTGATTACAAGTATCCCTGTGTACGTATAGATAGAAGACATATATCAAACCGCTAAATTGGCCATAAAGATAAAACTACAAATCGCATATTTAAGGGTAATAGTAGCCTCTTAAATTGATGTGCTCCATCCTCGGCCACATCGCTTATCATCAGGTGAGTTAATGGCCAAACATTGACCATTCTGCCACGCGAATGTCGCACGACGTAGGTACTAACTTAATTTTCATTTACAATTGCATATTGCCATTGCTCTATAATTACAATAGAGATAATAAAACCAATTTTACAATAAATTAGTTTGTCAGGGTTAATCACGCGACCGATAAAAGCCGCGGTTAAGCACACACTGCCGCGGCTTCTGGTGAACAAGAATTTATGTTATTCATTTATTTCCTACAAAATTTAAAATTATTACAATGATACTTCAGTGGTTACTGCGGTCATTTCATATCTCAACAATGAGCTTGAGCTGCCGGTGAAGGAAAACATTGTGAGGAAACCATAAAACGGTGGTAAGGTATTTTCTAATTCTTGGCTGGCTAGCTATCACCCTCATGTTCAAAATCTGCCGCCAAGCATCTAACGGTGCATTCTGGCAGCCTCACTTGAGAGCTTGTTCCGTTTTTAACCGACTTCAAAAAAGAAGGAGGTTCTCAATTCGTCGGAATCTTTTTAAAATGTATTTTCACCGATTACTCGAAGACGACTGAACCGATTTGAAAAATTATTTTTTGGTTTCAAAGGATATACTTCCCAGGTGGTCCCATTTAAATTTTGCCGAAATCGGTCGAGCGGTTTAAAAAAAATCAACAAAATTCTAAAAATTGTATACAGTCGGTTTTTTTAAATTGTAAATTTATACTTGTACCATATTCGACCACACCGTCACTTAACATCATATGAGCTGTGGTCAAAGACTTAGCTTGGCAACCATAACAAAAAAAAATGTTGTATCATCTCTATTGATTTCCGTAGATTATGCAGAACGCAGAGTTGACATGTCCAGTGGGGTTCGCACTGCAGACCGTGCTTCATTTACTCTACACACACATGATAACTCGCTTGATCTAGCTTGAATACATGCAAGCTATACAGATAGGTCTATATTATCTAGGCATTTTAGTGTATACATAATATTTTATAAAACGACTGTTCTGGAATTGGCCACGCGTGCGAAGCCACACACATCATCAGCCATAGTAGTCCACTGCTGGACATAGGCCTCCTCCTGGGGGAGTTTTGCCAATACTCGCCACGCTTGGCAGGCGGGTTGGCGAGCGCAGTTAGGTGTGATTGTTCAAGGAAGACCCTGCTGCCCATCTTCCGGATTACATCCCTTAGCCGACTCTTACGGCAACCACGGGTAGAGACGGGTTACTATTCTTACACCGACACCACCACGGCCGAAACCACGGGCTAGTGGATATAATGAATCTCAAACTGAAATAGCTTAACGAAATAATCTACGTATTTTTATCCAAAATGTATAATCAAATTCTTCAAAATCCTTATTTCATAATTAAGTAGAAATGGCAAACGCTGGCCTAAAACAAAGTCGTGGAGTGCTATTGGCGTTGATCATTAGTTTGATAGATGGCGCCTCAGAAATGGCGTCACGGAAACGGTCCCTTGATGGCCTCTTGACTGACAGGAGAGTTTACTGGGACCAGTAAGACCATGGATTTAGTCAATGGGGATATTTATATTCAAAATCATTGCTTAAATAAATAATCATTTTTAAAAGAAGTAATGTAACCTCTAATTGGATCTATTACGGATATTAAAGAAGAGATATTTGGCGAAAATATATGTCAAAGTAGTGAGTACATACGTTTCAAAGTAATAAGCGCCAAAGCAGCGATTACCTGGACTTTGTGTTGTTACTCAAAGTTCTGTGTATTTAGGAGAGCGTCTCGTTTGTCTTAAACTTTCCAATGAAAAAAATTCGGTTGCTTCGTTGGGACTGTCTGACTTCCAATCTGAGGTCCTGGGTTCAAATTCCACGCACCTCTCTTTTAACTAAGTTATGTGCATTTGACTTCAAACGGTTAAAGAAAACATTGTGGGGAAAAGTACATGTCGGTGAGGTCTTAAAAAAGTTCTCGAAGATGTTTGAAGTCTACCAACCCGCATTTGGCCACCGGGGTGGACTGTGACCTTACTCATCCCACGATGAGAAAAGACCAGCAGCGGGCCAGTTTATGAATAAAAAAACCGGCCAAGTGCGAGTCTGACTCGCGCACGAAGGGTTCCGTACCATCTATAAAAACGGCAAAAAAATCACGTTAGTTGTATGGAAGCTCTCTTACATGTTTATTTTATTCTGTTTTTTTATTTATTTGTTGTTATAGCGGCAACAGAAATACATCACGTGTAAAAAATTTCAACTGTCTAACTATCACGATTCATGAGATACAGCCTGGTAACAGACAGACAGACAGACAGATGGGCGGACAGCGGAGTCTTAGTAATAGGGTAAGGGTAACCAATAACCCCTCTTTAATAAAATTAATCGATAAATTAAATCCCAATTTACTCTAGATCTGTAATTTTTTATTTTCAAGCTATTTTATGGGCAAGCCGCGCTTAAGTTCAAGTTATTACGTCAAGTTGCTATCTCATATTAATCGCTCCTCGGATCCAAATCAAGACTTCTCGCGATTTCAAGACAAGCCATCCGGAAACATTGTTTTACTGAATGAAGCCAATTGAAAATTGCTTGCCTTTTTTGCTTTTCACGAATAAAATTTGCGAACTTCTAAAATTATTCATTGAGACACATTTTTATTTTCCATGTCGAGGCAGCCTTTATATCCTGCTTTGACAGTTCAACGAATTCAATAAAAATAATGAAAAGTACTTCTAAACTACTTTCTCTTTTTACTCGCGTAGTTTTTCAAACGGGTAATAATTTTTAAGACAGTTGTTATTTTACAACCTGATTGTAGTGGTGTCATCTAGTATTAAGTAGATTATCATATTAATCGCTCCTCGGATCCAAATCAAGACTTCTCGCGATTTCAAGACAAGCCATCCGGAAACATTGTTTTACTGAATGAAGCCAATTGAAAATTGCTTGCCTTTTTTGCTTTTCACGAATAAAATTTGCGAACTTCTAAAATTATTCATTGAGACACATTTTTATTTTCCATGTCGAGGCAGCCTTTATATCCTGCTTTGACAGTTCAACGAATTCAATAAAAATAATGAAAAGTACTTCTAAACTACTTTCTCTTTTTACTCGCGTAGTTTTTCAAACGGGTAATAATTTTTAAGACAGTTGTTATTTTACAACCTGATTGTAGTGGTGTCATCTAGTATTAAGTAGATTAACTACGATGTATTTGAGTATTGAGTTTAGTTCTGTTGCAGCGATGTTAACTCTTTGATTTTCTAACAGATGGTGTTAGTAGTACAATTACATTCTATCCAATGAATACAAAATTGTCAATGTATTTTTTTTTTGTGGTTGCTAAATTATTATTTTTTTGATAGATGACACATCTAGATATGAAGTTAAATTACTATGTTAAAGTACAAATCTATAGGCGTGATAGTTTCTCAGTAAAGTGTATCACAAAAATGCTCAGGTTGTGGTATAGTGTTAGGGCTCGCTTCGCTTTACTTTTACTTATTTTACTTGGTGGTAGATCTTCTTAGCAAGAGGTCGTCTAGGTAGCCACCACCGCAGTACCACATATTCTACCGTCAAACAGTAGTGTGCATACTTTACTGTAAATTACAGAGTGTTGGGACTAACCATTGATAGTCTCAAAGTAATAAGCACCAAAGCAGCGATGCCCTGCACTTTGTTTTGCTACTTAAAGTTTTGTGTATCGCTGCAATGGTCATGGGCAAGCGATTTCACTTACCATCAGGATAGCGTTTGTTTGTCTTATTAATTTTACATTAGAAAAAAGTATTAAGCCGATTCAAGTCGACCACGACAGATATGACAATTGAGGTAGAAAGGGACAAGTTTTATATCTCTCTTTTGCACTCGTTAGTCGAGTTCCCATTTTAGACAGAGTAAAGTTATTATAAATATTTTAAAAATATTAACTGATAAAATTAAATCTTTATTAACGCTTTGTATATTATATTAAGGGAACCCCCTTCACCCCTTCCACATTTTTGCTATGATTTATATCTCGCATTAAATTTGAGAGTTCAACTTACAGAACATTTTGAGTAAGTATGGGAAAATTGTTAATGATCACGGCAAACCATCAAAAAAAACTGTATTTTGTAAAAGTAATGATACGAACAAGACGCTCTACTGATGGTTAGAGTTAATGCCCATGACCATTACAGCGATACACAGAACTTTGAGTAACAAAACAAAGTCCAGGGCATCCCTGCTTTGGGGCTCATTAGTCTGAGTCTTTCGATCATTAGTCTCAACAGCCCTATAATTTCGTTGCCTGCCCTTCAAACTAGAATACAATAATGTTTACATACTACTAAAATGCGTGGCCTTGTCATTACGAAAGATATTATGGTATATATTAATGTAATATATACCTATATGGTATATGGTATGGTAAGGTTCATTAAGATAAAAATCAAATTATAAGTCATAACAACTTAGTAACTTTACAATGATTTTGAATTCAAAATAAATCTCGATATAACTCAAAAATTGATAATGCTATCATACAAACTTTATCTTTGAACTCAATTTTGAGTTAAGTCTCGATTGATGAATTAGGCATTCTCAATGAGTTCTTCAAAATCTGCGATACAAAAGTCGAAAACTAATTAAAAGTCTGTAGTTAACATTTTCCACTGTCTCTAACTTTTGTTTAATGAGATAAATTTTACAGCAATTAACTTTTGATAAATCAAAGACCGTGTAATGTTTCTTACACTTACCTTAATTGTTTTCTTTTACAATGTAAATATAAAAGCACTAATACCGTAGAGTACCTTAAAAGACACTGGTCAGGGCTCAAACTAATGTTGGATTCAGCTGCAGAATGAGGAACCTTCTATGAACAATGCGTTACTTGTCGAGGATCAAATTGCCTTTTAGTTTTGACTACACAAAAATGGCTTTATTTTAAATAACGATACTGTATATTAAAAGTGGTACAATGCTGTTTGATACAGTGACATATCGCGACGCAACGCTGAAGTTGTGCTACGCTGACATTATACCACTATACATAGAATACAGTATTTTATTAAAACACCAAAGTTTCAAGTCCTATTTTTATACATGTACAAAAATTACATAAAAATGTCAAAAATAATGAAACATGTCAATACAAGTGTTGTGCTACGCTGACATCTTGCTTCATTATGCAGCCGTTGCGCTACGCTGACATCTTTTTACATTATGCCACTGCTGTGCTACGCTAACATCTTACTACATTATCCAACTGTTGTGCTACGCTGACCTCTTACTACATTATGCAACCGTTGTGCTACGCTGATATCTTGTTACATTATGCAACCGTTGTGCTACGCTTCGCTCGCGTGGACATATGTACATAAAATAACAAAAAAGTAGCATATATTAATCCTCATGATATCAAGTATATCCTTGTTTAATTACAGTAAAATCAGATCAGTCGTTCAATCGTGAAAAAGTAACGAATAATAAAATAGTGTGGATGTAGAGTGCTTACTGTTACGCAGTGTATGTTATGACTTTGCTCTTTGAATCATTAATGTAATTTAGGAGCACTTCCGCCTTTCTTTGATGCATGGCGGATTCGGGGGAAATATCGCATAGTTTAGTAGCGTTATGTGTTTACAGAGTGTTTGTAATCGTTCTTGTAACCGAGTGGAGTCGATGGGTATTCAATTTTTATTTTGTGTTTTTCTTCCATACGCGGTGTAAAAATATTCTTTGAAAAAGTGTAGATTGTTTGTATATTTTTAGGGTTCCGTACCTTAAAAGGAAAAAAACGGAACTCTTATAGGAGAACTTTGTTGTCCGTCTAACCGTCTGCCGTCTATCAAGACCTTCTATCTCGGAAACGCGTAGAGGTATCGAGGTGAAATTAAAACTATAGACAAATATAAATACAAATATTTTATTGACAACACCAATGTTACAAATTAATTCCGTAATATCATTACATTTTATCATTTAAGAACACTGATTACATGCCAATAAAATAAAAGCAAAATGTCAAAGTATACAAACATGTCAATATAAAAATTATGTCAATATAAAATAGATTATATTATCAGTCCCTTGCAGCTGTGAAAAAATCAAACTTTTTAGTTACAGCCGTTTATGTTGCAAAAAACCGCATATTACGACACTCACGGGGCGCAGTCAGTAATGAATAAATAAGATTAAACAGTGATATAAAATATGTAGAATAGAATGTGAGATGTTTGAAGCTATCTTACTACAAATCTAAAACAGATCATTAGTTCACGACCTATCAAAATGGTCGCACTCCTTACAACTAAATCGTCAAAAACACATTTACTTTTACGCCAAATCGAAAGGAGAAACACCAATATCGGCTCAGAGGATATTTTCCAATACAGACAACCATAGACAAAGATATACGAGCAGATGAAGAAATTTAGAAACATTGTCTGGCCTAAATAAGGCCAGTAAAAGAATAACGGCTAAAACGATATAGCTAATTCTTTGTTTTTTTTTTTTTTTTTTTAGTTACTTTGTATTAGGTTCATATAAATCTGGGATCGAAAATCAAGCGCTACCAGCTGAAAAGCTTTTAATTAAAAGTAATTGGACAAACAAGACGCTCTCCTGATAACAACGCCTGTCGATTACGATTATTGGGATAATTAGGAGTTTCGATAGTTAGTGTCAAGAGCCCTGTAATTTCGCAAGCTGCAGTACTCTTCAAAACGGAATAAAATCAAAAATAACAAAGTTATTAACAAGGAACAAATTTTCTTTCGGTCGTTATAACTTTTTACCGTGTTATTTTACAAAAAATTACATCACAGCATTTTGATAGAGGGTTTTCAAGGAATAATTTCCTTTACAAACTTTTTATTTATTTGTGTTTTACTCCACTGCGACCTTAACACTATTCTCCAGTACTCGTGAGTATACATTAATACAAATAAGACATAGTTTTGTCATCATTTTTATAAAAAAAATATATAATGATTGACATTGCAATGTTGTTGATAAGTAATATAATTAGTCATTAACTTTACTTTCTACCACCTACAAGGTGAGTTTAGAGGTGCGTTTTTATACTGATCTCATCTTGGTACTTGATGACGTAGGGTTTCCTACGGCTGGCTCTCAACTAATACTTAGTAAATATGTTCTATGTCTAGGTGTTCTGCATGTAGTAGTTAGTAAGTATTTACAAAAAAAAAAAAGTATTCTATCAGTTATTTGACTGTCATAGTACAAGCTTTGCTTAGTTTGGGGTCAGATGGCGCTGTGTGTAATGTCTTACGATATTTATTTACTTTGACTCACAAGTTACGTCATCTAACTTTTAAATCAGCGACGACACCGGCGGAAGTGTCGCGATTGAAATAAAATCACATTGTTATAGAGAAACGATTTTTGTATTGGTTTACGTTATGTCGGAATGGGTGCAAGGTTCACAGTACATTGGTTTTTGTTGCTTTTAGATTGTAGCCAGCGTTTGCTGAGCCTTTGGATTTCGTCAGTGCCATGTGTACTGATAGGCGACGTTATGATATTCGTGAAATTGAGGAACAAATGATGAATGAAAAACGTGGTTCAAGTTTTTCTGGTTCAGTGTTCGAAATATTCATAAAATACTCCAAACTAAGCAAAGATACTCCGGGAACCAGATAACAGATAGAGTCATCGTTCATTATCATTTTCACTCTTCTTGTATTCATCCCGGTCCTGTTCTACCCTTGTCCAGGTTCGACCTTTGCTTACGATATTGTCGACCCAACGAGCTGACCCGACGCTTCGTTTCCCGGTTCGCGGCCTCAAATCCGTCAACGTTTTAGTCAGGGGCGTAGCAACCGCCGTATCAGCCGTATCAATAATACGGGGCCCCTGTGCTACAGGGGACCTAACAAAAGCATAGACATGCCTTACGTGGAGCTATTGAATGAAAGTCGGGTAGAAGGACCCCCCGACAAATGTTGATACAGGGCCCGTCTATGGCAAGCTACTCGTACCTTTTTTTTATGGCTGACAGGCTAGGTGTTTGACCACAGCTCACCTGATGTTAAGTGACGGTGTCGTCGAAGATGATAAAGCACACCTAGCCTGGAACTGGCTCTCAAGTGAGGATGCCGGAACACACCGTTAGATGCTTGGCGACAGATTTTCAACTTGACGGTGGTAGTTAGCCAGCCGAGTACTAGAAAGTACCCTACCACCACGCTATGGTTTCCTCACGATGTTTTCCTTCACCGGTAGCTCAAGCTCATTGTTGGGGTTTGAACCCACGCCCTTCGGCATGCGAACCTACCGCGCCAACCACTGAACCATCATCGCTACAAATCGTACTTCACTGATTTCAGTCCACCTGCCATATAAGTCCACCTGACAGAGTGCTGTCTGGCAACATGATTACATATAATTTTTTTTTATTGCTGTCGACTACCGTATATATTTGTCTGTTACGCGTGGGCAAAAGCTTGAGTGCCCTTCATATATTGCAGTAGTTAGATTATGAATCTTATGTGTGGTTTTTTGTTTTACTTATGCGGGATTAGTTATGTTTAATTTTATCTAAGTGCGAAGCAAGACGAGGCCGCGCACGCTTTGTACTCAGGTTTGTCGCCATGCTAAAAGTCACTGGATGTGGCCGAAACTATAGACGGAGTTTCCGATAAAATTAAACGTGAGTAATCCCGCCGTGGTGGTGCCGGCGTAAGAATTGTACCCCACCCTCTCTACCTATGGTTGCCGTAAGAGTCGGCTAAGGAATGTAATTCGGAAGATGGGCAGCAGCGTCGTCCTTGAACAATCACACCTAACTGCGCTCGCCAACCCGCCTACCAAGCGTGGCGAGTATTGGCAATAATCCCCCAGGAGGAGGCCTATGTCCAGCAGTGGACGTCCTATGGCTGATGATGTGATGTGATTCCCGCACAATCCACTTGTACTGGCGCTAGCGATCTTCACAGGTACAGCTTCATATCACAGAACAAAGCAGTTGAACGTTTACACAGATGCCACGAAGGCGTCCAGTATTGAAAACTCAGAAATAGGCTCTGTCATCGTACCAACAGTATCGATTGCGTAATTATCGCGTCGTGTCGGGCTTTGATGAATTGCGGCCCGATACAGCCTGCGTGGGGGACTCTGCTACCCGGAATAATACCATGGTACACGAACGCAGTAAGAGCGGAAGAACAGTTCTTCCGCTCGAGTATACTTACTATACTCGATGTTATTTTTTTAATGTAACTTTACACACTACTGCTTAGCGGCAGAATATCTGGTACTGCGGTGGTACCTACCTAGACGACCTCCTGCTAAGGAAACCTACCACCAAGTAATAAAAATTGTTCCATCATAAGCGCAACCATAGCTTTCCTTCCGGCGAATTGACAGTCAAATAAAAACTATTTCATAAAAAAGAACTTGTCCATTAATACACGCCCGGCTGATGTATCTAATACCTTTAATCGAGCAATTCTCGTATATATGTATATACATCTAATAACTTTAAACGAGCAATTCTTGTTTATATGTATATACATAAATAAATAACCTGAATCTCGGAAACGGCTCCAACGATTTTCATGAAGTTTAGTATGCAGGAGGTTTCGGGGGCGATAAATCGATCTAACTAGGTTTCAGTTTTAGAAAACGTTATTTTATCCGTGTTTTCATCCGAGGAAAGCTCGATCATCCGGGTACTAACATTGAAACAGTACACAACTCATGCAGAGAAGCAACATGTATAGCACACACACACACAAGTGAATCGAGAGAAGTGGCATTAAGGTTTCATGACGGCATACGATTCGCTTTACTGCCAAAGCGCGCCAATAGACATTTCACAACAAAAACATTTTTGTAATAATTTAATTATTTTAAAATTATCACAGAAATTTAGAAAAGAGAAATATATGTAAATTTCAGGGTTCAGTAGCTATGGTAAAAAAGTACCAAATATGCGAATAACCCTCTGAGTGATGTGCCGTGGTGGGTGCCGGCGTAAGAATTGTACCCCACCTTTTCTACCCATGGTTGCCGTAAGAGTCGGCTAAGGGATGTAATACGGAAGATGGGCAGCAGCGTCTTCCTTGAACAATCACACCTAACTGCGCTCGCCAACCCGTCTGCCAAGCGTGGCGAGTATTGGCAAAACCCCTCCCCAGGAGGAGGCCTGTGTCCAGCAGTGAACGTCCTATGGCTGATGATGTGAAGTGATTGACGAAATAAGCATTCACCAGCACCCGGATTGTGAGACCAGATAAGCATGAGGTGTCAACGCTGTCGAAGGGAATCCAGCCCACAGCCCACAAAAAAATCCCCACAGCCTTGAATTGCTGGCATAATTATGCTACGCCAAACTTGATTCAAAGTATCCTTGGGGAGTTCCGACCTTACTCGTATGCTATCTGTAGTCTTACAGTGCATCAGCACATGCTCCACGATTTTGTTTTCAATTAGGAAGTATCGGCATAAAGGTTGTTCGTAGCTCTTGTGTTATGGTGCTTGATTTTGTACAAATGATAATTGAGCTTGTAGAAAATCGGAACTATGTCTGTAGGGAGAAGGAAACGGATTGCTCATCAATCAAATCTAAAATGTAAGGCAAAGGTTTTTTGGAACAAGGCAATTAAGTTAAATCGAGAGACTTATTGTGCAAAGCCACATTGAAGGTAGGAGACATCGTGGTCGGTCTCCGAATCGCTGGATTGACCTTATTAACAAGACTATACAATCCACCGCAGTACAGTGTGCTCGCAATGCGGAAAATCGGCACAAGTGGAGAGACATCACGCGACGTGCACCAGCCCTGGGAACCAGTGGTGACGACGGGACGCAACCCTGTTCATCTATAGCCACGACCACTCTGCCAAGAGTGTCCGACTAAGAAGAAGAAGAATTAAGTTCGCTTGCATCTACCATCTTGCTTATTGCTATTTACGATGAACAAGCTTTCATAAAGAAACCGCTTCACTCATCTATCGGAAAACACCCACCCAGGGAGCGTATTCAATTTATTAGAAGTTTAGTTCAAAATATTCAGTATACCTAAATTTTTTATTGTCTGAACACTTTTATCATGAGAACAATAGAGGACAAAGCGAAGCAACAAAAAATGTCCATACTGGTCCCATAACACACCATTGTGCATGTGACAGGAGATGGCAAATTTTGACGAGAATAAATTGGGGCAAGGCGGCACTAATCTCTCCTTGTTATGGGGAGAAACGGCACCTTGTTATAAAGAGAAACCGCAGATTAAAAGCACGCAAATTTCCCATCAGAAACATTGAACGCACATCAAAATAACTAAAACTTTAAACAACAAAAAAAAACATAATTAGTTAAAATATAATTATGTTTTCAATCATTATTATTAATTAATTAAAAAACTACTAACACTAAACTACACTATTTGCTTTCAGAATGGATATAGACTGCCCGATGAAGTTCTGGCTTATGGTCCACTATTTACGGTTTCATATCATAGTTCAGATTAAGATGACAATTTGTCATTTTTATTTTCTATTGACATTTTTAATGACTGACCTTGTGTTTTTTGAACGACTTGTAATTTTAATTGAATTATATATCTTTATTTGTTTTATAACTGAATTGTATTTATTGTAATTGAATTATATATATATATTATTAGTTGCGCCTTACAGTGTTATCCGCTGCATTTTTAGGGATAAAAAGTGCCAATGTGTTAATCCAGAGTGTCAGCTACCTCCATACTAAATTTCATCAAAATTGGTCCTGCCGTTTCAGCGTGAAGAAGTAACAAATACATTTACACACTCACAAACTATCGCCTAATAATATTAGTGTGATATTATACATTATTATTAATGAGCGCCGGTGCAGTGATGCTCTAAACATTGTTTTGTTATTAAAAATACAGAGTATCTCTTCAATGGTCATAGGCAGGCGTTACTTTTTATCATTAGGAAAACGAATCTATGATACTGACCATAAAAAATCTCTATCTCTGCAACAAATTTTATCTAGATATTTTATATTTTGATGTGCAATTAATATTTTTGTTAGAAGTTTCAGTGTGGAAAGTGTTTTTGATGACAGATTAAATAACATCCTTTTAAAAGTAGGTTAAGCTGCTTATAAAAGAACACGAGAATTGAGAACTTTAAAAGAACACGGAAAGTTTAGGAAAGTTTTAATAATGCAAATGCTTTTGCGTCTTTCTTATCTTTTATGTTTATCGGTCTGAATGAAGCGTGTAGACGAAGTAACGAGACGAACAGGACGATCTGCTAATGGTAAGAAATAACACCTGCTTATGTCCAGCGGTACCATTGAGAAACAAAACAAAATTTCGATTATTTCGAGACATTTGGTGATGAGTCTGATCAGCCTTGTAATGAAAGAACTTTACAATACTCTTTAAACTGGAACACAGTGATGTTAACACACTATTGCTTGACGGCGGAATATTTCTGTAGCGATGATAGCCCAGTGGTTAGCGCGATCGGTTTGCACGCCGAAGGGCGTGGGTTGAAACCCCATCAATGAGCTTGAGCTGCCGGTGAAGGAAAACCTCACGATGTTTTCCTTCACCGGCTGCACAGGCGGCAGGTGGCAGGGCCAAAGCAGCGATGCCCTGGACTTTGTTTTGCTACTCAAAATTCTGTGTATGGCTGCAATAGTCATGGACTGGCGTTATCTCTTACCATCAAGAGAGCGCCTCGTTCGTCTCATTACTTTTACACCACAAAAAAAACAAATAGTTTAAATTTGATGACTCTTTGGACGAGAAAATTTGAAGTTCATATATTTATATATGAGTACGTATAAGTATATTATATATTCTTATATATGTAAGTATATTATGTGAATAAGTATATTATCTTATTTATGTTAAAAGCTACTAAAATTAATCATAATATTAGATAAATATTGTACAGGGAAAATTAAACATGAACAAAAAAAAAAACTATCTACAAATTACATCCTAACATATTAAGTATAGTACCTGGATGACCGAGCTTTGCTCGGCTGAAAACACGGATAAAACGTCGTTTTCTAAAAATGATACCTAGTTCGATCGATTTATCTCCCTCGAAACCCCCTGCATACTAAATTTCATGAAAATCGTTGGAGTCGTTTCCGAGATTCAGAATATAAATATATACAAGAATTGCTTGATATAGATTTGAATATTTATATTATTTTTTTTACTATTATTAATATTTTGTTGTTTTGTGTGTATGTTTTTAATTTTGAAATTTCATCAATTTTTATTAATATTGACTATTTAAGTACTATCTTTTTTTTTGATATTTTAAAGTTGTATCTCAATTATTAGTATGCCTGAGCGGGTAAGGATTTGTGGACGATACTATAATTATAAGACCTGTGTGCTGTTTTGTATAAAAGTCCACCAAGCCATACTCTAGCAAATAAATTAATCTTGAATATATCATTCGGCACATACATACGGCTCATATGTTAAGGGAAGGCTAAGTCCCTTGTGTGCGATCCTATTCATTGCAATGTACACCAAAAACCGCAAGGGTTCCAAAACGGTCCCGTTGTAAAAACCATTTGTCAGAAAATAACCCCTATTTGCAAAGTCCCAAAACCCCTTTTGGAAAAGATTCTATTTGTAAAATGTCTTATTCACAAAAAGGTACAGAATATACGGAAACACTGGTTCCACTTTCACCGTTTCACCATAATACTCTAAAGGTGAGGTCTCACTGAACAGGCTGTTTCGGTGAAGCGTAGTAATGTCATTAATATGAACATTGTATCACTTTTACTACGACCCAACGCAGAAATAGCAAAAAAAAAAAAACAGTATTTAATTGTTCTGGAAACTCACGGGGTTTTGATACATTTTTGTTTTACTTATGCGGGATTACTCATGTTTATTGTATGGGATACTCCGACTATAGTTTCTATCACATTCGGTGGATATCATGGAGACATTTGAATAGACTGGATGTTGGTAACTACAACAGGCTGCTGTCCAAATCCTGTTCTGAAGCAGCTTTTCATTTGTGTGAGTCGCCTCAATTGACCTACCTTGATTTTTTAGTGTGTATGCAGGGGAATGAATGTGTGTATGAGAGAGTGTGTATAAGTATGTGTTGTGTCTAGGAATTATTTTGTTATGTTTTAAATTTAAAAACACTTTCTAGGAAATACGATGGTAGGTACTGCCATGTGGAAGTCACAAAGTCCCTTAACAAATTTGGAATAAAAAAAAAAAAAAACATGGAGATAGAGGTGGGTACAGCGCGCGCGCGGCCTCGTCTTGCTTTGCTTGCCGTACCCGAAACTATAGTCGGAGTATCCAATAAAGTTAAACGTGAGTAATCATGCATAAGTAAAACAAAAATTGTTATTATTATTAAATGTTGCCAATGTAGGTTTTATGACTTTATGATGATGTTATCGTGTCTTTGTAGTTCTTACTTGAGTGTTCTTTTTGTAGTTTTTTGTTGTGTCTAGTGTTTCAAAAATAATCTTCCTTTACTTCCTATTTTAGATTCTTTTTAGCACGCAGAACCGATGGCCGATGGGGCTGCAAAGTTCTGGAGTGGAGACCACGGACCGGCAAGCGCAGCGTAGGACGTCCACCCACAAGGTGGACAGACGACCTCATAAAGACCGCAGGAACGCGCTGGATGCGAGCCGCTTCCAACCGGTCTTTATGGAAGTCAATGGGGGAGGCCTATGTCCAGCAGTGACGTCTTACGGCTGAGATGATGAAGACTTCTTATTTACTTTCTTATTAAAGCTAAAACCAAAGAGCTTGTTTGTGAAGAGCAAGCATTTTTTTTTAATGCCAAAGGTGAAAATAAATAAATTAAATTAACAGATAATAATAATAATATTTTGTTTTATGTAAAAGTAATGAGACAAACGAGACGTTCTCTTGATAGTAAGAGATAACGCCTGTCCATGACTATCGAAGCGATATATACAGAATTTTGAGTAGTAAAACAAAGTTCAGGGCATCGTTAGTTTGGCGCTCATTACTGTGAAACTTTTGATGGTTAGTCTCAACAGCCTTGTAATTCCGCTAGTTAAGTAATGTACAGTAATGTTTACACACTACTGCTTGACGGCAGAATATCTGGTACTGCGGTGGTACCTGTTAAGTTCATAATTGCCTGATGATAAGCAATCACCGTCACCTATGAATATCTGAAATACCAGAGGCACTACAAATACATACGTGACTGACCTTCTAAGACTATAAGCACGCCTTTTGAAGAACCCAGTGTAACTCCGCAGAAATACAGAGGAAAGAAGATCATTCCACAATTTGCAAGTGTATGGCAAAAAGAATCGCGTGAATCACACAGTGTGCGATTTCCATGAGTCAATTATATGTGGATGAACTTTTAGTTTTTTTTTTTTATGGCTGACAGGCTAGGTGTTTGACCACAGCTCACCAGATGTTAAGTTAACCTAGCCTGGAATGGAACTGGCTCTCAAGTGAGGCTGTCGGAAAACACCGTTAGATGCGTGACGGCAGATTTTCAACTTGAGGGTGTTAGCTAGCCGAGTACTAGAAAGTACCCTACCACCACGCTATGGTTTCCTCACGGTGTTTTCCTTCACAGGCAGCTCAAGCTCATTGTTGGGGTTTGAACCCACGCCCTTCGGCATGCGAACCTACCGTGCCTACACCATCGAAAGTGTCAAAGTATTGAGCGCCAAAGCAGCGACGCTTTGGACTTGTGTTTTGTTTTGTTACTTCAAGGTCTGTGTATCGCTGCAATGGTCATGGCCAAACGTTATCTCTAACCATCAGGAGAGCGTCTCAATCGTCTTATTATTTTTTACATAAAAAAGCACTTAGCAAACCTATAGAATAAGAATTTAGCTTTTCGGTGATGAGTATCGTCTGTTTCTGTTTTGATTTTACAAATAATTTAAAGGACATTGTTAATAATTTCTCAGCATCGCTACTGTTAGGATTATCGTATGACCTTAGCTTAAAAATACAGACAATCTGACGAACAAACGCCTTTAGCTATTCTTTGAGCCAACTCTAGAGAGTCTCGACAAACCGCGCCTTTGTTGCTTCCCCTTTGATCTTACAACTTGTCTTTGTCCATATATTTATTTAACAATATGAAGTTGTCAACAAATGAAGGAAACTGCAATTGGGATATCCGAGTCAACCGAATCCTTAATAATCGTAACTAATAGCTTTTTGAACATACTATATATTTTTTGTAATACAATTTTTTTAATTACTGTTTTTACACGTATATGTCTGCGTTTGACCACCAACTCACCTGATGGTAAGCGATGATGTGGTCGAAGATTAAGTACGCAGACCTAGACGACACTATTCACTCTGAACTTGAAAAGTTATATCTCTCAGGAAACAAGGAAACCGGCAGCTTGTTCCATGGCCGTACGAGTGAGAAACGTAGTTAAAACGCTTGGTACGTACCCAAGGAAATTCTACTGTGTATGGGTGGTAGTGGGCCGTCTTGTAGTGAAAAGGGGATAGAAGTATAAGGTCGTACCTGTAGAAAATTGACAGACTTGCTACCTTTCGACAGTGTTCAAGGCTTAAAAGTTAATGAAATTCTCTTTGATAGAAATGTCGCTAAAGACGCTGAAACCAAAGATCTACGGTTTCATTTCAAACGAAAAAACCTTATGAACATGAATAAAACTTTTAATTCACGTTTTAGTTATGAAAACTAGAACAATTCATAGCAAACTTTAAAGTCTTTCAAAGAAGGCCAGCAAAGTTAAATTTGTCGTAGTTATCTCGTTGTTATTATTTACGGCCAAACTTGGAATAGTTAGCGCCAAGCGATGCAATAAGGCTTTTGTGTAGGATGATAAAATGCAATGTCATAAGACATCGCAAATAATTATGCTGTAAACTGCTTTAAAATAATTATATGAAATAAAACTGCTGAGACAAAGCTTGTACTATGGGAACAAGATAACTGATAGAATACTTATATACTTTTTTTTACCCGACTGCCAAGGAAGGGTTATGTTTTTCGCGTGTATCGTCTGTGTATGTAAACTTCTTTATTACCTCGTATCTTCTAAATGGATTGATGGATTTCGACAGTTAAGGCATCGTTATAATTATTCGTCTTATAAACCAAGTGTTCTTAGATAGGTGTTTGAAAAAAAAAAAAAGTGGCGGATTTTAAGAACGTTTCGTTAATAAAAAAAATATTAACGAAAACATATCTACGGTATCAAAATAAAGGAAATTAAACGAGGATTACGTTTTATGTTTCAATTTAACAAGAAATAATAATATTGTTTAAAAAGATTTTTTCCTTAATTTTATTATAGCTATTTTAATCGCAGTCTTCATAGCAATCCTCAGTTTGTTTGTATATTTGTATATACTTATGATACATACAGAACAAATATTGATCGTCACATAAATGTTTGTCCTGGTGGGAATCAAACCAAAGTCCTACAGCTCTAGAAACAGATATTCTGCCACGGCAGGCCGAAGGTAACGGTAATATGTACTTGCCTAGATCAATCATGCAACCCTCTCACAATACCATAAGTATTCCGTTATAAATGCCCCATACGGTCACGCATGCGAAGATGAATGGTTTTTTAATGATATTTGGATGACACCAGTAGCTACGTAAAAACCCTAGAAGAAGTTTTAATTAGTTTCACATACATAAACATAATATAATTTGTCTAAACACAAATTATTCACGATATTTAAAGACGGTTTAGCTCGTAATTCCTGTATCGTCCAAAAATCGGAACACGTACCTTCTCGTCGTAAAAGGTCCCTGGGGGCCGATTAACAATACCGGTTTTTGTTTGTCGATATTTATTGGGTACGAAATATGCCGGTATCGGCATTTTAAGTCAAATTATACAAAACATATGTGTTGCTTGAACATAATCATTGTTTTGCCGTTTATTTGAATCTAGATATAGAGGGGTTTGGTTAATAAACGTTTTTGTTGAATGTTTTGAATGTTTCGAAGTCTACAGATGCTGCTTTTGCCGTGTGAGCTTTTTTACCTGGTAGTCTTGTTCACCCAAACAAACATAGATTATATTTCAACACACGGACGTCTACAGCACGTTAAATATTTTTAATAGCTTTGATCTATCCTATACCTATATTTATTGCTGATAGCTTAGTGGTTAGCGCGGTCGGGCGTGGATTCAAACCCCAACAATGAGCTTGAGCTGCCGGTGAAGGAAAACATCGTGAGGAAACCACAGCGTGGTGGTAGGGTACGTTCTAGTACTCGGCTGGCTAGCTACAACCCTCAAGTTGAAAATCAGCCGCCAAGCATCTAACGGTGTGTTCCGGCAGCCTCACTTGAGAGCCAGTTTCATTACAGGCAAGGTGTATATACCACCATTACCATCTTCGACCACACCGCACGCCCTTCGGCATGCGAACCTACCGCGCTAACCACTGAGCCATCATCGCTACCATGGTATGCGAACGAATAGTCGCACTCGGTGCTTTGTGTGCAGTCATACAGACAACACAACGTATTGTTTTTATTTATTTATTTGTGTGTGCGTAAACTTCTAATTCAACACCAGGTTTCGTACTCAATGGTAGATTTCCTTAGCAGGAGGTCGTCTAGGTAGGTACCACCGCAGTACCAGATATTCTGCCGCTAAGCGGTAGTGTGTAAACATTACTGTGTTCCGGTTTGAAGGGTACTGCAACTAGCGAAATTACAGGGCTGTTGAGACTAACCAACTAGTCTCAAAGTAATGAGTGCCAAGGCAGCGATGCCCTGGACTTTGTTTTACTACTCAAAGTTCTGTGTATCGCTGTAATGGTCATGGACAGGTGTTATCTCTTAACATCAGTAGAGCGTCTCGTTCGTCTCATTACTGTTACATAAAAAAGAAAAAAAAAATATTACTTTAAAATTGTAAAAGTGTGAACAATGTTTTGTAAGATTAGTAGGATAAATGGCCATTTAATTTAGAGTACGTAAAGTATCCTTTTTCCGTCAGTGAGTTGAAAGTTGTTGAAGTTGTTTGAATGATTTGTAAGCAAGCAAGAAGAACAGTACTTAGTTACTTCAGAAGAGCAAAAGTTACGTGTGTTTTTCAACTCTTAGGGAACAGCCGTGCATATAAACTTTCAATTTTAATTGGAATTTTCCCATCTCGAGAAAGTTTCAGCGCACGGATCAATTTCCAATTCAGAGTATTCTATTCGCGTTCGTTGAGAGGCCTAGTGATGTACGTCGGAAATCTCAAGACTATCGACAAAAAATTATCGATAGTTATGTTTGTGCTATCGACAGGAACAAATAGTTTAATTAAAATTATATGAGCTCAATCAAATAAGACAAGGTCAGGCTTAAGAGACAACATATTATACAAAGTCAATCAATTTTCTACAGGATTCATTTCGGAGAATGTGCTACTGAGCTGTACGACCTCGTACTTCCATCCCCTTTTTACTACAGGACAAGTAGAAAGACGGCATACATAGTGGAATTTCCTTGGGTACGTACCAAACGTTTTGACTCTACGTTTCTCATCCGTACGGCCAAGGAATGGAACAAGCTGCCGGCTTCCTTGTTTCCCGAGAGATATAATCCATGTAGATCTTTTTAAGGCCAGAGTGAATAGGTATCTTGTAAGTCTGCGTGCTTTATCTTCGACCACATCATCGCTTACCATCAGGCAAGTTGGTGATCAAACGCGGACATAACCGTATGAAAAAAAGTTGTACTTTTTAATTCAGTTATTTATTTTCTTTCTTATTTTTAAGTTCTTTACATAAGCCTCGGCTAGGTTAGGTTAGTGGACAGTAGGCTAGGGCTGTAACTGCCGCTGGTTAGGGCTGCAGAGTGAAGAACCTTTTAACAATGCACGCCGTGTCAAGGACCACTGCCTTTTGGATCTAACCCTTGATCCTACCATCCAGCGTGAATTTCTTAAGATGTTGGTCGAGACTTTTCGCTTTAAAACCACTCAACGTAACGTTTATCGTGACAATGATCGTCGAATAAACATCCCACATAGCGGAGCTCGTGAGCCAAGTCTAGATACTTGGTGAACTTTACCTTCCCGGCCTTCTTGTTTATTTATTATTAAACAAAAAGTATTTCAGTCTTTAAAATAATATTATGTACAGCTTCAGTTATAGCCAAATATTTCCTATAATATGTTGTCTATGTCTATGTTTATGTCTAAATACGAGTATATCATAACAATTATTATATCACAAGAATGTCATTTCTATTATTTCCTTCCTCCCTATATAATGATAGAATTATGAGTGATTACTTTTCTATATTATCATTTATTTTTATTATTATGCCAAGTTTAAATGTAATAAAAATTTAACAGATTTGCCGTGAACTAAGGCGAACAAGAAAAATAGTCCCAAAATCTTCATTGTACCAGAATATGTATCATGTACGAGTATCTTTATGTTAAGGATCCAACAGATGTTCTTATAATTTTTGTACTTACCCTCTTGTCTTTTCATAATTCGACAATCAGTTGTCAAAATTACCAATTACTTAATCAAAACCCTCATGGGAATCCCAAATGTTATCCTATACGATTTTGAATTATAATTTCCTTGTGTACAGAATATACGTCAATTTATCTACCTTGTGAGAAAAATATAGCAATTCAGTATTGACAATTAATAGCTTAAAACTATTAGTTGATTTTTCTATTTATTCTGGTTAATTAGATATTTTGCATGAGTAATTGTAGATATAATTATGCAAGTATAAGGGTGTGTTTTAAATATATCATTTGTATCTGAAATCGTAGCTATGACAATCTCCTGTGTTTGCTTCTAGCAGGAGAGACTAGCGCTTGAGGTGACTTAGCATTTGCAATCTGGACGGCGCGGCGTGGTAGATACAACGGGCTGCCATCCGTCAGGGAGCTGTTTAGCTGTGTGAGGACGTCTACTACCGGACATAGGCCTCCTCCTTGTTTTGCCAATACTCGCCACGCTTGGCAGGCGGGTTGGCGAGCGCAGTTAGGTGTGATTGTTCAAGGAAGACGCTGCTGTCCATCTTCCGGATTAAATCCCGTAGCCGACTCTTACGGCAACCACGGCTAGAGAGTAGGGTGGGGTACAATTCTTACGCCGGCACCACCACGGCACTAATTAGTGTGTATGTGGTGAATGTGTACAAACTATTTTATTATGATTTAAAAAGAAAACATTATAGTAAATAAGATGGGATTCACAAAAGTCCCTTAATTAAATTAGAATAAAAAAAGTGTATTCTGATAAAACAATTATTTATCTGTGACACTGGAATAATTTGATGTTGTCATTTGATTGTTTTTTTCGTGTTTAATACTGATACCGAGTAGGTTTTATCGTTTGATAAAACATTGTTAGGTATTAAACTACATACAGTCCGCAGCCGACTTGATAGGACATCGATTAGATTAATAAATTATTATGGTTAGCAAAGTTTTGAAAATCCCTGTCAGCTTAAGCGAATAAAACAATAAAATAAATGAATATCGTAAGATTTTTAACTAAGCGCCATCTAGCCCCCAAACTAAGTAACTAACTGATAGAATACTTATAATTATTTTTTTTAATAAATATAATACATACTTATAATACTTACGTATATTTTTAATTTATTACAATATTATAAAATAATAATAATAATAGTAATTTTAGCATTACGAGTATTATTATTATTTGCAGTTATTTATTGATTTTCTTCATTTTTGGATTTTTTACATTAAATATATATATATATAAATAATATAAAAAACTTATAAACTAGGATGCCGCCGGCTGCGGGGCAGGGCTCAAGCTCCCGGTGGTTAGGGCTGCAGAGTGAGGAACCTCCTAATAACGCGCGCCGTGTCAAGGATTACTGCCTTTTGGATCTATCACTTGACCAAACGTCCAAATGTAGATATAACAAAACAATGCGTGGTGCGATATTCCTCTTTTATAGATCAACAAAAAGTCCGCGGTGGCATATATCTACCTTTTAAGGATAGCTTACGATACTCATTCTTACTACCCGTGCGAAGCCGGGGCGGGTCGCTAGTATTATTATGTATATAAATACCTACTTTTAGACAGAATATGCATCGATTAAACAAACATACCTAATAACATTAATTAAGTAACCTTTCTTAAATATTCTCGGACAAGCTGTTTAAGAATAGGTTTCGACGGCGCTTGCCTGACTAGGAGCTCATTCCAAAGGCGCACTGCTACAACGCTAAAGGAATCGCAAAAAAGTGGTGTGAATAGAAAATCTACTTGGATAGGAATTTTGGTAGACTAAGGAACACACACACCCACACATACACACACACACACACACAGCCACACACACACACGCACGCACATATATACAAACACACACACGAATACAAACACACACATATGTACATATTTGAAGTCTTTTAGGAAGAGAATTTGGGAACATTCACCCATATACACTACGGTGGGTGTGCCCAAGAACTACATGACCGTCGTCTTATAACAACACGACCAGTTCACAGTCCGGTGACGCTGTAGAGGCCAACTGGCCAACAGCAAGTCATTCATAAAAAAAAATAAAAATAAAAAATAAAAAAAAAAATAAAAAAAACACGACCAGACGCTCGACCAAAAGACACCCTCTTACAGTGGAAATTCCCTTTAAACGTACAAAATGTTTCCAGACCACGTTCCTTGTAAGAACTACTGATGCGTGGAACTCGTTGCCAGCGTCTGTGTTTCCAACTAAGTACAACCCGGGGTTGTTCAAGAAAAACGTGAATAAGTATTTCCTAGGCAAGCGTGCTCCGTCTTCGGCCACATCGTCGCTTTCCATCATGTGAGATCGTGGCCAAACGCATGCCTAGTCCAGTGTAAAAAAAAATATATATAACTAAAGAAATCCTATTTTTCTATTTAAGTATGTATAATTTGGTGAGATCCAAAGTTTACGATTTTCACGAAATCAATAGCACAACTGTCCAAATTAATTAACTTTAATTTGAACTTTAAATCAAAAGGCAATGGCTATGTGACTTAGATTTGAACACGAGTTGGTATGTACCGGTATAAAATCAATCTCTTTAAGCTTATTAAAGCGATAATCCTCCGCAATGATATATTTTATCATAATTGATGGAGCACTCAATTACGCAGCGGGAAATCTTTACAAGCCTTCATTGGATTTCGATTACACTGTAGGTAATCTAGCGTATTGTTCGATACCTATAAATTAAAAAATTTAACAACGTATGTACTAAAAAGGTAGTTAGGCAGGTAGATAGCACTTTGCGTTTTAATCCGCTATCTTAGCGTATATTTTTCAATGATAAACAATTAGCGGTGTTTTTATAAGCTGTCCAATTGCTCGGCGCAGAACTCGTCTCAATATGAGAAAGGTAAGGCCGTAGTACACTACCTTGGCCAAGTTCGGGTTGGTAGATTTCACATACGAGAATGATTTTTTATAAGAACTCTCGGACTTGTAAATTTCTTCACGATGTTTTCCTTCACCGTTTAAAGTAGATGCACATAACTTAGTAAAGACAGACAGAGATGCGCCGCGCGATTTGAACCCAGGACCTCCAGGAGGAGAAGCCAGACGGTCTTTCAACTAGGCTGCCTAAACTTTGAGCTTACAACTGTTATTATATTACAATTTTCCCACAGAAATGTTTATCGGCGTGAAAAGCAATAAACATAACTAAGTAAATAAGTATGCGTTTGACCACGCCCTGCCTGATGTTAAGTAGGATGCAGTCTAAGATGAAGCACGGTTACCTAGAAAAAATCTGTTTACTCTGGTAGTATAAATAAAAGAAATGTGTATATACCTTTTTTGTCGCACTGGACACTACAGCGACAACTATTGTAACTATTAATTGTTATTATTATTTTGTCCTTATTTATAAGAAGTGTGTTGTTGTTGTAGTGTTGTGTGTGTCAAAATAAATGTTTCTTTCTTTCTGTCTTTCTTTCTTTTTTTCTTTCTTTCTTTCTTTCTTTCTGTCTTTCTTTCTTTCTAGTATTATCACTTGATATTTTTTAAGCTGTTATTTATTTGTGTTATTTTAACTAGTTTTTGAAAATAAATATTTTAAGTTTTTAAATTATGAAATATTATTTTTAGTGTACTACATAGTAAAGACTTTAAATTATTATTTCATATATGATTTAGTGCGTAAAGACAAAATGTTCACTGAGAATTTTAGTTTCTGATATTTTGTGTTTTAGACGATTTCGTCTGGGGTTTCTTGTGACTTGTGGTGGTGTCAAAATATTATTATTTATTATGCGAAGATCGCATACACGAAAGAAAAACTTAGCAACGATACAATCGCGATTTGAAGATACCCAGATAAGACTTATAGAGCACCGTATTCCACTGTACAGCGGTTGGCACTTTGGAATGCAATTATATTTTACTCGAGGTTTTGCAATATTCGTTTTGAATTTCCCATTTATCATTGTCACCATCGTCATGAGGTTATTATATTGTTGCCGTAAAAGACGTTAGTCTGTTCTAGTATAAATAAAAATAAAACCACATGACAATTTGTCACAACATAATGAAACATGGGTTACATAAATATTAGAGTGTTTTGGAATGAAAAACCAAATTAGTCATTAAAAATATTTCAGTCTTTTTAATTAATAAATCTATGGTAGGGGTACAAACAGATCACCGGCTCTTCTGGCTCCGCTAACAATTCCATCCCAAGTCTCGATGCAGACCTGTTCAATATATCGTGGTTCCAAATGGAAACCTTGGAAACCTCCAGACAGACCAGGTAGCTCGTAAGTGTAGGATAAAGGAACTCCAATGTAGTGGGCGTAATCTTCCGAGGCACCGGCAGCTGCATATCCGATGACCAAGACAGAGTTACCGACGACGTAGCGAGGGAAGTAGCTGACTGCCCTGGCCTCAATGGACTCTGCCATGGCGATGCCAACCGTGTGCAGAGCTAGAGCATTGTTGGAGAGAGAGCCGTCATGGCCCCATCCATACAGAATCATGCTGCCATAACTGTGCATGGTAAGGTACAATGCCATTCTAGCGAGGTGTTCGTGTAAGATGTCACGGACGACTTGAGTTTCTATTTCAGAGAAGGCACGATTTCCGGCCCAGGTGTCAGCGCAAGGAGTCGCGCTGGTGCCGACGGTGTTCCAGAAGAAATCGTAATTGCGGTTTCCGTCGACTCCAGGGCATAGGGAACTGAGAGAGTGTGTGTTGGTGGAACGAGTCTTGCGCCAGAAGCGATTCTAGAAAAACGGACAAGTCTTATTATATTCTTCTGGTGAAAAGTTACGTTTCTTGTCTATTTGAGTAACTTATACGTAAGAGGTAATATGGACTGTTCTTTTTTTTTTGTATTCTTTATAATTAGGTTTTCCTGAAACACTTTATAGCTGATACTTGGTAGAAATATCTTTGATAAAGGTTGTTTATCTAATTATTTTTGAGGTTATCTATAAAGAGTACATGTGAATTTTTAATCACAAATGGTAACTTATGCATTTATTTGTGTTTTTTTTAATACACATCGAATAAGGGGGATGCCCCTTATTCGATGTATCATCAGAGGAAACAAAATGCTAAACAAAACATAAACTTCCCAAATTCGGACAGGATGATTCTTAAAGTATATTTAACGATTAGATAAAGAGTATAACATAGTTGTAAGTGTCACTTACATTGGTGAAAGTGAATTTGTATCCATCAGGGTTGACTATGGGCAGGATAATCCAGTCAAACCTCTGGAGCAGATCAGGTTCTGTTACGTCTTCAACCAGTTTCTTGATAGCCCACGTGACGGTTGGGGGAGAGATCCATTCCCTGGAGTGGATACCTCCATCGATAAAGATGACGGGTTTCGATCTGTCTTGGAAGTTCGTGGTGGAGATTTTCAGGTACTTGATGGGGCGGCCTTCGAAAGAGCGAGCGGGCGTGACGAGAGTGACCAGGTTAGGGTATCGCGCTGCAATATCATCGAGATAAGCGTCGATCTGTTAACAAAGAAGAAAAAAATATTGAATTTGCCGTTGCTGAACACAGGCCGTGTTGCCGTGGTGGTGCCGGCGTAAGAATAGTGCCCCACCCTCTCTACCCGTGGTTGCCGTAAGTGTCGGCTAAGGGATGTAATCCGGAAGATGGGCAGCAGCGTCTTCCTTGAACAATCACACCTAGCTGCGCTCGCCAACCCGCCTGCCAAGCGTGGCGAGTACCTATTGGCAAACCCCCCCCCAAGGAGGAGGCCTATGTTCAGCAGTGGACGTCCTATGGCTGATGATATGTGTGTGCGTAGTTTGTAGTTTTTGTTGTGTTGTCTAGTGTTTTTTATAATAAATATTTCGTATAAATTGCTTACATTTGAATAGAATATTGCTGCTAAAAAATGGCATATTTCTTTTGCAATACTATAAATACGCTATATTATGCTTTCAAGTTAAGTTAGTAAACTTTCAAGTTAAATTAAGTTTCAAGTTCGTGTTATATCGTTCGGATATGATCGGCTTATATGCTTCACTACTTTTTATTCTCATTTTGATACCAAACACGAATTTCTTCGCTCCTTTTTAGAGCACTGAACTCTAAGGGAGTATAGACGGTATTATATAGAAGATGCAAACTTGCTATGATTATAGTGCACACTGCTTTTGAATACATCTAAATCAGAAAGAAGAAAAAAAAATCTATTCAAGTGCGAGTTGGATTCGCGCATTGTGGGGTTGCCGTGCCTTCCAATATCTGGCCATAAGTTTTGGGTATACTACTATTAGTAGAGTAATATAGGTAATTGGGTAGTCAGATGTTTTTTAAAACAGCATTTCCTTATCGATAAAAAATTAGTGTTCTATAAAAATTCGTTGACTCCAGACCGAATTATGGAGCATCCCCCCTCGATCCCTTCCAGCTCAATACACTCCAAGCTAATAACTTGGTATTATGTGGGTTGGTACGGAACCTCTGGCGCGAGAAAAGTTGAGACCATATTTAAATGCACTCTTCACATCATCAAACAAAAAGGTATTATACAGTACAATAGGTACATTCAATCACGCTAATCGATTTACGATTGCTATTATCGATAAAAAATAAGCAACAAAATCTATTAGATTAGTTAGTCTAATCATAGTTTACTTTAATAAACTATGATTAGATCCGGTTTACAAAATTTTCAACAAGATTTATCTTGACTAAGGAACACACACACCCACACATACACACACACACACACAGCCACACACACACACGCACGCACATATATACAAACACACACACGAATACAAACACACACATATGTACATATTTGAAGTCTTTTAGGAAGAGAATTTGGGAACATTCACCCATATACACTACGGTGGGTGTGCCCAAAAACTACATGACCGTCGTCTTATAACAACACGACCAGTTCACAGTCCGGTGACGCTGTAGAGGCCAACTGGCCAACAGCAAGAGTCATTCATAAAAAAAAATAAAAAATAAAAATAAAAAAAAAAATAAAAAAAACACGACCAGACGCTCGACCAAAAGACACCCTCTTACAGTGGAAATTCCCTTTAAACGTACAAAATGTTTCCAGACCACGTTCCTTGTAAGAACTACTGATGCGTGGAACTCGTTGCCAGCGTCTGTGTTTCCAACTAAGTACAACCCGGGGTTGTTCAAGAAAAACGTGAATAAGTATTTCCTAGGCAAGCGTGCTCCGTCTTCGGCCACATCGTCGCTTTCCATCATGTGAGATCGTGGCCAAACGCATGCCTAGTCCAGTGTAAAAAAAAATATATATAACTAAAGAAATCCTATTTTTCTATTTAAGTATGTATAATTTGGTGAGATCCAAAGTTTACGATTTTCACGAAATCAATAGCACAACTGTCCAAATTAATTAACTTTAATTTGAACTTTAAATCAAAAGGCAATGGCTATGTGACTTAGATTTGAACACGAGTTGGTATGTACCGGTATAAAATCAATCTCTTTAAGCTTATTAAAGCGATAATCCTCCGCAATGATATATTTTATCATAATTGATGGAGCACTCAATTACGCAGCGGGAAATCTTTACAAGCCTTCATTGGATTTCGATTACACTGTAGGTAATCTAGCGTATTGTTCGATACCTATAAATTAAAAAATTTAACAACGTATGTACTAAAAAGGTAGTTAGGCAGGTAGATAGCACTTTGCGTTTTAATCCGCTATCTTAGCGTATATTTTTCAATGATAAACAATTAGCGGTGTTTTTATAAGCTGTCCAATTGCTCGGCGCAGAACTCGTCTCAATATGAGAAAGGTAAGGCCGTAGTACACTACCTTGGCCAAGTTCGGGTTGGTAGATTTCACATACGAGAATGATTTTTTATAAGAACTCTCGGACTTGTAAATTTCTTCACGATGTTTTCCTTCACCGTTTAAAGTAGATGCACATAACTTAGTAAAGACAGACAGAGATGCGCCGCGCGATTTGAACCCAGGACCTCCAGGAGGAGAAGCCAGACGGTCTTTCAACTAGGCTGCCTAAACTTTGAGCTTACAACTGTTATTATATTACAATTTTCCCACAGAAATGTTTATCGGCGTGAAAAGCAATAAACATAACTAAGTAAATAAGTATGCGTTTGACCACGCCCTGCCTGATGTTAAGTAGGATGCAGTCTAAGATGAAGCACGGTTACCTAGAAAAAATCTGTTTACTCTGGTAGTATAAATAAAAGAAATGTGTATATACCTTTTTTGTCGCACTGGACACTACAGCGACAACTATTGTAACTATTAATTGTTATTATTATTTTGTCCTTATTTATAAGAAGTGTGTTGTTGTTGTAGTGTTGTGTGTGTCAAAATAAATGTTTCTTTCTTTCTGTCTTTCTTTCTTTTTTTCTTTCTTTCTTTCTTTCTTTCTGTATTTCTTTCTTTCTAGTATTATCACTTGATATTTTTTAAGCTGTTATTTATTTGTGTTATTTTAACTAGTTTTTGAAAATAAATATTTTAAGTTTTTAAATTATGAAATATTATTTTTAGTGTACTACATAGTAAAGACTTTAAATTATTATTTCATATATGATTTAGTGCGTAAAGACAAAATGTTCACTGAGAATTTTAGTTTCTGATATTTTGTGTTTTAGACGATTTCGTCTGGGGTTTCTTGTGACTTGTGGTGGTGTCAAAATATTATTATTTATTATGCGAAGATCGCATACACGAAAGAAAAACTTAGCAACGATACAATCGCGATTTGAAGATACCCAGATAAGACTTATAGAGCACCGTATTCCACTGTACAGCGGTTGGCACTTTGGAATGCAATTATATTTTACTCGAGGTTTTGCAATATTCGTTTTGAATTTCCCATTTATCATTGTCACCATCGTCATGAGGTTATTATATTGTTGCCGTAAAAGACGTTAGTCTGTTCTAGTATAAATAAAAATAAAACCACATGACAATTTGTCACAACATAATGAAACATGGGTTACATAAATATTAGAGTGTTTTGGAATGAAAAACCAAATTAGTCATTAAAAATATTTCAGTCTTTTTAATTAATAAATCTATGGTAGGGGTACAAACAGATCACCGGCTCTTCTGGCTCCGCTAACAATTCCATCCCAAGTCTCGATGCAGACCTGTTCAATATATCGTGGTTCCAAATGGAAACCTTGGAAACCTCCAGACAGACCAGGTAGCTCGTAAGTGTAGGATAAAGGAACTCCAATGTAGTGGGCGTAATCTTCCGAGGCACCGGCAGCTGCATATCCGATGACCAAGACAGAGTTACCGACGACGTAGCGAGGGAAGTAGCTGACTGCCCTGGCCTCAATGGACTCTGCCATGGCGATGCCAACCGTGTGCAGAGCTAGAGCATTGTTGGAGAGAGAGCCGTCATGGCCCCATCCATACAGAATCATGCTGCCATAACTGTGCATGGTAAGGTACAATGCCATTCTAGCGAGGTGTTCGTGTAAGATGTCACGGACGACTTGAGTTTCTATTTCAGAGAAGGCACGATTTCCGGCCCAGGTGTCAGCGCAAGGAGTCGCGCTGGTGCCGACGGTGTTCCAGAAGAAATCGTAATTGCGGTTTCCGTCGACTCCAGGGCATAGGGAACTGAGAGAGTGTGTGTTGGTGGAACGAGTCTTGCGCCAGAAGCGATTCTAGAAAAACGGACAAGTCTTATTATATTCTTCTGGTGAAAAGTTACGTTTCTTGTCTATTTGAGTAACTTATACGTAAGAGGTAATATGGACTGTTCTTTTTTTTTTGTATTCTTTATAATTAGGTTTTCCTGAAACACTTTATAGCTGATACTTGGTAGAAATATCTTTGATAAAGGTTGTTTATCTAATTATTTTTGAGGTTATCTATAAAGAGTACATGTGAATTTTTAATCACAAATGGTAACTTATGCATTTATTTGTGTTTTTTTTAATACACATCGAATAAGGGGGATGCCCCTTATTCGATGTATCATCAGAGGAAACAAAATGCTAAACAAAACATAAACTTCCCAAATTCGGACAGGATGATTCTTAAAGTATATTTAACGATTAGATAAAGAGTATAACATAGTTGTAAGTGTCACTTACATTGGTGAAAGTGAATTTGTATCCATCAGGGTTGACTATGGGCAGGATAATCCAGTCAAACCTCTGGAGCAGATCAGGTTCTGTTACGTCTTCAACCAGTTTCTTGATAGCCCACGTGACGGTTGGGGGAGAGATCCATTCCCTGGAGTGGATACCTCCATCGATAAAGATGACGGGTTTCGATCTGTCTTGGAAGTTCGTGGTGGAGATTTTCAGGTACTTGATGGGGCGGCCTTCGAAAGAGCGAGCGGGCGTGACGAGAGTGACCAGGTTAGGGTATCGCGCTGCAATATCATCGAGATAAGCGTCGATCTGTTAACAAAGAAGAAAAAAATATTGAATTTGCCGTTGCTGAACACAGGCCGTGTTGCCGTGGTGGTGCCGGCGTAAGAATAGTGCCCCACCCTCTCTACCCGTGGTTGCCGTAAGTGTCGGCTAAGGGATGTAATCCGGAAGATGGGCAGCAGCGTCTTCCTTGAACAATCACACCTAGCTGCGCTCGCCAACCCGCCTGCCAAGCGTGGCGAGTACCTATTGGCAAACCCCCCCCCAAGGAGGAGGCCTATGTTCAGCAGTGGACGTCCTATGGCTGATGATATGTGTGTGCGTAGTTTGTAGTTTTTGTTGTGTTGTCTAGTGTTTTTTATAATAAATATTTCGTATAAATTGCTTACATTTGAATAGAATATTGCTGCTAAAAAATGGCATATTTCTTTTGCAATACTATAAATACGCTATATTATGCTTTCAAGTTAAGTTAGTAAACTTTCAAGTTAAATTAAGTTTCAAGTTCGTGTTATATCGTTCGGATATGATCGGCTTATATGCTTCACTACTTTTTATTCTCATTTTGATACCAAACACGAATTTCTTCGCTCCTTTTTAGAGCACTGAACTCTAAGGGAGTATAGACGGTATTATATAGAAGATGCAAACTTGCTATGATTATAGTGCACACTGCTTTTGAATACATCTAAATCAGAAAGAAGAAAAAAAAATCTATTCAAGTGCGAGTTGGATTCGCGCATTGTGGGGTTGCCGTGCCTTCCAATATCTGGCCATAAGTTTTGGGTATACTACTATTAGTAGAGTAATATAGGTAATTGGGTAGTCAGATGTTTTTTAAAACAGCATTTCCTTATCGATAAAAAATTAGTGTTCTATAAAAATTCGTTGACTCCAGACCGAATTATGGAGCATCCCCCCTCGATCCCTTCCAGCTCAATACACTCCAAGCTAATAACTTGGTATTATGTGGGTTGGTACGGAACCTCTGGCGCGAGAAAAGTTGAGACCATATTTAAATGCACTCTTCACATCATCAAACAAAAAGGTATTATACAGTACAATAGGTACATTCAATCACGCTAATCGATTTACGATTGCTATTATCGATAAAAAATAAGCAACAAAATCTATTAGATTAGTTAGTCTAATCATAGTTTACTTTAATAAACTATGATTAGATCCGGTTTACAAAATTTTCAACAAGATTTATCTTGACTAAGGAACACACACACCCACACATACACACACACACACACACAGCCACACACACACACGCACGCACATATATACAAACACACACACGAATACAAACACACACATATGTACATATTTGAAGTCTTTTAGGAAGAGAATTTGGGAACATTCACCCATATACACTACGGTGGGTGTGCCCAAGAACTACATGACCGTCGTCTTATAACAACACGACCAGTTCACAGTCCGGTGACGCTGTAGAGGCCAACTGGCCAACAGCAAGAGTCATTCATAAAAAAAAATAAAAAAAAAAAATAAAAAAAAAAATAAAAAAAACACGACCAGACGCTCGACCAAAAGACACCCTCTTACAGTGGAAATTCCCTTTAAACGTACAAAATGTTTCCAGACCACGTTCCTTGTAAGAACTACTGATGCGTGGAACTCGTTGCCAGCGTCTGTGTTTCCAACTAAGTACAACCCGGGGTTGTTCAAGAAAAACGTGAATAAGTATTTCCTAGGCAAGCGTGCTCCGTCTTCGGCCACATCGTCGCTTTCCATCATGTGAGATCGTGGCCAAACGCATGCCTAGTCCAGTGTAAAAAAAAAAATATATAACTAAAGAAATCCTATTTTTCTATTTAAGTATGTATAATTTGGTGAGATCCAAAGTTTACGATTTTCACGAAATCAATAGCACAACTGTCCAAATTAATTAACTTTAATTTGAACTTTAAATCAAAAGGCAATGGCTATGTGACTTAGATTTGAACACGAGTTGGTATGTACCGGTATAAAATCAATCTCTTTAAGCTTATTAAAGCGATAATCCTCCGCAATGATATATTTTATCATAATTGATGGAGCACTCAATTACGCAGCGGGAAATCTTTACAAGCCTTCATTGGATTTCGATTACACTGTAGGTAATCTAGCGTATTGTTCGATACCTATAAATTAAAAAATTTAACAACGTATGTACTAAAAAGGTAGTTAGGCAGGTAGATAGCACTTTGCGTTTTAATCCGCTATCTTAGCGTATATTTTTCAATGATAAACAATTAGCGGTGTTTTTATAAGCTGTCCAATTGCTCGGCGCAGAACTCGTCTCAATATGAGAAAGGTAAGGCCGTAGTACACTACCTTGGCCAAGTTCGGGTTGGTAGATTTCACATACGAGAATGATTTTTTATAAGAACTCTCGGACTTGTAAATTTCTTCACGATGTTTTCCTTCACCGTTTAAAGTAGATGCACATAACTTAGTAAAGACAGACAGAGATGCGCCGCGCGATTTGAACCCAGGACCTCCAGGAGGAGAAGCCAGACGGTCTTTCAACTAGGCTGCCTAAACTTTGAGCTTACAACTGTTATTATATTACAATTTTCCCACAGAAATGTTTATCGGCGTGAAAAGCAATAAACATAACTAAGTAAATAAGTATGCGTTTGACCACGCCCTGCCTGATGTTAAGTAGGATGCAGTCTAAGATGAAGCACGGTTACCTAGAAAAAATCTGTTTACTCTGGTAGTATAAATAAAAGAAATGTGTATATACCTTTTTTGTCGCACTGGACACTACAGCGACAACTATTGTAACTATTAATTGTTATTATTATTTTGTCCTTATTTATAAGAAGTGTGTTGTTGTTGTAGTGTTGTGTGTGTCAAAATAAATGTTTCTTTCTTTCTGTCTTTCTTTCTTTTTTTCTTTCTTTCTTTCTTTCTTTCTGTCTTTCTTTCTTTCTAGTATTATCACTTGATATTTTTTAAGCTGTTATTTATTTGTGTTATTTTAACTAGTTTTTGAAAATAAATATTTTAAGTTTTTAAATTATGAAATATTATTTTTAGTGTACTACATAGTAAAGACTTTAAATTATTATTTCATATATGATTTAGTGCGTAAAGACAAAATGTTCACTGAGAATTTTAGTTTCTGATATTTTGTGTTTTAGACGATTTCGTCTGGGGTTTCTTGTGACTTGTGGTGGTGTCAAAATATTATTATTTATTATGCGAAGATCGCATACACGAAAGAAAAACTTAGCAACGATACAATCGCGATTTGAAGATACCCAGATAAGACTTATAGAGCACCGTATTCCACTGTACAGCGGTTGGCACTTTGGAATGCAATTATATTTTACTCGAGGTTTTGCAATATTCGTTTTGAATTTCCCATTTATCATTGTCACCATCGTCATGAGGTTATTATATTGTTGCCGTAAAAGACGTTAGTCTGTTCTAGTATAAATAAAAATAAAACCACATGACAATTTGTCACAACATAATGAAACATGGGTTACATAAATATTAGAGTGTTTTGGAATGAAAAACCAAATTAGTCATTAAAAATATTTCAGTCTTTTTAATTAATAAATCTATGGTAGGGGTACAAACAGATCACCGGCTCTTCTGGCTCCGCTAACAATTCCATCCCAAGTCTCGATGCAGACCTGTTCAATATATCGTGGTTCCAAATGGAAACCTTGGAAACCTCCAGACAGACCAGGTAGCTCGTAAGTGTAGGATAAAGGAACTCCAATGTAGTGGGCGTAATCTTCCGAGGCACCGGCAGCTGCATATCCGATGACCAAGACAGAGTTACCGACGACGTAGCGAGGGAAGTAGCTGACTGCCCTGGCCTCAATGGACTCTGCCATGGCGATGCCAACCGTGTGCAGAGCTAGAGCATTGTTGGAGAGAGAGCCGTCATGGCCCCATCCATACAGAATCATGCTGCCATAACTGTGCATGGTAAGGTACAATGCCATTCTAGCGAGGTGTTCGTGTAAGATGTCACGGACGACTTGAGTTTCTATTTCAGAGAAGGCACGATTTCCGGCCCAGGTGTCAGCGCAAGGAGTCGCGCTGGTGCCGACGGTGTTCCAGAAGAAATCGTAATTGCGGTTTCCGTCGACTCCAGGGCATAGGGAACTGAGAGAGTGTGTGTTGGTGGAACGAGTCTTGCGCCAGAAGCGATTCTAGAAAAACGGACAAGTCTTATTATATTCTTCTGGTGAAAAGTTACGTTTCTTGTCTATTTGAGTAACTTATACGTAAGAGGTAATATGGACTGTTCTTTTTTTTTTGTATTCTTTATAATTAGGTTTTCCTGAAACACTTTATAGCTGATACTTGGTAGAAATATCTTTGATAAAGGTTGTTTATCTAATTATTTTTGAGGTTATCTATAAAGAGTACATGTGAATTTTTAATCACAAATGGTAACTTATGCATTTATTTGTGTTTTTTTTAATACACATCGAATAAGGGGGATGCCCCTTATTCGATGTATCATCAGAGGAAACAAAATGCTAAACAAAACATAAACTTCCCAAATTCGGACAGGATGATTCTTAAAGTATATTTAACGATTAGATAAAGAGTATAACATAGTTGTAAGTGTCACTTACATTGGTGAAAGTGAATTTGTATCCATCAGGGTTGACTATGGGCAGGATAATCCAGTCAAACCTCTGGAGCAGATCAGGTTCTGTTACGTCTTCAACCAGTTTCTTGATAGCCCACGTGACGGTTGGGGGAGAGATCCATTCCCTGGAGTGGATACCTCCATCGATAAAGATGACGGGTTTCGATCTGTCTTGGAAGTTCGTGGTGGAGATTTTCAGGTACTTGATGGGGCGGCCTTCGAAAGAGCGAGCGGGCGTGACGAGAGTGACCAGGTTAGGGTATCGCGCTGCAATATCATCGAGATAAGCGTCGATCTGTTAACAAAGAAGAAAAAAATATTGAATTTGCCGTTGCTGAACACAGGCCGTGTTGCCGTGGTGGTGCCGGCGTAAGAATAGTGCCCCACCCTCTCTACCCGTGGTTGCCGTAAGTGTCGGCTAAGGGATGTAATCCGGAAGATGGGCAGCAGCGTCTTCCTTGAACAATCACACCTAGCTGCGCTCGCCAACCCGCCTGCCAAGCGTGGCGAGTACCTATTGGCAAACCCCCCCCCAAGGAGGAGGCCTATGTTCAGCAGTGGACGTCCTATGGCTGATGATATGTGTGTGCGTAGTTTGTAGTTTTTGTTGTGTTGTCTAGTGTTTTTTATAATAAATATTTCGTATAAATTGCTTACATTTGAATAGAATATTGCTGCTAAAAAATGGCATATTTCTTTTGCAATACTATAAATACGCTATATTATGCTTTCAAGTTAAGTTAGTAAACTTTCAAGTTAAATTAAGTTTCAAGTTCGTGTTATATCGTTCGGATATGATCGGCTTATATGCTTCACTACTTTTTATTCTCATTTTGATACCAAACACGAATTTCTTCGCTCCTTTTTAGAGCACTGAACTCTAAGGGAGTATAGACGGTATTATATAGAAGATGCAAACTTGCTATGATTATAGTGCACACTGCTTTTGAATACATCTAAATCAGAAAGAAGAAAAAAAAATCTATTCAAGTGCGAGTTGGATTCGCGCATTGTGGGGTTGCCGTGCCTTCCAATATCTGGCCATAAGTTTTGGGTATACTACTATTAGTAGAGTAATATAGGTAATTGGGTAGTCAGATGTTTTTTAAAACAGCATTTCCTTATCGATAAAAAATTAGTGTTCTATAAAAATTCGTTGACTCCAGACCGAATTATGGAGCATCCCCCCTCGATCCCTTCCAGCTCAATACACTCCAAGCTAATAACTTGGTATTATGTGGGTTGGTACGGAACCTCTGGCGCGAGAAAAGTTGAGACCATATTTAAATGCACTCTTCACATCATCAAACAAAAAGGTATTATACAGTACAATAGGTACATTCAATCACGCTAATCGATTTACGATTGCTATTATCGATAAAAAATAAGCAACAAAATCTATTAGATTAGTTAGTCTAATCATAGTTTACTTTAATAAACTATGATTAGATCCGGTTTACAAAATTTTCAACACGATTTATCTTGAGTTCTGAATATTTGTTATGACGTGCGTATTTTCCTTGAGTACTTTAGATTATCTTTAGATATTTAACCTTTTATCATCTAACGTTAACTTAACTGTAATTGAAAATCAGTCTAATGTACTGTAAAATAGGGTCACATTTAGCAGAATAAAAATATGGCGGTTACACAACTTCGATTTTGGAGGGTTTTCGCACATTACTCAACAAGTAAAAAACTAAACCCAATTCTGTCTTACGGAATCTTGAAAAATGAGAAGACTTACCTATTGTAATAAGTTTCGTATATTGGAACACTTAGCATGTCTCGAAAAACACATTTTTGATAATTTTTGACACCGAAAAACTCTCACTAAGCGCGGCAATAATGGATGTCACGTATTTTTAGCGACGAGGGTAACACTCGGAACGATTTTTGTTCGTTAAAAAATTATTGAAGGAAAAATAGAAATTACCCGGCAGTCGGGCAGAAAACAGACAACGACACATTTTGATAAAACAAATAAAAAAGTTTATAACCTGTAGAATGACAGTGATGCATGAAGAAGTTGTAGTCGTGGAGTCTTTTACGTAGAAGATGTTAATAATGACGTTTGAGTTCGATTCTGGGCTCGAAAGCTCGCTTCTGGGTTGAAGAGTTGAAGTCCCTGGTATTTTTTGAATTATTGTATGAATTTAAAATTATAACAAATAAATTCTTGGCGAAGATAACCATGGGAGAACCGGTTTATGTCCGGTGGAATCACCGCAATCACTGTTTGCTTGCAAAACAGTAAGATGTTAAAGGATGATGTATTATACATAAAGGGTACATACGTGCCTTCTTGATAAGTTCAAAGTCGCACAACGAGCTATGGAGATGCTCAGAGTTTCTCTACGAGATCGAATCAGAGATGAGGAGATCCGTAGACGAACCAAAGTTACCGACATAGCTCAACGGATTAGCAAGTTGAAGTGGCAGTGGGCAGGGCACATAGCACGCTGAACTGATGGGCGATGGGGCTGCAAAGTTCTGGAGTGGAGACCACGGGTCGGCAAGCGCAGCGTAGGGCGTCCACCCACAAGGTGGACAGACGACCTCATAAAGACCGCAGAAACATGCTGGATGCGAGCTGCTTCAGCCAGTCTTTATGGAAGTCAATGGGGGGTGTCCAGCAGTGGACGTCCTACGGCTGAAATGATGATGATGATGATGATGATGGTATCAAAAATAATCATACCACTTCGAGCTCTTGGTAATTGTCGTAAGGCAGATCTCTGCCATTTCTGGCTCTAGTGCTGTTCTTCTTAGCTTCGATGAGCGTGTCATCCATGTCCAGAGCTCTGTGGATAAATGTATTTAGTTATAATCAAATGTATAATCTTCATGAGGAAGACATAACTTCCCCAGACAAGACTTCTTGGAATCGCAGCCTAAGTTTTTTGTTTATTTACAGATTAATTAAGAAAAGGACTAATTCAAAATTTGACTCAAACTGTGTTTTTGTTTATTAAATAAATATCTGACACAGCGCCTAAACTAAGCAGAGCTTGTGATATGGGAACCAGATAGCCGAAAGAATACGTATATACTAGTTTTTTGTTGTAAATCACACTAATATTATTAAAATGAAAGTTTGTGAGTGTGTTTGTATGTTTTGTCTTCACGCTCAAACGACTGGACCAATTTTAATGAAATTTCGTATGGAGATAGCTGACACTATGGATTAATACATTTAGTGTACGTGAGAACAGCGAAAAGCTTTTACTATATGTTGTGTTTACAAATATAAATTTATCATGATTCAATTCATGACGATCTAAATTTCGACTTGTATAGTTCTACTAAATATATGTTTATAATGTAAAAGTAATGAGATTTACGAGACGCTCTCCTAACATGTGTTCATGACCATTGCAGCGATTGCACAGAACTTTGAAAAACAAAGCCTAGGGCATCGCTGGCTTGGCGCTCATTACTCTCTTTGGATGGTTTGTCTAACAACCTTCCAATTTCTAGACGATTTTCTGCTAAGGAGATTTACAAATACTTACGCTTTAACATCAGCAGTATGCACCCTGTAGCCAATGTCGTGTTCTTCCAGTCTTCTCAGGAAGTCAGCTTCATATTTGGGGTTGACGATGACGACTCCTTCTCTTTGGATGATGGGGTGACTCAGCACATCAACGTCGAATGCATGGGCAATTTCTCCGAAGGTCTTCATTTGATCCATATTGGATGGCCTTATGAAGAAGGACTTCCATCTGGCGAAAGAAATAAGTTTTTGATTAAGCTGCTTATAGCCTTAATGTTTAGTATTTTGCGTGGGAATGTACGTCCATATCTATTTACTGATTCACTGACTGATCGATCAATGCACAGCCGAAAACCGCTGGGTCTAGAAGCATGAAATTTTGCAAAAATGTTCCTAGGTAACGTAAGTGTGCACTAAGAAGGGATTTATAAAAATTCTACCCCTAAGGGTGCAAAATAGGGGTTGGAAATGTATAATAAAACTTCGTTATTTTTGATAGTAGCGTTTACACATCATCAGCCATAGGACGTCCACTGCTAAACATAGGTCTCCTCCTGGAGAGGGGTCTTGCCAATACTCGCCACGCTTGGCAGGCGGGTTGGCGAGCGCAGTTAGGTGGGATTGATCAAGGGAGACGCTGCTGTCCATCTTCCGGATTACATCCCTTAGCCGACTCTTACGGCAACCACGGGTAGAGAGCGTGGGGTACTATTCTTACGCCGGCACCACCACGGCACAAGTAGCGTTTACAAACTAACAGTAAATACTCCTTATTAAAAGTTCCCCATACAAACTTGCAGGCCAAGTTTGTATAGGTTGTTAGTGTAGGTGACAAAACATAGGTGTTTGTAAAAAACCTATGTTTTTTCACGATGTTTTCCTTTACCGCTTGAAGTCATCAGCATTACGCACATAATTTAGAAAAGTCAGAGTTGCGTGTCGTGGGATTCGAAACCAGGGCCTACATATTGAAAGCTAGATGGTCCCCCAACTAGACTGCTAAAACTTTTTGCGAGATTACTCACTTTTTTTTTGTAATATGTTTCAAAGCACTTGTAAATTCAAAACTTTACGTATTTGTACTTCACTTTGCAGTTTTTAGTTTAACAAAACATTGACATCTTAGCTACTGATCTTAACTTATTAAAAAAGATTGTTCTCACCCTTGATAATGCTCGTGTTTAGCACAAGCCGCAGCGAAAAGTAGTGTAAGAACCAAAACCTTCATCTTGGAAATATCCAAAACTACTACTGGATCTTATTTTTTATAACATTTCAAAATTGATACGTTATCTCCGATATCTCAATCGATGGCAATCTAGCCGTGTCATGCTTCAATACTATGATAACGGACACGATCAATCTTATAAACGAATTAAATGTATAATCTACGTCTTTTTGATTATTAATGATTGTACTTTATTTATTGTTGTGATAACAATTGACAGTAGCGATTGAGTAGCGACCTCTAGTAAACGTTGTTGAAATCAAATATTGATTTATCTCGTTCTGTTTTGTGTGGTGTTCGGAAGATGGAGCTACATAAAGGTACGTTTAGAATTTCTTATAGCAATTACATGCAGTCAAAAAGTGGATATTACTTATGTAGGCCTGTAACGCCTTTTTAAAAATAGTTATTTTGATAATAATCTAAAATACCGTACTTCAAATAAGGTAAAATATCTATAAGTAGAACATCTAAATAGGTAATCGAAATATATGGGGATATAGATACAGGGTTATAACCATGTACAGGGTTATAATCCTGTAAATCTTCTGTGTTAATTCTAATAGAATAGGAGACGCCCTGGCACTTTCCTATCACCAGACGGGGAGATATAATAAAACCAAAACTTTTCTTAATGTTTTAGCAATGAGACGAACTAGACGCTCTCTTGATCGTAAGAGATAACGCCTGTCCATGATCATTGCAGCGATACACAGAACTTTGAATAGTAAAACAAAGTCCAGGGCATCTCTGCTTTGGCGCTCATTACTTTGAGACTTTAGATGGTTAGTCTCAACAGCCCTGTAATTTCGCTAGCTGCAGTACCCTTCAAACTAGAATACAGTAATGTTTATACACTACTGCTTGGGGGTAGAATATCTGGTACTGCGGTGGTACCAACTTCACCCGTACATGAGAACATTCCCCATATGCGCACAAGACGCATATGGGGAATGTCCAATTTTTTTATTTGCATGGCAAGGGTGTGTATAACTTTGCCAGAGCTTGTTTCCAGAAAAGTACTGTATGAGCGTTCTCAAATTCAGAGTAAACATGTTTCTTCAAGTTAAGTTTTCGTAGCGATGGTAGCTCAGTGGTTAACTCAGTAGAACCACACGTCGATGAGCGTGGCTTCAAACCCCAACAATGAGCTTGAGAACATCGTGAAGAAACTACAGCATAATGGTAGGATACTTTCTAGTACCCGGCTGCCTAGCTACCACCATCACTAACGGTGTGCTTCAGCCTCATGTGAGAGTCACTTCTATTCCAGGCTAGGTCTTCGATGGTCAAGATTATTCGAGCCTAAACGAGACTTTTGTTTATATAGATATAGATTGCGCCTCGTAATCACTACGCATTATAAAACAAAGTCGTCCACCGCGTCTGTCTGTATGTTCGCGATAAATTTAAGAAATACCGAATGGATTAACGTGCGAGTATCACCAATAGATGAGTGATTCATGAGGAAGGTTTAAGTATATAAGTTATCAAGGTTTTGTGTAAATTGGTAGTATGATGATAATTGTTGGAACTGTCGGAAAAAGTCAAGCCACCTGGGAGCTTTCATCGTAAATAAATCTCTTTGAGATAGAATAAAAGCCCCGTGTGTATCCGGGGCGGGTCGCTAGTGATTACTAAATAAGTATGACGTATTTACCTAAATTTAAGTGTTATCATTGGTAATTTTTTGTAAATGCATATCTAATTATTTACGCGCAGCTTATAATATCTAATCTTTTCGATATATTAAAATTGTTGAAGGTATTCCCATGATAAGTGAGCTGTTTAATAACTAACGTACGTATATATATATAGTATATACTGAGATACGTATATGTATATGTATATACGTATATGTATATATATATATATACTGAGATCTATGTAGGTAGAAGTGCTAGGACCGTTTTTTTTTATGGCTGACAGATTAGGTTTTTGACCACTGCTCACCTGATGTTAAGTGACGGTTTGGTCGAAGATGGTAAAGCACACCTAGCCTGGAATGGAACTGGCTCTCAGGTGAGACTGACGGAACACACTGTTAGATGCTTGGCAGCAGATTTTCAACTTGAGGGTGGTAGCTAGCCAGCCGAGTACTAGAAAGTACCCTACCACCACGCTATAGTTTCCTCACGATGCTCAAGCTCATTGTTGGGGTTTGAACCTACGCCCTTCGGCATGTGAACCTACCGCGCTAACCACTGAGCCATCATCGCTAAACATCGGTAGATTTAGAGTTCCGTACACGAAGGGTGTCTAACGGAACTCTATTACCAAGCCTACAGTGTCCAACCTATAAAACTCACACAAAGCATACTGAAGTGAACCTCCAAAGTGTATCCGGTAGAAAATCTATAGACTGGCCACTTTGTGTCCAAAACCATGGGTATCAGGCAGTATATGGGTATGGGCAGTTTCGCGCCTGTGTTGGTTTGAATCGTTGCTTACCGTTTTTGCGATGTATGACTGAGCTCGTAGCAATGATCAGTGGTTAACGCAGTCGGTTCATAAGCCGAAAGGCGTGGGTTCAAAGCCCAATAAAGAGTTAATGCAATTTTTTGTTTTGTTTATGCGGGATTACTCACGTTTAATTTTATCGGAAACTCCTACTATAAAACAAAGAAGAACAAGAATGAAGAAGAGTAAATAGAGAGTAATAGAGTAGAGTAGAAGAAGAAGAGTTAATGCAACTTTGCATCCATGTTCAAGGCATCGACATGGATCCTTGAATATCGACGCAAAGCCGCGGTATTGCCGCTAACTTCGCTGGTGGTAAGGTATTTTCTAGTACTCGGCTGTCTAGCTACCGCCAAGTTGCCGTCAAGCACCTAATGGTGTATTCCGGCTGCATCACATGAGAGCTAGTTCCATTCCAGGCCAGGTGTACTTTACTATCTTTGACCACACCGTCAGTTAAGATCATGTGAGCTGTGGTCAAACATCTAGCTTATCAAACAAATTGCTTCAAACGGTGAAGGAAACCATCGTTGGCTTACTTGTTTAATGGTTATGAAGTCGTGGTAGAAGTGACGTTACTTGATATGACAGTTAGTTATACAGCTTATAAAAACAGCGCCAATACATATTAGTAAAAAATCTCGGAAAAAAAACGTTCTGTAGTGCAGACCACGGACTGGCAAGCGCAGCGTAGGACGTCCACCCACAACGTGGACAGATGACCTTATAAAGACCGCAGGAACGCGCTGGATGCGAGCCGCTTCCAACCGGTCTTTATGGAAGTCAATGGGGGAGGCCTATGTCCAGCAGTGGACGTCCTACGGCTAAGATGATGATGATGATGATGATGAGTAAAAAACTTTGAAATGTGTAGAAATGTTTTTGCTAAATATTATTACACTCATAATTATCACAAAAAAAAACGCCTTGAATTTTAAAGATTTACCTAATCTACCGGATTAACAGGGATTAGAAGATGTGATAAAATAAAGAATTAAAATGACGTTCTGTTTAATATTTGGTACATTATTGTCAACGGCCACGCTTAGGAGGTGTTGGCCATAATGTTGAAATTCTTAATATTGTGCTTCTCTGTCAGTCTTGTAGCGGCTAAGCACGAGCTTTACGATGGGTAAGTTTGACTTAGAGACAATGTGTCGTCCGTCACACTAATATTATAAAGACTAAAGTTTGCGAGTGTGTTTGTATGTTTGTTACATCTTCACGCTCAAACGGCTGGAACAATTTTGATGAAATTTAGTATGGAGGTAGCTGACACACTGGATTAATATATAGGCTAGTAACATCGCGTAGCGCAGCTAGTTCACAATATTTAGGAAAACTCGGCTCACTGAAAAGATGACAGCTCAGTGGTTAGCGCAGTCGTTTCGCATGCCGAAGGGCGTGGTTTCAAACCCCAACAATTAGCTTGAGTTGTCGGTGAAAGAAAACATCGTGAGGAAACCATAGCATGGTGGTAGAATACTTTCTAGTACTCAGCTGGCTAGAATCTCAAGAATAAAATCTGCCGCCAAGTCCTACCAGTGTGTTCTGGACGCCTCACTTGAGAGCCAGTTCCATTCCAGGCCAGGTGTGTTCACCATCATCGATCACACCGTCATAAAACATAAGGTGAGCTGTGGTCAAAAGCCAAGCCTATCAACCTTAAAACAATATCTCAGGTGGCGAAAATACTTGGAGATAACTAGTTAGTCAAGTACAGCTTAAGCTCATTGTTAGGGTTTGAGTCCACACCTTTCGCGCATGAACCGACAGCGCTAACCACTGAGCTATCATCGCCCGTTTAAATGTTTCTGGTAAATGAGACGGTCCCAATATATCTAACACAAAGCCGTTTCATCTTCCGCGGAATGAGAGCCAACCATTGATACGCATTAACTTATCTCAATACTAGAACTACATTGACCCTATAGAGCAGGAGGTCGTCTAGGTACGTACCACCGCAGTACCAGATACTCTACCGCCAAGCGGTAGTGTGTAAACATTACTGTGTTCCGGATTGAAGGGTGCTGCAGCTAGCGAAATAACAGAGCTATTGAGACTAACCATCGAAAACCTCAAAGTAATGAGCACCAAACCAGCGATGCCCTGGACTTTTTTTGTTACTCAAAGTTCTATATCGATGTAATGGCCATGGATATACATTATCTCTTACCATCAGGAGAGCGTCTCATTCATCTCATTACTTTTGAATATAGAAAGAAATTGGTCCAAAGACATCTAAAACTATTTTTTTGTGGGGCTCATCACATCAACATCACATCAACAGCAATAGGACGTCCACTGCTGGACATAGGCCTCCTCCTGGGGAGGGGCTGTATCAATACTCGCCACGCTTGGCAGGTGGATTGGAGAGCGCAGTTAAGTGTGATTGTTCAAGGAAGACGCTGCTGCCCATCTTCCGGATCACATCCCTTAGCCGACTCTTACGGCAACCACGGGTAGAGAAGGTGGGGTACTATTCTTACGCCGGCACCACCACGGCAAACCGTCAACCAAGATTATATACAAATAATGTATTCTATAAGTTATCTGGTTCCCATATTACAAGCTTTGCTTAGTTTGAGACTGGGTTGCACTGTATGAAATGTTCTACGATATTTATTTATTTTAATGTTCTTACAGCCATGCGCTCTACGATGTGGACGTGAAATTCGTTGACCAGGTGGATTTCCTGATCCATCTTAAGAACCAACTGAACTTCGACGTCTGGTCCGAAGCTGTGCCGGGTAGATCTGGAAAAATTCTCGTCGCAAAAGAACAGAAGGAAACATTCCAAAATGCTCTGCAAGCTGCTGCAATTGACTACAAAATTGAAGTCGAAAACATTAAAGAGTAAGATATTTCTTATTTACTTACTACCCACCTCGACTACGCTCCGGTGCTATGTATATTGTTAATTCTTTGGCAGATGTGAACAAAACATTTAATTTTTCTACTTATGCAAACGTTTAACTAGAATGTATTGTAAACATAAATAATTTTTAATATAAAAAACCGTCCACATTCCTAGCCCAAATTTGGCTAGGTTACATTGTTTTATTAAGAAGTTCTGGTGCCTAAACCTTACGGTGTCTTTGTCATCTGATGATGAAGCTGGAAAGTAGCAAAATATGAGATTTCGTACTTATTTATGACATGTTTTTCCAGTTATTTTGGTTTAAAGATTTAACTACTAAACTAAAGTAGTAGTAGACATTAGCGTGTCCCAGTTTAAAGGATACTGCAGCTAGCAAAATTACAGGGCTAATGAGACTAACCATCGAAAGTCTCAAAGTAATGAGCGCCAAATCAGCGATGCCTTGGACTTTGTGTTGCTACTCGGAGTTCTGTGTATCGCTGCAATGGTCATGGATAGGGGTTACATCAGGAGAGCGTTCCGTTCGTCTCATTATTCTTACATAAACAAAACAACTGATTCTATGGACCTAATCTGAAAGAATGTCCAAGAGTTTTCCAAGACGGCTTATAAATTACGGAGTTCTGAGGTAACAAACATTTGAAAAAAAAAAGTTCCTTCTGCTTTTTTGAAGACGGTTAAAATATCTAAATAACTGTGAAAACCGTATCAAAATCCGATGCAGGGTTTAGGAGTAGTAAGCGGACATATATGTATATAGTATAGACTTTACAGCGACTTTGTTTTATCCTTTTAGAAAATGGTGGTAATGTTTTCAAAAGTTAAGATTCAGAATTGGATACGACTGCTATGTGGCTAGATGGCAGTGTCTGCTGCAATACAGTTTTTTTTTTTTTTCTAATTAACAACTTTGTTTCAGGAAGTTGGAACTAGAAGACGCTCTTCTCGCTGCATCTCGAGCAAAATCTAATAGCAACAGGTCCAGATCTGGTGGTCTCTCTTACGATGAAATCCATAGTTACGAAGTGGTAAGATGTTAACTGATAAGAATATCGTGATTCAAGATTTTTATTGCTGAATGTAGGTAGTAATCCGGTGGCCTTCATATTGGAGATAAAGCTGAGTAAAATGCACGCGCGGCTCGTCTTGCCTGGCAGTAATTTTAGGTTATAATAATTCAATTCAACTATTATAACTTGATTCATCTATAATAATTATTCATTGGTATATATTATTTTAAATAAAATCATCGTAAACAATGTATATACAACAATAACAATTTATATGAAATACATACTTATAATAGGTATATAGAACACCAACAGTATATTTTTCTACTGACGTTTTTTGTTTTGTTACTTTATCTGACCGTAAGTCTAAATATTATTATTATTTTATTTATTTATTATTTATATATTATTTGCACACACATCTACTTGAATCTAAATCCTTCTCAGCTAAAGGTTGCCAAGAACAAATTGCTATTCGCGATATCTTCTATCTTGCACACCATGGCTATCTTGTACACCATATTTTAAGTTGAATATCTCAAAATAATTAGTGCCAAAGCAGCGATGCTCTGAACTTTGTTTACTACTCAATGTTCTGTGTATCGCTGCAATGGTTTTGAACAGCCGTTATCTCTTACCATCAGAAGAGCGTCTAGTTCGTCTCATTACTACCACATTAAAAAAAACTTTTTTTTTCTTTTGTATCAGATATACTGTCTTTGGCGTGAACAATAATAAGTTTATCTAAGGGAATCGAATCATTAACATCGATTAAACTGATAAATAGCGATTAAAAACAGAAACAACTTGTAGTAAAGTTGTTCACACAAACAAATACATATGTCACGTGTCACTATATTCCCAATGGAATTTTTCTCAATGTCAATCAAACGATAATCATGATAAATTGCCAATGGCTTACTTTCTCATTAAGATAATCGATAATCCTTTTTTAATTATATACGTGCAGTTATTATCATTTGATTATTTCCACACACTACTGCACCGCTAACTGAGACCGACGATGATGAAGCTTAATACCTAGTCACAATGACCTTGAAAAGTAGTAAATTATATGTCAGGAAACAAGAATGCTCGATCCATTCTTTCGCGGATTAGACACAATGAATCATATAACTTGGTAAGTTTGTGCGTTTGTTACTTCTTCTTTGGGATTAAGAAAGCTTTTATCCCAGAGAACATGGATAAAATCGGGGGATTTAGCTAAGTAATCCATACAACGACCAAAATTGACAAATTGATTTGAAATGATGACGAACGTTTCCTTGAAACTTTGAAATAGTTTTATGTGCAGACAATTCTGTATCCAAAGACGCGCACGTCTTTTTTTCTAATTCAGTGTTATTACTTAGAGCGACAGAAGTTTCGACAAGTTTCGGCAGCCTAGCGAAGTATTGGCAGCCTAGCTGGGAGATAGTCTGGCTTCCGATCTGGAGGTCCTACGTTCGAATCCCACGGCACGCACCTTTATCTTTTCCAAGTTATGTGCCTATTGCCGCTGACTTCAAACGGTGAAAGAAAACATTGTGTTGAAACCTACATGTCCAAGTGTTCACAACAAAAAAATCTCGAATTTGTGTGAAGTCTAACCCGCACTTACCCTTCTCACAATGAGAAGAGATGCCCAGCAGTGGGACAGTTTATAAAAACAGGGCTGATTCAGACTTAGAGTGATAACATTTAGCTTGAATTTATTATTTACCAGGATGTGTTTTAATCATTTCAGGTCGACGCTTACCTTGAAGAGCTGGCTCGTAACTACCCCGATACTGTCACGCTAGTGAACGCTGGCAACAGTGTCGAAGGCAGACCCATAAAATACTTGAGGATTTCTACTACCAACTTCCAGGTAAATAAAGAATGCTCTCGGTTAGAGCAGGTCATCTTGCAATTCGAAAATATAACTAAAAGTCTTGACCATCGACGCAAGATTGCTTGTCTATTGATTAAAAATACACATTTTTTACTTGGTGGTAGATCTCCTTGGCAGGAGGTCGTCTAGGTAGGTACCACCGCGGTATCAAATATGCTCCCGCCAAGCAGTAGTGTGTAAACATTACTGTGTGCCGGTTTGTAGGATGCAAGCGAAATTACAGGGGTGTTGAGACTAACCATCGAAAGTCTGATCGGAAGTCTGAGCACCAAAGCAGCGATGATATACATATATGATGATGGATATTGTTTTACTACTCAAAGTTCTACAAGTTAAGATTGGCATGATTCTATCCTACCCATTCTATTATTTATCGGTCAGCCAGAAAAAGGCAATACCCCACGGTATTGCTTTTATCTACGGGTTGTTCCAAAAACGGTTCGATTCCATTTTTATTATATTAACCGCTAAGTAGTGGAATTTGTTGTCAAAGTGGGAGTTCCTCGATAGATACAATCTAAATGCCTTCAAGTTTCATAAATTAGTTTCCTCTAAGAAAGTGTGAGCTATCGTAGACCGCATCTTTACTTAACACTAGACGAGACGGTGGTCCAACGCGAGCTCATTTCAAGAAGTATTGGAATCATATAGTGATATGATTCCAATACTTTGCAGTTGCAACTTCAGCCGACAATGAAATGTTGCTGCCTTCCGGATCGAAGTATTTTTCAAATAAAATTGTTGCGTATAAAAATTTCCATCTAATAGAGACATAGAACAAATATCTACGAGTATATTAGTCATGTACTGAATATAAAGATTTTAAACAAAAGCAAACCTTTAAGGCATTACGATGTTTCTCTTCAGATTTACAACTCACTTTTCGCCAGGCGAGTAGAAAAATATTTGAGATAGTTATTTGATGTCTTGTTCTGTTTTAGGATAGACGTAAGCCGATTGTGATGCTGCAGTCGCTCTTGCATTCGCGTGAATGGGTTAGCTTGCCAGCTAGTCTCTACGCCATTGAGAAACTGGTCATTGACATCCAAGATCAGGACTTGCTGCGGGATCTCGACTGGATTATTTTGCCAATCGCCAACCCTGACGGATACGTTTGGACTCACCAAAGCGTTAGTATTCACCGTTAAATTGATATTTATTAAAGGCTTTCTGGTATAATTTATCTAGTCACGAACGAAATTTCTTAGCATTCAATGGTATTGTCGTGTGAGTGGTGAGTCTATCGCGTTTCAGGGAATCAACGCCCGTAAAAAAAGCAACTCCTAATACTTGCGACCCACGTGTAGGTGCAAGGTGCTCTTTTAGATACGTATAAATGCTTGTTTTCACTTCTCGCTCCACTTTTACTTAATAAAAATCAATCACAAATTCGTTTATAGGATTCATAACATCTATTTAATTTTGTTGAGTGGGATATTTTTGTTCCAGTAAAACTTTTTGAATCTATGAATTTCTATCATTCTCTCCGTTTGAAAAAGTTGTCAAATCCAATTTCACACATTTTTGTTTTACTTATGCCGGATTACTCACGTCTAATTTTATCGGAAGTTACTTCTTTCGAGTAATATCAAACTAAGCGCCATTTAACACGGCCATACATATATGATTACTATGCCTCTTTTTATAAATTGGTACGATTAATTCGGATACAAGTCAAGGTTTATACGAAGGCATCTATTATTCCAAGAAACGTTAAAAATTAATATAGGTACCAATAGTAATAATAAACGTCAGTAACGTAGTCGAAGATACGTAAAGTCTACTAACCCGCACTTGGCCAGCGTGGTGGACTACAGTCTAACCCTTCTCACAGTAAGAAAAGGCCCGCGACTTGCAGTGGGACAGTTTATAAAATCGGGGCTGTTTCGGAATCGTGATCATCATTATCTCGCCGTAGGGCGTCCACTGTTGGTTATATGCCTCCCCCAATAATTTCCATGAAGACCGGTTGAAAGCGGCTCGCTCCTTGTGGACCGACATCCTACGTTACTCATGCCGGTCCATGGTCTCCACTTCAGAACTTTACAGTCTCATCGGCCATCAGTTCAGCGTGCCATGTGCCCTGACCACTACCACTTCATTTTGCAAATTGACAAGTTGAAGTGGAATCGGAATATCTGTCGAAAATGTCTAGATTGTATATAAGAAAACCACATAGAGCTCATGTAAATAAATTCTAATTTAACGAATGTTTTGGAATTCAGGCCCGATTCTGGAGGAAAAACCGCGCCCGCGGATTCATGGTCGGCGATTTTTGCATGGGCGTCGATCTCAACCGCAACTTTGACATCATGTGGGGAACTGCCTCCAGCGCCAGCGTTTGTCTGGATACCTTTCACGGCAACGGACCCTTCTCCGAACCCGAGACAGCTATCATCCGCGACATCTTACGAGAACATGGATACAGGATCGAGTTGTATATAGATATTCATAGTTTTGGCAGTATGATCCTCTACGGGTACGGAAATGGAGAACTACCTCCTAACGCTTTAGGAGTTCATGTGCTTGGAGTCAACATGGCTCAAGCTATCGACAGTGTCAAATGGCCTTCTAATCCCAACTATATCGTTGGAAACATTAAATTGGTGCTATATGATGCTTCTGGAGGTGCCAGTGATTATGCTATGGCTCAGGGGACCCAGTTCTCGTATACTTATGAACTGCCTGCTTGGAGAAACACGGGGACAATGAATGGATTCCTGGTAGACCCTGAATTTATCGAACAGGCTGGATTCGAAACTTGGGAAGGCATTAAGCATGCCGCCAGGTTTGTTGCTGCTAATTTGAAAAGAAAACGTGAATTGGAAAATTAAAAAAAAATATTTACCAAATAAAAAATATTTTATGTTTAGTGTCTTCGTGCCAATATAATTACATAATGTATATGTACATAATTTTCAAGTTAAATATTGTTGGTGAAAAATACTAAATGATATTATTAAAAAAACATTTGACCAACAGAGTATGTCCTCTAAAAAAAATTGAAATGGAGTAAAGAGTTATTTAAAACAAACATTATAAGAATTTTTATTTGACAACACCAAACTCAATCAAAATTTAATTTTATTAATTGGTAAATCACTTCAACGAGATGTTGTCTAGGAAAATACCACCCTTGTACTAGGTACCTATTCTGCAATCTACCGTCATCCATGAACGGGTACAAATTACTGTGTTTCGGTTAAAATGCAACTAGGAACATACTTGATAATACTTGATATATGAACCATATAATGTCTCAAAATAGGCACAAAATAAATAAATAATAATAAATCTAAATATATATAACTCAAAGGTGACTGACTGACTGACTGACATAGTGATCTATCAACGCACAGCCCAAACCACTGGACGGATCGGGCTGAAATTTGGCATGCAGGTAGATGTTATGACGTAGGCATCCGCTAAGAAAGGATTTTGATTAATTCTACCTCCAAGGGGATAAAATAGGGGATGAAAGTTTGTATGAAACTTTGTCAATTTTAAACCGATCGGTCTGAGACTTTGCATGCATAAAGCTACTATGACGTAGGCATCTAGCGCGGGTGAAACCGCGGGGCACAGCTAGTGAATTATAATTGGAGGACATTTCACACAGCGCCATCTAGCCCCAAATTAAGCAAAGCTAGTACTATGGGAACCAGAAAGACAGCTGACAAAATACTTAAATACTTTTTTCTTGTAAATACATAATACATACTTATAATTCATACAGATTACCCAGACACAGAATAAACATCTATGTTAATTCTAAGTGGGAATCGAACCCACGCACTACAGCTCTCGAAGCAGACCATTACCAAATGAGCTTACAGAGCAGTTCAGCAATAAAAATGCACTGTTAGCTTCGTGGGTTCGATTCCCACCAGAACAAACATTTATGTGACGATAAATGTTTGTTCTGTGTCTGACTGTTCTGTATGTGTGTAACTATATGTTTACAAAAAAATTTATATATGTATTCAATCATTTATTTGGTTTCCCTAGCTTTGTTTAGTCTGGGGCTAGATGGCGCTGTGAGTAACGTCCTACGATATTAAGTTTCTATTTTTTTTTACTCAAGTTCTAGGTACTTCTGCAATGGATATGGACAGATGTTATCTCTTACCATGACAGGCATATAGTTAATACAGAACAGAAGTAATTCTATATTTCTAAGAATAAGTATCATACATAATATATCTTTCCTCGTCATGAACGCAACAAACAGATCTAAATAAGCATTTATAAAATTAGTATGAAGTCAGATAGTGCGATGAGAGCAAGAAAATTCACAAAAATAAGATTATCGAAAACTTTTATCGATATTGTCCCCGCTCAACGGTTCCTTGGCAAAGTTTTCAACAACGTCGGATGGTAATGCGGTGTAATCCAAACCGAGGAACTTTTCAATGAATTTAGAATACGTACTGCACCGTCGATGCATCGTCTAGCAGTTGTCTGGTGATCACCGATTGCTTTATGTTTTTATATGTCGAATCGATTCTCGTTTGATCTTACCTCAACGAAGCGTAGAAAAAATGGCTCAAGTGGAGCACGCTAGCCCAGAAGATAATTGTCAGTTTTTACTAGCTTTTATTCAACTTGCAATGTATGTATGCTAAGAAAGGATTTTGATTAATTCTACCCCCAAGGGGATAAAATAGGGGATGAAAGTTTGTATGAAACTTTGTCAATTTTAAACCGATCGGGCTAAGACTTTGCATGCATAAAGCTACTATGACGTAGGCATCTAGCGCGGGTGAAACCGCGGGGCACAGCTAGTAAACTATATGTGTCCAGAATTTCATCCAAATCCGTTTAGCCGTTTTTGCGTAATTGAGTAACAAACATCCAAACATAAAAACTTTCACATTTATAATATTAGTAGGATATTGTATTATTAGCGAAATAAGAAAGTAAATACTACTATAGTCTACCAAGAACACATATTTCCATTACGTGTTTTCCATTCTTAGTTTTTTGGAAGAAATCACTTTTGACGATATGCTCAAGAGGTTTTTGTATTTTTGTTCTATGTTGGTAAGCTCATTAAAGAAAAATCTATGTATAAAAAAAGAAAGATACATTTATTTTGACATACACAACACTACAATAACAACACACTTCTTATAAATAATGAACAAAATAATAATAATAATGAATAGTTTTAATTGTTGTCGCTGTAGTGTCCAGTAACAAAAAAGGTTAGTTATCAGCATTAATACTGCCGATTTCTCAGCAGCGCTGGTTTTCAGAACCAACCTTTAGGGACGCACAAGACTGAATAAAATAAATAAGATACATACGTGAATATACAACAGAATGGAGAAATTATAAATATACATATAGTGAAGAAATTGCGTAAAGAGAAAATTATATCTAAGTACATACATTAAGAAATATAGTTTATAGTAAATGTAAAACAAGACAAGGATAAAAAATGTAGGGGCTGGCGTGAACATATACTACATAATACTGGAGAAGAAAATAAAGAAAAATAATATAATATTACGTATAGAGTTTATTCGAAAATCAAGAAGCAAGTACTGAAGTGAGACCGGTTGCTACCTATTTGACTTCTGCAACTCCAGCAAATGCTTCTTGATCTTAAACCTAAAACTGAATTTGTTTTGAAACGAATGTGTAAGTAGTTCAATTTATTAACATACTAAGTAAGTAAAGTAATCCATCTTTTTAAAGATCAATTAAATAAAGAGTCCCGAACACAATTATCATTAGTTTGAAAAGGCGGCATTCGATCAGGGCGGCTCGAAGCGTCTGTCGTTTTTAAGCCGATTCAATTACTTAGGTCTATAAAAGTCTGGATTTAAAACGCTGAGGTCTAACAAAAACATGTCTCAAGGTAACAGTATAGATTTATACTGATATAATTATTTACGTCATTGTACTCTGTACTGGAATTGGTTTGTCAAGATTGATTGATTAACTTAAAGATAATGAAATTTATCATCTTCTGAGCCATAGGAAGTCCCCATTGATTTCCATAAAGACCGGTTGGAAGCGGCTCGCATCCTGCGCGTTCCTGCGGTCTTTATATGGTAGTTTGTCCACCTTGTGGGTGGACGTCTTACGTTGCGCTTGCCGGTCCGTAGTGTCCATTCCAAAACTTTGCAGCCCCATCAGCCATCAGTTCTGCGCGCTATGGGCCCTGTCCACTGCCATGAAATCTATATCTTTATATATAAATTTTCGTGTCACGTTGTTTGTCCGCGATGAACTCCTCAACTACTGAAGCAATTTTAATCAAATCTTACACTCAGTGTGCAGTTTGATCCAACTTGAGAGATAGGATAGTTTATATCTCAATTTATAATCGCAATATTTTTTTATTGCAAATTATTTGCAATAAAAATGAGGTATAATTATCTGTGAGTTTCGTAAAATTATAATTGATGGCTGGTTACGCCAGATTATAATTAAAGCAAACTTTAGTATTTGGTGCATTTCCCATCTTATTTCCTACCCTTAAAAACAGCATTATTTACTTCGACGGCCGTACGTACCTACTTCTTAAATAGAAGAAATGGTCGCAATCCAATGCGCATGCGACCAGTGTAACTTTGACTTCTGCGCGGATCGCACGTATATTATCAAGGCACTCTCGGCCACGTACTCAGTTTCGAAAAGGTGTCCGATCTGCTGACCATTGAGGTCTAGCTGCTAATCAGAACTGTGTTTCGCCCCCCGAGTCTGGTGAACGTGAACAGGGATCAGAAGTGCGCGTGTGCGTGATCGAAGGAGTTCCCGGGAATGGAAGGCGGACGGCGGAGGCTCAAGTAAGAGCTGTTCCTTTCGTTCCGCATCCTCCCCTTTGCCGCATGCACCATAGGCTCAAATCAAAAATATACAGTCCACTCAATTTATAGGGGCCCGAATTGCCCTACCGTAATTTGGCGAAATCACAGTTTATTCGAGCCGGATAAGGTGGTCTGGTGTAAGGTAATTATAATTTATTAACTGGATTGAGTAAGTATCCAATAGATGGCGCTACGTTAAAAGTACAAACGTTTTATAAGCGCTACAATTTATTAGGCGTTACATGCGTGTGTACTATTTGGCCACAGCAACGCGTGGCCGGGTCTGCTAGTTTATAATAAAACTTGTGAAGGACTAATTCTGTACATTGAAAATATTTTGAAAAATTTAATTGGGCACTCTGTTATCGATACTAAACCAAAAAATATAATTTAATTATTCTTTGTCTGTCTGTCTATATATTTGTATCTTGAAAGAGCATTACATCAAAACTACTGAAGGGGTTTCAATGAATCTCGGTATGATTTTATAGGACAAACTAGGTATAAAACTTTTTAATCCAAAATTTGGCACAGTTCCAAAAAAAGTTCCTGTGGGTTGAATGTCAAAATAATTTTAAAAAAACTTGATTTCAATTATTATTTTTTTTGTTAGAAAGGCGTTACGCCAAGAATTATCCAGTATTAAATTCTGGTTACTTCTGTAATGGACATGGATTTCTCATATTAGTATTATCGTTATTTCTTATGTCAGGAGAGCGTTTCACGTCTCATTAATTTTGCATAAAAATATAAAATTTGTGTACAACTGTATACCATTGAAACAGGAACCGTGATTCTCTAATACGATTCGCTGATTTTGTTTTAAATTTCTTTCAGAGGAAGGTCTAAGAGAGGTTGAATGATAAACGCTGGGAAATTTCTTATTTTTCTTACGTGTGACATATTTTCTCGAAGTACACGAACGTGTTCGCTTGAAACTTTCTTCGATTTGATAGTGCTGAAAATGGTTGACGTTGTTATCGATATTTTTTTCTTTTTATTAACTACTAGCGACCCGCCCCCGCTTTGCACGGGTGCAATGTGGATATTAATGTGGTGCATATGCATGTATTATACATATAAACCTTCCTCTTCAATCACTCTATCTATTAAAACAACCGCATCAAAATCCGTTGCGTAGTTTTAAACATTTAAGCATATATGTATAGGGACAGAGAAAGCGACTTTGTTTTATACTATGCAGTGATGATGGACACGGATCAAAAGTAAGCGCATAATTTTATGGACGACAGGCTAGTTGTTTGGGAATAGCTTAACCGATGTTAAGTGACGATGTGATCTAAGAAGCTAAAAACACGCATTTTGTAGAGATGATAGCTTAGTGGTTAGCGCGGTCGGTTCGCATGCCGAAGGGCGTGGGTTCATACCCCAACGATGAGCTTGAGTTGCCGGTGAAGGAAAACATCGTGAGGAAACGATAGCATGGTGGTAGGGTACTTTCTAGTACTCGGCGGGCTAGCTACCCTCAAGTTGAAAATCTGCCGCAAAGAATCTTACGGTGTGTTCCGGCAGCCTCACTTGAGAGCCATTACCATTCCAGGCTAGGTGTGCTTTAACATCTTTGACCACACCGTCACTTAAAATCTGGTGAGCTGTAGTCAAACACATGGCAGCTCAAGCTCATTGTTGGGGTTTGCCACCCACGCCCTTCGCTTATAAAAAAGATTTGTCGACTTTTTATCGATATAGTATTTTTAATCGACGGAAGCATTCCAGCTCTAATGTCCACCGCTCCGCGCCATGTCACGTCTTTCCTCGGGGCAATATTCCCCCTCCTGCAGGGGTTAAGGGGGACCTGGTGAGACAAGCGTGGAGGCATCCCGCTTCCATTATTGCTACCTGCATCGAACAACCAAGGACTATTTCTGTTTATTTCGACAGAAGGACTGAGGCATGTTTTATTAATGTAAAGTTCTCAGATTCTGAAACCATTAAGACTTAGTTGCTTAGTTGCACTCAGTATTCTCTTGTATTTTTTTACAGTATGAACTAATAATCACACTACAGTATTATAAAGGCGAAAGTTTGTGGGTGTGTATGTTTTTATGTTTGTTACATTTTCACGCTCTAACGGCTGGACCAATTTTGATGAAATTTGCTATGGAGATAGCGATTTTATACCGAAAAAATGTAGTGTTCACGTGTATGTAAAACAGCGGGTAACACAGCGGAGCTGAGTAGATACACATTTGTCAGAAAGATAACTACATATTTTTAGCGATGATAGTTCAGTAAATCCCAACATTGAGTTTGAGTTGCCGGTTAAGGAAAACATCGTGAGGAAACCATAGCGTGGTGGGAACCTTCTCAAAAAGGAAAATCTCCCGCCAAGTTCCGAACGGTGTGTTCCGGCAGCCTAACTTGAGAGCCAGTTCTATTCCAGGCTAGATGTGTTTACCATCTTCGACTACACCGTCATTTAACATCAGATGAGCTGTAGTTAAACAGCTTGTCAGCCATAAAAAAAAAGACTTTTTGAAAGAGTGGAATTTCACTCCAAGGATAAGTAAAATTTACTACTTAGCAGGAGGTCGTCTAAGTAGGTATCAACCAAGTATCAAATATTGTGCGACCAAGAAATAATATAAAAATATAATTATGTTGCAAATACTTCATTGGTAAACAAACAATATCTAAAAATAGAAAGAACAGAGAATACCTTTGCTTCATTGTGTAGTGCGGTATAAAACTTTGACATTAAGGCTGGCCACTAAGCCTATAAACAATTACATTATTGGATGTAGGATGACTAACAGTGACGCTTTGAAAAAAAAGTCACTCGCGGTCACCCATCCGAAAACTGATCGCATCGACCGCTGCGTTAATTTCAAAGCACGAGCGCTACATTCTATAAAAGATACACGAGAGGTCGATTGTTTCAGGATTACTTACCTCAATATTATCGCTGAATATTTAAATCTCAAGCCGCTAAAAGGGAGGATTTCAAAATTAAATCTTCTATTACAATATTCGTCGTCGGATCTTCTTCCAATTTGCGAGATCAGTTTGAAAGAAAAATAATTTCGCGGCTCACTTGAATGTCGAATCCAATTATCTGAACTATTTCTGACAAGTAAAAATTTTAGTTTTTTAACTAATTTGTTCAGAAAACCGATTATAATAATAAAATTTGGGTATACAGTTTGGTGTTTAGAGATTGCAATCCAGCACTGTTTTCAATCCTGCGGTATTTTTACTGTATTAACTTCAATGCAGCGGGATCTTACACTTTTCGGGATTTAAATTCATATTTTTTGTTATGGAATAATTAAATGTTTATTATTGACTTGACTAATTATTTTCTGTATGACTACTTATTTTGTTTAAAAAAAATGTTTATGTGTAAAATGCCGAATTACATGCGCGAGTGTGGTAAAGTGATATAATGCGGTGAAACATGTCTTTTCGTGTTGCTTCCATAACTCCATCGAAGCTAAAAAGTAAATTAAAGTAGTAAAGTCGCACTAATAAGGCAAGACTGGACTCTACCAAGACTGGACTTTGACTAGATTATGTTAGACATAAATGGAAAAACCTAATTTCATATTATAAAGATTAGGCATCCAGGAATTTGTGACCAATTGCCGACAAATTATTTAAAAAAACCTAAGAAACAATATACTTACTACAAAATAGATTATATGCTATCATAAACTTTAAATGCCTAAGCAGATTTGGATGTAAGGGGTGTCGTTAGAATCCATACATCATCCCAATTAACATTAACTATATGAAAAATACATTTATTTGATGTCATTTGTGTTTTTAACTAAGCTTGTTTTATAATAATTCTAACTGCGCAAATATTTCGTCAAAGTCATATGACAACAATTAAGGACGTTTTATCGTATTCATAACTAATTGATTACCTATACATCCAATGATTTTAATCATAAACTAATCTAATAAACCTGATAACATCAATGCAATTTTTAATATGTATGTAGCTTATGTGATATGAATGACTCATGTGATAAGACTTATGTCACATAAGTTACGTCCTCAATTGTTAAATTAGGCATAATTTTGTTAAAATAAACGATATATAACGATTAAAAGTCCGAATTCAGTTTATGATTAATTTATTTCTATACCACTTGCCGCTGCTGTCACAGCTCTCCAGACGTCTTCAACTATAATTCTAATATCACTTTCAGGTACTATAACTCCATCATCACCACCACCATCCACTCCTATATTATATGTATAAAAAACCCTATTCAATCTCGCATAGTCTGTGCTCGTACCAGATTCTCTATCACCAAAAGCTATAGCTCCAGAATCAAGCTCATAATCCTGTAGATCTCGAATCATGTCATGACCTAAAATATAGTGTCGTCTAAATAAACCACTGGCAGCCTTTTCGTATCTCCAGGGAAATGAGATGAAGTTCCCATTATTCTGAAGTGATATGTAAAGTATCGGATCGTAGTCAGAAATGAGGTCTCTGATGAGGCTGGTTTCGATTTCAGAGAAGGGTTCTACGCCAGCGTAGAGGTGGCTGCAAGGACTAGAGCTGGAGTCAGAGATGAGCCAGTCGATGTCGAAATTACGGTTGAGGTTCACTCCTGGGCAGATAAAGCCAAGATGGCTTCTCAGGCTTCGGGATTTAGTCCAAAGACGGAGCTGTAATGTAAAGAGGAAAGCATTGGTGATACAAGTTACATTCAAATTATAGACGTGACAAAACATACAGTGGACCCTTTTATTGTCAGTACAAACATATAATGTGAAGAAAATAAACATATTGTCAATTAATGTGGATTTGAGGGAACGTGACGATCAAACAAATCTATCGCGATGCTGTTTTTGGCTTTGATAGTTTTATACGAAAACAATAGATTATTCGTCCTATCTACGTAATTAACAACTAAAGATACCCATTGCTGCCATTCCTGTTACAATCACTATACATATGTTTGAAATATTTTCGATGTTTTAGTGGGAGAATTGGGAATCGCCAATTTATTTAGCGACGAGCGTTACGCTACTTAGATTTTTAATAATTGTTCAACGCAATTGACTTCATTATAAATGTAAAAAATTGTGCTAGTGTATTTGTCCTTTTCAACTTCAACAGGTGTAATATATAGGATGCTTTTCAAATGATGTTATACATATGATTTTTTTATATAATTATGTTACTTTATAACGTAAGATAAACAAAATATCCACTACTATAAATACTTACATTCGTATGAGTATATTCATAGCCATCAGGGTTCAAAACAGGAATAACAATCCAAATCACATCATCTAGTAACCTGTTCTGATTATCTTCTAAAAGCCTATTCACTACATTCAAGGCTGAAGGTATAGTAATCCATTCTCTAGGGTTAATACCAGCTTCTATCACCACCACAGATTTGTTATTAGCATCGCCGTTGGTTAGCTTAAGATAAACTAAAGGGCGGTTTTCTTCAGTCACTCCATAATGAACTAGTTCAACAGATGTGGTAGAATTTTCGTAAGCATCTTGTAATGCATATAGATGATCCAAAATCTGAAATTGTAATATTGACCACATTATTAAACTTATATCATGAGACAGTTTGATTATTACGATGAGCATTTTAGTGACACTAAGAAGATTTTGATCCATTTTTCCAATTCTACAACTGAAAATAGTAAGGTTTTTTCTATGCTGGTTTTCTTTTTCTATGTTTAATTCCCGAATAGGCAAATTAAGAAGAAAATTGTTGTTTCGGTGTGTGAGCCGACCGCGCTTACCACTAAGTTGTCATTGCTACACTGATCCTTTACCTATCGAGTTTTTCTTGAATTTTGGATGTAGATGATAGACATGTAGCTACAACACCAAACTGTATCCTCTATCTTGTTATCGTCAGTGATGTGAATTGTTTCTCGCCATGGAAGCAAAACTAATAGTGATAAAATATTTACTAAGATTTATTAATAGATATTATATTGAATATTAATCATCACCTTAAATGATACCTTTATGACATTATAGAGTAAACTCATACCTATATAGTAATTGTAAGTATTTTTCTGGTTTTAATAGTTCTGGAGTACACAATGAAGAATTTCTATATATCTATAGATTTTTTGTACTCACCACATCGTATTTATAAAACGCATCGAAATCGAACACAATGTTCTCAGATTCTTTATTGTCTTCATTTCTTATCGATTTTAATTCCTTGTCTTGTAGGTATCTAAAATGTATTTATAATCAGCTTTAAACTGTCATGCGATAAATAATAACTTAAAAGGATCAATAAGTGGATTAACTAATGTAAGTCTGTGTAAATGGAATATTAGAATAATCTAAGGTGCGAATATTATGCTTATAAGTGATTTACAAAAAAAAAAAAAAAAATGTTTAACAGAAAATCTTGAAAGACCTACGACTTGAAGGAAATTTCAGATCAAAAGGATCGTGACATAAAGATGAACTATTAGAATAGAATAGAATAAAAGATTTTATTGGCCTTATAACTACATTTGTTACACTAGGCACGTCAAATTACAATTTAATTAGTAAAATTATATAAAATTAATTTAAAAAAGGAAAAGAAAGCAAATAAACAAATGTCACTAATATTAACAATAATGTCCTAGTAGTAAAATAAACGTTCTAATATTAAAATAAACGTAAATGCGTATCAACAAACGGATACGTTAAAAATATAAAGGCTTACTAATATTCTAACTCCTACCGGTAGGTAAAGAAAGCTAGAAATCCTAAAAATAAAATAGTTTCAAATGCGTGCTTGAGCTCCAGCAATAAGGGTATGAATCACGTGTTTAGTTACCCTAAATCTTAAGAATATTATATCGTTTACTTACTCATAAACATCATGAATAGCAATATCTTTTGCAACCTCTATTTCCGTTAGTTTTTCTTCAAACCAGTCGACGTGTGAGGGCGGCACCATAGCTTTTCCCACTGTACCATATTTGATGCAAGGTTTTTTCAAAAAGTCAATACTGTCACTAGTAAGTTTATGAAAGTTCTCTTGTTGACTTTGATGATGAAATTTGATGTTATATACTTTGTATCTGAAAAATAATGAGCATAAGTAATTCTTTGCATACAATTTTGCCAGCTACATGTATCTACTTACAAAAACCGCATATTTTTCTTTTCTTTGTTAATGCTGCGTAAAAACTGAATATAGTAATGCCCTAATAATATTGTAATGCTCTTAAACTTAGTCATGCACGATACAGTCTGATATACATAATTATGAAAGGAATCCACCAAAGCATTACCTACATTTTGATTCAAGAGAATCAATAAAAACTGCTTCTATTATTTCATCAATGCATCCACATAGATTTGATCTTATAAAACTATAACTTTTCTTACAAACTATGTAAAAATAAATCGATTTTTCTCAAGTATACGGGCTACTTACCCCATATAGTCTTCATTTTTAGCCGCAATATTTGAAAATATCATAACACTAATAATTAACACAAACATTTTTTTTTGCCACTGTTGTTTAATTACAATAGTAAAAACATCTATGCTCGTAATAATTAGTGGATAAGAAATATCAATGTCAAGGGTAATCTTATCTTTTAATAATCCCAATGATGATAAAATAAGAATTTGCATTGCCACATGTGGCGATACGCTTTTTTATAATATCGAGCTTTATAATCTTCTTGCTACTCGTACCTATAACGTGGTGGATGATAATAGTAATCACGTAGGTTGTGACGTCGAAATAATCTTTTTAATCTCAATGCGATAATATAACGGGATTTATGATATACGGGATTACGATAATATGAAGTCCATTTAAGATAAATTTGTTGTAATGGTGAAACTGATAATGAAATCAAGTAAAATGAGTTGAGAAATTGATTTATTCAAGATTTAATTGAATACAAAAGACAAAAATGTATCACAAAGTGCTGATATATTATTAGATTTAACGTAAAGACGTAAAGTTTTGTGCAAAACTTATTAAAATTTAACCGTGTTTATATATTATATGATTTGGATAGAGTAGCTTATTTACATCCAATGACATAACAAAATTCATGAAATTCATGTTTCATTTTCATTGCAACAATTATCGTGTACTATTTAATTGATTATAATTTAGTAATTATGAAAGGTATTTGTATATTTTTAGCTAAGTTTTATTTGAGCACTGGCCAGATATCCAGACAGTAAACCTATGTTACCAAAAAGAATACTACCCTTAGATATTAATTATTATTTACCACTTTTCCTTGATGTAAAACTATTACGCGCATACCTAGCTCCAGCTTTAATACCTTCCCAGGTTTCATATCCAGCCTGTTCAATGAAATCAGGATCAACCAGGAAGCCAAGAGCTGTTCCAAGACCAAATCTATAACCTGGAAGCTCATAGGTGTACCCAAATGGTACTCCAATGTGTTTTGAATAATCTGAAGCACTACCAGATGCCTCGTAAAGTACAAGAGCAACATTGCCTACTATATAATTAGGGTTGTAACTTAGCTTTACATCATCTATAGCTTGAGCCATTTGAACGCCAAGCAAATGTACAAAGAGACCGTTGGCTGGGAGTTGACCATTTCCATATCCGTACAAAATCATGCTTCCAAAGCTGTGAATGTCTAAGAATAGTTCCATGCGGTCTTTGTGTTCATCAAAGATGTCTCTAATGATTGCAGTCTCAGGTTCTGAGAAAGGTCCTCTACCGTGGAATGTATCCATGCAAACGATGTTGCTGGAGGCTGTAGACCAGGCGACGTCAAAGTTGCGGTTGAGATCAACACCAGCGCAGAAATCTTGGACCATGTACCCGGTGGCACGGTTCTTCCTCCAAAACCGGTTCTAGAAATCAAAATATGTTAACTGTGTGAATTTTTCTATGTTCATTCTGTTTATTGCATTGTTAACATAATTTTGAAATACCTTTGGTATTATATAACTAAATAGGTTGGCGTTTGACCTTGCTAGATTCGCTAAGCAATGATGACATCTAGACCAAATAGTATTTATTTAAGAGGTCTTTTTTTATGTTTGACAAGCTAGGTGTTTGACAACAGCTCACCTGATTATTAATTAACGGTGTGGTCGACGATGCTAGTCTAATATTAAACTGACTTACAAGCAAGGCTGCTGGAATACACCGATAAGTGCTTTGTGGCAGATTTTCAACTTGATGGTGGAAGCTAGCCTGCTGAAGACTACAAAATACCCTACCACCATGCTATGGTTTCGTTACGATGTTTTCCTTAACCGGCAGCTCAACCTCGTTGTTGGGATTTGAATCCACGCCTTTACGTGTGAAGCGACCACTGAGCTATCGTTGACCACTTTACACTGGTTCATTAACGTTTGTTATTTCATTTGTCTCATTAATATTTGTACATATACACGTAGGAAATTTTTCTATTAGGAACAGGAGTTAACATCATAAATTTCCAGCCAGCCTTAAACGTTTTTTAGATATTTATATGTTTGAATGTTTCATGTTAAAATCGATACTTACAAAACATCAAGTTAACATAATTTTGAAATACCTTTGGTATTATATAACTAAATAGGTTGGCGTTTGACCTTGCTAGATTCGCTAAGCAATGATGACATCTAGACCAAATAGTATTTATTTAAGAGGTCTTTTTTATGTTTGACAAGCTAGGTGTTTGACAACAGCTCACCTGATTATTAATTAACGGTGTGGTCGACGATGCTAGTCTAATATTAAACTGACTTACAAGCAAGGCTGCTGGAATACACCGATAAGTGCTTTGTGGCAGATTTTCAACTTGATGGTGGAAGCTAGCCTGCTGAAGACTACAAAATACCCTACCACCATGCTATGGTTTCGTTACGATGTTTTCCTTAACCGGCAGCTCAACCTCGTTGTTGGGATTTGAATCCACGCCTTTACGTGTGAAGCGACCACTGAGCTATCGTTGACCACTTTACACTGGTTCATTAACGTTTGTTATTTCATTTGTCTCATTAATATTTGTAAATATACACGTAGGAAATTTTTCTATTAGGAACAGGAGTTAACATCATAAATTTCCAGCCAACCTTAAACGTTTTTTAGATATTTATATGTTTGAATGTTTCATGTTAAAATCGATACCTAACATTGTATTGCTATTGGTAAATCAGGTTACCTCCGCATGGCTGAACGAGTACCCATCAGGGTTGGCGATAGGCAGGATGACCCAGTCGATATCTTGAAGCAGATCTTGCTCAGTGACGTCGATGACTAACTTTTTTATGGCGTAGAGAGTAGCGGGGAGAGTCACCCATTCACGAGCGTGGAGAAGCGACTCCATGAATATTACTGGTTTTGATGTATCCTGGAGATAGCAATAACATAAAATTTTATAAATATAGGACATTGCACACAGCACCATCTGACCCCAAACCAAGCGAAGATGGAAGTCAGATAACTGATGGATTACTTATACATTTTTTTTTGTAAATACATAATTATAATAATTTGTTTACACCACAGAATGTTTGTTTTGTTTTAGTACCCACGCCCTATGGCTCTTAAAGCAGAGTACCTGGATGACCGAGCTAAACTCGTTTTTTTTTTTGGTAAACGACGTTTTCTAAAAATAAAACTTTGGTAGATCGATTTATCGCCTCCGAAACCACCTGCATACTAAATTTAATGAAAATCGTTAGCTCCAACATATACAAGAATTGCTCATTTAAAGGTATTAGATATACTACCAATGAGTCAACAGGGCTGTTAAAGATATTTGATAATTTGGCGGGTATATTCTTGGATGTTATTATATTTATAATTAACAACTTTTTCGATGAAATCTACCCTGAAATCGGTGCAAAAGTATTAACAATTATATTTTATATACGTTATTTATCCCTGAGAAAATGTTGGAGATACTTAAGAAATAGTTGAGAAGAACCTAATGGATTCCAAACTCGATGGGGTTCCTTTTAATAATAATAAAGCTCCATTACCCACTTTCCTACTCCATCAGACAACCAAGTGACTCTCCTGGTAGTGAGAGATAACGCCAACTCATTTCTCTTGCAGGTATACCCATAACTTTGGGTAATTAATCGATGTCCAAGGCATTCTTGTATCAGCGTTTATTGACTCTCATTAGTGTATTGATGTAAACTCATTTAATTTTTTTGATAGAAACAACACTAGAGAATATTCATTACATGTCACACTCTGTTTGAGATAAGTCGCGTGACGACGAAACTGTATTGGTACTTACTTTACGGTACAATAAAAAGTTATTTACCTGAAAGTTTGTTGTGGATATCTTTAAATATTTAATGTCTCTGCCTTCAAAGCTCTTGCCTGCGTTAACCAGGGTCACCGTCTGAGGATATGCAGCCGCTAGGGCTTCCAAGAACGCGTCGACCTAGAATTGTATTGAATATAATAGGTAAGTTCTACACTTTTTTTTAATGTGTTTTTTTATTCAGAATTGGTTTGCGTTTGACCACGCCCTGCCTGATGTTAAAAAGCATGATTACCTAGAAAAAACCTGTTTCCTCTGGATTTGAAGACACCCAAATTGTACTTCGCGAAAAATAGAAGCACAGAGTTCCACATCCTCGCTGTACATATAAAGAAAGTGGAATTGAAGCGCTTAGTCCGGACATGGGGAATATCCACCATTGAAGGATGGCCCTTTGGCTGTGTCTGCCTAGCCGTCCGGTATTAAAAAGGGGCAAGTGGAACCGAATTATGCAATTCCAAAACGCACTCTCCGAAATGTATCCGATAGAAGATAGATAAACAAGCGACCTTACGTTTCTTATATATAAGTTTTAGCTGAGCTTATATGTAAGCTTATATTAGCAAGTTGAAGTGGCAGTGGGCAGGGCACATAGCACGCAGAACTGATGGCCGATGGGGCTGCAAAGTTCTGGAGTGGAGACCACGGACCGGCAAGCGCAGCGTAGGACGTCTACCCACAAGGTGGACAGACTATCTAATAAAGACCGCAGGAGCGCGCTAGATGCGAGCCGCTTACAATCGGTCTTTATGGATGTCAATGGAGGAGGCCTATGTCCAGCAGTGGACGTCCTACGGCTGAAATGATGATATGTAAGTTCTAGCTTAACTTGAACCGTTTGGGTTCCTTGAATAATAATATATATAGGTATATGATATTCGGAGAATTAGAGATGATGTACCTGACCAACCTCATTTGTTATTTGATTGAAAAAATCTCTTCTTTGTTAGTCGAGTAATATAAGTCTGCTTACCTCATCGTATGTGAGTATTCTTTCAAATGTGAGTGAATCGACCCGGGAAGCATTAAATGGCTTCTTGGAAGCTTCTTCTAGCAATTTCTCTTCCAAATCTAAAAATCTGAAAATTCAAACAAGTTATGTACTTAAATAAAGGCATGAAAAATTCCGCGAATTTAAGATATAACTTTGATTCTTGTTTCTATTGTGATGACAAAAAAAAACCTACAAAAAAACACCATCATCTACATAATCTCAAAATGGAATCACGGAGTATGCAACAAGATGAATATTTTGTACGCTCGGGTTTATTCATGGTAAATTTAGTCCAAATTAAACGAGAAATATGTATGTATATATTTTGTTGTAACTTTATGTTGCGTGGGCACTCACAGCGATAATGGCCCGTAAGTTCAAAGTCGCTCAGCGAGCTATGGAAAGAGCTATGCTCGGCATTTCTCTGACGGATCGTATCCGGAACGAAGTAATTCGCCAGAGAACTAAAGTCACAGACATGACTTAGCGTATTAGCAAGCTGAAGACGTGGCAACAGGTTGGAGATGTCTGTCGCAGAACTAATAGTAACAGAACCGCTGGGGTAGACGTGTTTAGATGTGTTCTAGAGTAGAGACCGCGAATTGGCAAACATAGCGCAGGACGCCCTGAGACTCGATGGAGTGACGATATACGTAGGACAACTGGCGGTGGATGGAAGCGAAAAGCCGAAGATCAGGCTGTGTGGCGTGTTTTGGGAGAGGCCTATATCCAGCAGTGGATTTCAATAGGCTGATGGATATATTTTGTTGATGTCTTTATACGAAGTAAAACAATTCTTACTCTTTGATGTTTTCAGTCTGGATTTCATATTCTACTCCGAAGACTCTCAGGCCATTCTCGAAGAACTCCTTTTTGTCCTTGGCCACTAACACCTGTCCAGGTCGACCCGGCAGCGCCTGAGACCAGATGTCCAAGTCCAGGCTAGTTTCCAGTTGGTTAACTAACGACACCTGGTCGGCATCCTTGACAGAAACTTGGTACAGGGCATAACTGAAAAAAAAATCACTTCAAATATTTGACTTTCTCACATATACGATATCAGCTATTAATATTACATTGTAATGCGCATTAGAATTCCTTTACGCTTCAAACATTTTAATGTGAAAATTTGTATGTCAAATAGAAATGCTCTAGTCTCTTAGATTCAATCATTACGTAATCTTTTATATTAAATCCTTGTGTATCTATCGATATGAAATCCAAGGGATGTTGAGACTAACCATCGAAAGTCTCAGTGTAATGAGCGCCAAAGCAGCAATGCCCTGAACTTTGTTTTGCTACTCAAAGTTCTGTGTATCTCTGCAATGGTCATGGACAGGCGTTATCTCTTACCATAAGGAGAGCGTCTCGTTCGTATAATTATTTTTACTGACAACTAATCACATTTCACAAAAAGGAGATTCAATGATGACTTTGTTCTGTCATTCAGTTCTAATTGTCATGGGCAGAAGCTATCACGAAAGAGTCCTTCATGCATCTGAGTCGGCACTACTTTTATTAACTGGCCCACTGCTGGGCGTGGGCCTCTTCACGTTGTGAGAAGGCCACGCTGGCCAAGTGCGAGTTGGCAGACTTCACACACTTTTTGAAGTTATTGGTAATACACACATAACTTAAATAATACAGAGTGCGTGTCGCGGGATTCGAACCTAGGGCCTCCAAATTGGAAGCCAGACGATCTCTCAACTAGACTGCAGAAGCTTCAACGCATAACTTGTATAAATAAATACCACTTACCCATCGTACGCCTCATGCTTAGCATAAGCCAACCCAAACAAAACAAACAGACAAACCAAGGCACGCATGTCTGTTCCGATCGCTATCACCGAATGAAATTAATTTCATTTAATACCAGAAAGATTGTGCCATTCACAATTGTTAGGTATTTAGTTATCTCTTTATCAAAATCGATCCATTAATATTACGGCTCGAGATTCGATAAAATATTTGATTATTTTTCCCCAATTAACGTTTTAACTGTTAAGGAGATTGACTAGTCTGTGTTATGCTCCTGTTAAGCTGAAGATTCACGATTGAACCAGTTACAGTAATAGTATTCTTATATATCACTACATATTATAAAACAAAGTAGTCCACCGCGTCTGTCTGTCTGTTTGCGATAAACTTAAAAACTACTGAACGGATTACGAGGTGAGTTTTACTAATAGGTAGAGTGATTCATGAGAAAGGATTAGGTTTTTTTTTATGGCTTACATGCTAGGTCTTTGACCACAGCATAAGCCTAGAATGGAATTGGCTCTCAAGTGAGGCTGGCGGAACACACCGTTAGATGCTTGACGGCAGATTTTAAACTTGAGGTAGCTAGCCAGCCGAGTACTAGAAAGTACCCTACCACCACGCTATGGTTTTCTCACGATGTTTTCCTTCACCGGCAGCTCAAGCACATTGTTGGGGTTTGAACCCACGCCCTACGGCATGCGAACCAACCGCGCTAACCACTGAGCTATCATCGCTACAAAAATTTGTCAAGGTTTTGTGTAAATTGGTTGAAATATGTTAATAATTGTTGGAAGTGTCAGAAAAAGTCAAAATCGAGATTTTATGTATACCTACTTGAGAATACTGTATCCATATTGCACACACGATCTGAATTGCAATCCAGATCAGATCCTCCTCCGCCTTCTGGCGATCCGGAACATTTGCCTAGATATTTTTAATTTAAAAACTAGAGTAGTAAAGGTTTCCGTTCGATAGTGAGTACCCTGCTTTAGTGTCCCGTACAACAAATTACATCTACAAATAAAAATACGGATTAAACTCCCATCGGTACAATGTAGGTACTAAAAATATACTATATACTCTTACACGATGTAATAGAAAAAAAACGAAATGGATTTTTTATTAAAAAAACAACTTTCTTCAATTTTGATAGGAATATAGTTTGGATGAAGTTCCGATAAGCCCATATCGATTTACCCTTTGAAATTTTTATACTTATGTATTTTGAGCCGCCGATTACGAATATGATAATGAAACTTGGCGCAAATTATATTTTCAAGGTCAAAGTTCGCCCGTGTTCGTGTGTTTGGGTATATGGCAGGCGGCAAGACGAAGATAGTAAATAAGCTTGGCGAAAAGTGAATCTAAAATACAAATTTCGCATATTTCTCCTATACCACTATGTAGTTCCATACGAAATACGTATGGGACAAATAATTATAATATTTCATGACCTATAATTTTTGTTCGAAACATTTTTTTCAAACATCCATATTTTTTGCAATAAAAGCCAAAAACATGTAAAATATGGATTTTTCTTCAGTTTTACCTTTGCCCTTGAAAATACAATTTGCACCAATTTTCATTGTCATATTCATAATCAGCGGATCAAAATACATAAATATACAACATTTCGCGGTATAACTTTACTCATTTTTATTTTGTAATACAAAAACAAACACACCGAGACAAATAAGACACAGTTACAAAATAGAGGCTCACCTCAGCATAATGTTGGTCATACCAGCGCTGGTCTTCCGGTTTTCGGTAGGTAAGGTAAACTTTGTAGGTCGGAAGTTCGCAAGTTAAAAGACATCAAGACATCACTGCTTTAGCGTTTATTATTTTGAGACATTTTATGGTGACTCTATTGGCGCTGTAGTTTCGCTAGTAAACAAATACTGGCTTCTATAAATGTATAGCATTGTATTACAAATACAAATATTTTATTGATAACACCAATGTTACAAGTCAATTCCGTAATATCATTATAAGAATTTTAGAACACTGACATGTCAATGATTAAAGAACAAAATGCCAAAATATACAAACATGTCAATTAAAACAATATTGTCAATGTAAAAATACCTCAATACAAATAATTATTACCGAACTATAAGCGATTACTAATAATTGTCTTACGATCAATCATGTGTATTAAATAAATTCATTACTACATTTTATCGGAGATCATACCATTACCATGGTGATCAATGCAAAAATCTTTATTCGGTATGTATGTATGTATGTTAACTCTTGGAAATGCACCGACGCCTGTTGCTATTTTCAGCGAACGAAACGCCACCGTGTCTTAGGCTCAGACAGCGCCATCTAGTTTTTTTTTCAGGAAGCGTTTATAAGTTGCTTATGAATACAGGAAAACAAAAGTAATATATTATCTTTCTTTTCCTTTTGTAAGTCCGACAATACTATACATATTATACTCTACAACTACGATAAAAGAGCTATAAAATATCATATTATGTACCACAAATATTTTTGATTCGACGCTAAGTGCACAGAACTTTGTCCCTATCTCTCCTTAGAGAAAACAAATTTAACGTTTTCGGATGTTTACTTATTTTGTAGTTCAGTTGGGTTAGTAGATAGATAGACAAAAACTCTTTATTCTGTATACCAGAAATTAAAAGCAAACACAAAAAAAATACACATGAGAACCTAGTGCCACAAATGGAGGCCTTACCGCTAAAATATATTTCCAAGCAATCACAGCATAGAACGAATCAAAGTTATTGGGTTTTGAACCCTAGGCATTCAGCGTGAGAACCGACTGCGCTAACCACTAATAATAATTACCTGACAAAATCTTTCGAAAAAAATACTTATGCGCAAAGTGCTTCAAAAACATCTCTCTCCGGGAAGATACTTTAAATTCTTTGCCTAAATTTTCACTTTGAACTCCTGTTGAATGATTTCCTTAGCTTCAAAGACTCAAGTGCTGAAATGAAAGGAGAAATCACTTCTAAATAACGTGTACAAAAGATAAACGATCTCAAGTTCATTGAATCTCACAGACTCGAAAACAGCAAAAAAAATATTTATTTTAACAGACATTTTATTATTTAAACAATCGAATGCTATTTTCAGTTCATTAAATTAATTTCCGAATAAGGCGAATTGCTGATTTAATTGGATTTTGATGTTAATGAACCGAGAGATACGAAATTTTAGTAAAAAACACATTTGTATGTAGGTATGAGATATTGCTATTTTAACAAAACATAATTGTTATGTAATTATATTGTTAAGTTGTTTGTTATGAACATTTTGTAGACTCCTCACAATTATATAATTTATATGTATATATGTATATTAATTATTTATTTATCTGCTTATAACAATACAATTTATGTTCTGTCCCGGTCAACTTAGATGTTTTCGCAGAACTCGTTCAATACTTACATACATCACACTAATATTATAAAGGCAAAAGTTTGTGAGTGTGTAAGTGTGTTTTGCCGTGGTGGTGCCGGCGTAAGAATAGTACCCCACCCTCTCTACCTGTGGTTGCCGTAAGAGTCGGCTAAGGGATGTAATCCGGAAGATGGGCAGCAGTGTCTTCCTTGAACAATCACACCTAACTGCGCTCGCTAACCAATTCCGAGACCGAAGCCGAAGCAAAACCGAGAGCCAGTTCTATTCCAGGCTAGGTGTGCTTTACCATCTGGTGTGCGTTCATCCTGGGTGGGAATTGAACCCACGCCCTACAGCTCTTGAAGCATGTACACTACCAAATGGGGTAAATGAGGTAGGGCAGTAAACAATAAAAACTTAATTCGTATCAAAAAAACAAATTACATTTAAATGTTAACCAAGCAATGCTACATCCACCTGTCCAAAAACTGTGATAAAATCTTCACCTACCCTCAATCAAGGTCGCTAGCAACCGCAACGTAAAGCAAAAAGGTTACAACTTGAATTAACGCAGTACTCAATGCGTAAAAAGGACCGCAAAGGTATATAAAACCTTAATTAATTGAGGCTGGTAGCCCCACGCCCTTACCTATTACACAAATTAAGGGGAAGCCCGCACGTTCGTACGATTACTATTAAGTAAGTATATGTTACACTGGCTTGCGCCCGCGATTTCGTCCACGTTGAGTTAAGAATTGGGTTCAGAGAGAAATGACACATGTGTACCTAAGTAGTACAAAAGAGCATTAGTTTTATTCATCATGAAACTTCCGCTACTTAATACCTATTAATATAAATGATATTTTTTACTCTGGAATTATGTTCCATAAGACACATCATCATCATCATCATCAGCCTATCGAATTCCACTGCTGCATAGGCCTCTCCCAAGATACGCCACTCAGCCCGATCTTCGGCTTTTCGCTTCCATCCACCGCCAGCTGTCCTACGTATATCGTCACTCCATCGAGTCTCAGGGCGTCCTACGCTACGTTTGCCAATTCGCGGTCTCCACTCCAGAACATGTCTACCCCAGCGGTTATCGGTTCTGCGACAGATATGTCCAGCCCATTGCCATAAGACACATCTATACCAAATTTCAAGTGGATGTGTCCTGATGTTAGTTTTTTTATAATCCCACAAGAACCCAATATTTTCCCGAGATAAATATCCTATATGTTAATCCGGGTAATAAACTATATGTGTGCCAAATTTCATTCAAACTCGTTCAGTAGTTTTTGCGTGAAAGAGTAAATCATAAATCATATTTATTGATATTGGTGTTACAAGTCAGTAAATGTTGATGATAATTAAAATTTCAATAGTTATTCTGTACTAGTAGTACAATAATTATAAGTGTGTATTTACAACACCAAAAAAAAAGTATTTATGTATTCTATCAGTTATCTGACTTCCATCACACAAGCTCTGATTAGTTTGGGGTCAGATGGCGCTGTGTGTAACGTATACTACAATAAAAAAAAATACGTGTACGCTTTAAAAAACAGGGAAATTAAAAACGTAAATAACATTTTAAAATTGTAAAAAATAAATGTAAAAATTACATAAAAATGTCATACAAAAAAGTATTAATAATTTTCTTAACTCACAAAATTAATTGTAGCTGTAAAACGAGTGCTCGACAAGCCAGCGTTTCAGCTGACCATAGAAGGCGCTGAAGTGATATGCTCTGAAGTGATATAAACTGTCGGACCCATAACATGCGTCGACTTGGCCGAACTTTCCAGTATCCAGCCATCCATTCATCCGCACAAACTTTCACATTTATATTAGTAGGATAGTGGCTGTTACCTAATGTGTTAAAAGTCACATGTTTCGAAACAGTTTTAGCCTACTAGTTTATTAGGTCTCCTTAGAAGGGGGTCGTCTAGTTAGGCAAAGAGGCAACATGTTTAAAAAAATGTGTTCCGGTTTCAAGGGTACTAGCAACATTACATGGCTTTTGAGACTAACCGTCGAATGTCTCAAAGTACTAGCTGGAAGCGTTAGAGTTGATTGAGAAACGTGCCAAGAGATGACTGTCTGAAGAGTCTGCAACGACTCCCGCGTTCAGGCTAATTTGCATAGCCTTGAACATCGACGAAAACTTGCTAGTTTATCAGTTTTTATCGGATTCATTTCGGAAAATGTGTTTCAGATATGTATGCTGTAATTTCCCCATGCCCATTCTGACGGTCAGAAGGTTTTTTTTTAATGTCTCACAGGCTATGTTTTTGACCACAGCTCACCTGATGTTAAGTGACGGTGTAACGGTCTTTAGTGATGGTAAAGCACACCTAGCCTGGAATAGAACTGGCTCTCAAGAAAGGCTACCGGAACACACCGTTAGATGCTTGGCGGCAGATTTTCAACTTGAAGGTGGTAGCTATAGCCAGCCGAATACTAGAAAGTACCCTTCCACCATGCTATGGTTTTCTCACGATGATTTCCTTCACCGGCAGCTCAAGCTCATTGTTGGGGTACAAATCCATGCCCTTCGGCATGCAAACCGACCGCGCTAACCACTGAGCTATCATCGCTACAAACAAACGGTAATTCAAACGGCTAAAGCGTAAAATATACTACCTCAGTAGGTGTTCCCTAGTAGATACAATCTGGGTATCTTCAAGTCAAAAGTGAATCAGTATTTTCTAGGCAAGCGTGCTCCATCGTAGATCGCATTTTCGTTTAACATTAGGCGAGACAGCGATCAAACGCAAGCCTATTTATTATCACCTAAAAGTAATGAGCGCCATAGCAGCGATACCCGGGACTTTGTTTTTAGCTGGACTCCTTAAAATTCTTAAGAGAGCAAAAATACACAAAACATGTACTTTAGTTCAAAAAAATGGCCGACGTTCTAAAGACTCGAACAAAACGATTTGATTCAACGTTCATTGTGCGTACCGCTAAACAGTGGAATGCGCTACCTGAGTGGGTGTTCCCCGTTGGATATAATCTGGGTATCTTCAAGTCGAGAGTGAATCGGTATCGTCTAGGCAAGCGTGCTTCATCTTAGACCGCACCATCACTTAAAAAAACACATGATATTTACATAAATATACATAATTTGTCATATACATACTTAAACATAATATGAATAAAATCATATATAACCTACGTATATGATGCAAAATAAATCGAGTCTCGAGAAGATATCTGCTCAAGAACTAGGGCTTGGGTTCGATTCCTACTTAGGACAAGCATTTTTGTGACGAATATCACATCAGGTGAGAAGGTGGTCAAACGTTAGTCTATTATTAAAAAAATGTAAGAATAGCATAAAATGAACTACCGCAAAGTAACGCCTGAATCAATCAATTATTAGAAAGCAATTCATTTACTGTTAACCGTTTGGTTTGTTTGCTTTTACTTAGCCGGTCAGATTGATGGTGTGCTGTTAAATGCATCAGGTGAATACAAGAAAAAAAGATTAAAAGGTTTTTCTGTTAACCGAGTTAAGGCTACTCTGTGAATAAGATCTAATATTGACTTTTTTCGTTTTAAATTTATGAGATAACTCAAGTTTAATGAGTTCGGATTTTATGACTATAGTTCTTATTACATCCGTCTCGCCGTCACTACTAGGTCACACAAACTGTTGTTTTGGCTTCTTAAAAAAAGTCACCGGATGTGACCAAGGTGGCTTCAAATGATCTGATCAGTTTTCATTTTTAGTTCTGTCCACCAGCACTGCTGAGAAATCGGCAGCACTCATGCTGAAAACTACACGCTACTACGCGATATGAAAAATAAATATATTCGGCTGTGACAGCTTAGTTATCTAAAATATTTAAAGTCCACCTCACTGTACGACATATCTCAACTCCTCAGCTGCTTACCCAAAAATCGTTAAAAAGCCAAAACCACAAAAATTCATAAAATTCAATAAACCACTGGCAGACAGCGAGTATGACCGTCGCTGAAATACACAGATGTACGTGACTACAAAGCTGTAATTTGTGCTTTAGAATGTAACGGAGATACATTAACAATTTGCATTCTATAATTCTAATTTTAGACTAAAAATAACTGTTAAGCGGAAATAAACTAAGTATATACCTTGAACAATCAAATTAAGTTCCGCAAAGTAACACCTGAATCAATAAATTAACTAAACATAACTTTTTGCTGTACCACGTTTGGGCGCTAAAATTTTGGAGCCCCATGTTGGGCGCCATTTATGTAGAACATTAAGAATTTAAACTTGATGTGTGCTATTATTATATACACATGTAAAACGAAAGTGCCTACACTAAGTAAGTACTAAGAATCAACGCTTAATTTTTTAACTAATATTTCACTACAAAAACGTTACATACTATGTCTGGTTTCAACAACGAGTGTAAAACCTCGGCAGTTCCATACACTTGCGTCTCGATGGACCGACTTAATATCAGTTATGTTCACTGTTTGCGGGTGTTCACTTTCTGTCGTTTCTAGCACGTTTTGCTCACTTTGAGCTCATTTTCCTTGCATTAAGCATAATATGCAACTGTTAGTTTGCTAATTTCATGTCTTTCATACTGGATTAAGGTTGATAATTGTGATTATTATACTACTTTGAGTAGTTCTGGCTTAGAGATTAGGACCAGAAAATAAATAAATATACATTTCTGAATTTAATCGAGCAAGAGTCCTTAAAATAACCGCAATCATTATTTGGAGCAAACAATATATTTTTTCAATCAGACAAATCTTGTATCTTCCTTCGTTTATATAACATATTTGAGTAACTTTTTCTTTTTTTTCTTTTGCGACCTCGGCCTGCAATTTATTTTTAGTGTTGACAAACAAAATAAAAATAAAAACACTATATCTAAGTTATGTTTATCACCAGGTCTTAATCGCGAGCAAAATACTAACTTGATTTTGTATATTTCAGTAACGAGGTCACGAGATGACGGGGGAGTGCGGGTCGCTTTGATGAAACATTAGGGTGTTGCGATGTCCTACCCTCATTTTGGTTTTATAAAAACGTAAGGTTGTTACCACGGGACACTATACTACATGTAATTGCAGCACTGTAATCCAAGCACTTCCCTATGACCGGATTCCACGACGCCGACAACCCAAATCCATCTTCCTGGTTAAACGTGCGATGTTTTTTGTTTTCGACCGCTTTAATAAGTTTCGATTTTTTGTACGTGATTAAGTATGTGCTCAATTGTATCAATCATTCACGCAAAAAAAAACTGTTGACTAGATGGATTGGTCGAAGATGGCAGAACACCTAACCTGGATCTAACCTGGAATGGAACTGGTCAAAGTGAGACAGATTTACAACGTAACCACAAATTAATTGCTGCATAGAGTATCGTAAACAGCGTAAATAGATTCATATCAAATTTGGTTAAGCAGGGGTAGAAACACGGGCAGTGGAGATAAGCGTCGATATATATTTAAAGGGACTATGTAAGCCTATATATGTACTTAGTTCTAGTATTATTAGGTATTGACACTGATGGTAAGACATAACGCCTGTCCATGACCATTGCAGCGATAAACATAATTTTGAGTAGCAAAACAAAGTCCAGGGCATCGCTGCTTTAGCGTTCATTACTTTGAGACTTGCGATGATTAGTCTCAATAGACCTGTAATTTAGATAGCTGCAGCATCCTTCTAACCGGAACACAGTAATGTTTGCACACTACTGCTTGGTGGCAGAGTATCAGGTATTTAAATAGAAGCAACTTTAAAATACAACTTTCTTCGTGTCTTTTTTGAGACTCAACCACTGTTTTTAAAATATCTGTTACTCTTGAAAGAGAACCATCATACGAGGCGTATTACCAACTTTGCTACATATTTTACTTTTATTTGTGTATCTCTAAAGAGCTATCTTGTTTTTTTTACGAGCACCATTTATCATTTTTCACTTTTGATATTGCGTAGTTAGGGCAGATTTATCGTGTCCGACAATCTCAAGTTTCTATATCGTTAGACTGGTGAAGTGGAATTCCCTAAAGACGTCGTTATGGAGAGTGTATGTAAAGCTGATATTTGGTACTCGGGGACTTACTATTTCATAAATACGTGGATAAATGAATCGTTTGATAATAATAAAATTTGGTTATTTTTATGCGACACAAGATAGGTGTTTGAGCCCAGCTCTCCTGATGTTAAGTGACGTGTGGTCGGAGATGGTAAGCACACCTGGCTTGGAATGGAACTGGCTCTCCAGCGAGGCTGCCGAAACGCACCGTTAGATGCTTGGCGGCAGATTTGCAACTTGAGGGTGGTAGCTAGCCAGCCGAGTACTAGAAAGTACCCTACCACCACGCTATGGTTTCCTCACGATGTTTTCCTTTTCCGTGTTAACCGACGGCCCTAACCACTGAACTATCATCGCTACAATTAAATATTTTAAGAACATATCAAGTTATAAGACTAAATAATAATAAAATAGTATATAATAATATAACAGCCATTGACACTCTCAAAGCCTCACAAAAGTTTAATGTTATTTTTATTTACTTTTTGTAAAAAATGCATTATTATATTAATGCATATTTATTTCCGCTTAAAAGACTTTTTAGTGATAAGAATTTAATTTAAAATTTATATAACTTGACAAAAAATTATGAAGTATTCCTTAACATCTAAAACCAAAATTTTACATAAACTACACTTTTGGCCACCCAAGTCTTAGTAATATCATATTTAACTTTTGTGTCTTCAATATTTTTTAAAGTATTTTACGTCATCACAAATAAGTCGATATCCTTTGAATAATTGTAATTAAAATTAATTAGTGTACGAATAAAAAAATAGTTTTTGCGATAATTTGTATTCTTGCGGTAGCTATTAGAAGAAAATTTAATCAATACCATTATGTTAAAAAAAAAAGTAAAAAAAATCTATAATCGACTGCGAATAAAATAGCTATAATTAGAGAAAACATCTTTTTACGCTAATTTATTATTCCGAATAAAATTTTAACATATAATTTTTATATATTTATTCACAAAGAGGTTGGGACGACATCACCTCTAAAAATTTGTTGGTACAGTTGCGGAGCGACAGCTCCGGGGTACATTTGGCCCGCCTAAACGCAGCCGCCAGGCCGGAGTCCGGAGCGTGGATGCATGCCTTACCGTCTCCTCATATGGGTACGCTCCTCGACGACGACTCTCTCCGGGTGGCTGTAGGTCTTCGACTCGGGTGTGCCTTGTGCGAACCCCATAAGTGCGTGTGTGGTGCATGGGTCGACGTCTACGGCCACCATGGGCTGAGCTGCATTAAGTGTGCGGGGCGAAGACCTCGCCATCACGCGCTTAATGAAATCCTTCGGCGAGCTTTGGTAGAGGCAGAGGTGCCTTGCACGCTGGAGCCCCCGGGGCTGTCTCGTTCCGACGGCAAACGCCCGGACGGTCTTACGCTGATTCCCTGGCAGAGAGGCCGTTGTTTGGTTTGGGATGCCACATGCGTGAGTACCTTCGCCACCTGCCACCTTGCCGCATCCCAGCAAGCGGCCGGTGCGGGAGCGGAGGCAGCCGCCAAAGCCAAGCGTCTCAAATACGCATGTTTAGAATCAGCGTATGAGTTCGTCCCGTTTGCCGTCGAGACTGCAGGCACATGGGGGTCCGACGCGGCAAAGTTTGTGGCCGAGTTAGGACGTCGCCTTAGGGAGAGGGGTCGTGATCCGAGGTCGGGGACTTTTATAGTCCAGCGAATTTCGCTGGCGATCCAGCGAGGAAATGCCGCCGGTTTGATGGGTACGTTTGGTGGTGAGCTCGACCGGTGGACTTAGTTTTAATTAAGGTTATTTGACTTAGGTTTATTGACATGTATTTAAATTAATTTGTATTAGGATATTATATTATTATTGAAAATGAAAACTTACAAATTATACGCTATAAATGTAGCATTTCATTATATTTATTTAATTTCCTTTATTTTGATATACTACGAGTACTCGATTTTTTTTAATTAACAAATTACTATTTCGCGCCAAAAATCTGCCATTTTTTTTTTAATACTAGAGGGATACTTGGGTTTTTAAGACGATTATAACGATACCTGAACTGTCAAAATCCATCCAGCCGTTTGGAACATACGAGGTAATAAAGAAATTTACAAACAAATACAGTACATACATACATACAAGATATGCGCAAAAACATAGCCCTTCCTTGGCAGTCGGGTAAGATACGATAATATGTTTTAATTAATTGAAATAATGAACAGCCGCAAGAAAGTAAATTGCGTACCTATATTTTCTTACCAATTTATTCCTTAGACAAACATAATTATTTGGTCGACAATAAAGAATTAAAAATAGCATAGTATTTACCAAATAAAAATGAAATAAATATTTCAAGCGATGTCAAAGCGAGTTAGGAATTTAGCCGACAAATGGGAATCCGAACGAGCAAATAGAAAGGCCCCGATAAATAAATCGTGCGATTGTAACGAAACAATTGAGCTAGCGATGGGCGTCTAAGATGGTTCCAGCAATATTAGAACAGTATGGATTCTTTCAAGGTTAAAATGTAATGTTATTTTACTGAGACATGTTTTGTAGGTTTGGATTCGTTAACTAACTCTTTCACAACCACTTAATTTCCTCTTTTTTTTTCAATGTAAAAGTAGTGAGTCGTACTGGACGCTCTCCTGATGAAATAACGCCTGTCCATGACCATTGCATCGATACAAAGAACTTTGAGTAAAAGTCCATGGCATCGCTGCTTTAGCGCTCATTAGTTTGAGACTTTGGATGGTTAGTCTCAACAGCCCTGTAATTTCGCTAGCTGCAGTACCCTTTACACCGAATATCTTTATACATATGTATTTGTAAAAAAAAAAAAACGCCTAGTGCTAGTCGGACTCGCGCACCGCAAGGTCCGTACAAAGTATATGAGTAAAAGTTATGGTATTTTTTTGTGGTAATTTATGCTTTTCGCAACTTTTCCTTTACCTGTGCTTACAAGACGTTGCTTCGTACCAAATTTCAAGATTCTGAGTTCACGGGATACCCTGTAGGTTTTGATTCCCTTGCGAGTGTCGAAAATTTGCAGCATAAATGGCTGTATCTTTTGACTGCGTTGACTTAGAAGTTTGATTTTTTCACAGCTCCAAGGGTCAGTAGATTTGAGTATTTGATATGAATTTCAGCTTGAGACCTCCACGCGTTTCTGAGAAAAGGGGTCTTGACAGAGAGACGGACAACAAAGTGATCCTTATTTCCTTTTGAGGTACGGAATCCTAAAAAGTGATGAAAAGGTTTTACTAAAAGGTTTTTTGTTGCTTTGAAATATTAACAAATGCGAAAAGGATTAATATATACAGTAAGTGTTACAATTTGTTTTTATTTTTAAATTCAAAGCCAATTTCCTTTAAGGTTTTAGTGCAAGACGTAGTCAACGTTCTTACTGGTAAATAAATATATTGATGCCACATAAATAATTCTGTCTGAAGATGAAATATGACTATATTTTGTGTGAACGAACGATTGTGGAGAAATATTTTAAAAGGTCAAATTACTGTAATTTTGGTTGTTTGTAACAAGACAACTGAGCGAGATTATATGTTATAGCTGCATATTATTATTTTTAGTAGTTTAAATTCTTTAACTTAATAGTGTTACAACATCTCACATCTTACGATCAAGTCCTAAGATGTATTGTGTTTTCCATTCTTGGTGTTTATTTAATTTAAAAAGTAATTAGACGACGGAGACACCATCATGATGGTAAGAGATTATACCTGTTCTTGACCATTGCAGCGATACACAGAACTTAGAGTAGCAAAACAAAGTCCAGGGCATCGCTGCTTTGGCGCTCATTACTTTGAGACTTTCGATGGTTAGTCTCAACAGCCTAGTAATTTCGCTAGTTACCCTTCAAAACCGGAACACAGTAATGTTTACACACTACTGCTTGGCGACAGAATATCTGGTACTGCGGTGATACCTACCTAGACGACCTCCAGCTAAGGATATCTCATCAACATCATCCACGGCCTCCTTTATCCCACTGCTGGAGATAGGCCTCCCTCTTGTTATACCATCTGCCTCGGTCCTGTGACAATCTTGTCCAGGTTCGACCCGCGACGGTCACAATATCGTCAAAGATATCTACCACCAACATATTCAAAAACGGCTTGACTAATTTGAATATATTGTTTTTTGTTTTCTTTGCTATAGTTCAGGGAAGGTTTACAAGGAAAAATAATAATAGAGAAAATCCAAAAGAAAAGCTATAAAATAAAGTAAAATAATAATGGTAGTTATATATGGAAAATCGCCTAACTGACGTGCTATGCACTAGATGTCGTCAAGTGTCACAAAACATTATTATTTAATTTGACGACATCTGGCGGCGTGTAGTGGTAATACGCTATAAAATTACTTCGTTTTCAAATCAATTTTAGGTGATACGAAGTTCATTAGGTAAGTAGTTTATTATAAAAAAATATTATACGGATTTTGTAAGCAATAATACGCAATAAATAACAATATAAAAAGACGTTACATAACATTATATCACATTATTTTTAACCAACTTCTTAATACGGTAGTGTTGTTATGCGTAGTACAAATATGAAAAAAAAATACAATACAGTGACTTTAAATGATTTTTTTCGCGTTCTCGCCAAAACTTCAAGAAGCTACTTCTACTTTTAGCGCTTTTGCATATACAGCCAGCGTAGTATGTAAGACAAGGATATTAACATTGCTCGACCGTCGTTTAGTGTGTGATCGTCATTAGAGAACTAATTCCAGTGACAGAATGTGAACGAGTTGTAATAACGTCTTGCGACTGATTGCAGACACGTAAACTGTTAGAGCAATTAGGGTTGCCACCAGTCACGGCGGCATGTTTATATTTGCAACATATCTACGCCATATTCTTGATTGTATTGTAATATTTTTAATCAAGTGGGGCTGCTGCAATGACGTTTTTCTTCGAACTTTGATCCTTGATTATTGAGGGATACAACACAGAAATCGTCAAAAGTCTTTTCGCAGCTTAATGGGAGATTCTCTGATAACGTTACAAAATACCATATTTTTTTGCTGACAGGCTAGGTGTTTGACCACAACTCACCTGATGTTAAGTGACGGTGTGGTCGAAGATGGTAAAGCACACCTAGCCTGGAATGGAACTGGCTCTCAAGTGAGGCTGCCGGAACATACCGTTAGATGCTTGGCGGCAGATTTTCAACTTGAGGGTGGTAGCTAGCCAGCCGAGTACTAGAAAGTACCTTACCACCATGCTATGGTTTCCTCACGATGTTGTCCTTCACTGGCAGCTCAAGCTCATTGTTGGGGTTTGAACCCACGCTCTTCGGCATGCGAACCGACCGCGCTAACCACTGAGCTATCATCACTACAAATTACACCAATGTTACAAGTCAATTCCGTAATATCATTAAAAGAGTTTTAAAACACTTATTTATTACAAGTCAATGATTAAAAAACAAAATGTCAAAATAAAGTATGTCAATATGCAAACATGTCAATATAAAAAAAAAATGACAATACGAAAATACTGTCATTATAAAATATTTCAATATAATTAAATGTCAAATAATACATAATTACTTACTACTAATTTAATATACTTATAGTTTGAAATACTTAGATAACATCCTCCAACCTAGGAGGATCTGAATTCCCATTGGACAAATGCAAGATACAGGACAGCTACTGTCAGCTTCGTTTTGCAATAGCCTTGAGAGCATTGAAATCGACAAATACTAGAACGTTAGAGCGTTTTGTTTCTATGACAAAATTATTTTCCTTATTCGTCGAAACGCCATCCGAAAACCATTCTGAAATGGTCGCTAATCCATCTTGTGTACTGCGTCATACATCATCTGTCGTCGCCCGCATCGTGTTTTCCACACAAGGGACACAGAATAGAGCGAAGCGTTTGAATGTTGCAAAACCACACACTCGGGGGTAGACTTAGAAATCACATTGTTCAGGCAATAACTTTATAAACTGTAAAAGCTTTGGCGTTTTTTTTTTAATTTAATATATACGCTCCATAGACACCGGGGTCCGTGACTATTGTCGACTTTGAATTACTGTACTGGGAGAGGGAATCTTAATCTAGGATTAAAGTATTAGTTTGTGTGTATACCGCGAGCAGAGCAGCGACCCGCAAGCAGCACCCGAGCACGAGTATGACGCATGTGCCAGCCATAGCCCTCCTCAACCATATCTGAGGGAAGAGAGCGCCCCGACACACGACGCCGCCGCAAGAAGGAGCCTTCAATTTTGAGCATGAATGCTCGAGGCATATATACGATCTATATTTCCATTTACATCTGGTTTACATTTTATATTTCCATTTACATCTGGTTTACATTTTAATCGCCTTCTCTCGACCCAGGGCATCCATCTGTTGATGGAGGAATTTATCTTTTACAATCGGGAGAACGATGATTCCTGTCCATTACTATTGCTACGGTACCAAGAACTTTGAGTAACAAAACAAAGTCCAGGGCATCACAGCTTTGGCGCACATTACTAACTTTTGATAGTCTCAATAGCCTTATAAATTATTTATCGGCATGTATCGACATTGTATGTTATCGGCAATGCACAGATAACTTAGAAAAGACAGAGGTGCGTGCCGTGGGATTCGAACTCAGGACCTCTAGATTGGAAGCCAGACGGTTATCCAACTAGTCTGCTAAATCTTTAAAAATCTACTATCCAATAAATTTTAGTTAAATAATATCTCTTAGTACGCATACCGATTAATGATAGTAGGTAGTTAGCACTAAATAACTGCGTGCGTGACAACCCTGGCTAAGACACGTGTTTTCGGCGTTTATGGCGGCACCTTACGACACTCGTTGTGTGAGAATTTATTGTGATGTCTTACTACCTTTTTATGTTGTACAACAAATATCTGTTTGACATTTTTGTTTTATTATTTTTGTCGACTTTCTTTATGGTGCTGGACCATAGTGCACTTCGTGTTAAATGACGAGTTCTATTTATTTCATAGTATTTTAACAAAACCTAATTTGATTAAACAGTGGTATATATAAGTGGTCTTGATTAGACAATTTATATATATTTTTTAATTAAACTATTCCTGGTACAATGGCTGGTCATTACTATCCAGCGCAGGAAGTGATGCCATCCTTGACAATTTTGCCAACATTTGCACCATGTACAGCCATGGGATTTTGAATAGAATGTCGTTAATTCGCGTCTTTAATTAATGAAATAACAAAAGTCTAATTTTTTTTTAAATTATGAATAGTGTTGCGTTTGATCGTCGTCTCACTAATGTTAAGTGAAGATATGGTCTACGATGGAGTATGCTTGTCTAGAAGATACCGTTTCACTCTTGACATGAAGACACCCAGATTCTATCTTTCAAGAAACACCCACTCGGGTAACGTTCCACGCTTTGTTTGTAGCGATGATGTTTAAGCTATTAATGCTTAGATCTTGTGTGCTGCTCTTTACAAATCAGTCAAATCAAATAGTTACTTTGAGACTTACGATGGTTAGTCTCGACATCCCTGTAATTACGCTAGCTGCAGTATCCTTCAAACCGGAACACAGTAATATTCACATACTACTGCTTAGCGACAGATTATCTAGTACTGCGGTGGTACCTACCTAGATGACCTCCTTCTAAGGAGATCTACCACTTAGCATGTTCTCTTATGTCAATAAAACTGCAGTACCAAGACTTTCCACTGTTCTGCGTAAAATCATACCTGTTCTACGTTTATAAATCTGTGACAACATACCTATTTATCTTGAACCATTAGCAAAACATGTTATCACAACATGGCCTGAAATATTCATTTTTTTTCTCACGTATTTTTATTTATAGTAATGTCCGGGTCACGATTATTGTACAAGACCTTTGACTCCGGAATAAGATTATGCTCATAGTCCGCTGATCATACGATGTGACACGAAACATGTCTGTGATTGGTTTATCTTACTTGCGAGCATCAGACGTTAGAACCACGTGACTTATGCTCACCCTCTATTTCAACTCGCAAATTTAAGTCTCCGCCCTAGTCGATCCGCGTAGCTCCACCAAAGCAGAAACAGATTTCAGGCAAAATCCACAATGAATATCGAACAGTGCGAAGGATTTCACAAATCTATACAAGATCTACTATCTTCTATGAACATTTGCGAACCGACATTACAAATTTCCCTCTTCTTCGTGATACTCAATCCATTATTTTGGAATACTTGTTCCCGTTTAGAGTACTACACAAAAGTCTTCACTAAACTAGCTGGGAGCAGAAGAATTGGCTGCTATATTCATGCTGCCACCGTATTCAGTTTGGGAATTGTGAGGAGCTATTTCTTCGAGCAAGCAATAAGGAAGCAAGTTATTTCACAAGTAATGGACAACGAGTTCTTCCAAATTACTGGCGTAATATTAGCTGTGCTAGGACAAGTGCTGGTGTTAAGTTCCATGTATCAGCTTGGTATCACAGGAACTTATAATGGTGATTATTTTGGGATTTTAATGAAAGGCAGAGTTTACGATTTCCCGTACAACGTTTGCGACAATCCCATGTACAGAGGCTCCACGTTGTCTTTTCTGGGGGTTGCTCTGTTTGAAGGTAAGGCAGCTGGCTTACTTGTGACACTATTTGTGCACATCATGTACGAAATCGCCATCAAATTTGAAGAACCATTTACAATGAAGATATACGCAGCGCCAAAGAAAGACTGAAGAGTGAAGACTGAAATTAAACTTAAAGAACGTAAGGAATCAGATTTTTTATTTTTTTGATTCGGTTATGGATTGTTGACAGTTATATTATCGCTACTAAAAGACACCAGCCTGCCAAGAACATCTATAAATTCACTATTGGAAAGAGTGTCGAAAGCAGCATTGAAAGGATCATATCAAATTTGGTTGGGCAGGAATTGGAACACGGTCAGTCAAGGCGAGCGGTAATAGGTTTTTAAATGCGCCCTAGATCGTAAGTCTTAGATACCGTATGGATTCCTGCCCCTACAACGCGATGGACCTGGAATCAGTACTGTGATACCTATGAATACTAAGAAATTTTTGTCTCTGAGACCGTATTTCAGAACTGTTGAACAGTAAATGAAAATTTTTGGTAAATTTTTGAATGTTATCTTTGATCCAGCTTTTCTGGTCTGCATCGGTACTCTACACGATTAGTCTTGAATCTAATTATACTAGATCTGTATAATTATGTAAAAGCTATAGACCACATGTTAGTTTGTGATTTGAATCATATTCAAACATCTGGTGGTCCCAAATGATCTAATTTTTTAGTTTTGTTTTTGAAGGTGTACTTGTGATGCGTACACTGTTAGAGAACTATCTGTATTTGTGCTAAGTGGAATGTTACGTTGAAATAATTGAATGTTACGTTTATTATATTTTTATAGCGTTTTGTTTTAGTAAATAATAATAATATATTATATACATATAAGAACAAACATACACATTCATAGCGAATGCGTGACAATTGAATGGATTTATATTATATTAAGTTTAATCTGTAATAATAATACATAATATTATATGTAGGTATACATTAAAAAAAAATTTTTTTACAGGTTTCAAAACATTGGTACATAAATTAAAAAGGCATTTAGACCATACATAACACAGAATTGGGTATGCAAAATTGGATAAAATAGAATTTTAACATTAAATAATGTGAATTTTTGGATTAATTAATTGTCTTTTTTTTAAATATCTTTTACCTTATCATCAATAAATTCTTTTACAGAGTAATATGTCTTTTCTATTAAGAATGCTTTAAGTTTTCTTTTGAATACAAATTAACAATTGGCTTCCTTTATTACTGTTGGCAATTCATTATACAATTCAATACCCATACAAAAAATGCTCTTATTATGAAATTTAGTTCTGTCTTTTTGACGACATAGTTTGTTCCTGTGCCTAGTGCTTTGAAGCGTCTTATACTTGGCGATTTCAGATCTTATTAAGAAAGATGCCTCAAGAATGTAGAGAATATAGAGAGTATAAATTTATATATATTTAGATATATTTTATATATGTATAAAATGTTGCTCGTACATTATCGTTTATTTTGAGATCTCGAAAACAGATCTAACGATTTCGATGAAATTTGCTAAGCGAGGGTTTTAGACACCATTAGGTTATAATTATAATTTATATATTGATAATAATTAGTATTCTTCAATATAATTAGTAGTAGTAATATCAAGTAATAGTAAGTAAAATAAAAATAAAAGTATCATAAAAAATAAAAATATCAAGTAGTAGTAAGACATCGGCCTGCCAAGAACATCTATAAATTCATTGTTGCAATGGTATGTAGCATGTTGCTATGACAGTTCAGTGGTTAGCGCGTCGGTTCACACGCCAAAGGGCGTGCGTTCAAACCCCAACAATGAGCTTGAGCTGCCTGTGAAGGAAAACATTGTAAGGAAACCATAGCGTGGTGGTAGGGTACTTTCTAGTACTCGACTGGCTAGCTATCATCTTCAAGTTGAAAATATGTCGCCAAGCATCTAACGGTGAGTTCCGGCAGCCTCACTTGAGAGCCAGTACCATTCCAGGCTAGATGTGTTTACCATCTTCGACCACACCATCACTTAACATGAGCTGTGGTTAAAACACTTAAGTCTGTCAAATATAAAAAAAAATCGCTTAAATTTAATTATTACAGCGTTTTATTGTTTCTTTTATCCAAAACAAAATTAGGATTGTCATATCTCTTTATAATAGAAATATACTCGAAACACAATAGAATTCCATTAAGATAGAACATAGAATTCCACTAACACAAAACCACAGCACGAAGCTACAACAACCTTAGCATTTCTCCATTCATCTTATCCTCGCTCTTAAATCACAAACGACAAAAGGGAAACTTCACCAGGTGAAAGTCCGGGCAAAGTTGCCGTCTCTTCGGGGGTTACTTGCCCAAAATAAATGGCTTCAAATACCGGTTACAAAATCCTAGCAGAGCGACAACTTCTAACAATAGTAGCAGGAACTAAACTTTTCTACATCCAAATGATTTCAGATTAGTCCGTAGCGATGATAGTCGGCGCTTACCGTGATTGGATCACACGGATGACCTGCCAGTGAAGGAAATCATCGTACGAAAACTATGTGGTGGTAAGGTTTTAAAAAATTATGAAATAGGCTTAACCACCATCTCACCTGTTGCCTGGAAGAGATTGCTTTTAGCGATAAGGTCGCCAGTTGTTACACCTATTAACTAGTCTATTTATTCTGTATTATGTAATTTTAAGTGTGTACAATAAAGAATTATTCATTCATCCATTCACTCACCTGATGTTAAGTGTACTTAGAGCGACGAGTACTAGAAAGTACCCGTACTTTTTAGTACTCGATTCGTGATTTAGTTTGATGCGGAATAGTTGCCATTTGGCCCCATAAAAATTTAACATAGTTTGGCCCAGTTGTTTTCATTTTATGAACATTTTTGTTTACGTGGACGATGTAATTGTCTTTGGCAAAATGTTTTTGAATCTTACTCGTATCGAGTCTAGCTAGCTCATACTGTTCAAGTGTTTCTTGGCGTGAAGATAAATTAACTAAAAAATTAAAAACAAACTTAAAAAAAAAACGACTTCAAGAAAAAAACAGCACTAAAAAGCGAAAAATAAACTTACTTTATAAAGTATTATTATATATGCTAGGTACCTCCTGATCTGTTTGAAGTCGGTGCCAAGCACCGGCACCTGGGCTAGACTAAGCACCTGAACGGATCTGGATGAAATTTTGCATGTAGCTACTTTAGGCCCTGGAATAAAACATAGGATACTTTTCATCATCATCATCATCCATCACCACGCGGGTAAAACCGCGGGTAATAAATAATTCTTCTCACGATGTTTTCCTTCACCATTTGAAGCTATTGGCAATTCGTTCGTACCTATATAAATTAGAAAAGGTAGAGGTGCGTTCAGCGATATTCCAATCCACAAACATCGAGATAAGAAATCATACGGCTGAAATACATCCGAATCAACCCTGTTTTAATAAGCTGTCCCACTGCTGGGCGTGGGTCTCTTCTCATTGTGAGGGTAAGGCCATAGTCCACCACGCTGGCCAATGTTGGCAAATTTCACACAACTTCGAGTACTTGGTGGTAGATCTTAGCAGAAGGTCTTCTTGATAGGTACCACAGCAGTACCCGAAATTCTACCGCCAAGTAGTAGTGTGTACACATTACTGTGTTCCGGTTTGAAGGGTACTGCAGGTAGAGAAATTACAGGGCTGGTGAGACCAACCATCGAAAGTCTCAAAGCAATAAGCGCTAAAGCAGCGACGTCCTGGACTTTATTTTACTACTGTCCAGTGTATCGCTGCAATGGTCATGGACAGGCGTTATCTCTTGCAATCAGGAGAGCGTCTCGTTCATGTTATTACTTTTATATCAAAAAAAGACTTTGTTTCATAAACTTATGGACATTTTTTTACGATGTTTTCGTTTACCAAGTACATATTTCCTTTACCGAAATCTTTACACATATACCCTTCTTAAAATCTGCGAATTTTCTGAAATAATCTGAAATTTGTAGCGATGATAGCTCAGTGGTTAGCGCGGTCGGTTCGCATGCCGAAGGGCGTGGGTTCAAATTCCAACAATGAGCTTGAGCTGCCGGTGAAGGAAAAATATCATGAGGAAACCATAGCGTGGTGGTAGGGTACTTTCTAGTACTCGGCTGGCTAGCTACCACCCTCTAGTTGAAAATCTGCCGCCAAGCATCTAACGGTGTGTTCCGGCAGCCTCACTTGAGAGCCAGTTCCATTCCAGGCTAGGTGTGCTTTACCATCTTCGACCATACCGTCACTTAACATCAGATGAGTTGAGGTCAAACATCTAGCATGTCAGAGATAAAATAGAAACAAAAAAAACTGGTTTACTAATTAAATAATTGTCATTATATTCGTTAAGATTGTCAGTTTACAAGATAACAAAAGCTGTTCCTTTATTAAGATTTCTATTCAGTGCTTCATTTGCGAAGTTATCACCGAGTTTGCCACAAACAGTCTGCGGTCCCGGAAATGGCGTCTTCAATGTCTATAGTTTTGGATGGCGTTGAAGTTTATTTAGTTTACAGCAATAAAATATGGTACAACCCCATAAGTCCCTTATTTGCCTTTTGGGTATGTTTTGCCTATATACAGGCAAAACTACTGCTATTTTAGTTACACTTAGGAGCAGAATTCCCGGTACTTCGTATATACAGTGAAGTGGCGCTCTTTTTTCCAATTTGACTGGTAGTTCCAGAGATTATTGAAATCAAACAAACTCTTATTCTATATGTGCCGTGGTGATGCCGGCGTAAGAATTGTACCCCACCCTCTTTACCCGTGGTTGCCGTAAGAGTCGGCTAAGGGATGTAATCCGGAAGATGGGCAGCAGCGTCTTCCTTGAACAATCACACTTAACTACGCTCGCCAACCCGCCTGCCAAGCGTGGCGAGTATTGGCACCAGGAGGAGGCCTATGTCCAGCAGTGGACGTTCTATGGCTGACGATGTGGTGTGATTATATATACATATGTATAAATATATTATGGTTCCCGCTGATCCCGCGACTCTAATTTATTGTTACATTATACACGTTTGAAGCTTTTTTTATGGCTGACAGGCTAGGTGTTTGAGCACGGCTCACCTGATGTTAAGTGACAGTGTGGTCGAAGATGGTAAACACACCTAGCCTGGAATGGAACTGGCTCTCAAGTGAGGCTGCCTAAACACATCGGTAGATGCTTGGCGGTAAATTTTCAACTTAATAGCTAGCCAGCCGAGTACTAGAAAGCACCCTAACACTACGCTATGGTTTCCTCACGAGGTTTTTCTTCACCGGCAGCTCAAGCTCATTATAGGGGTTTGAAACCACGCCCTTCGGCATGCGAAGCGACCGCGCTAACCACTGAGCTATCATCGCTACAACCTTGCGCCGTCTCTGCAGCACCTCACTCATTCCAGTAGTTTGAAGAGCAAATCATTGAATTTGATGAGATCGAATAGAAATTATAAATATTGATAAACAAGATGCTGAGTTAGCTATTAGATAAATTAGTTATAATGCGTTTGGTTAGTCTCTAATAGAGAATAATATTGCACCTAGACAGCATTCCAGCGCTACAAACAGAATAGATCTGAAAAACTAAAAAGAGAATCCTATATTTAGAACATACACACACAAAAAAAATATTTTGTCCTAAGTGGGAAACGAACCCGTCGATTACTTCAACTTACGAAACAGAATGATTACTAATTGAGTTAAAAGGGCAGTCAAGTCTAGTAACAACGAATTTTTCCTGTATAAATCTCAGCAAGCTAACTCAACACTGAAATATAACCTCAGATATAAATATGTAGGTTCTTCATTACCGTCCATATTTCAAGCTAACGTCAGTATAATTACACGGGGTGTTCAAAGTTGTGGCCAACGACGCGTTCACTGCTTTGTCCTGTACACGCTCCGACGCGCGCTTGTTACCAACTTTCGTGTTGAAAACTACTTTTTGGACATACTGTATATGTGTTGATTGCAGCGAGCCCACTGTATGTTGTACAATTTTGAGAGATTTTTGACAGCAATTTTTTTTTTAATTTGGACAAGCCGTTGTCGTCACTTTATAATAATTTTTTTCCGTAATATTTTGAGATTTTTTTTATTATAGAGGGGTATGTAATCTACAGAAACTCTCTGCTGATTGTAATGGATTACGCATGTCCATGATCATTGCAGCGATACACAGAACTTTGAGTAGCAAAACAAAGTTCAGGGCATCGCCTCTTTTGGCGCTCATTACTTTGAGACTTTCGATGGTTAGTCTCAACCGCCCCCGCCAAATCGGAACAGGGTAATGTTTACGCATTACTGCTTAGCAGAATAGGTTCTGCGGTAGTACCTACTGAGACGACCTCCTGCTAAGGAAATCTAATACCTAGTCTATCTACTTAGATATATCAGCTTTTGATGTACTTTACCTACCTATATTGTGAGTATTGAAGACGACACACTATGATCCGATCCTCGTGGATGTTCCCAGTGTTCGCACGCAGCTATTCGGCTATACTTTCTTGATGCGTACAGCCTGTGAATGGAACTTATTGTCGGCTTCTCTGTTTCCTATAAAATACAATTTGGACGTTTTTAAGGTTAGAGTGAATAGATTTCTTCTAGATCAGCGTGCTCCATTCTCGGCCGCGCCGTCGCTTTTCATCAGGCGAGTTGGTGGCCAAACATAGTAATATTTAATATTTAAAAAAAAACGGTCAAGTGCGAGTCAAACTCGTGCGCCGAAGGTTACCAACCCATTATAAATAAAATTGGTATAATTTTTAATGGTGGCTTAAGTGTGTGTGTTGTAATGGTTGAAATTTAGATTGTCGCGAAAACTTATAAGTACCAAATTTTACCTTATTTTCAATTGTTTTTATTTTACGGAAATGCACATTGCACCCGTGCGAAACCGGGGCGGGTCGCTAGTTTAATTATAAAGCCGGCTTCGTCGTTTCCTATGGCATATACCTACCTAACCTGGATCTTTTAAAGGTGAGAATGGCACGGTATCTTAAAAGTCTGCGTGCTTTATCTTCGACTACATTGTTGGTTACTATCATATTAGTGTCGGTTCGCAGATGTTTATAGAAGACAGTACATCTTGTACTGTTTTTTGTAATCCTTCGCACTGTTCGATATTCATTTTGAATTTGTTGTGTAATCTATGTTTCCGCTTCGGTAGAGTTACGCGGCTCGATTAGACCGAAAATATACAGCGAGATTGTACGTGAGCGATAGTCACGTGGTACTGACGTTCTGTGTGATAAACCAATTGCTATTCCAAAACCAACGATGATATTTCTGTCGCATGTTGCTCCCATATAGATTGTTATGAGAGTGAAGGGGTCAGAAACATTATCGCCTCGTATTATGGGCTTGCCTCGTGGGGCAATCAGTCGACTAAATTAAAAATAATCAGAGTAATAATTTCAATAATATATTTTTTGAAATATTGTGTGTGCTGTAGTATAATTTGTAATCGTGTGGTGTAAATCAAATGTCGTTAAGTAGGTATTTCACACAGCACCATCTAGCCCCAAACAAAACAATACTTGAACCCACAATGTTTTTTTTTAATTAATCGGTTAATAGATACGGAGTCCTTAATGCCTTTAAATGTATTCCGCGTTCCCGCCGAAACTCAGTATAGCTAATTCTACAGTTCGTGTTATGAATCTACAGTTTTTTGATTCTTTAATTTTATGATATTTTGTCCAATTTTGTTTAATTTTTTTCTTCAAAACTTCATTTAACCTAAAATGGGTAGGTTTCACAGTTTTAAACTTATATAAAAAGCAATACAACCCAATTAAACTTATATAAAAAGCAATACGACCCAATTAAAATTATATAAAAAGCAATACAACCCAATTAAACTTATATAAAAAGCAATACAACCCAATTAAACTTATATAAAAAGCAATACAACCAATTAAACTTATATGAAAAGTAATACAACCCAATCAAACTTATATAAAAAGCAATACAACCCAATTAAACTTATATAAAAGCAGAGAGTTTCAAAGTTTAAAAATCAATTCGAAAATAAATCGCATCCGTGTTGAATCGCTATTTGATTAAAAAACAAAGAAAAATTCAGGAAAAATAAAAACTGGGCTACAAATATTAAAGCTAAGTGGAAATAACTGCAGCTGGAGGATTAAGTTGCACAATGGGCGACGAGAGATCTCGATCGTTCGTCGCATTAATTAGTTTGATTGTATCTAGGTACAGAACGCATGTCGCTCCGAGAGAAATTATCAGAACACTTTTTAATGTCAATTTTATTTTGAAACAGAAATTGTGTGCTTATATTTCCGTTTTTTTTTAGTTTTTTTAGGGTTCCGTATCTCATAAGGAAAAAAAAGGAACCCTTATAGGATTACTTCGTTGTCCGTCTGTTCGTCTGTCGACACCTTGAAACGCGTAAAGGTGTTGACTTGATATTAAATCCATATACGCAGATCTGTAGTCCCTTGCAGCTGTGACAATATCAAACTTCTAAGTTACCGTAAGAAAAAAGTTAGAGCCATTTATGTCGCAAAAAACCGTATATCTCGACACTCGCAAGGGAATCAAACCTATAGGATACTTACCTGTGACCTAAAACTGTGTAATTTGACAAGAAGCATTGTTTTATAGTACAAATAAAGAAAAAAAAATCCAAAACCCATATTTTAAATTTAATCACAAAAAATAGGGTCAAAATCGCAAACTCTAAGATTTATCATATCTACTAGTTTGTACGGGACCATCGGTGTGCGAATCTGACTCACAATTTTCCGTTTTATTTATTTTTAAATAGATCTTCGTTTGGTCACCAATTCACCTGATGAATAGCGACGGTGCAGCTAAGGATGGAGCACGTTGATCTGGAACAAATCTATTAACTCTAGTGTAAATGTAACTTAAAAATGTCTTAATTGTAAAAGAAAGATATAGACTATAGCAGATAACAATATCCTAGGACATTTCTCATAGCGCCATCTAGGCCCAAATCCAGCAAAGCTTGTACTATGGGAAACCAAATAACTGATAGAATACATTTTTTTTTATAAATACCTGCAGAACACTCAGACAGAACAAATATTTATCCTCGTCACACAAATGTTTATCCTGAGTGGGAATCGAACCCAAGCCCTACAGCTTTTGAAGCAGGTACGCTGCCAAATAAGTGTGTTAATTGAGCTCTCTTAATATGTTGTGGAACGAAACTACCAGTACACAAAACTAAATTTCCAAAAACCAACCAAATTACTAAATTAGTGACATGACAAATGAGCTTAAAATTTTAATTTAGTAAAATTTAATTTAATTTAGTTTTAATAGCTTAAAAGCTAGTAAGATTAGGTGGTTACATTTATTATATCGAGTGGTGGAGGGTTAGACAACCCGAAAGGGTGTGTTCTGGGAACCATTTGGAGAATACATGTTGGCCAAAAAAATCCCTGATCACTCATTAATTTAAAGTTTTATTTGCGATTTTCCCGATTTTTGCCGAAATTTTACCTTTACCTTTACCTTTTAAAATATTTTTAGTGCTTAGTCACTAAAAAGATTTTAAAAGTAAACCTTCAGAAATGCTATTGTTTTTTTTTTAAGATTCTTTGTGAAAGTACTATTTGGCAAAATTTCTTACATTTTTTCTCTTTTTAAGCTAATTTTGCTTTGAATAACCTGAAGATGTATCAAAACGTCGTTTTATCCGTGTTTTCAGCCGAGCAAAGCTCGGTCATCCAGTTACTATAATTATAACTATGTAAGGTTTTATGTAAAAATCGAATGTTACCGAATAATCAAAAATAATGTAAACATTATTATTTTAACATTAATCAAATAATTTTGCTAAAACTTAACAGTAAATTCCGATGAGACTCCTAATATTATTATAGGCAAATATTTTCAGCTTCATTCCGCTCGCTCGTCCGACAAATATTGTACTTCCTCTGGACCATAGCTGTACGTCAGAGAGCTAAGCAAGCAAAGCCGAGAGGCACACGCTATAGCGACAGAGATATACGTAGGTTGCCATTTATATATTATTAGCTACGTACAACAATTTATCTGCCAAAAAGATTGTAAAAAAAACAACTAACGTGGATAAAATAATCTTAAAAATATCTTTATGTTACAAATCGGCCTTAACTCAGCATAATGTCGGCTGTGCACTACGAGCTCTGGTCTTCCGTCGAGATCGGCAGATGGCGCCACGCACGACTTTTTAGGCCGCATGCCCAATAAAAAAAAATTGTTAATATTTTACTTGGTGGTAGACCTACTTAGCCTGAGGACGTCTAGGTAGCTATCACCGCAGTACCAGATATCCTGCCGTTCCGGTTTGAAGGATACTGCAGCTAGCAAATATACAGGGCTATGGAGACCAACCCTCGGAAGGCTCCAAGTAATAAGCGCCAAAGCAGCGATGCCCTAGACTTTTTTACCACTAAAAGTTCTTTGGACTGTATTTATGTTTATACGTGTTTTACACACCTATTGAAAAACCAACCATATTTATATAAAGTTAAGTATATAATCATAAACAGTACATCGACATCATCTTCAAGATCGTCTCATAAAATGAACCGATACCAATACAACATACGCCCGTATCGTATGAGGCGGTAAATATTCATTATGATGATCCTGCTACAAATCCTGGTACCAAATCTGAATGGCTGTTGTGAAGACTTCTTGAGACTACGCTATAATTTCTTCATAAAAAGTTTTTTTTTATTTTTTTTTATAGCTGACAGGCTAGGTGTTTGACCACAACTCATCTGATTTTAAAGTAATCTCATAAAATAATCTCAAAGTAATGAGCGCCAAAGCAAACAGTAGTGTTGTGGGAGAAGTTCGGTTGTGGAAGTAGCAAGTTTGGCTTGCTCTGAGTCAGGAACTGAGAGGCTTTCGGAGCTTGAGGGCCCTATACAGTGTGCACGGCTCTGCCTAGCCCCTTTGTAGCTATGCCACTGCTAGTTACTCAGATACTTAATCTAAATTTCTAGTAACTCTGTCAACAGAAACTAACTAGGCGATAGGCACTATACATATCTAAACATGGCATATTCGTACTTGCAATCGTGTGCGCTCGCACAACACAAACTACTACTAAACTTTAACCCTAGATTAAGATTAATTTAAGGTCATGGACCCCGGTGTCTGTGGAACGTATATCTTCTTCTTATAATCTTCTTAATCGCCGTTCGTTAGTCTCGCTAAAACTCAAAAACGGCATAACTGATTTGAATATATTGTTTTTGTTTTATTCACTATAGTTCAGGGAAGGTTCAAAAGGTAAAATAATAGAGAAAATCCAAAAGAAAATCTATAAAATAATAATGGTAATTTTGTATGAAAAATGACATGAAAAAGATGTACAAGATGTCGTCAAGTGTCACAAAACATTACTATGTAATTTAACGACATCTGGCGGCGTGTAGTCGTAATACCCTCTATAATTACAAGTTCATCGGGTCAGCTAGTTTTAAATAAAAAATATGGTATTATAACATAGTCTGAAGAAGCTTTAACGTTTTATGCGACAATAGCGTATAGCTATGGAGATTTATTTGACACTTGCCTACCTATGTGTGGTATTATGAAAAGTTATTGTGTTGTAGGTTAATTATTATTATTATTATTTTATATGTAAAACTAGCGACTCGCCTTGTCTTCGCACGGGTGCAAGATTTACTTTACTATAATATGCATAATTATATTATAAATAGATATAAACTTTCCTCTTGATTCACTCTGTCTATTAATGAAAAACCGCATTAAAAATCCATTGCGCAGTTTTAAATGACTTTGTTTTATACTATGTAGAGATAATGAGATTAACAAAACGCTCTATCAATCTTGAGTACTGCGCCTGACTGATCTCTTACGATGGACGATGGTCTCTCTTAAGAAAATCTAAATTTCTGTAGAGTTGGTTCTTTCGTCATTCAGGTCAAAAATATAACTTTTCTCAAAAGAACTCAAGCGTAGTACTTGTGGATATAACTATACCGAAATATTCCATAAGACTAAATAAATAAAATTAATATTTTAAGACATTTCACACAGCGCCATCTAGCCCCAAACTAAACAAAGCTTGTACTACGGGAACCAGATAACTGATAGAATAATATTTTTTTTTTTTTGTAAATACACACTTAGAACATCCAGACACAGAACAAACACTTATGTGACGATAAATGTGTGGCCTTCTTCATGGAGACAAAACTGAATACAACGCGCGCGCAGCCTTGTCTTACTTCGCATTACGGGCGCCTCACACGTGAAGATAGCGGTTGGTGAGCCGAAATGCGACGGCGCACTCTAGAGTCCTTCCTCTACGATGTCAGGAATTTCCAGCACACAAAGCTCACCCTGGCGTCTTTAGACCTACAATCTGTAATCGGAGTATCCGATATAGTAAAACAAAAACAAGTATGACCTTACAAATGAATTGTCCCCATAAATGGTTTTGTGGTCAACTTATATGCAGTAAAAGTGGAATCGAGAAGAATATCTATTAGCAAAATGCCTCTATAAATAACATATTAAAATACTTTATCAAACCAAAAACATTAATTCTTTGCTGAAAAGAGTACGCATCACGAAAAAATCAGCTATTTCATAGAAAAAGGTCATTTTTTCTATGAAATAGCTGATTTTTTCGTTCACAAGTTTTCAACAAAATGCACGGAACAGGCAGTGATATGTTTTCAATTTCATTTGTCATTGACATTCCACTTGGTAAAGATAAATTATATTATAATATTCATACCCCTGTAATGGCAAATTTTGGAAAAGCTCACGTAAATATTACCCAACCATCTCGATGTACCTAAAACTAATGAATAAATCAATTTGAATTTGAATTTGAATTTGGTCTTAATGTTTTTTTTTAACTTTAAAAATAGTGACTGTAAGTAATGTCTTGTGGCGAAAACTACCGTTTTTTGTTAACAAAAAAATCTAAAACAATGTACAATATCATCTCCGAGATTCTCGACTTTCCCGCGCATAACGGAACGTAAACAAGATGGCCGTCACCCCAAAATAGCGTTGCAAAATTTTCTAAATAAACAAAGCAAAAGTTGCGCATATTTGCGGCTATTCGAGCCTTTATAGAAGAAATTTAAATTTGATATAAATGTACCTATCGCAGTTTCGTAGCACAGTTTAATTTTGAAAGTTGAAGAGGAAAATTTTGGTATAGATTACTGAGGAAGGAATTCAGGTTATTAAACAGCTATTTTATTCGAGAAACTTTAATTTAAAACTATTATTTAGGTGATTTTGGACACTAGCATTGTAATCTATTTATTACTTGGTGATAGATCTCCTTTGCAGGAGGTCGTCTGGGTAGGAACCACCTTAGTATCAGATATTCTGCTGCTAAACAGTAGTGTGTAAACTAACATTACTGTGTTCCGCTTTGGTGGGTACCTACAGCAGGTAACATGATTACAGGGTTGTTGAGACTAACCATCGAAAGTCTTAAAGTAATGAGCGCCCAAGCAGCGACGCCCTGGACTTTGTTTTACTACTCAAAGTTCTGTGTATCGCTGCAATAGTCATGGACTTGCGTTAGCTCTTACCATCAGAGGAGCGTCTCGTTTATTTTATTACTTTTAGATAAAAAAATAACTTCAAAAATTGAGGAGGCTCTCAATTAGATTGTATTTTTTTTAAATGTATGTTACCTCAGAAAGACATCATATATTATGAAACTTTTTTAAAAATGATACCTTTAGTTTCAGATTGGTCGTATGTATACAGTAGTTTGATTTTTAAAGCAAAATATCTGACAGCTAGCCGTGTTTGGGCTTTTGGGCCTAGTGGCATGGAGCTGTTTTTTTTTTGTAAAAATTATGGTGTGTAATTAATGCTTCGAAAAGTTTGCTGGGAACATAAAAATTTGCTAAAAACACATTGACGTCAATAAACAACCTGGACATATAACCCGAGAGCATAAATTAAATAACATGTAGGCCATAAGTCAAAGACATAAAGGTTACAATTCCTTATCTACATGACTTCCGAATCAGTCCTGTTTTTTGTAGCGTTTGTAGCGATGATAGGTCAGTACTTAGCGCGATCGGTTCATACGCCGAAAGACACGGGTTCAAACCTCAACAAGGAGCTTCGAGGAGAAGTCTGACCACAGCTCACCTGATGTTAAGTGACGGTATGTATTGTCGAAGATGGTAAACACACCTTGCCTGGACTAAGGCCTTACTTTAAAATCTCTCAATGAAAATAAGCAAACACCCAGCAGTGGGACATTTTAAATGCGAAAGTTTCTTAGTGTGTGAGTACGTGTGTTTTGGTTAAATAAATAAATATCCGGCTTAAAAAATTTCGATAAAATTTGAAATTCTAATAGTTTATACGCTAGATTAACATATAGACTATTTTATCCTGGGATACGCGAATGAAATCGCGGGGCGTTACGTATATTTTGTGGAGATTTCAACTGGTTCCCTACTACTATCAAAGTAAGTTATTATTATTATTAATAATTTATATTTTTTACCCGACTGCCAAGGAAGGATTATGTTTTTCGCGCGTATCTTGTACGTATGTTTGTCAATTCTCATTGTTGGGGTTTGAACCCACGCCCTTCGGCATGCGAACCTACCGCGCTAACCACTAAATAGTACTAAGTGATGACACGATGGCGGTCGCAACTGACAGCAAACATTATCTGGCTGCTGATTTGCATTGATTGACGCTTAGATAAGGGACTGAGAGCAGCTCGTAAATCTAAATTAGGGTTTTGAATGAGACTTTTGTTTTATGGTCCGAGTTTTACTGAAGAAATCTTGAGAGTGAAATGAATTGGTGAAATTATACTCATAATTGTTCTTTATTGAACAAATACTTTTTTCAAAGTAATTTACCAAGAGAATACAAAATTTTACTTTGTACGGTTAATGCGGTAACTACCACATGTTTGATCATAGCACACCCGATGTTAAAATACAGTTTGGTGCTTGGTGGCAGATTTTCATCTTTAGGGTGGTAGCTAGAAATCACCCTAACACCATGGTATGGTTTCGTCACGATGTTGTCTGTTCAAAATCAAAATCAAATTAATTTATTCAAACTAGGCTGAGAATCAGCACTTTTCGAACGTCAAAATTACATAAAACAGTCCCCCAAAACGCCCACCCGTCACCACTTCCTAGTGCTTTAGCTGGGAAGAAGAAGTGGCGCAACAAACTCCCCAGCAGCACAGCTGTCTGTTCAGTTACAGAAAAAAATATAATACTATGCAAAATTATTTACATTACGCGACACAAAACATTATTTAAATTAATAGCCGTATGTTAGGCCGTATTACCGGCAATTCAAGCTCGTTGTTCGAATTTGAGTCCACGCCCTTCGGCGTGTGAACTGACTGCTTTAACCACTGACCTATCATCGTTATTTAACACTAGTATAAAATAATGATTCACATGATTATTTGCCGCTCCACGCCATGATATTATTTTCAACAGACAAACTGACAAACACAATAAAACATGAAGCGTTTTCAGACCACCTTCCCTGTAAGAATAGTTGATATGTGGAACTCGTTTCCAGCGTCTGTGTTTCTAAGTACCACCGCAGTACCAGATATTCTGCCGTCAAGCAGTAGTGTGTAAACATTACTGTGTTCCGGTAGCTAGAGAAATTACAGCGCTGTTGAGACTAACCATCGAATGTCTCAAAGTAATAAGCTCCAAAGCGATGCCCTGGACTTTATTTTGCTACTCAAAGTTCTGTGTGTCGCTGCAATGGTCATGGATAGGCGTTATCACTTACCATCAGGAGAGCATCTCGTTCGTCTCACATCATCATCATCATCGTCATCACATCATCAGCCATAGGTCATCCACTGCTGGACATAGGCCTCCTCCTGGGAGGTTTTGCCAATACTCGCCACGCTTGGCAGGCGGGTTGGCGAGCGCAGTTAGGTGTGATTGTTCAAGGAAGACGCTGCTGCCCACCTTCCGGATTACATCCCTTAGCTGACTCTTACGGCAACCACGGGTAGAGAGGGTGGGGTATAATTCTTACGCCGGCACCACCACGGCTCGTTCGACGTGCTCTATATTCGGCTACACCCATTGGCGCTTTCCATCAGGTGATATATAGGACACGCCTAGTCCTTAGTCATAATTTTTTATTATTTATTATGAAACTTGTGAATGGTCCTGCAGTCTTGCCTTCGTTCCCTAAATGATAACATATCGTGAAATGAAACGTTAAATTAGAGAAAAAATATTAAAGTCTTTCAGTGACGATGTGTTACTACAAGCAATAAGCGAGAGCGAATTGTGATATACTTTCAATTACTTGTCATATTATTTAGGTTCACTGAACGGAGATTGTTACTTTAACCTAACTACGGGGAAAAGAATGTAACGATGTTAGCTCAATGGTTAGCACGGTCGGTTCACACGCTGAAGAGCGTGGGTTCAAATTCCAACAATGAGCTTGAACTGCCGGTAAAAGAAAACATCGTGAGGAAACCATGGTGTTAGGGTAATTTCTAGTACTCGGCTGGGCTAGCTACCCTGTGTTAAGAATCTGCCACCAAGCATCTAACCATGTATTTCGGCAGCCGCACTTGAAAGCCAGTTCCATTCCAGACTAGGTGTGCTTTCCCAACTTCGACCATAACATCACTGAACATCAGGTGAGCTATGGTCCAACACCTAGCTTGTCAATCAAAAAAAAAAATCTCCAGTGACGATGCCTTTTGAATTTCCTTTGGAAGGACATTCCACAGTCTACATTCAGTGAAAAAACTGTAGAATACGGCTCTATGTGCCGAGATATTCAACGCAAGCACATGCGAAATCCCAAAGCTTAAATCAACATCTAAAACTAATATAATGTTACGACAAAGAACACTTTATGTAAGTACGTAAGATTTTTGACGATTTTTGAAGATTTTTGACCCTCCACCCCCCATGTAACATGCCGTAACGTTTGTCTGTACCCCTCCCCCTCCCTAAACGTTACGTAATACTCAAGTGACCATTTTTACTTCAAAGTCCCAATTATATTGCGCAAAGTTGCTAAAATACCTTTGTTATTGTTTTAATCGCGTTTGCGGTGATAATAAATAAAACAAGAGATTTCTAACTTGCAATACATGCGTATATTGTTTATTTAATATAATAGTACCTGGATGACCAAACTTTGCTCGGCTGAAAACACGGATACAACGACGTTTTCTAAAAATGAAACCTAGCTAGATCGATTTATCGCCCCCGAAACCCCCTGCATACTAAATTTCATGAAAATCGTTGGAGCCGTTTCCGAGATTCAGATTATATATATATATATATATATATATATATATATATATATATATATATATATATATACAAGAATTGCTCATTTAAAAGTATTAGATAGATATTTATATTGTTATTTAATAAAGTAATAAACATTTGCTTAATTATAAAAAAATTGTTTAAATGGGCTCAAAGTTGTTTTACTACTAATGACGAAACACGTTGTTCGAAGCCCCCTCCCGCCCCATCGTAACGTTTAACAACCTTCCCCCAATTGCGTTACGTAATACTTGAACGCTCACAAAGTATAAGTTTCTTATAACTTGTACCCCGAAAAAGGCACGATCCATCCAAATAGAAGGCAAATTTAGCCTTGCAGACAGCCTGTCACATAAATTCAATTTCACGCGACGCGGCTAAATGAAGACGCCTCTTTCAAATTGGGATCGTTACCGCCTGATAGAGATGTGTTCTGTACTGTCTATTGTGTTACTATTAACTATTATCTAGTCCCTGTTTCTACTTAGTAAGATATGTTATCTTGCACATTGTTACTGTGTTTAGGAATTGTATGTGCCTAGAAGATAATTTTAGAAAAACCGGCCAAGTGCGAGTCGGACTCGTGCACGAAGGGTTCCGTACCATTATCTACGAAAAAGGCAAATGAATCGCGTTTGTTGTATGGGAGCCCCCCTCAAATATTTATTTTATTTTGTTTTTAGTATTTGTTGTTATAGCGGCAACAAAAATATATAATTTGTGAAAATTTCAACTGTCTAGCTATAGCGGTTCTTGAGATACAGCCTGGTGACAGACGGACGAACGGACAGACGGACAGCGAAGTCTTAGTAATAGGGTCCCGTTTTTACCCTCTAGGTACTGAACCCTAAAAAAGAATTGCGTACGACACGATCGACCAATCTGCGTAATTGTTCTGTAAATTATTTTTTCATTTGTAACTTTTTTTACGACCGTAGTTGAAGAAAGTGGTTTAATCAATATCGTTTGGGCTATTGACGTGTGACGAAGTTCTTAAATTTACGAAATACTAATTAAGTTCCCAATCGATTAGCCTAGTGTCAATGATAGCTTTGTGGTTAGCAAGATCGGTACGTCCATTTCGAATCGTTGGGATTCGGTATGGATGCGGGATTTTGTTTTTTATGGTTGACAGGCTAGGTTTTTGTCCACAGCTTACCTACCTAATGTTAAGTAACGGTGTGGTCGAAGATGGTAAACACACCCAGCCTGGAATGGGTGGTTAAGGTTACAGGTGTTTTGGTTTAATAAATAATCAAAATACTGAACTGATTTTCATAAAATTTCTATGGAACTAAACGAAAGTATGTACTAACCTATATACTATTTTAAAAAAAATGGCAAAATGACGGAGTTCTGAGGTAACAAACATAAAAATACAATTGTATCATGATAACCTCCTCCTTTTTTGAACTTGGTTAATACAGCGTGAGGAAACTATATCATAGTGGTTAGTTCCCTTTTCTGTACTAACTTAGGCTAGCTTGCTACCACCCAAGTTTAAAAATCTGCCGTCAAGCACTTAATGGTGTGTTCCGGCAGTCTCACTGGAGCCAGTTCCCGTTCCAGGCTATTTATGCTTCCCATCTTCGACCACCAAATTAACATTATTTTATATATTTATTAGATTAAATTCTTAACACGTAAACCATAAAAATGACAACCTTCAACATAATTACCAAACCAACCTCTAACATAAGTATCTATATAGCATAGCAATAAAAAAAACAACATTAAAAATGATTTTAATTTTCCCGCGACATCTCTATGGAAAGCTTACCCTCATTTCTTTTTTTGAAACTGTCATCATTATTGCAAGACACGAGGAATTTCGCGGAAAAATAATAATACAGTTTTAGTGTTCCCTAATAAAAATGGAAAGAGACTATTTACCCGACTACGGCAAATGGGTTATGTTGTTAGCAGTTTTTATGTTTAGTCTAGTGCCTTATTTACGATTGACGAGGTATTTGACCAAGGCGCACCCGATGTTAAGCGACGGTGTGATCGAAGATGGTAAAGTACACCTACCTAGGAACGGTACTGGTTCTTGAGTGGGAACCACAGATTTTTTAGTTATAGGTGGTAGGTAGCTAGCCGAGTACTAGAGAGTACCCTACCACCATGCTATAGTTTCTTCACGATGTTTGCCTTCAATAGCAGCTCGAGCTCATTGTTGAGGTTTGAACCCAGGCCCTTCGGCGTGTGACCTTTTAAGGATAGCTTACTATACCCATTCCTACTACTCGTGCGAAGCCGGAACGGGTCTCTAGAAATGAACATAAGTTTCATCATCATCATCATCATCATCCACTGTTGGACATAGGCCTCCTCCTGGTTTTGCCAAAACTCATTACGCTTGGCAGGCGGGTTGCCGAGCGCAGTAGGTGTCATTGTTCAAGGAAGACGCTGCTGCCCGTCTTCCGGATTACATCCCTTAGCCGACTCTCACGGCAACCCCGGGTAGAGAGGGTGGGGTACTATTCTAACGCCGGCACCACCACGGCAGATATAAGTTTAAATATAAGCAGAACATAAGCTTAAAGACTCGATATTAAAATTTATATCTTTTGTCACAATATATGTATTTTTTAAGGACGGTCGTGCAAAATTGTTTCCTTATCGTTCATTTCAAAAAATTCTATATTATACCTAGAAGAGAATTTCAATACAAAATAGTGTGAGCAAAACAGTTTTTTAAAACAAAATTTTAACAAGATAAAAAATTCTACCGAACCCGGACCTACACGGTTTAGGCATTTGCCATTTTTTTATAAAAAAAATAATAATTTGCCTCAACAAAAAGCTATATCACAAAGCTGACAGATGCTTGCCTGTCCAAGATATTTGTGACCCGCAATTATAAAGAATGCTGCGTTATATTCGGAGTTTTATTCAAATCTTTGTCATGCGATACAATAATGAAGATTTCGTCGGCCATATTTTCATTAAAAGACAATGACATATTGTACTAAAATTTTCCTTGGATACATTAAGATAAGGTAGTTATTATTATTAGCCAAATAGCTTTTCTAGATCAATATTTTTAGTTACTGCCCCGATAGCTCATTTGTTAGTGTATCTGCTTCAAGACTTGAGGACGTGGGTTCGATTCCCACTCAGGACGAACATTATGACACATTAATTAAACTTTATTTCTAATCATATAATTGATAAACTATGTCACTATTGTACCGTCTAAAATACTATTAAAAATGTTAAAGTATTAATTAGATTAATAAAAAAAAACACAAAGACCTTAATAATATGGTTTTTCCGCATTCCCTTCAAAACTCCTCAGGTACCGTTTAATGTGGTGGTTGCGTGGTGCGTACAGCGTACACCCACACAGAGGAGTTCGTCTTGTATGAGCAGTACGCGCGTGTGATAGTAGCTCGTACAATACGCCATTGTCGTCATCCTGCACAATCATAATGAAAATTCCCCCCGAAATCTCGCGAAACGAAACTCAAGTTTCACTTCAAAAACATCTTTAAATTACACAAGGGCACAAATTTTGGAGCGTGAACACGCATAAGTCGCCGACTTTAGTGGCGATTAGCGAAAAATTAAACCCCCCGGGTTGTATTTAGATTGTCGCGCCCCCGCCCCCCTCATTTGCAGAACACTAATTAAATAAGTTCGGGACTGTGCTCTCAAGTTGTAACTTCGCTTGGAGATACGAATCTGTTGGATGTCATGGATGCGGCTTATTTTTGATCACAGCTCACCTGATGTTAAGTAACGGTGTTGTCGAAGATGCTAAAGACACCTAGCCTGGAATGGAACCGGATCTCAAATGCCGAAGAGCATGGGTTCAAACCCCAACAATGAGGTTGAGGAAACCGGTGAAGGAAAACATCATGAGGAAACCATAGCATCGCGGTATGGTATTTTCTAGTACTCGGTTGGCCAGCTACCACCCTAAAGTTAAAAATCTCACTTGAGAGCTAGTTCCATTCCAGGCTAGGTGTACTCTACCATCTTCAACTTAACCGTCACTTAACATCAGGTGTGGTTGAAAACCTAGCTTGTCGGCCATACAAAAAACATACACACACCTACAAACACGCGCACACACTCATACACACATTTCTTTTGTTATCAGATCATAACAGAGATAATACATTTATAAGTTATTTTCAGAAAAAACCTAAAATATTTCACATCATCACATCATCAGCCATAGGACGTCCACTGCTGGACATAGGCCTCCTCCTGGGGGGGTTTTGCCAATACTCGCCACGCTTAGCAGGCGGGTTGGCGAGCGTAGTTAAGTGTGATTGTTCAAGGAAGACGCTGCTGCCCATCTTTCCGATTACATCCCTTAGCCGACACTTACGGCAACCACGGGTAGAGAGAGTGCGGTACTATTCTTACGCCGGTACCACCACGGCTCTAAAAAAATATTTGGATTTAATATATTTAATACTTCCCGGAGGTAGGCGTTGTTGACCGCGACAATGTTTATTAAACTTTAGAAGATAGCATTGATATATTTTTGTTATTGTTACGTTGTAAACTATTCCAAATAAATAATTTAGATTTCTTTTTAATTATTGAATTCTGCGAAGATGACATGTGAAATTATCTACCGAGTATATCATTCATAGAGCAGCAATTTGCCCTCTCCGACAATATTTGCTTCGTAGCTCCATACATTCAGGAAGCCATGAATTTCAGTGGAAGATAACAGCGACTTATCCAGTCCAACACTCTAGTAAAGTCGCAGTAATTAAATCTGCTAATGCAAAATGTTCCCTGTTATTTTAACTTAACGGTTTAGTTGGCTTAACAGTTAAATTTAAGTGGTAAATTTTGTAATTATGTTTACTGGATTTGTTTCATGTACTTTTCGAAATATTTACTATTTAATACGTCATGGAATTAAAAAGTATTCATCAACGCATGGGCGGATCTTTAAAAAGGCTTTTTGAGCTGCAGCCCAGGATAAAAAGGGCTCACAGCTAATAGAAACTCGTTGATATTACACTAATGAATGGGAATCAAACCCACACCCTTCAGCTCTCGAAGCTTCAGAAGATAAGCAGAGCTAATTTCCAACCTTCTCTACTCGTAGACATAAATATATGCACATAGAATATCGTTCACATCGTCACAACCAAGAAGTGCCCACAGCTAATAGAAACTTGTTGATGTTTTACTTATGAATGGGAATCAAACCCACGCCCTTCAGCTCTCGAAGCTTCAGAAGATAAGCAGAACTAATTTCCAACCTTCTCTACTCGGAGACACAAATATATGTGCATAGAATATCGTTCACATCGCCACACCCAAGTCTTGTACAACGAAAAATATGCGACATTTAAAACATTTTCATTTTCACTTCAATGAAAGAATAATTTTTAACTACCCGCAAAGTAGAGAAACGCTAGAATGTGAAAGTCTCAGTTATTAAATAATTAAGTGCTCAGGTCTAAAATAAGTACTGGTGTAACATTTTCTTGTCGAGTTGAGTTCAGGGAGCCACTATCACATTATATAAATAAAATTGAGACATCAGTGAAAAGTTTTAGTTCTGTCATTTGACCACTTGTATGGATAAATTTGTCGGATTTTCTAGATAAGTTTTATGACGATAATCTACAGTTTAGCCGCTTACAGCCGCTGGAAGCGCTGGAAGTAGGTACGTTAGCAGTCTGGAGGTAATTCGTTGTGCTGATACTATATTTTTAAGTTTAAATTTATTTTTTTATTTTTAAGTTATGGGGTGAACAAGACACTGTCCTGGTGGTAAGAGATAACGCATGTCGGCGATACAGAGAAGTTGAGTAAGAAAACAAAGTCCAGACCAAAATCGTTTTTTTTTTCTATTGTTTTAAGCCCGTCACAGAGGGAATCAGGTTGTAAAATAACAACTGTCTTAAATTATTATTACCCGTTAGAAAAACTACGCGCTCACAAAGCTCAGTTTTTTGCTAGTGTAAAATAAATATCAGTGTCTAGCCCCAAAGTAAGCAAAGCTTGTACTTGCTTTATAGTAACCAGATAACTGATAGAATACTTTTATTTTAAATACTTTATTTTTTGTAAATGCATACTTATAAAACATACAGAACACCCCGGAACAACATTAAACGTATTTGTTATTATTTATGTATATGCAATTATGCAGATATTTTACAAAAATAATAATATTTAAGTATTCCACCAGTTATCTGTGGCTAAGTACCAAAGTTGACCTTAATTTTCAATTTTTTTAATTTTTTGGAATTTTCCTTTTACTTGTACTGTATGACCTTGCTTTTAACCAAAATTACAATTATTTTTAGTCAAAATTAATGACAATTCTAGGTCAACCAGAAGTACCCCATAGGTACTTAGGTATTGGGTCGAAAACATATATGATAGTTCCCGTTTACTTGAATTACGATATTTGGCAAAAAGCAGTCTTACAGTACAAATAAAGGAAAAATTCTAAAAAGATAACAAAAGTTGAAAATTAAAGGATACATACATACATAGTTGACGCCAATTAAGATAGTCATCTGAGTTGTATGGGCGTTCATACAATTTAGAGGACTGGCTTAATTGGCATTAAAAAAAGACAAAAAAAAATATACCAATTTTATTATGGAGGTATAATGAGTAGGTACGGAACCCTCGGCACACGAGTTCGACTCGCAATTGACCGGTTTTTTGTATGTTATAATATATGGATTGTTGGTGTAAAATAAACACGTATCTATGATGCCTATCATCGAGTGTTTACAGTCACGATCCGGGACAGATAAAACCTACATTAAAAAGTCTACAAAGCAATTAGTTTCGACTCGCGATATCTACCCGCAAATTCATTAAACGTCGAATACACAGTGTAAAACAGTAGTTGAAGTTCGTATAAATATTGGATTCGATGTTGGATTACGAGTTACCTCAAAAACTATTTTTATACATAAACACTCGAAAAAACATAAGTTCTGGAAAATAATTTTATAATGCGGCTACTCAACTTTTTTGTATTATTGTAGCGACGATGATGGTTAGCGCAGTCGATTCACACGCCGAAGGGCGTGAGTTCAAATCTCAAAAAATAAGCTTAGTTCCATTCCAAGCTAGGTGTGCTTTACCATCTTCGACCACACCGTCACCTAACATCAGGTGAGCTATGGAAAAACACCTAGTCTGTCAAACATAAAAAAAAACTTGAGCTGCCGGTGAAGGAAAATATCGTAGAGAAACCATAGCATGGTGAAAGGGTACTAGTACTCGGCTGGCTAGCTACCACTCTAAGTTGAAAATCTGTCTCCAAGCACCTAATTGTGTGTTTCGGCAGACTCACTTGAGAGCCAGTTTCATTCCAAGCTAGTTGTGTTTACTATCTTCGACTACACCGTCACTTAATATCAAGTCAAACACTTATCCTCAACAATAAAAAAAAAGTATCTATACATAATAAATTATAGTATTCCGAGTTTTGGGTCTCTTCCAGTGCGGAGGATGGCGCCAATTTACAAACATGGATTAGCATGTTTGGCATTTTTTTTTATTACGTATAGGTTTGCGTTTGACTGCCATCTCGCCTGCGATCTACGATAGGGTTGCCTAATACCGATTCATGCGCGACTTGAAGACATTCAGACTGTATCTATCATGGAACACCCACTCAGGCAGCAAATTCCAATGTTTCGGTTCTTAAAAAGAACAAATACTCTTTTCCGTATTGTACTGGGACATATAATTCAGTATATATATATATATATATATATATATATATATACTCAACAAATGAGTTAGCACTAGGCTTGGCTACTAGATGGCGCTGTAAAGTATCCTACAATATTCCTTTAGTCGTGAGTTGAGTAACTGTCTGTGAAGTGTACGGTGTTGGATTGAGACGAGCTCCATCAGCGATGTATGAGGATTTAATATTAATTAAAAACACACGCCGAGCGAGCCTAAAGCGTCGCTTCAAAGTTTTTATTAGGTTTTAATACTTGTTACTCCGTTTGGCTTAACTTGTTAATTTTGACGCTTATTATTGCTGCATATGTATTCTATTCCAATAAATGTTATTCCTATTTCTATCATAATACGTACCACCGCCCCGGCTTCGCACGAGTGCAATGTAGACACTAATATAGTGCATATAGATGTTTTATACATAAAAATCTTCCTCTTGAATCACTCTGTCTATTAAAGGAAACCGCATTAAAGCCCGTTGCGTAGTTTAAAAGATCTAAGCGTACAGACGGGAAACGACTTTGTTTTATAGTATTAAAGTAGCGATGCTTTGGTCTTTGTTTTTTTTTTGTTTTTGTTACTCAAAGTTCTGAGTAACACGTTGCAATGGACATGGACAGGCGTTCTCTATTTACCATTGCTTGGGCATTTCGTCTTATCTTAACTTACCAAAAAAAAATCTCATTCCAGGTTAGGCTTTGCGTGTCTTTTGATTTTTATAGGGACTATAGACCTCAGTATCTAGTACGAATTTCGACTTGATAAGTCCACCCGTTCCTGAGAAATTTGGTGATGACACACGGACAGACAGACGGACAGACGGACAAGAGTGATCTTATAAGGGTTCCATTTTTATCTTTTGAGGTGCGGAACCCTAAAAATGTATTGTTCACGAGAGAACAGTGGATAAAACCGTGGGGCGCAGCTAGTTATTTCATAAAGATGAAAACAAGTGAAAATTTCCTTCACGCCTAAGTCAGTTAAACGACATGCTAAGTATCTGATATAATGTGTAGGGAAACAGAGAACTCCGAACAAGTCTCACCATGTGTTACTTTCCCAACTCTCTGCAAAATTTCATTAACAAGCTCTTGGAATAAGTACGTATCACATTTCCAGTTAAGTCTCGAATCCTTCGAGAAAACTCGATCGGGAAGTTACCCCGTCATTAGCTAACCAACCCCAATCTCCATTGTAACGACGCCCTCGTGAAACAGATTCTTGGAGGAGAGATTAAAATAATTGTTTTATTTCAAGTTGAGATGACTCATATTGTTGCTCTGACAGTCTGAGATTTTGGCTGGATATTACTTAGGGCGGGCGCTAATTGGAAAATCAAAACGCACAAATCACTCAAGTTGTCGAAAGTGGAAAAATCATGTCGCCGCATTGTCTTTCAAAACACGTGTTTTGTCTAGTGTTTGTCTATAATTATAGAATAGAATACAACTTTATTGTACAAAAATCAACATAATGATATCCTACTATAATATTACAAATGTAAAAGTTTGTATGTTTGTATGTATGTACTATGGGAACCAGACAACTGATAGAAAACTTTTTTTTGTAAGTGAAACCAATGGAATTTAACTGGCAACCACATACGTCGTTTATTAAAAAAAAATATACATAAGAGTTGTTCGAAAGTATAATTCATAGAGAAGCATTGTTACCCATGCTAGGAATTAACCTGTGTTAATTATAACAATACCCTCCGCTGGACAAGAAAATCACTACATGCACGTCAACAATAATGGATTAAACTAAAAGAAAAGGGATATTTGGCGATAAATAAATAGTATGTGTGTGTGGGAGTGTGTGTGTGTGTGTGTGTGTATGTGTGTGTGCGTGTGGGTGTTTGTGTTGTTACATACTTATACTACATACAAACAGAATAAACATTTAAGCTCGTCATATTAATGTTTGTTGTGAGTGGGAATCCAACCCACGCCTACAGCTCTTGATGCAGATATACTACCAAATGAGATATTTGTGCTTTATATATGGTTAAGTTTTTAAATATATTTTAACTTTTTTACTCGACTACGGCGAAGCAAAAAGGAGTGTCATGTTTTTGACCGATATGTGTGTATGTATATCTGCTCCCTTATAACTTCTAAGCCACTTATCATAATTTGACAATTAAGGTGTCGTTGGAAGCGTTTTATTATAAATAAAGTCTCATTCGTCCCATTACAATTACATTTAAAAACTCTGGAATAAATTAAATTCCAATTCCAATTTGAGCCGTAAGAACGGTAACATGGAGTGGGCGCAAAAACCAGTTTTCGCAGAAAATTCTCTTTGAAAAATTTCCACACTATTTTCATAAAAATCATTAATTACTTTCTTTCTACCCTTACAACGTAACATCTATGCACGACCTCGTTTGACAGCCGAGTAAGTGTGTGTGTGTGTGGATGTATGTGTGGATACAGGAGACAGGATTGATATTTCAATACTTTTATTTCGCCGCAGCGTTTTTTTGGATCAATTACTGCAACACTTCAGTTAATATTCACGAAGTCAATCTCTGAGGGCTTCTAACATTTGTGAATTATTAAGAATGAATTAATTTATTCGACGATCATCACTAATTGAAGAAGTGAGCCTAGAAATCATTTTTTTTATGACTGATATATGTTGGATCACAACTCGCCTAATGTCTATTGACGGTGTGGTCAAAGATGGTAAACACACCTATCCTGGAATGGAACTGACTCTTAAGTGAGGCTGCCGAAACACACCGTTATGTTTGGCGGCAGATTTTCAACTTGAGGGTGGTAGCTAGCCAGCCGAGTACTAGAAATTACCCTACCACCACGCTATGGTTTCCTCACGATGTTTTCCTTCACCGGCAGCTCAAGCTCGTTGTTGGGGTTTGAACCCACGTCCTTCAGCGTGCGAACCGACCCCGCTAACCACTGAGCTATCATCGCTGTAGCTGTATATATAGGCTTTTACCCGTGACGATATAATACAGGGCTGTTATTTTGAACGTCCTAAAAAAATATCCGTGTATGGGATGAAAATTATACATCATACAATTTCAATTACGAGAAGGACCTCCGAAAGCTTTTTATGTCGAGGAACAATGTTGAAACATAAGGAAATGGTTAAATTTATGAATTTCATATAACATTATGTTACTCGTACTTGATTTGTGACTGAGCGCCAAAGTTGCGAAGCCCTGGACTTTGTTTTGCTACTCAAAGTTCTTTGTATCGCTGCAATGATCATGAAAATGCTTTATCTGTTATCATCAGGAGAAACCGGCCAAATGCGAGTCGGACTCACGCACCGAGGGTTCCGTACAAACCTGTAGGTATATAAGTAAAAGTTATGGTATTTTTTTATGGTAATTTATACTTTTCGCATTTTTTCCTTTATCTGTGCTATAAGACGTTGCTTCGTACCAAATTTCAAGATTCTGAGTTCACGGGAAGTATCCTGTAGGTTTTGATTCCTTTACGATTGTCGAAAATTTGCAGCATAAACGGCTGTATCTTTTGATTGCGTTGGCTTAGATGGTTGGTTTGATTTTTTCACAGCTCCAAGGGACAGTAGACCTGAGTATTTGATATGAATTTCAGCTTGATACCTCCACGCGTCAAATCTACTGGGCCCTTATTCGCAATGAGCACGTGATCACGTAACACACCGCAGCGTGCTACATAACGTGACAGATTTTGAGTAAATTTTTGAGTTTGGAATTACTCTCTATGCGAATGTCAAAAACGTGACAAATCTATTTTTTTATATGTTATAATTATTTAGAAAACTTTTTGGCAAGGAATGTCATGTGAGTTTGAGAATCAGGGGCGTGTATAACAAACCCCTGTTCTTACTTGCCACAGCATCAAATACGTGTAAATAGCCCGTAAAGCCTCGTTAAACCCGGGACTGGTGACAAAGCATTAATCCTGGAGGATTGTAATGATCTACCGTTGGTCGTTGACGGTAACCTATTCGTTTTAGAGTCTAGATTAGAGTACACGTTGCAGAATAGATCAGGGGAAAGGTAGGTGATGTATCTATCTATTATATCCCCTTAACACGGGCCGTGGACAAAATCGACTTTCGCCGTGGAGAAACGTGGCAAGCTTTGAATATAGATAAGTCTTTTATTTTTTTTGAGAAGTGCTTGTCGCTATCCTGTTGGTAAGAGATAACGCCTGTCCATGACCATTGCAGTGATACACAGAACTTTGACTGTCAAAACAAGGTCTAGGACATCATTGCTTTGGCGTTCTTTGAGACATTAGATGGGTAGTCTCAACAGCCCTGTAATTTCGCTATCTAAAAAAAGTAAACATTTTTTTTTGGCTGACAGGCTAGGTTTTTGACCACAGCTCACCTGATGTTAGATGACGGTGTGGTCGAAGATGGTAAAGCACACTTAGCCTGGAATGTAACTGGCTCTTAAGTGAGGCTGCCGGAACACACCGTTAGATGCTTGGCGGCAGATTTTCAAATAGTGGGTGGAAGCTAGCCAGCCGAGTACTAGAAAGTACCCTACCACCACGCTATGGTTTCAATTTTCGCAAGCTCATTGTTGGGGTTTGAACCCACGCCTTTCGGCATGCGAACCGACTGCGCTAACCACTGAGCTATCATCGCTACAACGCTATTTTATCATGTTTCGCGTACTAGGCGGGGAGATCGACAGTAGGTACAGAACGCGAATAAATTAATAACTGTCAGATTCGAAGAACAATATATAATATTAGAACAATCGTATTATTCTCAAGTCAAACATTTGTCACGGTTTCCTACATGACAAATAAAAGCAGATTATTAAGTCACCAGAGACTGATCTCAACTCGATTTTTTACAGAATAGAAGTTTCGAATTTTCGGAAACTTAGTTGGGAGACTATCTGGATTCCAATCTGCGGGATCTGGGTTTAAACCCCATGAGACGCAATTTTTTTTTTTTTAGTGAATGAATCCATTCTACCATTTGAATCCTCCAGGTCCAAGAGTTTAATGAAAAAACCTCGAATATGTTTGAAGTCTGTCAACCCGCGTGGTGGGCTATGGTCTTAATATTCTTATAAGAGGGCCGTCCCAGCAGTGGGATAATTTATAAAAATAGAGGCATCCAACGCGCCTGATGGTAAACGACGGATGGCCGCTGAAAAGGTTAAATAGGATGAATTATATTCACTCATCATCATCATCATCAGCCGTAAGACGTCCACTGCTGGACATAGGCCTCCCCCATTGATTGAAAAAGATAAGTTGGAAGCGGCTCGCATCCTGCGCGTTTGCGGTCTTTATTAGGTCGTCTGTCCATCTTGTGGGTGGACGTCCTACGCTGCACTTGCCGGTCCGTGGTCTCCACTCCAGAACTTTGCAGCCTCATCGGCTATCAGTTCACTTCCATTATATTCACTGCAGTCTCAAAAATAGCCTACAGTACTCAGGAATCTAGAGTAAATGGGTTTCTTTTCGGTAAGCGTGCTCCATCTTAGACCGAACTACTGCTTAACATCAGGCAGGGTGTGGTCAAACGTGAGGCCACTTAGAATAAAGAAAAGAAGATTGTATTGATTTTCCTTTTGAGAGGTACAAATCAAGAATGTGGAAATATGTTTTAAATTTACGGGGCAATGTGACGTTTTGCTAAATTTATCCCTTAAGAAAAGGAAGAAATCTTTTTTGGGCAGACTCACCAAAATTTACCCTATAGAAAAATGGACAACTGTAAAAACAAAATAGCAAAACGTTCCAAATCGCAAATAGTCCATATGTCTACATAATACAAAAAAGCAAATCTGCAAAACTAGTTCGGAATATTTTAATTTCGGTTGACGAAATAAGCCCCTAGCCTTTTTCCAGAACCAACTTATATATTTCAATTAATTTTGAAACTCGTACCATTCATCATTCCGAAACTTTTTGTCTGTCTGTACAGAACTTATTTTAATGAAAATTAATCACTCAGCTCTGTACTCGGTAATTAGTACTTATTGGCCTGTAAAGCGATCTAGGTTCGTTTATGTTGACAAAAAGGGTAAAAACGGTCCGAAATTAATTGGTATTAGTAAAACGTTACGAGTTTGTTTTAACCATGGAGGTAGGTTGTTTTTTTTTTAACGTAAAAGTAATGAGGCGCACGTGACGCTCTCCTAATGTTTAGATATATCGCCTGTCCATGACCACAAAACTTTGAATAATAAAAACAAAGTCGCTGACTTGGCGCTCTCTACTTTGAGACATTAGATGGTTAGTCTCAACAGCTTAGTAATTTTGCTAGCTTCAAACTGGAACACAGTAATGTTTACATACTACTTTTTGGCGACAGAATATCTGGTACTGCGGTGATATCTACCTAAACGATTTCCTGCTAAGGAGATCTACCACCAAGATAGATATTGATTTAGCAATACAGTACCAACTTTTTAGCAATGTTTTTACTAACTGAACAGTTTATGATCAAATTACCACTGTGACGACACCTCAGAAGGGTTCAGAATTAAACAATTTGTAACCCATATTACACTATTTATTATTCATAATCTTCACACAGGAATATTCTTAAGAATCAACAATATTAAGTCTTTTCCTCACGATGGTTCCCACACAAGTGAAGTTCGTTCAGATGGCCGACCGACATGAAGTTTTGTCAAAACCGAATGACAGCTTTTTAACATTTGACGTTGACGTTTGTTTTTCTTTTTTCTCTTTCTTCTTGGCATCGCACTCTGTGCATTCTGCCAGTTTCAATGTTTCAATATTTTGTGAGTAGTCATTTTTCAGCTTCTATAGCATCTATAGTTACAGTCAAAGTCTAGTTTTGATCAAGTCTAGTCGGTCCCAGTCAAATCAAGTCATGCTTTAGTAAAGTAGTGGCGACTTTACTATAAGCTTCTGGATGGAGTTTTGGAAGCAACACGAAAAGTCATGTTTAACCACATTATATCATTCTCCCACACTCGCGCTTGTAATTTGGCACTATATAAATAAAACACCACTATTTTTATGCATAATAACTCGAAAAAACCCTAATTTTTGAAAAAAATACAATGGGGCGACACGACGCTCACGCGTTCTCGCAAAAACTCAACGTTTGAATTGTGATCTTGACATTTGGTGTAGTATTTAATGACAGTATTATGTTGGAAGAATATTCGCGTAACACCACCTATCATCATAACCTAATGAAAATAAAGCCTGCCACAGACGGAGCAACATTTACGTATCAGCCGTCAGGGCGAATGACAATGAGTGACAGCGCGACGTTAGCCGCGTCCGGCGAGCACAGATGCGGGCTTTGATTAATGTCCACTGAGCGAAGTTTACGGTGTCATGGGGTTTGATTAAATTATTTTTGTGGTACCTAGCTATACAATAATGGCATCATATTAGAGACATCGTTGTACAACAAACAAAAATACCAACAAATCTATTTAGTTTTGCTTATGCTGGATTATGCTGGATTTGCCGTGGTGGTGCCGGTGTAAGAATTGTACTCCACCCTCTCTACCCGTGGTTGCCGTAAGAGTCGGCTTAGAGATGTAATCCGGAAGATGGGCAGCGTCTTCCTTGAACAATCACACCTAACTGCGCTCGCCAACCCGCCTGTCAAGCGTGGCGAGTATTAGCAAAACCCCCCCAGGAGAAGGCCTATGTCCAGCAGTGGACTTCCTATGGCTGATGATGTGATGTGTGGATTACTCACGTTTAATTATATCGAATAATCCGACTATAGTTTAGACGGTGGCCTTATTCATGGAAACAAAGCTGAGTACGACGAACTATACGCTCTTCTGATGGGACAAGATAAAACCTGTCCATGACCATTGCAGCGATACACAGAAGTTTGAGTAACAAAACAAAGTATCGCTGGTTTGACTTCCATTATTTTGAGACTTTCGATGGTTAGTTCAAACAGCCCTGTATTATTTCTAGCTACAGTACCCTTCAAACAGGAACACAGTAATGTTTACACACTACTGCTTGGCGGCAGAATATTTGGTAATGCGGTACCTAAACTATCTCCTGCTAAGGAGATCTACCACCAAGTATCCAATAAAGACCAGAGCAACGCCTTGGCGCTCATTACTCTGAGACTTTCGATGGTGATTCTTAATACGATATGATGGCATTGTTAATTCTAATGATACCAAGACATACATTAGCGTCGGCTGCCTCCAGCAAAGTGGTGAGTGACAGCAAACAAGCGACAGTGTCCGTTACAGATGGTTTGTGATTAATTTGTTCAGCAAATTGTTCATGTCCAAATAGGAACTTTATTATTATAAAATTTAATGTTCCATATATTTTTGTACGCTTAACATCGGCGAGATGGAGGTCAAACGCAAACGGTTTTGTTACTATCTATGCCAACTATTAATTTATGTTTGTGAAGAGAAGATTGTAATAATTTTATTCATTATAATTTTTTCATTACATTTTTTTAAGCCACTTGTGTCCCATTGCTAGCAAAGGCTCCCTTTCCTTCTTCCAGACCGCCTGGTGGCCTGCCACCTTCGGCTTTGGTGGTCCAGTGGCTGTTGTGACAATTTGGTTCATCACATCACCTTCATCTGGGTCGTCCTAAGGTTATATTTTGCCGTCCAAATTGTGGTTCCCTTTGCCCAGCGGTCGTTCGACATGCGACAAACGTGGTCCGCCCATTAATAGGTATTACTTAATAATTTTTTAACAATAAAAGTGTAATTAAATTTTTTAAGCATAAATATTGAGATAACAAAATAAGCAAAAAGATATTCCCGTACCGGGAATCGAACCCGAGCCTCCTGGGTGAAAGCCAGGTATCCTAGCCACTAGACCATACGGGAGATATTGGAGTGGTTGAATTTATTAATAAATTTCATAAAGACATGACGCGTTTACTATAATGATTACGTCATTCAAACAGCTGAGTCATTTCAAACATCGTCTATTCAATGAATCGCGCCGTCTAGTTTGTGTGAATTCAAGGTGAATCATGATTTAAATTAGTTTCGCATTGGTTTATAATGCTTTAGATAAGGTTTGTTACGCAATATTTATATTATCGACATAAGCATACTTTCTACGTTTCCAAGCCTATAAGATTACAGAAATTTTTAATCAAGATGTTTTTTTCAAGTCCGACTCTATTTTTTTATTAAAAATCTCCAATACTTTAGTTTAAAAATCAAACTACTGAACCTTCTTTTATGAAATTTCTATTGGACCAATCTGAAAGTACTTACTTATAATAAAAAAAACTAAATCGGTAAACTAAACTAATCGGATGGAATTCATTGGTTTTTTTTTTATGGCTGACAGGCTAGGTGTTTTACCACAGCCCACCTGATGTTAGGTGACGTTGTGGTCGAGGATGGTAAAGCACATCTAGCCTGGAATGGAACTGGCTCTCAAGTGAGGCTGCCGGAACACACCGTTAGATGCTTGGCGGCAGATTTTCAACTTGAGGGTGGTAGCTAGCCAGCCGATACTAGAAAGTACCCTACCACCACGCTATGGTTTCCTCACGATGTTTTCCTTCACCGGCTCATTGTTGGGGTTTGAACCCACGCCCTTCGGCATGTGAACCTACCGCGCTAACCACTGAGCCATCATCGCTACGAATTTGTATGAGTACATGACTTCTAAATTAGGTATGTAAACTTTTTTTTGTATTTATTGCTAATAGTAAACTTTTCGAACATTTTGGCTTTTTAAAAATACGTTTTCAAACTTTTTATAGTGATGTCGTCATAAAGTAGGTTGAATATGTATCTTTGCCATCTAAAACAAAAAAGTATACATAGCAATTTTGACACACCTCATTGATTTTGACAATTGACATGAAGTTAACAAATCTTATATCATAGCCTCATAAAAACGATATCAGAAATCGAGTAACGTTTACAGTAAAATAATCCAGATATTTCTATCAATAAAGCGAAAAATAACTTGACGTATATGTATGGAAGAGGTTATTATGGCTGCCGTCGACTTGACATTGACAGATTTTGTTTTGGTTTGCCATTGCTTTTTTTTAGGCACTGAGTGTGTAGCTCTATACAGCCTAATATGTGAAGTTATTAGAGGTCAATTGAATGTCAAGTTTATTTAATGCATTTTATTAAAATTCCCCATAAATAAATACCCCATCTCATAGTTTAAAGAGTTTTAAACGTAAAAATGATGTTCAGGAATGTAATATTTCGAAATGGTTTTGGAATCAGTTAAGTTTTATTTTACGTACCGAATTGGTTGGATCAATCGACTTTGAAAACTGAAGCCATAATTACTCAACAAAAAAACTTAACCGTTCAAACTCGGATGCTACGTCATTTAAGGGGGAGCAAAGAGGGATATAAATGAGCTCATCCGACCAAGGAAATGAGGGGCGATCGGCCAAACGATCGGGCATTAAATAAGTGTCTGTGGTCCGTTTAAGGTGCAGTTCCATTGCTGCAACTGCAAGTAGTAATGCTATATGTACCACTTTTTAAAACTGTAATAACAATTCAAAAAATGGTTCATTCCTATATAAATTATAGCGTCATTCGTAGCGATGATAGCTCAGTGGTTAGCGTCGTCGGTTCACACGCCGAAGGGCGTGGGTTCAAACCCTAATAATAAGCTTGAGCTGCCGGTAAAGGAAAACATTGTGAGGAAACCATAGCGTGGTGATATGGTACTTCCTAGTACTCGTCTGGCTAGATACACCCTCAAGTTGAAAATCTGCCGCCAAGCACTTGACGGTGTGTTCCGAACGCCTCACTTGAGAGCCAGGTCTATTCCAGGCTAGGTGTGCTTTACTATATTCCTCCAAAGCGTCACTTAACATCAGGTGAGATGTGGTCGAACACAAAGGTTGTCGACAAAAAAAAACTTAATTTCATCTCGATTGCAGCTTGAAACGCACCTTAACCGGCTTTCTAAGATTTTCTTAAAGAGATATTATTTGGATTCGAATAGAGCTCTCCGCCTTTGTTTAAACGGTATAAGTGTAATCGGTGGATATTCACAATGCCCTTCCATTTCTCTTTACGTTTGATGGTAACCACTAAGTGGTGCTCAGATAGGGATAACCAAGAATATCTAATTCGAATTATTGATCGAACTACTTGATATTCGAATAATTAAACGAATCAATTGATATTTTCGTGTCGCAGTGACTTTTCTTGACGATTATACAATAAAACGTCAAGCGTATTTGTGGTTTTCAATTTTTTTATTTTTTTTTATTGCTGTCAGGGTATGTGTTTGACCGCAGCTCACCTGATGTTAAGTGACGGTGTGGTCGAAGATGGTAAAGCACACCTAGCCTGGAATGGAACTGGCTTTCAAGTGAGGTTGCCGGAACACACCGTTAGATGCTTGGCGGCAGATTTTTAACTTCAGGGTAGCAGCTAGCTAGCCTGTAAAGGTTTTAGTCGAACGAGACGCTCTCGTGATGGTAAGAGATAACGCATATCCATGACCATTGCAGCGATACACAGAACTTTGAGCTTCCGATGGTTAGTCTGGAAGCCTAACTGGAACTAGAAGCCCTGGACTTTGTTTTACGACTGAAAATTCTGTATACCGCTGCAATGGTCATTGACAGGCATCCATAGATCTCTTTCCATCAGGAGAGCGTCTCGTTCGTCTTATTACATTTACATTAAAAAATCCTTAGATCATGCCATGGAATATAAATTAAAAGAAAAATTATATTTGTGTGCATTCGTGTTTTTTATTTTCTTGACTAAGCTTGTTATAATATCGATTAAGGTCAATAATATCGATGATCGAGTTTCACGAAAAATTTCGAATATTTAATCGAACTACGCTCATTTTTAAATGTTTCAATCAATGTTCCATCTCTATAAGTGCTCAGTTATGTTATGCTAACAGATAATGGTTCGGAATATCAGAGCTTATTGGGTATGATAATGAGGTTTTCTGTTCGTGGTTTTGTTAATCAGTTTTCTTGCTACAACGCGCTTAATGTACGTTAGAGGAAATTTAATTTAGATTTAGAGGTAGAACAGATGAAACCGAGCTTGATTTTTGTTGGAAGTAAACGTAATGTCCAGCGGGAACAAATTTGCTCTCTTGTTTTTTAAAAATCATTTATGGGAACAGAAGGGTTGTAAAAATAAGTTGATGCAGTATATATTGTAAAGTAGCCGACATAGCCCAGCGGATTAGCAAGCTGGAGCGGCAGTGGGCAGGGCATATAGCGCGCAGAACTGATGGCCGATTGGGCTTCAAAGTTCTGGAGTGGAGACCACGGACCGGCAAGCGCTCCGTAGGACGTCCACCCACAAGGTGGACAGACGACCTAATAAAGACCGCAGGAACGCGCTGGATGCGAGCCGCTTCCAACCGTTCTTTATGGAAATCAATGGGGGAGGCCTATGTCCAGCAGTGGACGTCATACGGCTGATGATGATGATGATGATGAGTATATATTGTATAAAATAATGTGCTTTGAGGTATCTTTAAAATATAAGTGTGCCATATCCTGAATGCATTATAATCACGTAGCTCTTATTCTTTATGATTTGCTCCAGTTCCAACATCACCAACCTTAAATTTTACCCAATTACAGATGTCAACGAGATGAAAGGTTTATATATAAATTATTCAGTGATTAGCGCGGTCGGTTCAAAGCCGAAGGGCGTGAGTTCAAACCCCGAAAATGAGCTTGAGCTGCCGGCGAATGAAATCATCGTGAGGAAGCAATGGCATGGTGATAGAGTACTTTCTAGTACTAGGCTGGCTAACTACCACCCTCTAGTTGAAAATTTGCTATCAAGCATCTAATAATAATAATAATAATAATAATATTTTATTTACATAATTAAAATTTTACAAAAATTCTCTTATCAGTGGGCCCCAAACTCGGCCAGGCCGGTGTCTTGGGAGCCCTATTGGGATTTGCCAGAATACATTTGCGCGCGCTCGCTTAATATAATTTTTACATAATAATTAGATTAAATATACATACATACGCATTTACTTAAAAGACACATAAATAATTATACCTAAACACTGTAATTATTGAATATACCTAAACATATATATATATAAAACATAAATATAATACGGATGATAAATAAAAACATCATACCTAGATAGATAATATATAAAATAGACTATAAAAATGAGTGTAAACCAATATAATAGCAGCAATATGAAATGGTGAGTGAGTGTAAATGTGTGAGTTTGTGTGTGAGTACGTGTGTGAGTATCTGTGTGAGTATGTGTGTTTATGCGTGAATTCGTGCAAGTATGTGAAGTGCGTCAATAAATCAGAAAAGTCGATGAGTGCGTTAAGGCTAATTTATGAGTTAAAGTCATGGACTTTAACAAGTTCCTCAGTGGCTTTGTAGCTGAGGGACAGGAGCCACGCTTTCGCCTTGCCTCTAGCTTTCCTGTGTGACATTTCTTTAAGGTCGCAGTGCTTGCAAACTGAGTTGTAGGTGAAAGCATGGATGAATGGCGGTAGACGGCACATGAAGACTGTCCGAACCTTTGGGAGTGGAGTGAAAGCAGAGCGAGCCTTCCTGTTAGAGTACTGAAATTCCGGCCTTGCTGCTGTATGGGTTATGGCAATTGCACGCATTATGAACAGCTGCCTAACAGAAAGTACCTTAGCTTCTTGGTATAGCTCTTCAGTAGGGTGTCGTCGAGGTTTTCCAAGCATCACTTTCAAGACAGCCCGCTGTGCCCTCTCTGCAGCAATCATGTTCCCGGAGGCGGCTCCTCCCCATACGCTTATACAGTACTGGATTACAGATTGACATAAGGAAGTATAAACCAGTCTCTTCACTTCTACATTTGCTATTGGTCGTAGTTTTTTCATGACATGAATAATTTTACGCACTCTTTTAGACAAGTATGAGATGTGATGTTCAAATGACAATTTCTGGTCTATTTGAATCCCTAAGTACTTCGTATGTGTGACTCTAGTTACATTGCTACACTGGCAGCTCTCGCCCCGTCTTTGAGAATAGGTTGTAGAAAGGGTGCAGTTATCAGAGTGTACTTTGATGTATTTGAGTTTCAATTCTGTAGCTCTTGTAATGTGAAAACCAATAAAGTTTGTTTTAGTAACATTCAGAGTGAGTAAGTTAGCATTCAGCCAGCGAGCTATTGATGACATTCCATGTTCTGCTGCTGCTATAGTGTTATTCCAACCTGTTCCGTGAAAAATAGCCACAGTGTCGTCAGCATAGCAAATAAGGGTGGCGTTTGGTATCTTTAATTTTAGTAAGTCGTTCATGTAAATTACAAATAGTGTAGGCGACAGGATGCCCCCTTGGGGGACACCAAAGTGAACGTCCAGCTTATCACTAATGTAGTTTCCTATTCTCACTTGCTGTTTTCTATTGCTGAGATAACTCGAAAACCAATCAAGGGCGTTTCCGCGGACTCCTAAGCATTCTAGTTTTTTAAGAAGTATGGGGATCGAAACTGTATCAAACGCGCGGGCGAGGTCGAGGAAAACTCCCACGCATCTTTTACCATTATCTAATTGCTTTGATACCGTCTCTGTCAGTAGTTGAACGGCGTCCTCGGTTGATTTACCTCGTCTGAATCCGAACTGACTGTTCTCTAGAAGTTCATGTTTTTCAAGGAAATCAACCAATCTCTTATTTACAATTTTCTCCAGTATTTTAGAGAGAATGCAAAGCAGTGATATGGGCCGATAATTATCGACGCAGTCTTTAGAGCCGCTTTTGTGTATGGGAGAAACTACTGCGGTTTTCCATGCCTTCGGAAACATTCCTGTTGTCATACTTAGGTTACATATATGCACCATGGGAACAAGGATAGATTTTCCTATGTTTTTTAGTAGCCTGGACGAAAACAGATCTATTCCCGGTGTACTATCAGATCTAAGCGTTTTGAAAAGACTATCCATCTCAAATAGGTCAGTGGGACTAAGAAAAAATGAATTTGGTAAATGGGTTCCCAACTTTTGATTGTGACAAAGTTCTTGCTCTGTTACATTAAATCTTCTTAAGATATCAGAAGCTAGTATTGATCCTTTGCTGGCAAAATGTTGGTTGCAGTCATTTACAGCGCTGTACGGACATTTGTATTTTTGTAACAGTGCCTGAGAGTGATTTTTATTACCAGGAAATCTAATCTAACCGTGTGTTTCGGCAGCTTCATTAAGAACCAGTTCCATTCCAAGCTAAGTGTATTTACTATCTTCGACTACACCGTCACTTATCATCAGGTAAGCTGTGGTCAAACACCTAGCCCATCAAACATAAAAAAGATACAATCTGGGTGCTTTGAAGTCGCGAGTGAATTGGTTTCTTCTAGCCAAGATTGCTCCATCGTAGACCGTATCTTTAACATCAGGCGAGATGGCGATCAAACGTAAGCCTATTTACATTTAAAAAAAAACAATTGAAGGTACGACGTTCCTTTATAATGTTGCAATTTTATCACCTAATTATGAATTTGCGTGTCTCGTGTCCACATTTCCACACCATCCTTCCACAATGAATTGTAAATTAGCTTTTGTTTCAAACCCAAGGAAAAACAATAGACTCGAGCTCAGAGAACAACACTGCGAGAATGTGCAACAGACAGCTGAGAGCTTTAAAATTTATTACTTTCTCACTTAATTAGAGACTTGGCATAATTTAATATTATCTCCTCTGTTTACAGTGTAGAGGGACAGATGGGAAGGTCGCTCGCTAATTTATTACAGCTTTTTGCCACAGATTTTTAACACAGCTACACTACTTATGCGGGATTACTAATGTTTAATCAAGTCCGACTATAGTTTCAGCTACATCTGCGTGGCCTTCTTCAAGGAGTCAAAGTAGAGCGCATCGTACGCGCGGCCTCGTCTTGTTTCGCATTACGGGCAAATAAAAATACAAATATTTTAAAGTTACAAGTCAATTCCGTAATATCATTACATTATATCATTTAAGAACACTGATTATATGTCAATGAAATAAAAACAAATGTCAAAGTACACAAGTCAATATAAAAATATTGTCAATATAAAATACTACTAATTCAAAAAAATATGTCAAAATAATAATGTCAACATAATGTATGTCAATATAAAAAAAAATTGTATAAAATGTCCAAAAAAAATTATCATAATTACTTACTAGTAATTTAATAATCTTTTAATTGAAAATATTCGTCAATGTCATAAAACGTAATGAAATATATATAAATAAAAATAATAACGTCAATGTCATAAAGGTGCGCGGCCGTGGGGGTGGGAGTGATTAGAGTTCCAAGATGCGCCGGTGCGCTCTGGAACCCTTTCTCACTGGAGTCCTATAGTACGGTGTCAAATTTATATTTTATTTTATGTATGACAAGCTAAGTGTTTCTCCTTGATGTTAAGTGATGGTGTGGTCGAAGACGGTAAACATACTTACTCTGAAATAAAACTGTCTCACAATTGAGGCTGCCAGAATACACCGTTAGGTGCTTCGCGACATATTTTCTACTTGAGGGTGGCAGCTAGCTAGCCGAGTACTAAAAAACCCTACCGCTGTGCTACGGTTTCCTACGATGTTTTCCTACATCGGTAACTCAAGCTCATTATTGGAATTTGTACCCACACTCTTCAGCATATGAACCGACCGCACTAACCACTGTACTATCGCTGCTACAAAACTAAAGTAGAGTAGGCCAGGACAAGCTGCTAGGTCCCGTGATGAAAGGCGGGGCGAGGTTGTGACAGAATGGTAGTGAAAGCAAAGCAAGGAGGGTTGTTTGACCAGCTACAAGATGGGTTGACGATAACGTTGCCATCGGTGGTAAAGCCAGGACCAGATTGGGTTAGAACCGAGGCAGATGGCATACCAAAGTAGAGGCGTATACCCAACAGTGGGATAGAAGGGCTTTAAATGATGAATACACTCCGACAAAAAAGAGTTTTTTTTTTTAAATATAAAACATCTATTAGCACGCCTTAGTGGTAAAATCCACTCGTATGCCGTTACGGCAAACGGCGTGACGCTCTCTTATGCTGGCATGTCCCTCTACGCCGTTTCTTTCGATTTTCTTACGTGTGTGCGCATGCATACACTATACACCTCGTTGCGTCTCTGTGTAAGCTGCGTAATTTTAAGGGTTCCGTACCCAAAGGGTAGAACGGGACCCTATTAATAAGACTCCGCTGTCCGTCCGTCTGTCTGTTTGTCCGTCTGTCATCGAATGAACCTCACGAACCATGATAGTTAGACAGTTGAAATTTCCACAGATGATGTATTTCTGTTTCCACTATAACAACAAATAATAAAAAACAGAATAAAATAAATATTTGAGGAGGTTCCCATACAACAAACGTGATTTTTATGCCGTTTTAATAGATAATGGTACGGGACCCTTCGTGCACGAGTCCGACTCTCACTTGGCCGGTTTTTTAAAATGTTGATTTGTTTAAAGCGTGATTCTTCTAATTCAGAGCGCCCCGGAAGAGCAATGGCAATGTGTTTCTGTACCTTTTATTCTGTAACATAATTTCGTCCGTTTGACTTTATTTCGAAAGATTATTTTAACTTTATTATGGAGCCGTAAAGTTTCTCGGTAAAAGGTAAATAAATCTAGTTTTGTTTTGCCTTTCACAGACAAAACTACAGGTCATGTCCTATTAAATAAACATTTACTAGAATAATCACGTTTGATGACAAAAACATTTAAAGAAATTAAAGGTCTTTTTCCAAAGAAAACAATTACCAATGTAAAAAATAAATATCTAAATGGAGAGAATTTCTAGGATCTACTTAAAGATCGAACTTAATGGCAGGTTAAACGAGATAATACTAACAAAATAATTCTACTATCCTACTAATATTATAAATCTAAAAGTTTGTATGTTCGTTATTATACTTAATCACGTAAAAACGGCTGCACGGTTCGGAGTAAATCTAGCTCATATAAAGTTTTATTATCTGGATTATATTATAATATATAGGACACTTTTAATATCAGAAAAATGTTCATTATCATAAAACGAACTACCGGACGTTGCCACTTGAAATTTGGTATAGATGTGTTTTATAGAACATTTTTTAGGTATATCTATAATCCACCATCTTGATTTTTTTTTAATCCACCCTCTAAGTGCAATTGGGTTATTGAGAAGAATCTAGCGATACCTTAATTGTCGTAATCCATTCGGCCGTTTGGAAGATAAGAGGTAATAAATAAATTTACATACATACATACAAGATATGCGCGAAAAACATAACCCTTCCTTGGCTGTCGGGTAAAAAAAGAAAAACAAAAACTCTCAGGTTACTTAAAGGAAGAATATGTTATGTTATTTTTGTTGTATGTTGTGTGAAACTTTTCCCAGGTTTTCCACTAAATAGCTTTGGGCCGTCCTCTGGGTTTTTGTCTGTACATTTTGAGAGGAAACCGCATTCACTCGTCACATATACATATATTCATAGCATCGTGTTTAGGGTTCCGTACTCAAAGGGAAAAACGGGATCCTATTACTAAGACTCCGCTGTGCGTCCGTGTGTGTCTGTCCGTCTGTCACCAGGCTGTATCTCATTTTGATAGACAGATAGAAGATTTAGTTAGACAGTTGAAATTTTAACAGATGATGGAATTCTGTTGCCGCTATAACAATAAATAATAAAAGAACAGAATAAAATAAATATTTAAGGGTCCTCCCATACAACAAATTTGATTTTTTTTGCTCGATATTATTTGTTATTCGCTCGTTTTTATTCACAGAATATTTAGTTATATATTTACTTTAATAATAAATAATTAAATTAAAATAAAACTTATTTAATTTTTTCCTTATTACAGACATGATTTTTTTTGCCGTTTTTATAGATAATGGTACGGAACCCTTCGTGCGCGAGTCCGACTCGCACTTGGCCGGTTTTAAAAGTATTAGATCACTTCTTCATGTAAAAGTAAACGAGACGAAGGAAGTACTCTTCTGATGATAAGAAATAACCATTACAGCTGTAATCAGAATTCAACAGATCAAAGTCCAGAGCATCACTGCTTTGGCGCACATTACTTTGAGATATCTTTTTTAGGGTTTGTATATAGCTAGGTGTTTTGACCACTGCTCACCCGATGTTAAGCGATTGTGCGGACGAAGATGATATCGGGTAGCACACCTATCCTGGAATGAAACTGGCTCTCATGTGAAGGTGCCGAAAAACACTTTTAGGTGCTTAACGGCAGATTTTCAAGTTGACGGTAGTAGCGAGCCAGCCGAGTACTAGAAAACACCCTACAACTATGCTATGGTTTCCTTACAATGTTTTCCTTCACCGGTAGCTCAAGCTCATTGAATCTACGCCTTTGGGCGTGTGAATCGAACGCGTTAACCACTGAGCTATCAACGCTAAAACATTACAGCATTCGATGGTTAGTCTTAATAGCTATGTAATTTCGTTAGCAGTATATTTTAAAACGCACCACTTTAAGGTTCACGCATTCTTGGGCGGCAGAATATGTGATACCACAGTGATGTCTACATCTGGTATATGCCTAGAATGCTATGAAGATCTACCACCAAGTAGTACTATCATAGTAGTGGATTAACGTGGAGAAGCCATAAAATCAAAACGTTCCGACATAAGCCAAGATTGTTCGTAAATATCTCAACCCCCAGATCTTTCTAAAATATTTATCCACTAACTCCCAAATTTTTCCTATGTCTTTATCTATTCCAAATATCAGTCGTTTTGCAGATGACTTTGACAGTCTAATGGTAGAAGACAGTTCAAGATATTAACAAAGATAAATTTTCAAATGGTAAAGTTAAGTTTTGTACTGTATTTGAAAATGTTAGAGGTGATTTTAGCTTGGCATAGTTGTGAGTGAGTTGTAAATGATTGGTGAAAGCGAAGGTGGTGAGGTTTGGTCCTAGTGTAAGATAAAATAAAAACCGGCCAAGTGCGAGACGGACTCGCGCACGAAGGGTTTCGTACCATTATCTACAAAAACAACAAAAAAATTACGTCTGTTGTATGGGAGCCCCCTTAAATATTTATTTTATTTTGTTTTTTAGTATTTGTTGTTATAGTGGCAACAGAAATACATCATCTGTCTATCTATCACGGTTCATGAGATACATGATATGCCTGCTGACAGACGGAAAGACAGACAGACAGACGGACAGCGGAATCTTAGTAATAGGTTCCCGTTTTACCCTTTGGGTACAGAACTCTAAAAACCATGGAGTGGTTCTCAAATTCTTTTTAAAAAGTTTTATTGTAGTTACTATACATAGCCTTAAGTGGTGATGTTGAGTTTTTTTAAATGTAAAAGTGATGAGACGAACGAAACGTTCTACTGATGGTAAGAGATAGCACATGTCCATGACTATTGCAGCGATAGGCAGAATTTTGATTTACAAAACAAAGTCCAAAGGTATCGCTGCTTTGGCGCTCATTACTTCGAGATATTCGATGGTTAGTCTCAACAGTCCTGTAATATCGCTAGCTGCAGTACCCTCCAATTCGTAACACAGTAATGTTTATACACTACTGCTTGGCGCCAGAATATTTGGTACTGCGTATCTGGTATCTAGATGAATAAGCTAAGGTCTAAGGATGCTAGAAGTTTTGCAACAATATTTACATTACAATGAAATTATTCACAATAACAATGTCGTTGTATATTTAATTTCCGTAAATATAGGGTTATGATTTTAGGATATATTAAGCTGGAAAGGGGGGCGTTGTTCTTTATATTGTATCATAATCTACAACGTAACAACTTTTACTTTCGGTTCTCTGTAAATATTTAAAACAGAACGTCTCAGAAGGTCTGAAAAAACAAATCTTTGTTATTAAATTTGAATCTAAATTCTTTAAGATCAAAGATTCTAAATTACGTTTCTACCTTTATAAAGTTTTTGAATATGTGATCAGTAATAAATTTATTTTTTATTCAAAAATATACTTTATTGGATTAAAACGAAAATTAAAATGTCTGAGATTATAGCTGTAAAGCGCAATGGTGGTCAAGACATAAAATTTATCAATTGTATATTCTGTTCTACTTCTTTGTTTTTGGTGTCGTAGTTGGTGCATTTGCCAGTGTCAAGTGAGTCTAAGTCACAGTCAAAGTTATACAAAGTAATTTACGGTCGAGTCTAGTCATGCTTTAGTAAAGTAGTGGTGACTTTACTATAAGCTTGTAGCTATGTGGCGATGATAGCTCAGTGGTTTGCTCGGTCGGTTCGCATGCCGAAGGGCGTGGGTTCAAACCCTAACAATGAGCTTGAGCTGCCGGTGAAGGAAAACATCGTGAGGAAACCATAGCGTGGTAGTAGGGTAGGGTAGGGTTCTAGTACTGGCTAGCGACCACCCTCAAGTTGAAAATTTTACCGCCAAGCATCTGTTAATCTAACAATGTGTTCCGGCAGCCTCACTTGAGAGCCAGTTTAATTCCAGGCTAGGTGTGTTTACCATCTTCGACCACACCGTCACTTAGCATCAAGTGAGCTGTGGTCAAACACCTAACCTGTAAGCCATATAAAGTCGTGTTGCAACACATTATTATATTTTTCTACACTCAATTATAATTCGGCACTTTATGACCATGTATAATAAAACACATTTTATTAATATATATAAACACCCAAATAAACACTAGGTTTGGAAAAAATACAATGGAGCCACACGACTTTTACCGCGTTCCCGCCAACATCTTATGTTTGAAATCGCTAATCGCTGTAACATGAGCCGCTCCCTTAAGTGTTCAGGGGTAAATGACGCCATCTTGCAACGGAAATTATCAGCTAGCGGCAAATGTGACGCCGATATCGCTTATCTGCGACAACCCGCAAACGGCACTCACACATGCAAAGTATTGAAAACATATTTACTGCACATAGAATTACCAATACGTAGATTTCGATCAAACTTGATTGAACCAAGTTTGCAAGTATATCATAGTTGCTATTAAATAACCCAATCAGCAGCATGAAAGTATAATTAAGTAGACATGTGGAAGTAGGTTTGGCACTTGAGACGAGACTAAGTAGTTTCATAGTCTAAATGTTATAGTCCAGGAGCCACCGCCTGTTTTTTTAGTGATTAGTAACAGGCTGAATCTTTTTGAGTAGGTTCGGTTCGACGAGACGTTCAAGTTTTCCACTGTGAAAAATCTTGATACAGGTATAATAATGGAATGACGAAAATACCGACTTCCCAAGGTTTAGGTATACAATGTTCTTGAAACCCCCTTATATAAAGAATCCAGCGTAGTAGCAGGGCGTAGTATTAAGTAAGTTAATATGGTGGTATTTTGGTTTAACATTGTGTCCCTACAGTTGTATGTAAAATTAAGTTCCGGCAAATTTGGTTCGGTGTGTTCCGCCTCACTTGAGAGCCAGTACAATTCCAGGCTAGGTGGGCTTTACCATCTTCGACCACACCGTCACTTAACATCAGGTGAGCTGTGGTCAAACACCTAGCCTGCCAACAATTGAAAAAAAAATTAAAAATTAAATAAACTAGTAAAAAGCTGAGCTTTGTGAGGGCTCGCATAGTTTTTCTAACGGATAATAATTTTTAAGGCAGTTCTTATTTTACAACTTGATTGTAGTGGTGTTATCTAGTATTAAGTAGATTAACTACGATGTGTTTGAGTATTGAGTTTAGATCTGTTGCAGCGATGTTAACTCTTTGGTTTTCTAACAAATGGCATTAGTAGTACAATAACATTCTGTCCAATGAATATACAAAATTGAAAATGTTCATTTTTACGGTTATAATTATTTTTTTGACAGATAACACATCTAGGTATGAATTTAAATTACTATGTTAAAGCACACATTTAAAGGCGTCATAATTTTTCAGTAAAGTGTACCACAAAAATACTTAGGTTGTGGAATAGTGTAAGGGCTCGCTCCGCTTGCTTTGATTGCAAAAATTCAACATCCATAGTTTAACACATCTCTTTCACTGTGCATGTAAATTCACTCGAAAATACGAGTACAAAGATAGATTACTTGTATCTATCTAAAAGGTTTGTGATCTAAGATCACAGTGCTGTGGGTATTGTATTGTATCCCATGAGGCATTTGCACGAGTAACATTTTGGTTTCTGTGGAACATACATAGAGTCCTGTTGACTCTTTGGCAGTATCTTTACTTTAAGAGCTGTAGAACGTGGGTTCGATTCCCACCCAGGATGAATATTATTTTTTTTAAATACTGATTAGTCTGTGTTTGACCACCAACTTGCCTGATGGTAAGCGATGATGTGGTCGAAGATGAAGCACGCAGAATCAGACAATACCTATTCACACTGGCCTTGAAAAGATCTAGATTATATCTCTCAGGAAACAACGAAGCCGGCAGCTTGTTCCATTCCTTGGCCGTACGGATGAGAAACGTAGAGTCAAAACGTTTGGTAATGTAAATTCCACTATGTATGTGTTCCTTCTGTAGAATAAACAAATGTTTGTTCTGTATTTTTTTTTTTAATATGTGAATATTTTTTGTTTTACTTTTATGCGGGATTACTCACGTTTAATTATATCGGAAACTCCGACTATAGAAGCAAGACGAGGCCGCGCGCGCTCTACACTCAGCTTTGTCTCCATGATGAAGTCCACCGGATGAGGCCGAAACTATAGTCAGAGTTTCCGATAAAATTAAACGTGAGTAATCCTGCATAAGTAAAACAAAAATGTGTCAAAACCACGGCAGTTTCCATAGTAATTTTTGGATAGGTGCCAATATAAACAAATTTTTATAATGATGAGTATAATCACCTCCTTTCGGCTTAATATAACCATATGCGTAACCCCGTATAATGGTTAGCCAAATTAATGAAATTCTGCAGTACCCTTCAAACCGGGACACAGTAATATTTACACACTACTATTTGGCGCGGATTTTTTTTTTTTATTGTTGACAGGCTATGTGTTTGACCACAACTCACCTGATATTAAGTGACGATGTGGTCGAAGATGGTAAAGCACACCTAGCCTGGAATGGAACTGGCTCTCAAGTGAGGCTGCCGGAACACACCGTTAGATGCTTGGTGGCAGATTTTTAACTTGAGGGTGGTAGCTAGCCAGCCGAGTACTAGAAAGTACCCTACCACCACGCTATGGTTTCCTCACGATGTTTTCCTTCACCGGCAGCTTAAGCCCATTGTTGGGGTTTGAACCCACGCCCTTCAGTATGCGAACCGACCGCGCTAACCACTGAGCTATCATCGTTACAAAATCTAGTGCTATCTGGTACTGTGGTGGTGCCTACCTAGATGACCATCTGCTAAGGAGATCTATCAACAAGTGAACACACACATTCACACATACACCCACTCTCGCGCACACACTACAATATAATAAGCTACAATTTTTGTATAGGTACCATCTACTTATCTTAGTTTAAATTCTATTATTGGTAAACTTCATATTTAGCAGGAAGACCCTGGCTGCACAGTGAACAGCTGCAGATAGTGTTACCAATATTATTGTATTTCTTTACACGAAGTAATAAAATTATTTGAATTTGTATTAGGTACACCAAATAAACACTATAGTATATTTATTTTAAAAAAAAGCGGAAATAATTCCGAGATATTTGTTAGAATTCTTAAGTCAATTTCACCTTTCTCTTTGTCAACAAAGAGAAAGGTGAAATTGACTTCTGCTATTATTGTATTGATTTACTAGGTACTTCAATCAAACACCACTCCTTTCAAACGTAACTTACAATAACTGTAACTAAATGTACCATTTCAAAATTGGCAAACAGGTACGCAATAAAACCCCTTTAATTTTAATTAACAGAGGATCACAACATTCATTTTCGAAAATCATAATTCAGCTGAAGGGCGAAATCAGATTTTCCCTCACCGATGGTGTTGTCACAATCTTCATAAAATTCCGTGGTTTCATTAGAGATGACGATTAATTGAAAATAACGATAAAATAATATCGACATTTGTTTAAAAAATATTTATATATACGCAATTTGATAATCTCAAAAGCTTTTAAATTTTTATTAAAAAATATATTAGGTATGCTAAAAAAAGAAAGATAAAAACATTTCTATTCGAAACACAATACAGAGACACACGCTGTTAATAAAAAAAAAGTAGAACAAATTTATATCGAATATTTCCAAAAGCGTTTTCTGGTGCTGTTTGCCATATGCTAGCCACGTAATTGTGTTTTGTGAAGTACAAAATTAAGTATTTTTACCCGACTGCCAAGGGTGGGTTATGTTTCTCGCGCGTATTTTGTATGTATGTATGTAAATTTCTTTATAACCTCGTGTGTTCCAAACGGCCGAATAGATTACGACGATTAAGGAATCGTTAGATTCGTCTCAATAACCCAAGTGTCCTTAGATAAAACAAGATGAAGATGAAGAAAGGGTGGTATAAAAAAAACAAGATGGCGCAAACTAGTAATAAGTTAATCTGAAAAAAAGAACCCTGTCAAGTAGGGTACCTAAATAAAGGCAATTAAAAGAGGATTACAATACATATATATGTCATATATTAAAATTTAATTAGGAATAATAAATTTGTTCAAAAAGTTTTTCCCCTTTAATTAAAGCTATTTTAGTCGCAGTCGGGTTATAATTATTTTTTTAACTCTTCGGCTTGTTGATTGTTGTAATCATTTTTGGCAGCTTATTAACCATAAGCCTTCTACCCCCTTCGGATATTTTTCTATTCACTCTTCAGCGTCGACCTTGTCCCAGTTTCTACTACTACTTCACTTTCACCTCACAATGCTTGATTTAAAAAGCACAATACAAAAAAAGTAAATGGAACAGCCAGATGATATCGACACAATTTTAAAAGCACCTTATCTCTAAAATGGCTACCAAAACATCGACATTAAAACGCTTACACATACGTTTGGAAACATCGATAAATCGGTCTCTACGATCAATATATCACATCCCTACGTAATCAATTCAGATCCTAAGCAAACTGGTGTTAATGGTCGAACCCGGGGGTCCCTAAAATAACATTTTCTGTGTATAAATTGCATTTTGTTAAAAGTGACAGCGGCAAAGTGATTTTTCTGTATAATTTTTAGATGACGGGGTGACCTCTCGGATGTCAAGGCAGGTAATATACTAAAATATACAACAGTACACGACGGATACTTTTTATGTATAAATAAAGAGAGGATCGAAACGATCTGATTATGGTAAGAGATTTTTTTTATACGAAAGTAATGAGACGAACGATCTCCTGATGGCAAGAGATAAACGCCTATTTATGACCATTGCAGCGATACACAGAACTTTGAGTAACAAAACAAATTCCAGGGCATCTCTGCTTTGGCGCTCATTACTTTGAGACTTTCGATGGTTAGTCACAACAGCCCTGTAATTTCGCTACCTGCAGTACCTTTCAAATCGGAATATAGTAATGTGTACACACTACTGCTTGGCCGTAGAATATTTTGAGTAACAAAACAAAGTCCAGGGCATCGCTGTTTTGGCGCTCATTACTTTGAGAGTTTCGATGGTTAGTCTCAACAGCCCTGTTATTTCGCTAGCTGCAGTACCTTTCAAATCGAAATATAGTAATGTTTACACACTACTGCTTGGCTGTAGAATATTTGGTACTGCGGTGGTACCTACCTAGACGACCCCCAGTAAAGATCACTACCAAGTAAAACCTGTCAACTTGTAACGCCTGTCCGACCATTGCAGCGGTATACTTTAATCAACAAAAAATACCTAAAGTCGAACTTAGAACCTCCTCTTTTTGAAGTCGGTTAAAAACAATAAAAGTTAATCAATCATTGTTGACGTTTCAAAAACTCGAACGAAACCATATGATTCCGTTTTAATTGTTCCCTAAACAGTAGAATTTGCTGCCCGAGTCGCGAGTGAATCGGTATCTTCTAGCCAAGCATGCTGCATCTTAGACCGCATTATCACTTAACATCAGGTTATCACAAGCCCTGTTTAGAATATTCTGGAGTTATATATTTAGCTACATCAGCTACTTCCATACCAAATTTTACCAAAATTTGTCCAGGTGTTTGAGCGTGAAGAAGTAACAAACACTCACAATTTTTCGCCTTTATAAATAACATTACTGTGATATTATAAGACGAACTCCCGCAAAGTAAATCCTTAATCGATGAATTATAAATTAATTAAGCAATTTTTTTAAGTAAGACTGTTTATGTTTACGGCTTTTACAATGCATAAGGCATTTTCAGGATTAATGTATTGCTGCAAGCTCGTCCCAATTAGGTCTCATTAAAATTTCTGTTTGTGTGAACTGTATACCCACATCTATGGACCCGTGTTAATGACTTAGAACGTTTGTCCGAACACACAGTTGAAAATTAACTATTCCTTTGAAATGTTTCTGTGATTTGAATAAAATTATTTATCAAAGGATTTTGCCTCAAAAGGTATACGTTGCAGTATAAACATTTGTCAATTCTATAAATTGCAAGCTTTTACTTGTTTTGTAAAGGATTTAAAGTCAAGTTATTTTTGTTATAACGAAATATACATACGTTTCATTAAATGTAAGAAAGATTCAAAGAAAGAAAGAGAGAAGAAGAGAGAGAGTTTGTAAAAGAGAATTGGTTCAGTGGTTCTCAAGTTATGTGCTTAAATTTTTATTTATACGGGCTGACAGTTTGATCTTTAGCAATATTCAAAGACATGTTAGTTAGTGGTCATATGAAACGTATAAATAAATAATATAGAAACAAATGCAAAAAAAAAAAACTAAGAAAACCTTGGTTAAAGTTTTTCCCAAGATTCCAGAATGTATGGACAGCGCGCAGCCTTACGCACCGAGCTAGCGCAAGACATAACTACCATACGTAAACAACGTAGGGACTGTTATCTAATCTGGGACCGCGCGCGACTACCATGTCATTTTCGGTGTGCGTGATTTGAGTGTCCGTATTTTTGTGTTTGCTCAGGATAATTAGGTCAAATATTAACCACCTATTTTTTTAATTATTTGAAATGACAATCGAGTACTGAACCCCCTATATCAATATTGCTGATGTTCAAAATTTCAGGGTGTATAGATAGATTAAGTTTACATTATATGATTTGATTTGGTAGGAAGCTTATTTTTTTTTTTTTTTTTATCGTTCGAGACACGCTTACATGACGCCACCTGCCGGCCTCGACGAAAGACCAGCGCCGACTGGGTAGAGTCGGCATTATGCTGAATTGAAGCCGGTTTGTGACAATAAAGATTTCTTTTATTGTATTTTTTCCTAAAGATTTTTCTTTCGCCGTCCCCGGAGAACAAAATTGTAACTGTAATAATACAACTTTTCATTAAAAATAAAGGACCGGTTTTTGACTATGGCTTGCTGAGTGATATTTTTAGACATTAGAAATGAGGCTCAAATAAAACATACGTAATGTTTTTGTAAATTATTAATTTATTCCACCATGTAAATTATATTAAGAAAAAAAGAAATTAATAAAATAATAATATCACATAAACTTATTACTGTATATTTAGTATGTACATATGTATGTATATGTGGGTACAATTTCATTCTCGTAGCGTCCAAACAACGATAAATGTTGCATTATTGTCCTATAATTTTATTCTGTAGAATTAAAGCTCAAGCAATGAAAATTATAGTTACCATGTTATTCGGGTAAATGTGTAATAAATTTGTATGGTATTAAAACTTTAATAAGCCTAGCCGAAACGTGAATACTCACAGCGGGAATGGTTCGTAAGTTCAAAGTCGCTTAGCGAGCTATAAAGAGCTATGCTCGGCATTTCAGGATCGTATCCGGAACGAAGTAATTCGCCAGAGAACAAAAATCACAGACATAGCATAGTATTAATAAGCTGAAGTGGCAATGGACATATCTGTCGCAGAACCGATAACCGCTGGGGTAGATGTGTGCTAGTGTGGAGACCGCGAGGCAAACGTAGCGTAGGACGCCCTGAGACTCGATGGAGTGACGATATACGTAGGACAGCTAGCAGTGGATGAAAGCAAAAAGCCAAACATCGGGCTGAGTGACGTGTCTTGGGAGAGGTTACGACCAGCAGTGAACTTCGATAGGCTGATGATGATGATTTTAACTTTAGATTGGTTCTATCAGTTATACTTTTTTCTAATTATCTAACTTTATCTCGCAAAAATGATGCTTCAGATTCCACTTACGAATATATATAAGACGTAAAACTATAGATCAGCGCTAGTTATGTATAAATGAATATGTTCGTAGGTACGTGAACTCTATATACTCATAATGAATCTAAAGCGGTATATTTTGGAACTTGAGTATTCAATTACAAGTAGGTATGATGAACTAACAAGTCTAGCAAGTTTCTGAATCAATCTAAGCTTCTGTTTTGAGTACAATAAACCGTAACAATGCGCAATAATTAGCATGTATGAATTAATTTTATATATTGTAGAAACTCTATCATATTAGTTTTAACCCCTTAATCCTAAACCCTATCCGATGTAAAATTACGATTATTATTTCATTTATGCTGAGTTAACCCTTTTTTGTAACTGTCTCTCATTTGGCTGCAAAACATTATAAGTCTCAAATAGTATACATTTTCATAGCTAGACAAACCAAAGCACGAATTAATTTTCGCTTCATAAACATTAGATGTTGAAATGCACCAGTTACCAGCCACACGTTGCAATAACAGTACTAATTGTCCCAGTAATATATTAGGCAGAAGATAGGAGCACTCGTTCGGTACCGTAAATTATGACACGTCAGCCAAATGAAGCGATTAGACAAGGGGGATTTCACATGCTCGAGAAGTAGGCTCGGTGCATCTTAATACTTAAAAATTTACCAGGTGTCACTGTACACTCATACAAATAAGACAAATTTCACCGCAGGGGTTTCCATGTGATGGATGTTTCCCACATACGGACTAAACGTTTCGATTCTACATTTTTTTTTAATGTACAACGTGGATCTCTCTGCTGACGTTTGTTGTTCCTGCGAAGTACAATTTGGGTGTCTTCAAATCCAAAGTAACTCGTGCTTCATTTTAGACTACGTCCTGCTTAACATTAGGCAGGACGTGGTCAAACGCAAACCTATTTAGTATAAAAAAAATGTCCACAGCTCGTTAGATCTTCGCAGTAATAAAAAGAAAGATGAAAAGACACAGGCACTGCCTAGCTTGGGGTCCGCTGTCATATCTATTAGCACTTGTTACATAAAGTATTTAAGCAATACTTCCATGTATCTAGTTGTATATTGTATTTTTCTCTGCTATAACAGAAAAAACTTTTATTATTGTTATGATTATTAACCAGTAACACCGTCGTATCGGCTCGTAAAGCCAGAGAAGTCGTACGAAGTATACATTCTGCCAGCGGTCTACAACCGCGCACCCGCTTCCATTCAGGATGCACCGTGGTTCAGAAGCAAGTTAAAATCTTGGCTTCAAGAGACCCTGTTTTATGACTTTGACGATTATTTAAAAATAAGAGATTTTTTTATTACTCGTAAGTAATTATCACAGCGTGATGGACTTACCCGTTTCATAATGAAAAGAGGTCCATGCCCAGCAGTGGGACACCTTATATAAACAGCACTGAGCATCTTATTACGAATCTCGCTCACAAAAAAGCTACGCAACCGCATATCGTATATCCGCGCAGTAAGGTTCACAGACGCATAGCTTTCCCGTGACCATCTAACAGGTATCGCAATAAAAACCTCAGAGTACGGGGGCTGAGATCTGAATTGAGGAATCGTCAAGTATCAACGTCTTTCAGTCGCGGTACATCTTGTCTTGCAGTCGCATTACAGCCGACGCGAGACACGTCCGGCATTAATTACAGCATCACGGTTATGTTGTATTTGTGTTCTGATGGACATGGGACATCTGTATAATTATCGTTGTTGATAACGATAATTATACAGATGAGATTTAAAATGAGATGAGATGCGATTTAAACTTAGAACAAGAATGGGGGAATACACTTAATAGGGACTATAGACCTCAGTATCTGGTATAAATTTCAACTTGCTCGGTCCACCTGAGAAAATCGGTGGTGACATTCGGACAGACGGACAAGAGAGTGATCTTATAAGGGTTTCTTTTTTAACCTTTTAAGGTACGGAACCCTACTTACGAGGGATTACTCACCTTTAATTTTATCGGAAACTCTGACTATAGTTTAAGTTCAAGTGTTTGTGTGTTTAAGTTTCAAATTGTTTAGTAAAACAAGATTTGTAACGATGTTTGAGATGTCTGTACTTTTTTAAGTCTCATTCATTATCAACTCTATACTTAACTTTAGAGATAATAATTAATATATGTTGATAATCAAGTACCGTTTCCCAATTCAATCGCTACTTTTGTATAAACTGATTTAATTAAACTGCAAATAACAAAAGATTAGACTAAAAATACCTGACCTAATCGTTATTATCATCAGTTAAACACGGTCGGTTTCTCTAAATTTAATTATGGGAGAAATAGAACCCTTCAAAACGTCCCCAAATGGGATGTAAAGCTTTATCCGTGGCCACTGGCCACTTCAGTGCACTATCTGACAATCACTGAAAGGGGCTTGCGGGATTATTACTGATCCAGCGATGAATTTGCAACAATGCCATTCATAAGCTATGGTAGATTGTTTGATTGGTAGATTAGATGGAACTTCTCAATGAATTAAACCGGTTTGTAACAAATAACTTATTTAAACGATAATTTGACGTGGTAACGTGATTTTTTTGCACGATAACACAAATTAGTAAATTGATATAAATTTCTTTTTTTTTAAACTTGGTTGTCGGTAGGCAGGGCTCAAGCTGCCGGTAGTTAGAGCAGAGTCAGAAGCCTTCTGACAATGCAAGCCATGTCAAGGAAAGTCTTTTGGATCTCACATTTGATCCAACCCCTAACGAGAGCCTCTAAAGATGTTTGTAAAGGCTCTTCGTCGTACAGGCATTCACCATGGCACCTCTGGGAGCAATGATCGTCGAGTCAATATTCCATATAGCAGTTATCTCGTGAACCAAGTCAAGGTTGTTCTTCTCGGCCTTTACAAGATTTTTGTGATGTGAGGCGGTGACATCAACAAGCACTGCCCAGCGTTAGGCCCGCCCGTCCACCACAATAACAAGCTTATTAGCGACATTTGTATGTGTATATCTATTATTATTTACTTTTTTATAAAGTACCGTTTCAATAGTAAATGGTTAATAAATTTATGACATGCATAATTACACCATCTCACTGTGAATGAAAAATAAAAATTAATTTTCACAGTAAGTATTAAAGGGCTATCATATCCTACTCCGATTATTGAAATTGCTAGCTAAATTTAAACGGCTGCCGATTTCACTGCAATACGCTCTAAATTTCCCTAAATACTGCGGAAGTGCCGGTAGCTCTGAGCCGTTCTCGTGAGCACCACTCACAAGAACTGAGCTTCACTAGAATTGCCAATTCTGAATCAATTTGTTGATGTGGTAAAAGGATTTTTTTTAGTTAGCATTGATCGGAATTAAAAGCCAAAGACAGATTTATGTTTTTAACTAGACGCTAAGTTTATAGCTTAGTTTATGCAGGAATTGGTTTTAGTAAGATTTTAAGGGCATGCGGATTTAGCTCGGAAGATATTAGTTAGTAGGTTAAACAGTTTTACATAAATTATAAAAATATAAATCACATATTAAAAATGAAAATTTTGAATAGCGCAATGATCGGTAGACTTTTGCGATCTATTAGCATTCATATAGGCCTTATTTTTCTGGAGAAAAAATATGTTTTGTCGGTTGTTGTGATCTCATTATGACTAAGTCAGCTTTTCGCATAAAGTTAAACAATAGAGAGAAAGACAAGACCTGCGTCTCGCGGTGTATTATCCAATACAATTTTAAAGTCGTTTGTTTGATAGACAGAAAAGGTAAAATACCATTTAAAATATGTCAAAAATCAAACTCATATTACTACTTATATTTCTATTTTAGTTATTATTTTTTTTAACGAAAAGGAGCCTAACAAGTTTCCATGTGAGATATTGATTCAAAGATCATTCTCCCGATAGTCATCACGGTGAACTGCATTATAGAAAAGAGACTTGACCAACATTTTAAACATTGATCGCACGCATTGTTAAAAAGTTCGTAACCCTGCTAACCCTAATCGCCAAAGTTAGTTTTTATGGTTTTTTATGTAGGTAAACGACTACGTAAACCAACTTTTGTGGATTTTTTTAAATCGCTGACACAGTTGTTTGACCACAGCTCACCTGATGTTAAGTGACGGTGTGGTCGAAGATGGTTAAGGACACCTAGCCTGGAATGGAACTGGCTCTCAAGTGAGGCTGCCGGAACACACCGTTAGATGCTTGGCGGCAGATTTTCAACTTAAGTGTGGTAGCTAGCCAGCCGAGTACTAGAAAGTACCCTACCACCACGCTATGGTTTCCTCACGATGTTTTCCTTCACCGGCAGCTCAAGCTCATTGTTGGGGTTTGAACCCACGCCATACGGCATGCAAACTGACCGTGCTAGCCACTGAGCTATCATCGCTACAAAATCATTTTAAGCAACTTACATTTTTTTTGTAAGTTGGTTAAAATGAACCAACCAAATAAATAAACCGACTAACATACTCTTTCATTATTAATGGTAAGGATTTAAGTATTGTTTTTGTTACTGGGCTCATCTGGAAAGATTAGGTACGTTATCTTTTTACTAAGCCGTTGAGCTTCGTCTCAATTCCAGCCTAACATCTAAGGACATTGTGCTCAGTCTGGCTACACCTGTAAGCATAATCCAAATTACTTGCTCCTTTTGAGCGGCTGTGGGTGCGAGTTAATCGGTACAGTCAATTTCGTGAATATGTAGGCTTATAGGTGGGTAGGGCCCGCGTCGAAATATACGATTCCTGTTTAGGAACTTTTTTAGTGAGGGTATAAAACCAACTTTTGAAGGTTTTAGTTGCTCGATATCGATCGCTTTGCGTTGAGTCATGGGTGAACTGCCACGGTGTTTTCTAGCTGACCTTAAAAAGAGGTAAAATTCTGAGTTGAATTTGTATTTGACATCATTATCTCAGCCTCACGACGTTTTTGCCAATACTCGCCACGCTTGGCAGGCGGGTTGGCGAGGGCAGTTAGGTGTGATTGTTCAAGGAAGACGCTGCTGCCCATCTTCCGGATAACATCCCTTAGCCGACTCTTACGGCAACCACGGGTAGAGAGGGTGGGGTACTATTATATACTATAATAGGGTACTTTCTAATAGGGTACTTTATATATTATAGTAGGGTACTTTTACGGTTTTTTTAATAAGTTACTTTATATATTATAGTAGGGTACTTTCTAGTACTCGGCTGGATAGCTACCACTCTCAAGTTGAAAATCTGCCGCCAAGCATCTAACGGTGTGGTCCGGCAGCCACACTAGAGCCAGTTCCATTCCAGGCTAGATGTGCTTTACCATCTTCGACCACTCCGTCACTTAACATCAGGTGAGCTGTGGTCAAACACCTAGCCTGTCAGCCATAAAAAAAATGAAGTATCTAAAACGAATATTCGATCAAAAGCCATTTCAACAAAGTACAAACATTCCCTGCCCAACTCGCAGGATAATCCTTCCGCAATACGGTTTCAATTAAACCAGCCGGTTACCGGTAACCGGTCGATTGGGAACACCGCGCGCCGATAAATGCCGATAGGATTTGTCTCCGAGGTTAATGGAACCAGCGGTTAAGTTACCTGAGTGGAAAGATTAGGTTAAGGTAGACTGTTTTATAAAGTTTACATGTAACTGGACGGTGACGTTAGGGGGACGGGGACGAACGGGAGAAAAATCTTTCATAGCTCAGTTGTTAGCGTGATCGGTTCGCACGCCAAAAGAAGTGGGTTCAAAACCCAGCAATGAGCTTACATTACAACACTAAGGAAATTAGGTACACAATGAGATCTGGTACTTTCTAGTACTAGGCTGACTAGCTACATCCAAGTTGAAAATTTGTTCCCAAGCACCTAATGTGTTCTGGCAGCCTCACTTAACAGCCAGTTACATTCCAGGGTATTGTATTTACCATCTTCGATCGCAACGGCACTTCACACCAAGTGAGCTGTGGTTAAACACCTAGCCTTTGAGTTCAAAACGGTCAAATAAAACATTGCGAGGAAAACTTAAACTCTTAAAAAAAGTTTTCGAAGATATGTGAAAACACAACCCGCACTTAGTCAGCGTGGTGGGTTGCGGCCCTTCTCATAATAAGAAGAGGCCCGCTCTCTGCACTGGTACAGTACATAAAATATTGCTGATTGGGCTGACTTGGATTCGAACTAATGCGCTGATATTTGTAAGTCATGCCCTTAATTTTAAGTTCTTTGCACACATTACGAGCTTCCTACAAATCGCGAGTAGACTGCAAACAATGACGTCACACTATCCTTACCTATACAATCAGCTGTTATTAAACGCACTTTACATTTTGCAGCTGTTTGCAATTTATTATGCTAATGAATTTCGTGAGCTGTATAATATGTGCTGGTAGGTTAGTTATAAAATGGACACACGGTAGTAAAGAACAGAAAACTTTTACAACTGTCGATAAAAATTAATAAACAAAAAATATAAGCTGATATATATAGATATATAAGCTGATATATGCCGTGGTGGTGCCGGCGTAAGAATTGTACCCCACCTTCTCTACCCGTGGTTGCTGTAAGAGTCGGCTAAGGGATGTAATCCGGAAGATGGGTAGCAGCGTCTTCCTTGAACAATTACTCCTAACTGCGCTCGCCAACCCGCCTGCCAAGCGTGGCGAGTATTGGCAAAACCCCTCCCCAGGAGGAGGCCTATGTCCAGCAGTGGACGTCCTATGGCTGATGATGTGATGTGTGTGATATATAGCAGGGCTGTTGAGACTAACCATCGAAAGTCTTATAGTAAGAAACGCTAAAGCAGCGATGCCCTGGACTTAGTTTTACTATACAAAGTTCTGTGTATCGCCGCAATGGATTATGGACAGGCGTTATCTTTTATAATCGATTGAGCGACTCGTTCGTAAGCTAGATTACAGAACAGAAAAAATCAGACTTTAGGATCGTAATGTTGTTTATTATGATGGTAATCTAGTTAAATCCCGCGGGTGCATTCACGTTAAAAAGAAGCTCATATGACAATAATAAAAAAAAAAAAAAGTTTGCTTTTCAAATTTAATTTAATTTTAATAAGGTGATGCCGGTTTCTGACATTTTTTTTTCTTTTTGTTTTTTATGTTAATTTATATTTGTTATTAATTTTTGTATGTAGGTACTGTAATGTTGATGATTGTAATTTAAATGTTATATAAATTTGTTGTATGTGACTGTTGAATTAAGTGTTGTCTATAAAAAAAAACAACTCGTCGAATGGGAACTTTTAAATTTGAAGGTTAATTTCAATTTACAAAGCAAACAATGTTTTTTTTTTCAAACTTCTTTAGAGAACAAAATGTTTGCTGTATTACAACGACCGTGTGTCACCACTAATAGTCTGTTTACCCCCGTTATCTGCGCCGAGCACACGCAGAGTTACGAGGCGTAAGGCTGCTATTACGCGCCGTGTAGCGCCGTGTAACGCCGCTACGTAACGACGCGTGCGGTGAGCGGTCCGTTACATTACGAATTGATAACTGAGGTAGTAGAGATCTCTATGAAGTAATTCATACAGGACATCTATATTCGAATCTTTATTTATACAAGATGTGCAGGAGATGATCAGCGGAATATTTTCTTTAAATAAAATAAATGAGACGAACGAGACGCTCTCCTGATGGTAAGATAAGATAACGCATGTCCATGACCATTGCAGCGATACACAGAACTTTTAGTAGCAAAACAAAGTCCAGGGCATCGCTGTTTAGGTGTTAATTACTTTGAAAATTTTGATGGTTAGTCCCAACAGCCCTGTAATTTCGCCAGCTGCAGTAGTACCCTTCAAACCGGAACACAAAATTTTACACACTACTGCTTTGTGGCAGTATATCTGGTATTTTATTTGGCTTAGGAGATCCATATCATGGGCAACCTGGATGTAAATTAACATCCAGATTTCCCATGAAAGAAAATTTCTAATAGAAAAGAAATTGTTAATTTTATAACACATCACACATCACATCATCAGCCATAGGACGTCTACTGCTGGACTAGGCAACCTTCTGGGGGGGCGAGCGTAGTTAGGTGTAATTGTTCAAGGAAGACGCTGCTGCCCATCTTCCGGATGACATCCCTTAGCTGACTCTTACGGCAACCACGGGTAAAGAGGGTGGGGTACTATTCTTACGCCGGCACCACCACGGCAGAATTTATATAATAATTTTATAACAATTTCTTTTAATTCCATCCTATCACTACATGGTTACATAGCTCAGTGGTAAGCGCTGTCGAATCACATGCTAGAGGGTATGAGTTCAAATCCCAACAATGATCTTGAACTGCTAGTAAAGGAAAACGTCGTAAGAAGCCCACAGCATGGTGGGAGGAGTGATCTCTAGTACTCGGGTGGCTACCACTTTTTTGTTGAAAGTTGAAACTGAAAACAGCACGGTGTGTAGTCGCAGCCCAACTTTAGAGCCAGTTCAATTCCAGACTAGGTGTGCTTTTACCATATTCGACTACAACATCGCTTTACATCATGTTTCATCTAAAAATATACATAACATAAAAGAAAACCGGCCAAGTGCGAGACGGACTCACGCACGAAGGGTTCCGTACCATTATCTATGAAAACGGCAAAAAAATCGCGCTTGTTGTATGAGAAATTAAATATTTATTTTATTTTGTTTTTACCCTTTGGGTACGGAACCCTAAAACTTAAAACTAAAACCTAACTAACGATTTCAAAAAGAATCAAATAAAACATTTAAAAAAAATTTAAGAAAACCGATTAGGAGGTCTCTATTTAAATTTTAACACAATAATTATATTTTTATAGTTTTTAAAAGTCTTATTTATATTATAAGTAAATGAAAGGGAATAAACAATAAAATATTACAATTGAGTTCAGTCTTTTATTTTTTTTATTTCTTAGTCTTATTGATGTTAATACACTTAAGTCATTAAATTCCATCCTGTGAGTTTTCGTCTGGTAATGTATGAATTTGGCTTTCTTGAAGTATATGCTATTTAGATTGAAGCGATTACGAGTATGATACTGGAAATAATTATTATTGCATTTTATTAGCTAAACATTTTTTTTTATTTTTTATTTTTACACTAAATATATGTATTACACAAAAAAAACGTAAGCAGTGCATTTAATATGTATTAATATGTATATAATACTGATATAACTACTTATAAACACAAAGATAAAATTTACAGACAAATACATTAAAATATAACAAAAAAAAATATCGAATACAAACAAATAAAGTCAATAACGTCGTCGCTTCAAACCGAATTGCATCTAGGTGCTTTTTCAACTACGATTCTCTGAACAAGAATAGTTTCATCGCGATTTTGATCCTTATTCTTTTTACAGCAGGTTCTTTCTTTTCGCCCACGTCGTTCGGTCTCGTTCCCAGATTCTTCATCGGAGTTGTTCCGCTGGCAGCGCTCGTATGGCCCTTGTCTATTCCAGGGGCCGCATGGGCGGCGATGAGGTTCAAAATGTCCCCCGAAATCAGGACCGAATGGTCCGTGATGACCAGGTGGTCCAACAGGGCCGCTTTCATCACCGTGTTCTCGTCTACCGCTGGGCCTGTTATGACGGGATGGTGACCCATGGCATCGTCCTCGACGACCATGTCTTCCTTTTCCGTGGTGAGGTGGGCCATGGCACGGGCCATCACGGCCATGAGGTCCGTGTCCAGGACTGCGATTACGCCGAGGACTTCTCTCCCTGCTGCAATCACGAGGTCTTCCACAAGGTCTGTGAGGTCCATGCCCTCTTCCTTCAGGACAGTAAGGTCCGAAACGAGGGTGCTCAAAGTCGGAACAGCCAGATGGGCCGTGGGGAACACGCTCTTCTGCATGGTGGCAGGGGCCTCGTCCACATCCACACCCACCAGACCCACAGCAATCCTGATAGCAATTTTCCGAATCCGCCCCAAAATCGGGGCCTACACCAAAAAAAGGCCCCCGATGTCCAAAACTCGGTCCATGGTGCCCGCGTCCACGGCACGATTCAGAAGGCCCAAAATGGTGTCTAGGCGGTCCGCAGTGGTGAACAGGAGGCCCAAAGTGAGGTCTAGGGGGCCCGCAACCAAATCGGTCAAAGGGTCCATAATGTCCAAATGAGCCCATGTCTTGGCAATGGCGCCCAAAAGGTCCAAAATCGCATCCTGTGAAGCCTCTCATTTTTGGAATATACGAGATATATTCGTTGATAGAAGCTTCAGAATTGTACCCGTCGAAATCAGTTGAAGTCCCGCAGAATCAGCAGTTGAAACAGAATCAAGTACCCGATGAATCGACTGAAGAATGCTCGTTCAAATTCGTTTGATTCGTATCGAGACGAATCGAGTTGTGCCAACACAGGCCAACGGCTTATCATTATATACAGGAAAATGACACAAGGTTGTGAAACGTGTACACAGAAAATAAACATCAGTCTGTCCGTATTAAAATGTGAAATATGGTGCAAGGGATATCTTCTACAAAAAATAAACACAAATTTAAAAAAAAATTGTTTTTTTTGTTGTTGAGTTCAGTTGCATGTACCTATACATATTTTATTAATTAATGATGAAATAATGATTAAAATTAAAATGAACATCTCTGTGATTAAAACACTTTAAAATGGTATATGTTGACAGTGTATGTACCTTGATGTAGTTTTGGATATGTTGTCATCATCATCATCATCCACAGCCTTATTTATCCCATTGCTGGGCATAAATGACTCTCTTGTTATGTCATCTGCCTTGGTCCTGTGCTAATTGACTATTGGCAAAGCCTATACTATAAGGTGACTCATTACGTGGAAGACAGGAATATATGGTTGTAGTAGCTTCTCTCTGCACTTGCATCCTCCTGGCTAAGTGACAATTGTAGTAAGCATAATGTATTAATATCTATAACTGTAAACCGTATAAACTGTAACCCAATATGAAAAGAAAGATCTACAAAAAAAAAATGCCTTGCTGAGTTTCTTTCCGGAGTCTTCTCAGTTGAAGTGTAATTACGAGCCGGTGGTAGATTCAAACATGTAACTTTACGTTCATAAGTGCCTTACCAGGGCCTAAATTTAATATATGACTTTTTGATTTTGATTTTGATTTTAATCTGGTTCAACCCATGACGGTGACGTTATCGTCGCCCCATCTTGCGGCTGGATGACCAATGCTCCGCTAACCTTGTCGAGACCACTACTTGCCATCACTTCGCCTTAACAACGTGTCCTGCTCAGCTCTACTTGAGATTCATGGCTGCGATACCGACGTTTCGAACTTTCGGTGGTCCCCGGATATCGGTGTTGCTAGCTCGGTCTGTCATTCTTATATTAATCTAATTTAATGTTTTTTTTTATGGCTGACATGAGGCTGCCGTCTCTCACCGTTAGATGCTCGGCGGCATATTTTCCACTTGAGGGTGGTAGCTAGCCAGCCGAGTACTAGAAAGTACCCTACCACCACGCTATGGTTTCCTTACGACGTTTTCCTTCACCGGCAGCTCAAGCTCATTGTTGGGGTTTGAACCCACGCCCTTCGGCAGCGAACCTACCGCGCTAACCACTGAGCCATCATCGCTACAAAAACTTATAAACTAAACTGAAAAACTTATTATTAGTTTAGTAGTGTTGCAAAATGTATACAAACTTGTATTAAAACACATACATTTGGATCTTGTTTTTTATAAACCAGTATTTTAAAATGCCAATAAACTTAACACAAAAAATAAACAATACCCAAATATAAGGCAATACATTTGCATTTTTATTATTGCTTAAAGTTGTTTATCCCTTATTGAAGAGACAGATAAAATCCGCAAAATAAACAAATCAACTTTGAAATCTGTTTGTTTCTGTTTCATAAATTACTAGTATTTGTCCAACGGTTTCACTCGTCATATTTTATAGCTATAATAATTTCACATTGACTCATTTAGCGGTATGCATATTGTCACTATATTAATATAGTGAATTTGGATTTAGATACCACTGCTTAAGATTACCCGACTGCCAAGGAAGGGTTATGTTTTTCGCGCATATTTTGTACCTATGTATGTATGTACGTAAATTTCTTTATTACCTCGTATTTTTCAAACGGCTGGATGGATTTCGACAGTTAAGGTATCGTTATATTTGTCAAAAAGCCAAGTGTTCTAAGGTAGGTGTTTGAAATAAAAACAAAATGGCGGATTTTTGCCGCGAAATATAATACGTTAATAAAAAAAAAAACATTCAAAACCTATGAAAATAAAGGAAATTAAAAGAGTGAGCTGTGGTCACACACCAATTTTTTTTTTTTTTTTTTTTTATGTAACAGTAATGTGACGAACGAGATGCTCTCCTGATGTTAAGAGATAACGCCTGTCCATGACCATTGCAGCGATACACAGAACTTTAAGTAGTAAAACAAAGTCCAGGGCATCGCTGCCTTGGCGTTCATTACTTTGAGACTAGGTGGTTAGTCTCAATAGCCCTGTAATTTCGCTAGCTGCAGTACCCTTCAAACCGGAACACAGTAATGTTTACACACTACTGCTTGGCGGCAGAATATTTGGTACTGCGGTGGTACCTACCTAGACGACTTCCTGCTAAGGAAATCTACCACCAAGTAAAAAAAGCAAGCATAAAAAAAAAGTTATAATAATAATAATATTATTCGACGATCATTGTCACGATAGCCACGGGAGTGGTCTTACGAGTATAGTGAAAAGTCTCTACCAACATCTTACGAGACTCTACTATTATTCTTGACGGTTGGGTCAAGGGACATATCCAAAAGGCAGTGATATCCTTGACATTAGCACCCTAGTTTTTACGTTTTTTATATTATTTATGTTTTAAGATAATTTGTGTTAAAAAAACATAATTAAGAAGTGAATAATAATTATGTATTACCAATTTTTTTTTAAATAATAACCATATTATTTAACTATTATTTATTCTTACTTATAGAAAAGCAAGACCGCGCCTAAAGCTAGTATATTTGCTACGTAAATACCCAAACGCTAGAGCGATGCCACAATTTAAGCGCAAAATTACTCACAGGAAGTATTTAGGTAAACAACTTTTTTACAGAAAATTATATGAGTCATAAAAACAAGATTTATAAATATATACCTATTGTGTGGATTATGTTGTTGCTGGAACATAGATTATTATGAATGATAGTGGAAATTTTATAGATATATTATTATCAGTAAACTTATGACATTTGTCATGAAATTTTGACAAAATATTTGCAATTGTTATTCAGGGGAATTATTCAACAGCTTACAATTAATATCGTAGGTACGTAAAATAAAAAGTCTATTGATTTGAATGAATGAATAAAATAAAATAATTACAACTGGATTGATAACTTCCCCTTTTTTTTGTATCGGTAAAAAAATTAGTTTAATTTTTTTAAATAAATAAATGATTACTATTTCTCAATTTTTATTTTTTTTATTACTGAATGGCTAGGTGTTTGACCACAACTCACCTGATGTTAAGTGACGGTGTGGTCGAAGATGGTAAAGCACACCTAGCCTGGAATAGAACTGGCTCTCAATTAAGGCTACCGGAACACACCGTTAGATACTTGGCGGCAGATTTTCAACTTGAGGGTGGTAGCTAGCCAGCCGAGTACTAGAAAGTACCCTACCACCACGCTATGGTTTCCTCACGATGTTTTCCTTCACCGGCAGCTCAAGCTAATTGTTGGGGTTTATACCCACGCCCTTCGGCATGCGAGCCAACCGCGCTAACCACTGAGCTATCATCGCTACAAATAATACTATTTAATGGCAGCATGTCTTGAAATCATTGCAATCTGCATGACTCATACATCCGGTATGCGGCAATTACGCAATCTGACGAAATATGTGAAAATTACACAGGAATGGAAAAACTTGTGAATTATCTTTCCGAGAAAAATATTGTGTTTTCTCGTCACTTTTTGTCCCTGCAGCCTGCATAGCATGAGCCGTGTAAAAAGTCTTTCTTTTCCGTTTCTGTGTTAAAAAAAGTCTGTCTTAAAAAAAACATACTTGTGATACAAACAGACCACCCAGGCACAGAAAGTACATATCCGTTTGTCACATAACTGTTTGTCCTGGAGGGGGTTGAAACGACACCTAATAGATCTTGAAGCAGAGATACTAAGCAATGTTAGTAGCGGTAGTGTTACTTTATCAGCGGTGAGCAGTTAACTAGATAACGTATAAGTTGGTTTATTAGCTTATTGCCAATAAGAGATTCTCAGGAACTGGCTTCCTTATCGGCGGAAAACATGAAACCGAATGCCTTCACAGTTGATGGCATATTTAAAGAATATTCACTAAAATGATGTGCCGCTTTTCAGCTTCTATTATTTTCTTCATGAAGTAACTAATGTTTAATTAATGTAATAGTGTGATTTGGTGGTAGATTTCCTTAGAGTCGTCTAGGTGGTACCGCTGCAGTACCAGATATTCTGCCGCTAAGCAGTAGTGTGTAAACATTGCTGTGTTCCGGTTTGAAAGGTACTGTAGCTAGGAAAATTACAGGGCTGTTGAGATTAACCATCGAAAGGCTCAAAGTAATGAGCGCCGAAGCAGCGATGCCCGGACTTTGTTTTACTACTCAAAGTTCTGTGCAATGATCATGGACATCTCTTACCATTAGGAAAGCGTATCGCTCGTCACATTACTTTGACATTGAAAAGAAAATAAGAACACGCGCACACACACATACATCAAACACGCAAGAACGCACTAACAAGAACGCACCCGAATCAGCCCTGTTTTTAGGGTTCCGTACTCAAAGGGTAAAACGAGACCCTATTATTAAGACTCTGCTGCCCGTCCGTCTGTCTGTCTGTCCGCCTATCACCAGGCTGTATCTCATGAACCGTGATAGTTAGACAGTTGAAATTTTCACAGATGATGTATTTCTGTTTCCGCTATAATAACTAATACTAAAAAACAGAATAAAATAAATATTTAAGAGAGCAAATTTTTTGCCGTTTTTATAGATAATGGTATGGAACTTTTCGTGCGCGAGTCCGACTCGCACTTGGCCGGTTTTTATAAACTATCCCACTGCTCGGAGCGAGCCTCTTCAAGGCCAAGAATAAATAATTAATTAATCAATTAATAACAAATAATAGGTAATTTATGATAGATTTACTTTTCATTCCATAACATTATAATTAAATCAGTTGGATTAAGAAAATATTAATAAATATCGCACCCAAATCAATCGTATGTCCCACCAGTAAGCCGAGAGTCGATCCGGCGTCGACTCGAGATTGAGATGAACCTGTTAACCAGCGAGGCGTGTGACGTCACATCCGGAGCCACTTATTGTGATGAAGGTACTGGAGAGGCATTAATAGTAGACTGGATAATACTGGCGCTTACAGGGCTAGACGAAACGGATATAAATCCAAAAGGGTATCTGATACAATATTTTTTCGATAATAACTAAGTAATAAGTCATATTTCCATACATGTACAAAAATTACGTTGTACTAACTTCGATCACTCCGTCACTTAACATCACGTGTGACGTCGTCAAACATCCAGCATGACACAAAAAAAAAGTTTTTTAGTGCAATATTGAATTTTTTTTTTTATAACTGACAGGCTTGGTGTTTGACCACAACTCACCTGATGTTAAGTGACGGTGTGGTCGAAGATGGTAAAGCACAACTAGCCTGGAATGGAACTGGGTCTCAAGTGAGGCTGCCGGAACATATCGTTAGATGCTTGGCGGCAGATTTTCAACTTGAGGGTGGTAGCTAGCCAGCCGAGTACTAGAAAGTACCCTACCACTACGCAAAAACAACACAAAAACATTATTTGAAAAGAATCAACTTGTAGTTATTAATACAGTATTCGTCTCTCAAGTGACTGATTATACGTGACTTCATCTGGGAATGGAGATATCGTCTATGGTACGTACAATGTGATGCGACGATTTCGTTTTGATGTTTGAAAAGAAGAATTTTCAAATATTAAATCAATAAACTTGTTATTTAGGCTGCGCATTCACTAGGAGCAAATGTACCAGAACATGTGTCAGCACAGATGTCAGGTGATGTCGGGAGTAACGACAGACGTCGGTAGACTTCACTTGGTAGTAAAACTATATATAAAACCGCAGTCCCAGATATCCCGCCGTAATGTGTAAGCATTACTGTCAGTTTGGGTTTGGGTTTGGTTTGGTGCAGCTAGTGCGTTCGAAACCTCCGGCGAAATTCGGTCATTGACCTAAGAGCATGCTGTAGGTATAACCAACATTTTTTAGAAAGGTTAAAAATTTGTTAGGTAAATTTGTAATAGAAATTTTATAAATAATTGCTATTATAATTTTAATATTATAGGCAAAGCTCTTATATGGTCGCGATGATGAAGGAGATGGCTCCATATCACTTTTAAAATGACAACAAAAAGAGAAACGTAACCACAAAGATACTCAACCTATCTATCTATCTAATCTAATACCTTTAAACTAGCAATTCTTGTATATATGTATATATATATATATATATTTTCTGAATCTCGGAAACGGCTCCAACGATTTTCATTAAATTTAGTATGAAGGGGGTTTCGGGGGCGATAAATCAATCTAGCTAGGTTTCATTTTTAGAAAACGTCGTTTTATCCGTGTATTCAGGCAATTAAAAACCGAGCAATGCTCGGTCATCCAGGTGTATCAAATTGAAACAAACGTATTTACTGCAACAATCCACACTCATTCCCATTCCACAGCGGAATGAAGCCCGCAGTTTGAAACTTGTTGAAACCAGATTGCGCCCTCTGGCTGACCGCGGGTCGTGCGCAACCCCGTACCACGAAATCTTAACGACAGAGAATACGAAATTAATGAATGGGCAACGATACTATCGTTTTGTATTTTTGCTAACATAATACTTAGGGGTCAATGTCTGAACTTCGCCGGAGGTTTGGAACGTACTTTTGCAAAATTACAGGGCTCTTGAGACTAACCCTCGAAAGTAATGAGCGCCAAAGCAGCGACGCTTTAAGCTTTGTTACTTAAAGTTCTCTCCTCTCTATCGTTGCAACGGTCATGCGTTATCTCTTTCTATTAGGAGAACGTCTCGTTCGTCTCATTATTTTCCATTAAAAAGCAAAGACATCTTGCCTCCTGACCGTTTAAGTTCACATTTATTGGATCGATTCTAGAATTACGCTAGTCTAGACTCACTGACTGTAATCGCGCGAACACGGCTACACGTTGTGCGATGTCGCCCGACCGATATTGATTCCTAGTGAATACGAGGCTTTAATCTCAGATTCCAGGAGCACTTCTGACATATTTAAAGACTTCTCACGACAAGAGAACTGGAGGGGAAGAATAAATGCCTCTTGTAAAGAATCAGGATCTAAAAAGTGTTTGCGAAGTCTGAAGACTTTTGAAAGATACTCTTCTGGTATTATGCAGTCACGTTCGCTGATTGTTTGGTCGGAAATATTTTTTTTATTTATTATGATTATAATTATGATTTTTGTAGTAATGATAGCCCAGTGGTTAGCGCGGTCGGTTCACACGTCGAAGGGCGTGGGTTTAAACCCCAACAATGAGCTTGAGCTACCGGTGAAAGAAAACATCGTGAGGAAACCATAGCATGGTGGTATGGTACTTTCTAGTACTCGACTGTATAGTTTAAATCTGCCGCCAAGCACCTAACGGTGTGTTCCAGCAGCCTCACTTGAGAGCCAGTTCCATTCCAGGCTAAGTGTGTTTACCACCTTCGACCACACCGTCACTTAACATCAGGTGAGCTGTGGTCAATCACTTAGCCTGTCAACCATAAAAAACTTTACTTTTCTCTTAATTTACTTAATTTTTCTCTGGCTAGTTAAATTATAAAAAGTATAAGCAATTTTTTTTCAATATCTAAGATGGAAATTGATATAAAGGCAAAGTAGTTGTACTCAAAGCCAATCAAACGTTGTAGGTTTCACTCTTTATTCTCGTATAAACTGGCCTCGGGAGAAATAAGCAAAGCTGGCGGCGATAATACCTACAATATTTTCGTATATCAATCTGATATAGGTCGAGAGCTCCGACAAATTTGACCTACTAATCACGCTATAATATATGTATACATATATTAATAACCTAATTAGAAACATTCAATTTAATCAATTTATTTGCATATAACTCAAAATTACATAAGTAAATAAGGAATAATGTTGTTAATTAGTGTTATAGTGTGTATCAGTGTATCATTACTGACATCGTGCAATTGTAAACATTACTGTGTTCCAACTAGAAGGGACTCTAGCTAGCGAAATTACAGGGCTGTTGACACCAACCATCGAAAGTCTCAAAGTAATGAGCGCCAATGCAGCTTTGTTTTACTGCTCAGATTTCTGTGTTATGCTGCAATGATCTTGCGTTATCTCCTACCATCATGGGAGCATCTTGTTCACCTCATTACTTTTACATCATCATCATCAGCCATAAGACTTCCACTGCTGGACATATGTAGGTCTCCTCCTGGGGAGGGGTTTTGCCAATACTCGCCACGCTTGGCAGGCGGGTTGGTGAGCGCAGTTAGGTGTGATTGTTCAAGGACGACGCTACTGCCCATCTTCCGGATTACATCCCTTAGCCGACTCTTACGGCAACCACGGGTAAAGAAGGTGGGGTATTATTCATACGCCGGCACCACCACGGCAACATTACTTTTACATTAACAAAAATATATTATAATTTTTCTAATCCGACTATTAGCTCCAGAGATTAGCGGATTCAAACAAATGAATATACAAACAAACTCTTCCGCTTTATTTTATAAGTATAGATATATAAATATATCACGTCAGCGATAGGAGGCATTATAAGCAACGTTTTTAGCTAGCCCTTGACTTGAACAAAAACTCTTTAACTAATAAGTCTCGTTATTTAACATAAAGTGTGAATAGAAAAGCCATTAGCTCCCGGTCTAAATGCGTGGCGTATCAAACAAACAGGATTTTATGAGCACATCGTCATTCTGTTCCGGCGTTTGATCCGGTAAGTGTATTGTTTTTCTATAAAAACAGCAGTACCGCTTTATGGAGAACGATTATGGAGGTACAAAACGTTGGAATGGAATAGTGGAGGCGTTGAGTTGAACCGAGTTTGTAAATAACCTTTATTTCATGGGGCTGAGAAAAGAAAGTTAAACTACTTTCCTTTATTTGAGCCTGGCTTATTACGTAGTTTTATTTTTGAAAAAAAAACAGAGAATTCTGAAGCGAATGAAGGCAAAATACTGTTATGCCATTGGTTGCCAAGTGAAAATTTTTTATTTGAAAAAATATTCTATTTCTGCATGATTATAGTCAAATTTGAGGAGCGCTTCTTGTAATAGGAAATCAAATTAACCATGAAGAAACAAGCTGAAAAGTTCAAAAAATCTATAACCCGATGGCGAATATAATAGCTATAATTAAAAGAAAAAAATCTTTTGAAACGAATTTATTATTCTTAATTAAATTTTTAATTTTGAAGTCATATTTTCTTATGTAATTAGTTGGTGGACAAAAAGAAATAAAAAGGACGTAGCTATAGCAGACCTTAATTTTATGACAAAAAATATTGTTCTGTAAGCATTATCCAATGAGAAAATAAGGGTATACATTTGTATTGAAAAACAAACAGCCTAGGTGCTTAGCCTGTGCTTGGCACCGACTTCAAGCAGATCAGTAGGTACCTAACAGGTATAATAATACTTTGTATAAGTTTATTTTATTTTTTTAGTGCTGATGTTTTTTTCTTGAAGTCGGTTTTACAATTTTTTTAAGTTCGTTTATTTTTAATTTTTTAGTTAATTTATGTTCACGCGAAGAAACACTTGAACAGTATGAGTCTAGGTAGACTCGCTAAGATTCAAAAACGTCTTGCCAAAGACAATTACATCGTCCACGTAAACAAAAAAATCCATAAAAAAATGTTCGTAAAATGAAAACAACTGGGCCAAACTGTTAAAATTTTAAGGGAACAAATGGCAACTATTCCGCCTCAAACTAAAGAAGAATCACGTAAATCTGATCATAAATCTCAGCGTAATCGGTGACATACATTAAAAAAAAAGCTGTCGAAATCTATCCAGCCGTTTGGAAGATACTAGGTAATAAAGAAATTTACATACATACAAGATATGCGCAAAAACGTTGTAACTTAGACTTAAAAACGTACACTTAACAATACTAGTGATTTTGAAACAATTTATTTAGCTGCATGAAGCAGCAGACGCCGGCTAGTTAAATTTCTGCTATCGTTCCATCTCGAACGAGTTAAAATGCGTAATTTACGTCCGACTGGCTCACTTTAATTATCCGATTGCGGTGCGACTGGCACTTTTATTGTTGCACTGAGTGATATACCGACCGTCCGTCAGATTCTACTGAGTTTGGATATTTATTACATTTTGTTGTTTTGGGAGTTTTTAAGCTATCCGCTGAAAGGACGTGGAAAGGTAATAGCTACGGCACACACGCTGTAATTAAATAGCCGTTGCTATTTTGTAATGATATTGCTCTGCACTTTATAGTTATTTAGGTTTTTTTTTTAAATATATGCCGTAATGGTCAGTGTAAAAAATCCTATAGCTGGGTTAGTTCGATTGCTTACGATGTCATCTATTAGATTTATCGTCAACCCCAAACTATGCGTGTTCTCCTGACTGTCGGGTAGTGGTATATATTGAAACCCTATTTCTGGTGATCACCATTTCTATTGCAATATAATAATTACGGACAGATTACATAGTTAAAGTCTAGAGCACTCTAACGCTATGGGACAAGTGACGAGTGGCGGCTAAGTTATGGAATGCGCCACTGTCAGCAAAGACACTTGACTGTGTCCCTACAAAAGTTAAACTAAAAAAAAAAATGCATTGAAAATACTTTGGAAGCAAATACAGTTACACTAGCATACCTAAACAAGAGGGAAAAAAAACCTAAAACACAGATTAAAATTGTACCACCTGGCGTAGAAAATGAGACAACAGTTACAGAAAATTACTCAGATAAACATGAGACTCATGTGGCGTCACAGAAAATAAAAAAAACAGAAACTTAAGACTCCGCGCATTAGTTTCTGAATAAAATTAATAAAACTATCTCTTGATGGTAAAAGATGACGCCTGTCCATAACCATTGCAGCTATACCAAGTACAAGAAGCGAACATGTTTTGTAGCGTTGATAATTCAGTTGTTACCGCGGTCGGTTCACACGTAGAAGGGCGTGGATTTAAACCCCAACAATGAGCTTAAGCAGCCTTTGAAGGAAAACATCGCTTGGAAACCGTGGTGGTAAAATACTTTCTAGAGCTAGGCTGGCTAGCTACCGAGCTTAAACACTGTCGCCAAGCACCTAACAACGTGTGTTCCAACAGCTTCACTTGGCAGCCGGTTCCATTCCAGTCTTAAAATATTTACTCATCTTGGATCACACCGCCACTTAACATCAGATGAACTGTGGTCAAAAATCTGCTCTCTCAACTATGATTAAAGTGAAAATAATTAAAAAAAAATTGCAATGAACATGACCTAAACCTTGTCTAATCTAGTTATATTTTGTGCCCTTTTAAGTTGCGTTGCCCTGACAAACATAATTACGACATCCAAAATTTTACTAAATATTTTTCAGGTTACTTACAAAATCACATACTATCTAGTGTGTGATTTTGTAGAAGTTTAAAATATCGATTTCAGAAAATCACAGAACACCCACAGCGACCCCATTCGTGTTTCCGATAGGTGACAGCGAACGATATTCACAATTGTACACTATTGTGGATTAATCGACACGTCAGAACGTTGATGCCAATTGTTCAACTTTCGACAGCAATAGGAAAACCATGAGAGACGCCTTTGCGATCTGAATATTAAATCTGACTGGCTGGCTTCTCAGCATTAGCAAATTTAACTGCATGATAAAAAAAAAGAACTCGTCTCACAAATAACACAGTATTCGGAATAACAATTACAAAAACTGTCAATGTCATGTTCTTCTTTCGACATTAGGATTTTCAAAAGGTGACGTGTGGAGGTGTTTGATAAACTCTTTGTACAATGAAAAAGAATTACGGAAATAAAATGGCGGCTTACGTCCAAAAAAACAAGTATTTAATAAATACGGTGCGAATTGAGCTGAGAACTTTCTATATTTTTATTCATCATCCATAAAGACCTGTTGGAGGCGGCTCGCATCCAGCACGTTCCCGCGGTCTTCTTCTCTTTTTATTAAATAGATATCATGATCTTACAAACTACTTTTTTTTGTTCGGCTTCACAATAACAACTACAATACATAAAACACCAATTAAAACTTAAGAATACTAATTGCGTTGCTTATCTAAGGAAGCACAACATTGACCATATATGTATGGTAAAATGGTCGATTTATATGCAGTAGAAGTGGAAGCGAAATCTCTCTATAACCAGTTCAAAGATTTAGCTGCTAAAACATCAATCAAAAGAAAAAATCTTAAAGTAATAGTCGCCAAAGCAGCGACACCCTTGACTTTATCAGTATCTTGCTATTCAAAGTTCTGTGTATCGCTGTGATGGTGCAAATGTACATGCGTTATATATTACCATCAGGAGAGCATATTTTTCCTCACATTACTTTTACATAAAAATAAATGTCAATGTTGGCTCATTGGTAGTATATCTGCTTTAAGACCTGTAGGGTGTGGGTTCGATTCCCACCCAGGACAAACATTTTGTGGTATAAATAAATGTTTGTTCTGTGTTTAGGTATTTTGAATGTATTATATGTAAGTATTTACAAAAAAAAAGTATTCAAGTATTCTATCAGTTACCAGACTTGCATCATACAAGCTTTGTTTAGGGTCGGATGGCCTGTTTGTAATGTCTTACGAAATTTATTTATTTATAAAAAGTATGTTGAAAAGAAATAAACCCTTAAGCCCTTTTCGTCTTTTTGAAATCGGTTAAAATAGTATTGTGCACCCGTATCTATAAAAACTCTTAATATTAAAAGTTATCCTTCTGTGCATATTGATATGTAACGACTACACCTTACCATTATCACTAAGTACTTATGATAAGTGATAAAATCTATTGATAAAACGTCACTCATAATCAAATACTATCGATTTCTCACGCAATGTTTACAAACAATTTCTAAAAAATAATTAAAGCGTTCAGGTCGTTTGTCGGACATCGTAAGTACTTTTATTATGTAGATTATTGTTTACAACAGAAATTAACTATACTTACTAAATTTTATATTAACATTTTTATTAACATATTCTATATTAAAATCATGGGAATGTACTTTTTAATCGACTTCAAAAAAAGAGAAGGTCCTCAATTCGTCGGAGTCCTTTTTATAAATCACCGATTACTCGAAGACGCCTGAACCGATTTGGTTAATAATTTTTTTGTTTCAAAGGGTATATCTTCCCATTTAGAATTTATCGAAATTCGTCGAGCTTTTAAAAATCAACACAAATCTAAAAATTGTATACATCAATGATATTTTCTTTTACTCCGAAACCTTGCTGTTTCATTGAAGCAGTGCGTTTAGTTGACTTACCCATTATTGTTAAACCATAATACCTAAAATCTAGCTGTGTTTGAGCTTAGGGGCATGGAATCAGTTTTTTTAATTGTAAATTTATATTTGTTAAGTTAGTCGCGTTTCTTCCTTCTGCATCTAGGGGGGTAAAAAAATCAGCTTCAAGTTGGTCACTTATTGCCGAGGCTGGACGCTGGGGGTTCACAAGCCTCCAGGGGGGTGGTGCACAATGTCCAGGTAGTCGGGCGGAGCACGAGCACCCTCGTGGTCTCGGTGGCCGCTTCATGGCTTTGTGGAACTATTGGAGGGCCTCATGTCTCTCGCCGCCTCGTCCTCTTCGTCTTTCAGCCAGGAATAAGATTTTTTAAAATTAAAAAGTAAAGAGACGAACAATCGAACTTACCACAAAGAGAGTATGGCGTTTGTCTCATTACTTTTACAAAAAACTATTCACAGGTATGCTGTTACTTAGTGGTGGATCTCCTTAACAGGAGGTCGTCTAGATAGTTACCACTACATTACTAAATATTCTGTCGCCAAGCAGTAGTGTGTAAAAATTACTGTGTTCCGGTTTGAAGGGTAGCAGCTAGCGAAATTACTGGATGTTGAGACTAACCATCCAAAGTCTCAGAGTAATGATCACCAAAGCAGCGATGCCCTGGACTTTCTTTTGCTCAAAGTTCTGTATATCGCTACAATGGTCGTTCTCCTGATGGTATCTTACCAGGAGAACGGTTCGTTCGTATCATTACTTTTATAAATATAAAAAAGAGCGTATCATTCGTCTTGATACTTTTACATTTTAAAAAAATTACAAGAGTAATCCAATAGGCGCTGATGCAACATAGATTCTTGTTGCTATAGAAAAACAACAACAGACGAACAACAACAGTCAAAAAAGTGTTTTGCACTATGAATCTAATGAAACAGCTGATGCAACTTTACCACGCGCGCCGAACACCATAGATAAATATTGCATCATACATAAGCTAAATCGAGATATGAACAAGGTACTATAAAACCGCGCGCAAACGTTACCCAAACATCATTTAAAACCAAATATTGCTATAGAACAGACGCTCCATTGAAAATTCATCACGAAATAATTTAACAGCAACATTATTTTAGGGAATATACTTCCTTTGCTGAAGACTTCAAAGCGTAAGGATATTCCAAGACGTTAAACCACTCTGACTCGATAAATTAAGAAAGAAAATCTTCAACTATAATATAATGGGTTGGTTCAATAAAGGATCTTCAAATCAACAGCAAACTGAGATGCCGAGAGATGGTCAATGTCCTCACAGACACCACGGCCCTCCAGGACCACAATGGTTCAACAGCCCAAGACATTACTGTCCTGAATCAACGCAGCATCATGGTCCACCCAATCCTGGCTTTGGACAACCAGAGTCTAGAGGTCGATGCCCTAGATCCGGACATAAACCACCATTCTTCGCTCATGATAATCGCCGGTTTCCTGAAGACAGGCCTCCTTTCTTCGGACAGAAAAATGACGGTGATTTTGGTCTTCAAGGTCCGCACGGTAGGCACCCGTTCTTTGGACATGATCACCACCGTCACTGGCGTGGACCACGTCATGAAAGATTTGATGACCAGAACCGTGACTTCAAGTTCCATGGATGCCCTTTTTCATGGAGGAGAAACTTTGGTTACGAGAACAAGCCCGTTTTTGAAAGGAGACTGTGGGAATAATCAGATACCTTGATTTAGATGAAGTATCATCAGTTAGTGTATTTTTGTTTTACTCATGCGGGATTACTCAAGTTTATATCAGAAGCTCCGACTATAGTTTCAGCCGGAGTCGGAGTTTCCGATAAAATTAAACGTGAGTAATCCCGCATCAGTAAAACAAAAATGTGTCAAAATCACGCCAAATTCCATATTAAATTAGTGTATTTTTAAGAACTTAAAGCCTTTTTTAACTTTTTGCTATTTCTTTTAAGATTAGTTTGGTAACAACAACGGTCATAATTTAACTTTTACTTTAAGTGTTATGCATGATTAATATTAATTACGTAAATTGAAAAATAATTAGTTAAGTCTCCTACTCTTTAGTTTAAAAATGTATTATGGTATATGCAAGTTTTCGTTTTACATTTATTATTTAGTATTAATTAATATTTGTATTTAAGACTGTGATAAATAAATAAGCTGTAGTTAAAAAATTAAAACTATTTTATTTTTCTTTGTAAAGGACTTGTGAAATATTAATAATAATTTCATTATTTGAGAGAAATAGCAATACTACACTTGAACAAGTACTAAGAAGGTTTATGCAGGATTTCGTGTGAATATCTTTCTAAACCAACTCAGTACCAATATGTATAAGAGAACAAAATGGAAAAAAAACCGGTCAAGTGCGAGTCAAACTCGTGCGCCGAGGGTTCCGTACCTACCCATTATACCACCATAATAAAATTGGTATTATTATTGGTGGCTAAGTTTTAAGTGTGTGTGTGCTGTGATGGTTGAAATTTAAATTTTCGCGGAAACTTGAGTACCAAAATTTACCTTAATTTTCAACTTTTTTATTTTTGGATTTTTCCCTTTATTTGTGCTGTAAGACCTTGCTTTTTAGGGATCCGTACCCAAAGGGTAAAAACGGGACCCTATTACTAAGACTCCGCTGTCTGTCTGTCCGTCCGTCTGTCTGTCACCAGGCTGTATCTCAATAACCGCGATAGCTAGACAGTTGAAATTTTCACAAATTATGTATTTCTGTTGCCGCTATATTCATTCATTGATAATGGTGAGTCTGACTCGCACTTGGCTGATTCTTTTCATTCTTTAAAAGTTTCGGTAGCCTGGTTAGGCGACCGTCTGGCTTCCATTCTGGAGATCTTGGGTTCGAATCCCACGGCACGCACATCTGTATTTTCAAATTATGTGCGTATTGCCGATAACTTCAAATGGTGAAATAAAACATCGTGAGGAAACCTACATGTCTAAGAATTCCTAAAAGAAAAAAAAGTTCCCGGAAATGTACGAAGTCTACCAACAAGGAGGTCGTCTAGGTAGGTACCACCGCAGTACCAGATATTCTGCCGCCAAGCAGTAGTGTGTAAACATTACTGTGTTGAAGGGTACTGCAGCTAGCGAAATTACAGGGCTATTGAGACTAACCATCTAGTCCCAAAGTAATGAGCGCCAAGGCAGCGATGCCCTGGACTTTGTTTTGATACTCGAAGTTCTGAGTATCGCTGCAATGGTCATGGACTGGCGTTATCTCTTAATATCAGGAGAGAGTCTCGTTCGTCTCATTACTGTTACTTAAAAAAAAAACCCACACTTGGCCAGCGTGGTAGACTATAATCTTACCTTGCTCATAATGTGAATAGGCCTGCGCCCAACAGTGGGACAGCTTTTCAAAACACGGCTGACCTGAAATCACATACTTGTTGTATTTTCTAGAAGTAACTTTTATTAAAAATAAATTTAATTAAGCTACACTATTAATATTTTTATTACAAGCAAGTTTTTACCCGTAATGCCTGTTTTTCTTGTACAGTACTCAAAGCACTATTTTTGCATTACTTAGTATTAAGAGAACATTCCTGAAGCCAGGCTCTGGATTAAAACAAAATTTTCTTGCATAAAACTTGGCTTAAGGCTGTTTGCATTTTAACCCTCATAAAACTGCTTTAAGCCGGTTCGCGTTAGGTATTTCAATTTTATGTTTTTTTTTTAACTCTGTGTTCTACTCTATATTAGTCTAGTTCTATACTATACAGCTTGTGTAGTGGTCTTTTAAAAGTTAGAATAGAATACAACTTTATTTTATATTATACACCAAAGATACATACATTAAACATACAAAACTAAAAAAAAACCGGTTAAGTGCGAGTATATAATTAATATTAGAATTAAATTAGATTCTATAATAAAATCCTACTTGAGGTAACTAAACTGTCTTATAATAAATTCAAAGATTTTATAAAGCAGAGGTTAATTGACAAAGCCTACTATAAGGTGGTTCATTACGTGGAAGACAGGAATATATGGTTGTAGTAGCTTCTCTCTGCACTTGCATCCCCCTGGCTAAGTGACAATTGTAGTAAGCATAATGTATTAATATTTATAACTGTAAACTGTAACCTAATATGAAAAGAAAGATCCACAAAAAAAATGCCTTGCTGAGTTTCTTGCCGGAGTCTTCTCAGTTGAAGTGTAATTACGAGCCGGTGGTAGATTCAAACATGTAACTTCACGTTCATAAGTGCCTTACCAGGGACTAAACTGAATAAATGACTTTTTGATTTTGATTTTGAATCGAACTCGTGCACCGAGGTGTCCGTGCCTACCCATTATACCACCATAATAAAATTGGTATCATTTTTATTGGTGGCTAAGTTTTAAGTATGTGTATGTGTCGCGAAAACTTATAAGTACCAAAATTTACCATAATTTTTTATTTTTCTTAATTTACTCTTTATTTGTGCTGTAAGACCTTGCTTTTAACCTAATGGTAATTAGTCAACGCCGTTTACGGACACCTACATTATCAGTGTGCTGTCTACCTTTAAGCACCCCATTCACCCTTTGTTTGAAGCGAGGTAGATAAAAACTCGGTGGAAAAACCGAAGGTGGTAAGCCATTCCACATAAGAACCACACAATCCACTTGAGAACCAGTTCTATTCCATGACAGCGGGTATAGACAAATTAATATTCGATTAACGATAACGCTAATAGAAAAGCCAATAAAGTAGGCACTAGATCGACATATTTAAGCTGTCTATATGTCACGTGGTTAAGTTATGTCAATTCGGTAAATTTTTGGATTTTTCTATTAGCGTTATGGAATATATTTTGTAGCGATGATAGCTCAGTGGTTAGCGCGGTCGGTTCGGATGCCGGAGGGCGTGGTTTCAAATCCCAGCAATGAGCTTCGTCTTCCGGTGAAGGAAAACATCGTGAGGAAACCATAGTGTGGTGGTAGGGTACTTTCTAGTACTCGGCTGGCTAGCTACCACCCTCTAGTTGAAAATCTGCCGCCAAGCATCTAACGATGTGTTCCGGCAGCCTCACTTGAGAACCAGTTCTATTCCAGGCTAGGTGTGCTTTACCATATTCGACCACACCGTCACTTAACATCAGGTGAGTAGCCTGACAGCAATAAAAAAAAAATAGGATGTTACTTTGAATAGGCCCTCGGGTGTGTTTTTATCTTCAACCACACCATCACTTGTCATCAGGACGTGAGCTGTTGTCAAACACCTAGCCTGTCGACAATGAAAAAAAAAATGTTTCCGCATTCCTGTCAACATTTTAAATAACACTGTTTTAATTTCTCTTCAATAGTATATATTTGAATACGAATACAATGCGTTTACTATTTCGAAATAGATTCATAGTAAATTTTAGTATCCGCTGCAGTGGAGCAATATCGGTAACCAATACACACGACATAATCCTTGATTATCTCTGGATTTGCGTGTGACACACAGATGTCGCGCGCAGCGAGCCGGTTGAGGATTTAGTGCTAAGGGCTTATGTGTCTGGCTCAAGTCTAGATCTTAGCTAGCCAAACTAGACCGATACACACAAAACACTGACATACACAACGTCCCGGGAAAGGTATGATTTTCGTACAGTAAAAATCTTTTTGTGTCTAACTTGTTATTATGTTAGCGATGATGGCTCGTGGTTAGCGCGGTAGGTTCGCATTCCGAAGGGCGTGGGTTCAAACCCTAACAATGAGCTTGAGCTGCCGGTGAAGGAAAACATCGTGAGGAAACCATAGCGTGGTGGTAGGGTACTTTCTAGTACTCGGCTGGCTAGCTACCACCCTCAAGTTGAAAATCTGCCGTCAAGCATCTAACGGTCTGTTTCGGCAGCCTCACTTGAGAGCCAGTTCCATTTCAGGCTAGGTGTGCTTTACTATCTTCGACCACACCGTCACTTAACATCAGGTGAGCTGTGGTCAAACACCTAGCCTATTAGCCATAAAAAGAAGAAAAAAAAATGTGCTGTATATCCTTTGCAAAAGGTCGTCTATCTAGGTACCTTAGTATCAGATGTTTTCTAGCCAAACAGTAGTGTGCAATTTATTTATTTAAAATATACGCTTCACAGACATTGGAGTCCATGTCCTTTGACAACTTTGAATTATATATTTTTTTTACAATACAAGAAGAGGGAAATTATTTAAATCTATCTAATCTAATCTATCTATCTACTCATAATACTTTGAAACGAGCAATTCTTGTATATATGTATATATACATATATATAATCTGAATCTCGGAAACGGCTCCAACGATTTCCATGAAATTTAGTATGCAGAGGGTTTCCAGGGCGATAAATCGATCTAGCTAGGTTTCATTTTTAGAAAACGTCATTTTATCCCTGTTTTCAGCCGAGCAAAGCTCGGTCATCCGGTACTTAATTTTAATATAGGGTTAAATTACTAGTTTGTGTACTACCAAACATTAGTAGTGTGCAAACATTACTATGTTTGGCTTTGAAGGGTGCTAGCGAAATTGAGATTAACCGTTAAATATTTCAAAGAAATGAACGCCGTAACATTGTTTTGCAATATTTTTTTTGTTACAAAAAATTGTAGATTCTGCTGCATGGTTATGGACAAGGCGTTATCTCTTACTATCAGAGAAACGACATGTTCGTTTCATGACTTTCACATAAAAAAAAAAAACAAAGTCCATCGCTGCTTTGGTATTAATTACTTTGAGACAAATGTTTTGAAATCGTAAAAAAAAAGACAAATATAATCGAAATTGGTATAGATAACGGTGTAAAAGAGGATGCTATTGCAGCACAATGCACTATGTAGCGTTCCAGATAATATAATACTAGAAATATCATGGAACGTACAGCATGAAAGCGCATTTCATGGTTGGCAGTCACAGCAGCGTCGCGCGTCGCAGTACGGGGTGACATCTAATTTAATGTTATTAGACTTCTGTCTCGTTTATTTGCGTGCCGTTGAAAGCGAACGACACTAGAGTTCATGATATAAAATATAAAAATATTCAGAAGTTTGAAGTAATTTTTGACATTCATGGAAGGTTTATTTTTGTAGCGATGATAGCTCAGTGGTTAGCGCGGTCGGTTCGCATGACGAAGGGCGTGGGTTCTAACCCCAATAATGAGCTTGAGCTGCCGATGAAGCAGCTTTTTGTCCCGTGTTGTCTTTTGTCGTTCACGTGGCGGGTAATACCGTGGGGCGTAGCTAGTATTATTATTATAAATGTGAAAGTTAGGATGTTTAAATGTTTGTTACTCAATTACAAAAACACTTACTAAATGGATTTGGTTGAAATTTGGCAAACATATAATTTGTTACTTGAATTAACTATGATACTTTTATATCAGAAAAATGTTAGGTTACTATCAAAAATATTCAAGAGCACTACCACTAGATGTCGCCAAGTCATAACTATATAACAGTCATTACTATTATATATACGTGGACAAAGCCGCGGGCAACACTTGTTCAAATACTAAAGATATTTAAAATTACCAATAAATGCGATTACGATTAAATTAGAATCAGTAATGAGGAGATCCGTAGACGAGCTAAAGTAAGTCACATAGCCCAGCGGATTAGCAAGTTGAAATGGCAGTGGGCAGGGTACATAGCACGCAGAACTGATGGCCGATGGGGCTGCAAAGTTCTGGAGAGGAAACCACGGACCGGCAAGCGCAGCGTAGGACGTCCACCCACAAGGTGGACAGACGACCTAATAAAGACCGCAGGAACGCGCTGGATGCGAGCCGCTTCCAACTGGTCTTTATGGAAGTCAATGGGGGAGGCCATGTCCAGCAGTGGACGTCCTACCGCTGAAATGATGATGATGATTTAAAATTACATTGATCTTCTATTTCGTAAGTTTCGGACTAAAATCAGAGTATTGAAAGTTACACAAAATTTTGCCATAATTGGCAGCTTTAACTTCGTCATAGGTTTTAGGTAACTTCTTATCTTCGATGAACATTAATGAAAGAACTTCATTTAACGTTATTTAACAGTCCTCGAACCGTATTTTTAAAGAGTGCTCGTCGACGGATATTTTATTTAGTTTTTCCCATTTTTATTCTTCAAATTGAATATTCTTTCTATTATTAGCTGTGTCTGGTGATATTACCCGAAACATTTACTTAACCTACATTTTCATATAAGCAATATCTTCCAGAACTAGGCAAAATAATATATTACTTACAATAGATGTAGGTTTTATAGCTTGTTCTTTTTACTCGACTGCCAAGGAAGGATTATGTTTTTCGCGCGTATCTTGTTTGTGTGTAAATTTCTTTATAACTTCGTATCTTCCAAACAATAATTAAGGTATCATTAGATTCGTCTCAATAACCCAAGTGTCTTTAGAGGGATGTTTAAAAAAAATCAAGATGTTGGATTTATTAGAATGTTTTAATCTTAAATGAGATGGCAACTAAATGAGATTATAATTTTTCCGTATACATATTTAAAACAGAAATTATACATAAGAGATAAAAAAATTGTTTCTATAAAGATTATATCAAACAAATTCTTAGAAAGCTGGCATGTCTAATGAATCGACTGAATTTACTATAGATAAAATACGGAATAAGAAACAGAAAATTTTGATTTTACAAAGAAAGCATTAAGTATTTTCAATTTATAACGTTGTGCCGCGGTGGTGCCGGCGTAAGAATAGTACCCCACCCTCTCTACCCGTGGTTGCCGTAAGAGTCGGCTAAGGGATGTAATCCGGAAGATGGGCAGCAGCGTCTTCCTTGAACAATCACACCTAACTGCGCTCGCCATCCCGCCTGCCAAGCGTGGCGAGCATTAGCAAACCCCCTCCAGGAGGAGGCCTATCTCCAGCAGTGGACGATCTATGGCTGATGATGATCTATCATCTACATCCAAAATGTAATTACACCACTTACCATTTAAAGATCAAATAAATCGTAACTAGGTGTTTAAAAGCTTAGTGAAGGTGTGTCGAAAATGGTAAACGATCTGGAATGGAACTGGCTTTCTAGTGAGGCTGTTAGAGCACACCGGTGGGTACTTGGCGGCAGATTTTCAACTTGAAGGTGGTAGCTAGCCAGCCGAGTACTAGAAAGTACCATACCAACATACTATGGTTCTCTCACGATGTTTTCCTTCACCGGCAGCTCAAGATCATTGTTGGGGTTTGAACTCACGCTCTTTGGTGTGTAAACCGACCCCTAAATTCTTTTTACTGTACTTTTATGTTAGTTAGTAATCTAAAAGTAATTCACTTTGGCTTGAGATACCTAGCTATGTCACTGGTTGCTACTCACACTACACGAAGTTTTCAAATAATGTAAATGTAAAAAGACAAACGAAACACTATCCTGATGGTAAGAGATAGCGCATGCCCATAACTGTTGTAACGATACACAGAACTTTGAATAACGAAACAAAACCCAGGTCATCGCTGCTTAGGCGCTCATTACTTTGAGACATTCGATAGTTAGTCTCAACAGCCCTGTAATTTTGCTACCTGCAGTACCCTTCAAACTGGAACACAGTAATGTTTACATTATAATTTAATATGATTATTTCTCAAAAGAATATTGGTTCTTCACTCATTGGTATACAAAAATATATTTTTTATGGTTGACAGGCTAAGTGTTGACTTCCGCTCACCCGATATTAAGTGACTGTGTGGTTGAAGATGGTAAATACACCTAGCCTGGAATGGAACTGGCTCTCAAGTAAGCCCACCAGAACACACCGTTAAACGCTTGGTGGGAGATTTTCAACTTGACGGTGGTACCTAACCAGTCGAGACCGTTTACTCACGATGTTTTCCTTTACCGGCAGCTCAAGTTCATTGTTGGGGTTTAAGCCCACGCTCTTCGGCGTGTGAACCGACCGCGCTAACCACTGGGTTATCATAACTAAAGTGACATAAAAGTCAATAACAATGACATAAAATTCAATAACAATGACATAAAAGTAAAATCATGACAAGAGAAGACAATGACATAAAAGTAAAACCATGACAAACGAAAAGACATTGACACTAAAGTAAAACCGTGATTAAGAAATTCTAGCGGGCCCCAAACTAGGTAAAACCGGTATCTTGGGCTCCTATTTACCCAGTTATCAGACCATTTGTTTCAAAGCGCTATAATGTATATAGGGTACACGCGGCATAAATTAAAAAAAAATCTAAATCTTGGCAGCAGAATATCTTTTACTGCGGTGGAACTTACCTAGACGATCTCTTGCTAAGCAGAGTGTAAAAAGTTACAATAATTTACTTAAAACTTTGCTTTTGTCACCTCATAAAATAAACCCCATTGATTCTTACATCCATGTCACAAACATACTTGATCCTTTTCCCCTCCTAAACATGGATCGTAGAATATATTGAGCGTGTTTAAATATTTAGACGTTGACGAAGATAAATGGAGATTCGTTAAATACGTTGGAACTTGAAAAGGTTGGGATCTTAATTATGTTTGGATTGTATATAGAAATTTAAGGACGGGTGTTTTTTATAAATACTACCATTTGACCTATAAAAGAGCTTTTTTTTTTCTTTTGTAATTTTAAGTTAGTACAATAAAGAGTTATTCATTAATTCATTCATTCATTCATTAATTAATTAATTAATTAATTCATTCATTCATTCATTCATTCATTCATTCATTCATTCATTCATTCGTTCATTCATTCATTCATTCATTCATTCATTCATTCATTCATTCATTCATTCATTCATTCATTCATTCATTCATTCATTCATTCATTCATGCATTCATTCATTCATTCATTCATTCATTCATTCATTCCTTCATTCATTCCTTCATTCATTCATTCTTATGTTTGACCTAAATTTTAAATACTTTTTGTAGCGATGATATCTCAGCTAGCGCGATCGGTTTACACGCCGATGGGCGTGGGTTCAAATCCCAACAATGTGCTTGAGCTGCCGGTGCAGGAAAACATCGTGAGGAAACCATAGCATGGTGGTAGGATACTAGTACTCGGTTGGCTAGCTACCCTCAAGTTGAAAATCTGTCGCCAAGTATCTAACGATGTGTTCCGGTAAGCCTGTCTTGAGAACCACTTCTATTTCAGGCTAAGCGTGCTTACCATATTCGACCACACCTTCACTTAACATCAGGTGAGCTGTGGTCATACCACATAACGTTTGTCCTAACTGGGGATCGAACCCACGTTCTACAGCTCTTAAAGCCAATGAGCTAACAGGACTATCCTAGACGACCTCTGGCTAAAAATACCTAATACGTGTAAAAGTGACATATCATCAAATATACGATTGTTAAGTAAGATAAGTTTCTCCAACAATGAGTTCCTATATAATAGTCAGAAATATTTTCAAATAGTTATTGGCTGGAAAAAATAAAATCCAATTTCCGATAGCAAGCGGTCCGGCATGGAGTCTCAATAGCCGATCCACGAGTTATGAGCCCGAGGAGAAAAACTTAATAACAATCGAGTACCTTCCACTCTGAGTATCGAGATTTTATCGAGCGGTTAATACCCCTTCACAATGAGACGGATTTAAGTTTTATTTCAGTGTTTAGGGTTCCGTACCCAAAGGGTAAAACGGGACCCTATTACTAAGACTCCACTCCGTCCGTCCGTCTCATGAACCGTGATAGTTAGACAGTTGAAATTTTCACAGATGATGTATTCCTGTTGTCGCTATAACAACAAATACAAAAAAATAGAATAAAATAAATATTTAAGGGGGCTCCTATACAAAATACGTTATTTTTGCCGTTTTTATGGATGGTACGGAACCCTTCGTGCGCAAGTCCAATTCGCATTTGGCCGGTATTTTTTTTAATTTTCTCTACGTTTCCAGCATGTACTTACACATATCTATAAGGTTCCTTTTTATGTACAGAGTACTTGGATGACCGAGCTTTGCTCGGTTTTTAATTGTCTGAAAACACGGATAAAACGACGTTTTCTAAAAATGAAACCTAGCTAGATCAATTTATCGCCCCCGAAACCCCCACATACTAAATTTTATGAAAATCGTTAGAGCCGTTTCCGAGATTCAGAAAATATATATATTTATACATATATACAAGAATTGCTCGTTTAAAGGTATTAATTAGATAGATAGATTAGATAATATGAATGTCCACTCAATTTGGTATTTTAAATATTTATTTAATATCTGCGCCTGACACAATAGGCCTCGCAAAACACACAGGAGAAACATTCCGCTTACATTGTGCGAACCACACTTTACTTGCTGCAAGATGTCCTTAGCAGGAAGCCGTCTAGGTGGGTACCACCGCAGTACGAGATATTTTGCCGTCAAGCAGTAGTGGGTAAGTATTGAAGTGTTCCGGTTTGAAAAGTACTGCTAGCGTATTAACAGGGCTATTGAGACTAACTCTATCGAATGTCTCAAAGTTATGAACTTCAGTATATTCTTATGTATGTTACTCAATTAGTCGAATACTACTAGTGTACTTGAAAGGATATACTTTCAGATTTGTCACATAAAAAATTTCATCAAAATCGGTTTAGCGGTTTTATTATTATGTAAACTTTTATATATATTTATAAATTCCAAGTAGTATGTTTTTTATTTGTTTTAAGTATATGTATGTATATACCACATTCTCAAATAAAACATTGGACTATTTTTAGACGTTTAGTATTTATTTATTTATGTAACTTTATTTAAGCGTATTTTAAGTTAGTTTTTATAAACTTATATACAAATATTTATAAATTTCTACTAGTGTGTTGTAACATACCTTTTGTGAATTTTTATATTTATTTTTATCCTTATAGTATACATATAATATTTTGAATGTATAATCATGTATTAATTTAAATTAAGAGAGGAGGGGAGGGCACTGACGCTGAAATACAGGTGTTATAACCTAGTTCAGCGGAAGAAACTGAACCTGTTTATATTTATAAGTCATTTTAGTTAAGAAATATGTATTATGTATAATTTTTTCATGTAATAAATTATTATTATTATTATTATTATTATTAAACGAAAATATTTAGATAAATATTTTTCCAAGTAAACGAAATTGCATATATTGCTTTCCGTCATCATCTGAATGATGATGAAACCGTAAATAGTTACCGTGATTTCGTAATAAAATTATGTGACCTCACTTAAGAGCCAGTTCTATTCCAGCCAGGCTAAGTGTGCTTTACCATATAAATAAATATTGAATATTGTAGGACACATTACATACAGCGCCATTTGACCCCAAACTAAGCAGAGCTTGTGTGATGGAAGTCAGATAACTGATATAATACATAAATACTTTTTTTATATAGGTACATACATACAGAACACCCAGACACAGAACAAACATTTGTTTATACCAAACAAACATTTGTCCTTGGCGGGAATCGAACCCATGCCCTACAGCTCAGGCAGACATACTCCCAATGAGCCAACAGGGCTGTCATATTCGACCACACCGTTATTTAACATCAGGCGAGCTGTAGTCAAACATTTAGCTTGTCAAATATAAAAAAAACCTTACCATGTTTTGGCCTAGTGGAATACAAATATCTCGTGGGAAAAGACAATTTGAATTTTTACTACAGTATAAAAAGGTTTATTGACATACTTTTTTTTTTTTTTGTTATTTTTGATCAATTAGTGTTTTTGATATATATTTGACTTATTGACTTGTAACTTTGATGTTATCAATAATAAAAAAAAACATTTGTATTTGTATAATCTACTCTTTATATTCCTAATATAAGGTATATCAGATGTAATAACTTTACATTAAAAGTTTAAGTGAAAATTTTATTTTTTATTAATATCGGTCTTCGGGGAAGTGAATTAAACCTCTCAGATAATTCCGAGTCCAAAAAGAAATTGGAGAAACTTATTGGAACGATTTTAATAAAAGTTTTCGTAAGCACCTCTGTATGTTTTTACGAAACTTGGAATTGTGAAAGTTTTATTGAAAACTAGCTGAGACTAGAGCTAAAACGCGGGATTGAAAAAACAACCGGCTAAGTGTGAGCCAGACTCGCGCACGAAGGGTTCCGTACCATTATCTATGAAAAAGGCAAAAAAACGCGTTTGTTGTATGGGAGCCCCCTTTAAATATTATTTATTTTATTTTGTTTTTAGTATTTGTTGTTATAGCGGCAACAAAAATACATAAATCGGTCCAGCCGTTTAGGCAGAGTTAGGTGACAAGCACGCGTTCAGAAGATTTATATAATCAGACTAGCTGACCCGATGAACTTCGTATCACCTTAAATTGATTTGAAAACGAAGTAATTAGAGGGTATTAATTATCACTACACGCCGCCAGATGCCGTCAAATTAAATAGTAATGATTTGTGACCCTTGACGACATCTTGTGTAGCTTTTCTTTTGGATTATCTCTATTATTTTTCCTTTTAAACCTTCCCTGAACTATAGCGAAGAAAACAAAAACAATATATTCACATTAGTCAAGCCGTTTTTGAGTTTTAGCGAGACTAACGCACGGCGATTCATTTTTATATATAAGAGAAGAAAAGAAGAATAGTCAAGCAGTTTTTGAGTTTTAGCGAGACTAACGCACGGTGATTCATTTTTATACATAAGAAAGAAAAAAAAAGATAGATCTACGTTTGGCCACCAACTCGCCTGAAGGAAAGCGACTGTCTGAGTAGATGGCGCACGCCGATCTAGAAGAAATCTTTTCACTCTAGCCTTAAAAAAGTCCATCGCTGTGTACTGCCTCTAAGATGAAGGGGCTCTTGGCAAGGATTGACTAAAACAAACTTCAGCTTTCAACAGCTTCAGAAACATAATATGAAAAATATTTGGAGCATTCAAGATAAAACAACGATATCAAACAAATACACACAAAATTACCTATCGGTCTCGTGCTAAGTGCATTTTGTTAAGAAGACAGATACGTAAGTACTATATTTTTGTATGTAGTATCAAAAGATAATGTCTTATCTTCATAGAGTTAATTATAAAAAGCAAAAGTTGGTTTGATTCTATCAGATTTTCAAAATGAGGTTTTTGGTGTTGACGTTTCTCTTTGCTTTGGCTTCTGCCAAACATGAGATGTATCAAGGGTAAGTGGATACTTATTTTGTGTACGCAAGGACCTTGCTTATAGACATTTATAAGCAAGGTTTGCGTGGAGACGTCGGTTCTCTGTGCATATTCTGTCGCATTTACAACGAGGAGTGTTCTGAAAAATTATTCGATCTTATTCCGGCGTCACGGTTCCATCACCGCACTAGCTGCCATCGTCTGAAACCTCATCGACATATAATTGATTCATAAAAATTGCAAAGTGTGCAATTTACGTGATCGTTTTTGGCATACAATTGCAAATTGTGGAATGATCTTCCTTCTTCCATATTCCCGCGGAGTTACAACTTTGGGTTCTTCAAAAGGCGTGAAATAGAATCTTAAAAGGTCAGCCACGCATTTGTAGTGCCCCTGGTATTAAAGATATACATAGGCGACGGTGATTGCTTACCATCAGACAACCCGTCTGCTTGATTGCCACCTGTGGCATAAAATAAAGAAAAAAAGAGGTTCATACATCTTGAAACTTCTAGCGTCACGTCCGGGATTCGCACGGTTGTACTTTAATTAAAAAAAAAGTTTATCAGATCAGTACCAAACATAACAGGATCACGTGGTGGGCTATTCTAAATATTGCCTGAAAGTTTCATCAAAATCGGTCTCGCCGTTTCAGTCTATAGGTAATATCATTATCATCATCATCAGCCTATCGAAGTCCACTCTTCCAAGACACGCCACTCAGCCCAATCTTTGGCTTTTCACTTCAATGCACCGCCAGCTGTCCTACGTATATCGTCACTCCATTGAGTCTCAGGGCGTCCTACGCTACGTTTGACAATGCGCGGTCTCCACTCTAAAACACGTCTATGCCAGCGGTTATCAGTTCTGCGACAGATATGTCCACTGTTCAGCCCATTGCCACTTCTATCAGCTTGCTAATACGTTGAGCTATGTCAGTGACTTTAGTTTTCTGCCGAATTACTTCGTTCCGGATACGATCCCCTTAGAGAGGGAACATACATACACACATCGATTTTTTTGATGAGACGTTTTTTACAGTTTACAGCTTAAATTGAAGATGGTAATCACACCTAGCCTGGAGTGGAACTGTCTCAAAAGAAGCTGCGGGAACACCCCGTACGATTGGCTTGGCGGCAGATTTTTAACTTAAGCGTGGTAGCTAGTCAGCCAAGTTCTAGAAAATACCCAACCACCATGCTATAGTTTCCTCATGAAACTTTAAATATACTGATCGATAGAAGCAACCTTTCTTCCCCCTGAGGATCGATATTACAACTATTCTTTTAACAATTGACCACATATATTGTACCTACCGTGTGCCGTGGTGGTGCCGGCGTACAAATAGTACTCTACCCGTGGTTGCCGTAAGAGTCGGCTAAGGGATGTTATCCGGAAGAAGGGCAGCAGCGTCTTCCTTGAACAATCATACCTAAGTGTGCTCGCCAACCCGCCTGCCAAGCGTGGCGAGTATTGGCAAATCCCCCAAGGAGGAGGCCTATGTCCAGCAGTGGACGTCCTATGGCTGATGATATGTGTGTGTGTGAATAAGGAATGCTCAATCCAAAATCTCAATTTTCAGATGGAAATCCTTCTACGTCAAGCCAACCAGTCATGCTCAGCTCAAACTCTTTGGCCACATTGCTGACGCTTACAACGTAGATATCTTGAGCCATCCAATTGTCGATAGAGAAGGCGTGGTCCTCGTCGGTCCACAGCACCAAGCTAACTTTTTGAAGACTTTGGAAGAACAGGATTTCTTGTTCAGAGTTCATAGTGCTGATGTTAAAGCGTGAGTATTAGGTTTTTTTCCAAGGACTAGAGAAGTTTCGGTAGCAGCATGACACGGCACCCATTTTTGCCAACCCTGGAAATATTCCTGAAATGACTGCCCTATTAGCTTATTTGGTAGTAGCCCTGCTTTCTGAGCTTTGGGGTTTTGAGTTCGATTCCCATCCAGGACAAACATTTATGTGTATTTTGCGAACTTAAATGTTGTTTTTGTGTCTGGGTGTACCGTATAACATTTTCTTAATATATAACAAAAATATAATACTAACAAAAGAATATTGTTTTTGAGACTGCCTTGTAAGGCGTGGGTTCAATTCAAGGACAAACATTTGTGTGACGAGCAAAAAACTATGTAGTGTTCTGTATGTATTATTTGTAAGGTATTTACAAAAGCTTGTAGTGCCGTGGTGGTGCCGGCGTAAGAATAGTACCCCACTCTCTCTACCCGTGGTTGCCGTAAGAGTCGGCTAAGGGATGTAATCCGGAAGATGGGCAGCAGCGTCTTCCTTGAACAATCACACCTAACTGCGCTCGCCAACCTGCCTGCCAAGCGTGGCGAGTATTGGCAAAACCCCCCCAGGAGGAGGCCTATGTCCAGCAGTGGACGTCCTATGGCTGATGATGTGATGTGATGTGATTTACAAAAAAAAGTATATAAGTGTTATATCAGTTGTCAGGATTCCATAGTACAAGCTTTGCTTAGTTTGGAGCTACGTAGGTGGCGCTGTCCATTATTATAAAAAATATTGTATATGTAATAAAATGGATTCTCCCAGGTTACGCCACTCAGCCCAATCTTTCGTTTTTCTCTTCCAACTACTGCCAGCTGTCTTATGTATATCGTCACTCCATCTAGTCTCAGGGCGTCCTACACTATGATTGCCAATTCGCGGTCTCTACTCTGAACACGTTTACTCCAACGGTTGTTACTTCTGCGGCAAATATGATTAGCCCACTGCCTCTTCAACGTACTAATATGCTGATAATTACAATCATTATGATTAAATTAGCATTTTAATCCACCGATTAAAACTTTACTTTGATTAAAGGATTAATTACAGTTAAACCATAATCACATTAATCATTTTAAAGTGATATCAGAACTGCTAAAACCTAATTCATATCGGATGAAATACTTTTACGACTAGATTTAAAAAAATATATAATTAACTTATTAATGTCATAAAACTGGAGTTAACCAAATGAAAAAGCAGCCTAGTAAGTTTCAGCAGCCTAGAAAATTTCGGCATCCTACTAAGTTTCGGGAGCCTAGTTAATTTCGACAGCCTAGTAATTTTCGGCAGCCTTGTAAATTTCGGCAGCCTTGTAAATTTTGGCAGCCTTGTAAATTTTGGCTGCCTAGTAAATTTCGGCAGCCTTGTCAATTTTGGCAGCCTTGTAAATTTCGGCAGCCTAGTTGGGAGACAGGAGACTTCCAATCTGGTCCTGGGTTTGAAGTCCATGGTATGCACCTCTGTCTTTTTTAGGTTATGTGCGTATTACCGATAACTTTTAACGGTGAAGGAAAACATCGCGAAGAAACCTACATGTCTGAGAATACTGAAAAAAAAGGTCTTGAAGATGGGTAAAGTATGCCAACCCACACTTGGCCAGCGTGGTGGACTATGGTCTTATCCTTCTCACAATTAGAAGAGACTCGTGCCCAGCAGTGGGCAAGTTTATACAAAACACAAGTTTCGCATACTGCAACCCTTATTACACTACATTTATTCAGAGTCCATAGCGACATTTCATTTAGCGACTTGTTAGCATAATATCTCTTTTTATCTCATTAGACCTTTTTCTTTCCTTTCGGAAAGCGTCTCTACGTCTTTATAAAAATTGTAGGACACGCCAACTGACCCCAAACTAAGCAATGCTTCTACTATAGAAGTCAGGTAACTGATAGAATACTTAAATACATTTTTTTTGTTGTATATACATACTTATAATACATACAGAACACCCTGACATAGGACAAATATTTATTTATACCACAAAATGTTTGTCCTGGGTGGGAATTGAACCCACGACCTACAGCTCTTAAAGCAGATATACTACTAATGAGCCAACAGGGCTGTCAATTAGTTTGTTTGTTTGTCGTTAGTATTGTTCAATGATATAAAGCACTTGAATGTATAACCATCTAAATACTTATTTATATCATTCTATTTTTAGCGCTCTGGACGTTGATGACAGACTTATCGAAGCTCAAAGGAATGTAAGCAGAGCCAGAAGTAGTAAACAATTGCCTTACGATAACTATCAAGAATTGGAAGTGGTAAATGCATTAAATACTTCACTTACTATCAAAGCTCTTACAGGGAATCAAATACGAATACAAATATTTTATTGATAACACCAAAATTACAGGTTATTAAAAATGACAAAATCATAACGCATGTCAATCAAATGAAATGTCAATATAATAATTTATGTCAAATATAAAAATATAATATCTCTTGGACCCAACGTTAAAACCCAAACAACAAATATACATATTTCATTGATAACACCAAAGTTATAATTACTTACTAGTAATTCAATAATCTCATATTTTTAAATAATCATCAGTCATAAAACAAGGTCTCTTGAAGCCAAGCCAGTCCTGTTATAGTATTCATTTGCACACTCAATGATACATCTCAATAGAACTGTATTTTTGGTAGTATTGTTTTGACACACTAATGCTTGGCGGCAAGAATATAAATGCCCACTTAGTCGACTTCCTGTTAAGGTACTCTGCCATCAAATGTACAACTATCAAATGGCATCGTCTAGCTGATAACCAAGAGATTTTTTTTTAAATTACATCCTTTAATATTCTTTTTAATTTTCCAAAAGATCGATGCGTATCTAGACGACATCGCAGCTCGCTACCCTGACTTGGTGACTCTCGTCACGCCCGCTCGCTCCTTCGAAGGCCGCCCTATTAAGTACCTGAAAATCTCCACCACGAATTTTGAAGATGAAAGCAAACCCGTCATCTTTATCGATGGAGGTATTCACTCCAGGGAATGGATCTCTCCCCCAACCGTCACGTGGGCTATTAAGAAGCTGGTTGAAGACGTGACGGAGCCTGATCTACTGGAGAGATTTGACTGGATTCTGCTGCCCATGGTCAATCCTGATGGATACGTACATACTTTCACTACAGTAAGTTTTTAAATCTTCAAAGTAAGTTTGTGTTTGACCACATCCTGCCTGATGTTCAGTAATTTAAGTGTTATGATAGTGTCATCATCAAAAAAATGTTATTAACAAATTTTTTAAAAAGTAAGCTGTAAGATGATTTGCGTGCTCTAACTGGTCAGAGTTAATAAGTATGCCTCCAATGGTTTCCAAGTTTGTTTGAATGTTACTAATCCAGGACCGACAATTGAACCTCTCGTCCACGAAAAACGAAATTCTTAATTTCCAACTATTTAGTCTGAATTGCATAAGCGTTCAGTTTGAAATAATTCCCACAGTTGGACGGATGGTTCAGTGCATAACATCTAACTTAGTTCTGAAAAGAAGAGTATCTTCATGGGTGTCCTCCAAAAAAAACTAAGATTTCATTTACAGAACCGTTTTTGGCGCAAGACTCGCTCTACAGATCAGCATGCACAAAGCAACAGATGTCCTGGAGTGGATGGAAACAGGAATTATGATTTCTTCTGGAATACTGTCGGGACCAGCAATGACCCTTGTTCCGATCAATACGCCGGCAGCCAAGCGTTCTCCGAAATTGAAACCAGAGTTGTCCGAGACATCATGGATGAATACTTACACAGGCTAGCGTTGTATCTAACCATGCATAGCTATGGAAGCATGATTCTATATCCTTGGGGTCATGACGGTTCTCTCTCCCATAATGCGCTGGCTTTGCATACTGTTGGAATTGGCATGGTTGACGCCATCCATGCTAATGCTCTCAGCTACTTCCCCCGCTACGTTGTTGGCAATTCTCTTCTTGTTATAAACTATGCTGTCGCTGGGGCTTCTGAAGATTACGCTCATTCTATTGGAGTTCCTCTTTCTTATACGTACGAGCTACCAGGTCTTAGAGGAGGTTTTGAAGGGTTCCATTTAGACCCGAGATATATAGAGCAAGTATGCTTAGAAACGTGGGAAGGGATTGTTGTCGGAGCCAGGAGAGCTGGTGATTTGTTTGTACCCCCACCAGGTAAATAAATATCTAGCTGCGTTATCCAGTTTTTTTTTAAAATCACATCAAAAGAATTCTCTGCGCTTTAAAACAAAGAGAGGTAATATTTAACAGTACCTGTATAATTGAATCATGATCACCGAGGAGAAATTTTTGAAATTTTCTTGAAAGTTGGGGTAAATTTGTGATAAAGAATAATCAGTGCTAACAGGTTTTTTTCTGTCTGTTAGCTACCTCTTGACATCCAAACAAATCCAAATGTATAATATTTGGCAACCAGACGTTAGGAACTGATATTATGGCGAAGTATGAATGGAAGGGGCATATGTTTGATTCCCAAGACGTTGGACGTTGGACGTGGAAAAGAACATGATTACTCTTGTATCTGAAATATTGTTCCATCAACAGCTTTAATGGTAAATTAGACCATACTTGTCAACTGGAAGGATTCTATTTTTAATTCGAGTAAAACTGAAAAATTACTATAATAATGAAAAAGTATAAAAATTATGAACTATGAGAAATAATATTTAATAATTAATTACAAGGATATATTTATTACTCTATGACATCTCAAACATCCCAATGAATCACTAAGCCAGGGAACTTATTGGATTTACATACAACTTGTTACACATTGTTCTAAATCCGGAAGTTTAAGGTTACGAATAAATCTAAATATATATAACTCAAAGGTGACTAACTGACTGACTGATATAGTGATCTATCAACGCACAGCCGAAACCACTGGACGGATCGGGCTGAAATTTGACATGCAGGTAGATGTTATGACGTAGGCATCCGCTAAGAAAGGATTTTGATTAATTAAGTAAATAAAGTGTTGTCTATTGTCTATTCTACCCCCAAGGGGATAAAATAGAGGATGAAAGTTTGTATGAAACTTTGTCAATTTTAAACCGATCGGGTTGAGACTTTGCATGCATAAAGCTACTATGACGTAGGCATCTAGCGCGGGTGAAACCGCGGGGCCCAGCTAGTATGTATATATGTGTGATAGCTCTGCAGACGGCCTTTTGTGTCGCTGTTAAAGTAGTAAGGAGTACCAATTGCCGTATCTGATTTGTATGTTTTTTTATGGTTGACAAGCTAGGTGTTTGACCACAGCTCACCTGATGTTAAGTCACAGTGTGGTTGAAGATGGTAAAGCACACCTAGCCTAGAAAGGAACTGGCTCTCAGGTGATGCTACCAGAACACACCGTTATTAGGTGCCTGGCGGCAGATTTTCAACTTGAGTAGCGAGTCTGCCGAGTATTAAAAAATAATCTAAATACTAACATTCTATAGTTTCCTCACGATGTTACCCTTCATCCTGGTGCCGTAAGAGTCGGCTAAGGGATATAATCCGGAAGATGGGCAGCAGCGTCTTCCTTGAACAATCACACCTAACTGCGCTCGCCAATACGCCTGCCAAGCGTGGCGAGTATTGGCAAAACCCCCCCAGGAGGAGGCCTATGTCCAGCAGTGGACGTCCTATGGCTGATGATATGATGTGATGTGAAGAAGTAGTGTGTAAACATTAATGTGTTCTAATCTGAAGGGTACCGCAGCTAGCGAAATTACAGGGTTGTTGAGACTAACTATCAAAAGTCTCAAAGTAATGAGCGCTAAAACAACGTTGCCTTGGACTTTTTTACTACTCAAAGTAGGACTGTGTATCGCTGCAATGGTCATGGACAGGCGTTATTTTACCATCAGGAGAGCGTCTCGTTTGTCACATTACAGTTACATAAAAAAAGTGGGCGATTAAAAAAACACGCCAAACTCCATACAAAATTACCCAAGCCCCTTTAAAAGAATAACTGTCTCGATCCTTCTCTCTATGTAATATCTTTCTTCTCACTCATTTAAGTAAATGTGCCTAAACGTGACGAATCCTTGAAATTACACTCAAAATTTTCATCCAATTATTGAAAATCCGCACGAGCTTTTTCACTTCTGAAAGTAAAAGTAATAAAATAGCGGAAATCTCAATACTTCGCCAAGTCCATAAAACTACATACATTTCTTCTAGTTGTCATCCGCAGTTTCGGCTTAAGCCGCTGGCGGCGCCACTGGTCGCGAAATATCGTGAAACAACCCGGAATATTTTGAGGGAATAAAACGTTTCAAATGGGAAAATTGCATTTACCCCGCGCACTGTGGCGCCGGAGAACAGGAAATTTTAATGAATTCTTGCCGTCTTGGCTAGGATGTATCATTTACTAGATATGACTCATTTTACTCTATAACTAGCTGCGTGCCCGTGACGTGGATGTTCGTCAAGGTCCAAATTAATATGGTTAAGCTTATTGATGAGATTTAACTTAATTTCATTTGGAAATCATGCATTATTTTTTAACTTTGTGTTCATTGTGTTTATATAAACATCCAATCACGATTTTACAAACTACAAACAAAAACAGTTGACAAAAGTTTCAGCTAAATTGAACGCAACGCGTTTCTAGAATAGCGCGTATTATTTCAATTAACTTAACTTTTCTGTTTACGATACATTAGTGTATGATTGTTCTGTGTTCTAATGTATGTATCGCAGACAGTTTGCATGATTTCGCTTTTTAAAAACGGCATTGTCCGTTTAAAAACATTCGCAGTTTTTTTTTTTTTTGGAACGAAATTTTTTTTTATATCGAAATAGGCTTGCGTTTGACCGCCATCACGCCTGATGATAAGCGAAGATACGGTCTACGATGGAGCACGCTTGCCTAGAAGAAACCGATTCACACGCGACTTGTAGATTTACCCAGATAGGTACCCAGATTGTACCTATCGGGGAACACCCACTCGGGCAGCGAATTCCAATGTTTAGCGGTTCGGTTCGTTTATGCCAAATATATCATTATATAAAATGCCACAATATTTGATGGGCAATTCAAACGCTGCTTACATTGTATTTGCTACAAGGCAATTGAACTCACACGGCAAAGGCAGGATCTGTAGTTCCCTAAACAGCTCCACGCAAGAGACATCTGAACCCCACACAATATGGCACGAATGGCTCGCTTTTGTATTACAAAGGCTCCACGATTGGCAGCGCGGCCCCACAGCTCCAACCCGTACGTGATGTTACTGTGGACGGTCGTGAAGTAGCAGGAGCGCTTTTACGGGCAGCGGTGCTGGCGAACCGTCGCAGCGCAAAGCACGAGCAGCTCAACTTCCCGCATAGCTCGTATATGTGTATCTCCCACGTCAACACGCCATCAACATGAACATACTACTCTGGGAACCAAACAGCAAATAAAATTTTCTTGGTGGTAGATTTCCTTAGCAGGAGGTCGTCTAGGTTGGTACCATCGCAGTACCAGATATTCTGCCGCCAAGCAGTAGTGTGTAAGCATTACTGTGTTCCGGTTTGAAGGGTACTGCAGCTAGCGAAATTACAGGGCTATGGAGACTAACCATCTAGTCCCAAAGTAATGAGCGCCAAGGCAGCGATGCCCTGGACTTTGTTTTACTACTCAAAGTTCTGTGTATCGCTGCATTGGTCATGGACAGGCGTTATCTCTTAACATCAGGAGAGCGTCTCGTTCGTCTCATTACTGATACATAAAAAAAAAACCTATCGTATTTTTGGAAACAGATACTACTTATAGTAAATAACACATTAGAACATCCAAACACACAACAAACACACACTAATGTGTCACAAATGTTTGTCTTGTTCGTCACATAAATGATTGTTTACGGTGGTAATTGAACCCATGTTATAAAGCAGAGCAAAGCTACTAAATTATAGTACTAAAAAGGACTCACAATCGAATGTCTCAAAGTAATAAGCGCTAAAGCTAAAGCGCTAAAGAGATGTCTTGGATTCTGTTTATTATTTAGATTTTTGGGTACCGTTGCAATGGAGAAATATATTATGAGCAGATACCTTACCTTACTATCAGGACAGATACTCGTTTGTATTCTGTAATTCTGTAAAAAAAAACTATCATATAGTTAACAGAACAATAGTCAAATGTGTTTGTTACTTCTTCACGCTCAAACGGCTAGACCAATTTTGATAAAATTTGGTATGGAGGTAGCTGACACCCTGGATTAAAACATAGATTACTTTTTATCCCGAATATATATAACGGGAAAATGTAAATAAATGTGAAATTTTGTGAGAATGGACGGTAACTTGTCACTCTTTCACGCAAAAACTACTGAACGGATTTGAATGAGATTTGGCACACATATAGATTGTAATATAGATCAATATATAGAATACTTTTTATACAACAAACTGAACAAACTTTTTGTTAAGTTTCACACGGACGAAGTCGCGAGTAACAACTAGTAATATTATAAATTGGAAAAAGATCTCGCAATAGTCAGTTCTAGACACTTTATCTCCTCGTGACAGCATCCCTGTCGAGCAGGTAATTAAGTGAGAAAGATTTAATGAAAATTATTATTGGCTCCAACTGTTTGCGGTAGATAATGTAAACTCCAGATTTTCTATTCTCGTCTCTTGACAAAATTACTTCGTGTTTTATGTTATAAGAAAAGGGAAGATGAAAGATAAAGGAAAAAAGAAGTATAATATTATATTATTTTCTATCTTTTCCTTTCCAGTATTATGTAGTATATGTTCACGCCATTACAATTATTTCCTTCTTTCTTTCTTTAGGATGTTGGTGGTAGGTAGGTATTCTAAAAACTAAAAATTATGTATCGATTCATATTTAATTGATAATTAAAAAGAAAACCTAACCATGACCTAATTCCACCCTGTCCATTCTACTATCGGACAGCCAGGAGCTCTAAGAAGCGACACCAGTTCATAGTCGTTTTTCTACAAACACGAACTAAACGGTTTGTATGAACCATTAAACAATGGAATTTGCTGCACAAGACGGTGTTCCCTGATATACACAATCAGGGTGCCTTCAAGTCACGAATGAACCAATTTCTTCTAAGCGAGCGTGCTCCATTGTAGATCGGATCCTAATCTAAATAATTTAAAACACGTCTCGTTAGCCTGTCGGTGACGCGTAGCCATAAGTTTTGCCACTACCAAATATCGCTCAACACGGCTAAAGAAGTTTTCACTTCTAAAACTAACTCATTGGGAGTTTGTACATTATTAGTCCTTATTTGCATAATCTTCCTATCATAATATATTTTTTAAATGAAATGAGATGATGTTAGGCATCTAATTTATATTTAATAAATTTAATGAGATAGTCTATCTATGCGCATTTGCGAAAGAATAAGAATTGCAATAGACTTGCTATTTTTCCAGAAACATTTTATACTTTTTTGAGATATCGTTGAATTCAACTCCGTAATCGAGTACATCATAATATATTTTTTACTCTAATGAAATGTCTTTAGATGCAAATTTGTCTTTATTAGCAAAGAATAAGAATAGCAATAGTAACTGAAATTATTGTTATATATATATCTCTCTCTCTCTCTCTTTGATATATATTTTAATAATTTCACGTTAATCACAATAAGTATGAAAATATACTCTTTGATAAAAATATCTGTTCAACTTAAGCGTCCTCTGGCGATTCATTAGGTTATTGGGGTGTAGGCTTCAAAGACTTTCAGAATTGTAGTTTGAGCTAAAAGCATCTATTAAGCACCTATATTCTTGTCAACATATTTCATTTCGTCTTGCTCCATCTTAGACATCACTACTGCTTAACCTCATGCAGGGCGTGGCCAAACGCGAAACTATTATAAATATTAAAAAAATTGTTAAGGTTTTATTTGTACCTACGCTACAAACGAAATAAAAACTAGATTTTAACACTGTCATTATGCGGCATGCGTTTGCCAACATAATAGAAACGGAAGTTTCTGCCGTCTTGTAAGAACATAAAAGCAGAACTTCCGGTATGTAAATGTGAATTTTCCTATACAAGTTCTGTAAAATATGATAATGCCTTGATAAAACTTTGCTGCTTGTCAGATTAGAAGAAATATAAAGCTGGTTTTATTATTTGCTCTTATTTATGAATGTTATGGATTTTACGAACATGCACACTTGTTTTTATTAAATGCATTCTGGCAAAATTGGCTTGATTTGGGTTCAGGTCAGAATTTAAAAAAAGAGTCGCACTATGCCATCTAGCCCCAAACTAAGCAAAGCTTGCACTATGGGTCGTCGCTAGAGATTTTTAAGCGTAGTATTCATTTATGAGTATACTAGCTGGTACCCGCCCGCTTCGCTAGGTTTTTAACATCAAGGTAGGTAAGTAAGTATATTAAGAAAATGATTAAATCACCCCCTATTTTGTTTAGTCAAAAACGCGGAAAACAATTTTTATTTCTCACCAATAGTAAAAGATGTCTTTCTTATTTATTTACGTTCTTGTCCGTGTCCGTGTCCGTGTCCGTGTCCGTGTCCGTGTCCGTGTCCGTGTCCGTGTCGGTGTCCGTGTCCGTATCCGTTTCCGCGTCCGTGTCCGTGCCCGTGTCACAACACAAACATAAACATAAATAAATAAATGTATATTATATTTTAGTATTTAAATATGTATCATTTGTAGCGATGATAGCTCAGTGATTAGCGCGGTCGATTCACACGACGAAGGGCGTGGGTTCAAACCCCAACAACAAGCTGGAACTGCCGGTGACTAAAAAACACCGTGAGGAAACCATAGTATTGTGGTAATACTTTCTAGTACTCGGCTGGCTATCTACCAGCTAAAAATCGATCAAGTTGAATATCTGTCGCCAAGCACCTAGCGGTTTGTTTTGGCAGCCGAACTTGAAAGCCAGTTTTATTCCAGGCTAAGTAAGTTAACCATCTTCCACCATACTGTCACTTAACATCAGGTGAGATTTGGTCAAACACCTAGCCTGTCGACCATAAAAAAAGAAATATCAAGCTTTGTCCATTTCTAAACTAAGCTAGATACGAGCATCTTGTGCTTCTGAAATCCGTGCTTCTCCTAAAGCGTTGACAAAAACATAAAAGAAACATACATAGACCCTCATAGTTTTTTGAAGTCGGTAAAAATCAGTAAAATATTGTTCGTGCTTGTTACAATATTCAATTATCCCAAAAACTCCTCTGACTTAATGTTAATAATTTGTTTTATGACAACTTCGAATAATTAAACTTATATAATTTTGTTTCGACATGAACCTGTCCAAAATTTTAGTCTTAATATGTGTGATGTAAAGATGAGTGTGTGTGTGTGTGTGGGTGTGTGTAAGTGAAGAGCAGAAAATGAACGATAACATATGTAGCTTCGAATTAAAAGTAAGTTTTTCTGTTTCTTGGTAAGATAGTATATAGTATATTCTAAATGACCCAAATTGTCATACGCTCTAAAGAAGTTTACAACACTATATTCTAATTTTAGATATTGAAAATTCATATCACTTCCAACCTTTCAAAGATATAAAAATCGTCGTCAAAAATAAAATCGAGAACACCACATATTTGTCAACCTTTCATAAAGCGATCGAGCACAAATTTAAGACTTATTTGTAGAACTGATTCGTGCATTATTCGAATCGAATAGAACCAACTCGAATATTTCAAAAAACAACCTAACAATCTGAGTGTTATTCTAATTATAATAAAAGTAACGCTATCAATCAGCTAAAAGAACTATATGTAGGTACATCACTTAGTTATTAACGAATACATTTTTTCTTTTAAAAATAATCAAAACAATATTATCAATATCATCAGCCATATGACGTTAACTCAACTATTTTATTAGTAAATAGCATTATTTATTTATTTATTTATTATTTATAATTATTAATGTCATAGTAGATTTTAAATGTCATAAAATTATTAGTAAAGTCAAAGAAAGTTGATTAACTTTTACATAACTTTTTACACAAAAAAAACATCTCTAAAATTATTCTACAGTTGTTTCTTATTGTAATCATCTTTTTTATTTTACAAGTAGATAGAACATTTGTAGTATTTATTAAAGAAACCTTAAAAAAATCGCAGCCTTTTTGTAAGATCGTCTGCCTTCAAATCTAGAGGTCTTGGGTTCGAATATCACGGCACGCACCTTTTTTCTAACTAGTTAGGATGACTTAAAACGGCGAAGAAAAACATAGTGGAGAGACATACACGACTGATAGTTCTATAAGAATGTGATTAAAAAGAAGAAGATAAAAAGACGTGTGAAATCTGCCAACCTGCACTTGGCCAGCATGTTGGATTACAGTTTTACTCTTCTCAGAATGAAGAGCTGTCCCACAGTGTATAAAAACATGGCTGACTCGTATTAAAGTAAATTAAATAATAGAATTTATATTCGAATAATGTTTAAGTCTTCACTCAAAAGCCATTGTTATTAAAAGAACATAAACTTAGGTCAATATGTATTGTGTTATTCATTTTTTTAAGATGAGATAACTTCATAACATTTATCGATATTCGAATTGTGATTCGAATAAAAAAGCACATCTTTTTCTAGACTTTCTTCTAGTCTAGGCACGTGTGTAGGCGGACCAAATTGTCGACGTCAGCTTATAGTTGGTCCTATCTGCACGTGAGAAGAATAGTGACATCTCAATCGAACTGGAAGGTCTAAGGTTGCCATGTCTGCAGTTTTTATTTATCTTAGGTAACGTAGGGCCGGCCACAACCTCTTACAAAGACGGGCAGGTCATTTTAGCTTTTTTTATGGTTAACAGAGTTGGTGTTTGGCCACAGCTCACTCGGTCTTAAGTGATGGCGTGGTCAAATGATGCTGCCAAGCTCCTAGTGGTGTGTTCTAGCAGCCTCACTTGAGAGCCAGTTCTATTCCAGGCTAGGTGTGCTTTACCATCTTCAATCACACCATCACTTAACATCAGGTAAACTGTGGTCAAATTATCAAACATAAAAAAATTGTCCATGGTACAACTTGTTTTAGCATTGCGTAAAATAAATAAATAAATATCGTAGGACATTACACACAGCGCCATCTGACCACAAACTAAGCAGAGCTTGTGTGATGGAAGTCAGATAACTGATAGAATACATAAATACTTTTTTTAAACTTATAACGCATACAGCACACCTGGACACAGAACAAACATTTGTTTATGCCATTTTTATTTTTTATTTTTATGTCTGACTTTCTAGGTGTTTGACTACAGCTCACCTGATGTTAAGTGACGGTGTGGTCGAAGATGATAAAGCACACCTAGCCTGTAATGGAACTGGCTCTCATGAGAGGCTGCCGGAACACACCGTTTGATGCTTGGCGGCAGATTTTCAACTTGAGGGTGGTAGCTAGCCAGCCGAGTACTAGAAAGTACCCTACCACCACGCTATGGTTTCCTCACGGTGTTTTCCTTCACCGGCAGCTCAAGCTCATTGTTGGGGTTTGAACCCACGCCCTTCGGCATGTGAACCTACCGCGCTAACCACTGAGCTATCATCGCTACAAATTGCATACATATGCGCATTTGTCCTGGGCGAGAATCGAACCCAAGCTTTACAGCTACCACCAATAAGCCAACAGGACTGTCAAAATGTTGCCTAGTATAGATATTCTTTAATAAAATTATTTAAAGCAGCACAAAGTAAAAGGCATACTTATTGGCCAAAACCTAGTAATAAACATAACCAACAAACAACCTCATGAAAGCAAACAAAAGCAAAACGGAAGTTAAGCAAACAGCCATTACGATTGTAAACAAAACGTTCGTTATTCCGCTGTTATTAACGAAAGTAACCAGACTCATGTCCGTTTTGCAGACCTGGAATAAGCACAGTGCCGGATTTACATATTTACCGCCTGTAGTCTATTAAATTTTTGCCGCCCCTACTAACCTCTGCGATTCAATATATTGACAAAGCCTACTATAAGGTGGCTCATTACGTGGAAGACAGGAATATATGGTTGTAGTAGCTTCTCTCTGCACTTGCATCCCCCTGGCTAAGTGACAATTGTAGTAAGCATAATGTATTAATATTTATAACTGTAAACTGTAACCTAATATGAAAAGAAAGATCCACAAAAAAATGCCTTGCTGAGTTTCTTGCCGGAGTCTTCTCAGTTGAAGTGTAATTACGAGCCGGTGGTAGATTCAAATATGTAACTTAACGTTCATAAGTGCCTTACCAGGGCCTAAACTGAATAGATGACTTTTTGATTTTGATTTTGAATACCCTAGTTTACAATCATATTAATAAAGATTTCTTTGTCAATGTAATTGCAATTTTATGATTTGTGCTCTATCGTCATAATTACATCAGATTTTTCCAGTACTATTTAATTTAAAAAAATAGGTCAAAATTACTGAATTTAAATTGTAATATTGAAACGCTATTGGAATATTTTATAAATTAATATCCACAAAAGTATACTTTACAAATACAAATCACACATACATACATTTACACAGCTTTTAGTAATTTTTCATGTATAGACGTTGGAATATTAATTGTTTTCGAGACTTTTCTCCGTGTATGTAATAATGTTATTTTTTTATTTCTGAAAGGCAAAATAAAATTGTAGCCATATTTGCCGCCCCTAAAATTTGCCGTCCTAGGCTTCAGCCTACTCAGCCTGCTGGTAAATCCGCCACTGCGCGTCGCAGATGGGGCCATACCTACTATATATTCAGAACAACTATAGCTAGGCATATTACGTTGTATTTTCAATACCATCTTGAGTCAATACCATACACACATCTTTAAAAAACAAACATATGAAACACACTATACTTACGTCTCTATAAAATTTGGGGGTTGCCCTCAATTCTTTGGGATCCCATCACCAGATCCTCATTTGGTGCCAATGGGACCTGGGAAGTATACCCTTTTAAATGAACATTTATAGAACAAGTATACACTTTAAAATGAACATATAGAATAAGTATACCTTTTTAAATGAACATATAGAATAAGTATACCCTTTTAAATGAACATATAGAACGAGTATACCCTTTTAAATGAACATATAGAACAAGTATACCCTTTTAAATGAACATATAGAACAAGAATACCCTTTTAAATGAACAAATAATTTCTCGAACCGGTCTAGACGTCTTCGAGTAATCGGGAACATACATTTAAAAAAAAGATTTCGGGTAATTCAGAACTTTCTCCTTTTTTGAAGTCGGTTAAAAAAGCATACATAAATCAACACTGAAGGTTAACTCTTTATAGCATGACCTTTGACTTAAATAGGAAGAAAAATATTACTAGCCCCTATAAAAACATAATCAAGTTTATGTTTGAAAATTAATGTATGCAATAGGTGCTTAACCGTAAAAGAGTTGATTTTCTCTAAAAGGAGCCGTTTCCACGGATGGTTATAAAACACCCAACGAACGGCTCGCAGTTAATTTCAACTAATCAAATACGGTAGATATAAACAAACCTTAAAAAAAAGTAAAACCGACTGCAAGAAAAAAAAACATCACTAAAAAGCGAAAAACAAACTTACTTTATCAAGTATTATTATTTATTATACCTGCTAGGTACCTACTGATTTGTTTGAAGTCGGTGCTTAGCCTGCCGGTGCTTGGCACCGACTTCAAACAGATCAGTAGGTACCTAGCAGGTAGAATAATACTTTGTAAAGTAAGTTTATTTTTCACTTTTTAGTGCTGATGTTTTTTTTTTAAGTTTAATTTTTAGTTAATTTATGTTCTCTGTGTCCAGCAGAGGACGTCCTATGGCTGATGATGTGTGATGTGAGAACCTCCTCCTTTTTGAAGTGGGTTAAAAATTACATTTTAATTTAAAATAGGTTTGCGTTTGACCACGTCCTGCTTAGTTTTAAACGTTGATAGTATTTAGGATGGAACACGTATACCTACTTATAAACTTGAACAATGACAAAAAAATATTTAGCTCAGTAGTAAGCGCGGTCGGTTCACATACCGAAAGGCGTGGGTTCAAATCTCAACAATGAGCTTGATTAGCCGGAGAAGGGAAACATTGTCAGGATACCATAGCATGGTGGCAGAGTACTTTTTTGTACTCGGCGATATATTATATTTAATGGTGGGAACAATAATGAGTTATCTTATCGTATTTTCCGCAGTTACAGTTTCCTTATTATCAATATTTCAATTATTTTTTGCGTTTATAACGCACGTAATACAATAACCTCTAAGACGGAAATTATATATGCCGACGTTATTTACACTAAAAACTTTCTTTAATCGCATTTCAGCACAATTTCTGCGTTAAAAGGTGCAAAATTACGGCATTCCCGTAACCCTTGCCTTTTAGTAGGCGTATAAAACCAATTAAATTACTCCATGACCCATAAAAAATTAAGAAAATACCAATTTAAATTTCGGCGTCATAAAACTTTATGGAGGGCTTAAACTGGCCAAATAAAAAGTTGTTACTTCAAGGAAAACTCAGTTTTCATTAGTGCTGGGAAGAATCTGACTAGTTTACATCTCCGGCCATTTTTTAATATACCTATTCTTTTGGAAATACTTATTTCTAATGACTATACGGAACACTCACACAAAAAAAAAACATATAATATTTGTCATACAAAATAAATATTTGTTCTGGGTGGGATTCAAATCTACGCTCCAAAGCTCCGTAAGCAGAGCTACAAATGAGTCAACAGGGCAGTTAAAAATAAGATTTAACAAATAAATAAAGAAATATTGTAACGAGTCGAACGAGACTTTTCTCTGATGATTAGAGACAACGCATGTCCATGACCATTGCAACGGTATTCCGAACCTTGAGTAACAAAACAAAGTCCAAGGCATCACTGCCTTGGCGCTCATTACTTTGGGACTTTGGATGGTTAGTCTCAACAACCCTGTAATTTCGCTAGCTGCAGTACTTTCAAACCAGAACACAATAATGTTTACACACTACTGCTTGGCGGTGGAATAACTGGTATTGCGGTGGTACCTACCTAGACGACCTCCTGGTAAGGAAATCTACCACCAAGTATATAGCTACTATAGTCAAATCTCTTTGGCTATCTCGCCGAAGATTCCAGAAAATTCCGGAATAATAAATTAATGACACATGCCTAGCTTTAATTAAAAAAGAAACGTTAAAAGTTAAGTTTACTGTCGTGTTAACTGATCGACTATTGCGGGATAATGGAAAACTTAATTTTATGCACCCTTTCTTCATCAAATTAATTCAGAAGGTCCTCAAACTCAAGCGTCCCGAATCGTCTCGAGGGAGGAAACCGGGGGCGAGACATTAAGAAGCTGGTCTAAACACACAACGCAGCGGAGTGAGAAAGAATTTTTTGAAATTTGGAATGCAGGTAGATGTTATGACGTAGGCATCTGCTAAGAAAGGATTTTGATTAATTCTACCCCCAAGGGGATAAAATAGGGGATTAAAGTTTGTATGAAACTTTGACAATTTTAAACCGATCGGGCTGAGACTTTGCATGCATAAAGCTACTATGACGTAGGCATCTAGCGCGGGTGAAACCGCGGGGCACAGCTAGTTAAATATATACCTTGAACACTAAAAATGAACTTCCGCAAATTAACGCCTGAACTAATCAATTATAACAGAACAATGTCTAAGACATTGCTCCTTTGGCGATCGTTACTCACAAAAGTATTAAAATAGCGTTGCTTCGGCTATTCATTGATATTATACATTATATTGTATTTTAATACATTTCCAAGATACAATTATCAGAATACAAAATATTATCAAAAATAAAAGCTTGTAAAATACCTAAAAGTAAAATAAACATAATTTATTGTACTTTGATTCTAAACGATTTGATTTAATTTGATGTGATTTTTCAGTAGTTTGTTATTTATGTTTTAATAAGTAGTTTAGAAGTTATGAGTAACATAAATGCATACTTGCATACATACATACATACATACCTATCAACAAATACTTTATGACGCCGTAGTCGGCAAAAAAATATATTTTAATGACGTTGATGAGGGCTTTTTTAAATTCAATTTCATTTGACGTCATATAACCCACAACCAGCGGGCAAACAAGACACTTCCAACGACACTTAATTTATCAAATTATGATAAGTAGTTCAGAAATTATGAGGAAACAGACGAACATACATACATACACACATACCGGTCAAATACATAACCCTCCCTTTTGCTTCGCCGTAGTCGGGTAATTAGCGTCCTTCGCGTTTTGCCGTTTACCGTAACGTTTTGAATTCAGATCATTTGACCAGAGCCTTACAGCTGTCCCATATTCATCACTATTAGCATATTGGGCGTTACCAAGACATTAGTGGGTTTATCAGTTCAATCACGATAAATTAAGCAAGTTTCGGGATACTGCTTTAGGGAAATTGATTTTGATTATTATGAAGTGATAAAGTCTCTAGAAATCGAATTTGCAAATGTAGTTTAGGACGCCTTGACACACGATCGAGTGACGATATACGTATTTTATCCTTTGTCTCCTTTTAGATCTAATATAAAGCATAATCCTTTATGTAGGTATGTACTTAGATATACTTTTCTTTTTACGCAATTTCTTCAGTATGGAAACTGACGCTGTTTTCCCACTTTTTTTGCTAATGCGGGATTACTCATCTTTCATTTTATCGGAAACTCCGACTATATACGGTGCACTAAACGCCCCCGCCCCCGCGCCCGCGCCCGCGCATCAACTGCTATCTTCATCTTCACGTGCGAGGCGCACGGCGGCCCGCAGTGCGAAACAAGACGAGGCCGCGTGCGCGTTGTACTCAGCTTTGTCCCCATGATGAAGGCCACCAAATGTGACCTGTGAAATGTGTGTGTGTGCGAAACTATAGTCGGAGTTTCCGATAAAATTAAAGTAAAACAAAATTTCTATTATGTTTTTTTTAAATATTTTTTTTGTTATATTCGCGTATGTATATTATTTTATTTAGTCCTTAAGTTTCAAAAGGTTAGTTCTGAAAACCAGCCTGCTGGGCAATCAACGGCACTAATGCAGAGAACTAACCTTTTTTGTCTCACTGGACACTACACCGACATTTTTTTATTATTGTTATTATTCATGTTGTCTTTTTATTATTTATAAGTAGTGTGTTGTGTGACAATATAAATGTTCGCTGATTGAATTGAATAAATGAAGATGATTGATGATTGATTGATGAGATGATTATGATAAATAAATCTAACAAAGTGATGATAAGCATAAGCATATATCTAGCATGAGAGACTTACAGACAGTTTCCCTCCCTGAGCTATAAGATAAATCGTCAAAGCACGATATATCTCAAATTCAAATTTCAAAACTGGATTTGCATGTAACTTATTATACACAAGTATTTAAAAGCGCAAGTTTTTTTGTAAAGAAAACCGCATTTTCATTATCACTAAACTTTCGCGGTCACAAAACGGTTTCGTTTTGTAATTGAACACAAAACATTTTGTATTAGAACAAAGCTTCCTGTAATTGGAAACGAATACCCTGTCTCTTGGGTGTTCCATGAAAATAGTAGGTATAATAATACTTAATCCATTTCTGGCATCCCAAGTGACACCAGCTGTAGGAAAATCATATCTACCATTCTAATGGGTTAATATTTATTTACGAACATAAGCGAATATGTATTTATTATTAACAGAACAGAGAAATCAATGTTAAAAAAAATAGGTTCTATTGACACCAAACATATAACTTCATTTATGTATAAACTAGCTGCATTGTTACTCGCTGTTCCCACGTGAACATTTTTAGGATAATCAAAATTGGTCCAGCCGTTTGAACGTGCAGAAGTAACAAACATTCATTCGTACACACTCAGAAACTTTCATCTTTGTAATATTAGTGTGACTAGCTGCGCCCACAATGTTGCCCGCTGTGTCCACGTGAACAAACGTAAAAAGTGTAATGTGTTAATCCAGGGTGTCAGCTACGCTCATATCAAATTTCATCGAAATTGGTTCAGCCGTTTGAGCGCCAAGAAGTTATAAGCATATAAACACACTAACATACTCACAAACTTTCTCCTTTATAATATTAGTGTGATATTTGCCACTCATACATCAACGTCAAGGCGTGTGACAAGCCAGCGCTTACATATAATATTGTAGTTATAAAAATAATTTGAATAATTGTTTAAATAATAAAAATACTTACAATAAAATTAAATTTCAAAGATTAAACAAAAAAACAATAATATGTCAAAAACCATATCGATGTATTACGATTTAAAAAATGTACTAAAGAAGTATAGACACCTGAAGTTTTCTAAATAGAAAAAGCTGTTTTGTCCTCTTCTTTTACCCAACTACGGCAAAGCCAACATTTTTTTTTAGCTGTTTATGTACCTATGTACGTATATTTGTGTTTGTGTTTAACCGTAACGCATAAAGTACTATTATGATTTTGATGAACGAGATGTTAATCGATTCTTAATTATGCATCGGGTGACAAAGAATGCATTAGGTTGCCTGGAAGAGATCGCTCTTAGCGATAAGGCCGCCAATTGTTCAACTAGTGTTAAGTTTATACTATAAATTGTTTTTAGTTATAATTGGTGTTATATTATTATTAGAGTTATATTATTATTATTATTAAAGGATATATTTTTTCTTTAATGATAGTCATTTTTGCCGTAGTAGGGTATACATTTTTCATCTTTTTTCTTGTGCACTCCATTCGACATTAGACAGGTTAAAAGTAATAAGACGAACGAGACTCTCCTTATGATAAGAGATAAAGCATGTCCATGACCATTGCAGTGGTACACAGAACTTTGAGTAACAAAACAAACTCCAGGACATAATATTGTCTGTGTTCTTCATTTTTAGTTGCCCGGAAGAGATAACGATAAGGCCGCCACTTGTGGCACTGGCTCAATTATTTTCTGTAAAAAACGTTCTGGTGTGCACAATAAAGACTTTCTAGTTGCAATACCCTTCAAACCAGAATAAATAATTAAATAAATAAATAAATAATAAATATTGTAGGACACATTACACACAGCGCCATCTGACCCCAAACTAAACAGAGCTTGTGTGATGGAAGTCAGATAACTGATAGGATACATAAATATTTTTTTTTTGTTGTAAATACATACAGAACACCCAGACACAGAACAAACATTTGTTTATACCAAACAAACATTTGTCCTTGGCGGGAATCGAACCCACGCCCTACAGCTCAGGCAGACATACTCCCAATGAGCCAACAGGGCTGTCAGAATACAGTAATGTTTATAAATCACTGCTTCCAGGTAGAATACTCTTGCTAAAGAGATATACCTACGACCGAGAAAAAAAAGCTGTTTAGATATTAAGATTTTCGATACAGCCGAGATTTATTAAGTTGCATTATGAGACTTCACGTAAAGCGACAGATTTATTCACGATATCGCAGACATTGCTGCTGGTAATCTCCGTAAAATGCATAAATGGCGGGCGTCTAAAGAATATTCAGCTCCAAATTGAAGATTAAATTCAAATGCAGTCATTTCACGTAGCTCATTTTTGCGACATAATAAACTGGGCTTATTTAAAAAAAGACAATGTAGGTTGTATACCCACACCCCAGGTTTTTATTACCTGACTTTTTCCCTTATCATACGCTTTTTAAAGGCGCATCCGTCTACCGCGAATCTTTTATAATGAAACATTATCTTCGGAAGTTATAAATCAACTGGAGCATAAAAAAACGCGATTATCGTAACGACTCTGGACATTTTGCGAGATTTCTCTTGGAAAAAATTAGTGTGGGAGATGTTGGGAGGTTTCGATTTCGTCTCAGAACCTAAAACTTATCAAAAAAAAGACTGTCTATCTTTTATCAGAGCGTTTTGTTGTATTTTTCAAACTCATAGCTGTAGTTATTCTTTGTTGAAGTCGTGAGATGAACTTGATGCTATCCTGATGGTAAGAGACAACACCTGTTTAAAACCATTGCAGCGATACACAGAGCTATGATTACCAAAAGAAAGCCCAGGGCATCGCTGCTATGGCGTTCATCACTTTGAGACTTTTGATGGTAATCTCAACAGTCCTGTAATTTCGCTAGTTGCAGCAGTACCCTTCAAATCGGAAGACAGTAATGTTTACACACTACTGCCTGGCGGCAGAACATCTGGTACTGCGGTGGTGCCTACCTAGACGACCTCTTGCTAAAAAAATCTAGATCAAGTAATAAATTAGCATCAACTAAATCTCCCACCAGGTAAGTTAGGATGATATAATAGATAGCTCAAATTTTCAGGATAAAGTATATTCAGTAAATAATTCATATTTTTTGTATAAATATGGTTAGTATCGACATATGTTATTTCCAAAACTTGCCATTGCAGATATACGAATATTGTTTTTTTAGCGCGGTCGGTTCACACGCCGAAGGCCACTGGCTAGCTACCACCCTTAAGTTGAAAATCTGTCGCTAAGCGCCTAACAATGTGTTTCAACAGACTCACTTAAGAAGCATTTTAGTTAACATCAGGTGAGCTGTGGTAAAACACCTAGCCCGTCAACATAACATAAAAAATCAATTACATAATCTTTTTTAAATACTTACATGAATCATATATCATCATGAGTATCAAAAGGTCTTTATTATAATTAATATCAAAATTAGAACACATTAATTTTAATATGTCCTAGCTTTTATACTTATGATTAATAATAATATAACTATATAATATTTTAATTATTATGGCAATAATCACTAATGATAACTACTGACAACTCTACTTGCTAAAATTCTAGAAAACTGAAATTTGCTATCCTGATTAGTATTCACACACAAACAAAGAAAAAATATTACCTACAATTTTGTGTGTTGCAATTTTCATAGGTTTTTTTAAGTGATTATTTTTTCCATTATCCCCCAGACTAATCGTAGTAGAATTCAGACTGGAGTCGGAATCGGAGCTAATTTGTTGGGGTACTTCTCATCCGCCCTAGCGGCTCCGGATTAAATTAGAAAAATAGCTTTTTGTTTGTAAATGTGGATGTATTAACGACCGTATTTGTTTCAAGTGCTGGGAAACAAATTTCTTTTTACTGTTTTGTTTTGTCTTGACTTTATTACGTCTTGTTTCTTGCAGTCCTGTTCCACATTCAATGTTTTATCACTATTTTAGTATTGTAGGTTTATAATTTGTCTTATAGATTATTTATTTTAGTTTTGCACTGTCTAAACGTTGAAACGCCTGATTTTTATGCAAACGAAATATTTAAGTTAGATGACGTTCAAATGTCAGTTGACTTTAACTCTTCGTAAAGCAAGCACTTTTTTTAATTTTGCTGGCACAGCGTCCCGATATGATTATAGCCTCCCATAATAAAAGGCGCAATATTCTCAACTACTTCATCAATACTTTGTATATAGATACTTCCAGCTTTTGGAGATATTTAGCTAACTTCATCTTTAATTGGGACGTTCAATAGGACTTTTTAGTTTTTTATAAAATTAGTAAGATTCACTTTTCGTAAATTCTGCGAAATAAACTTTTTGCTAAATTCCACGTAATAGAAGTCGCGGGTAATAGCTAGTGTATACGTATAAGATATATGTATATATATAGTATAGATTAAAAACTAACCTTTTTGACTATTTGTTTGGTAAACAGGTTTTAAATTACACACTTCAAGTTTGAGTTTCCAATCAGTAGCAAGACCGCAGTCCCATCCCTACAGCATTTAGTTAAAGTGACTCCAGTTCTTTACTATGCACATAATGAGAGAAAAACAAGTCCCTTTTTATGCCCTCCTTGTTGTTTTAGGCAAGTAAATCTGACCTAATTCTCTTTTTTTCGAGGTTGAATGATGAGTTTTCTCCGTATCGATGCTCGGGGTGTGTTGTTTTGGCCCAATTTGGTATTACAGCGTCGGTATAGCTTATTTTGGTTTATTAGTTTGAACATTCAATTTAATTGTTTTTTTTTTGGCACCATCTCATACGATATATAGATACGTCAAATTGTTTACAAATAATAAATAATCAATAAAATAGGTACTTTTTTTTAAATTGAATGACTTACAGCTGTTTAGGGGCCTTGTCAAACTATAGTAAAAATATACTATAATTATTGTACCATATAAATAAAAAGAAAGAAATATACTGTGCAGGGTCAAATTATAGCCAGACCATTTTATCATTAACTTAATAAATAAAAATGCGCTTACAAATACAAATATTTTATTGATAACACCAATGTTACAAGGCAATTCCATAATATCATTTTAAATATATCATTAAAATAGTTTTAAAACACTGTTTACATGTCAATTAATAAAAAACAAAATGTCAATATAAAGTATGTCAATTATAAATACAAACATGTCAATATAAAAAAATATTGTCAATATTAAAATATGTCACTACAAAAATATTGTCAATATAATCTAGAAAAAAAAACATAATTACTTACTAGTAATTAAAAAAACTTTTAGTTTGAAATACTCGTCAATGTCATAAAACAAGGTCTCTAGCAGCCAAGATCTTAACTGGGTTCTGAAGCACGCTGTGGAAGGTGCATCCCGGATGGAGGCGGGTACGCGGTTGTAGACCACGGGCCCCAGAATGTATACCGACCTGTCAGACTTGACGAGCCGGTGCGACGGCGTTACCAATTGGTCTTTCTTTTTATTGCTGCGAAGATCTGACGTGCTGTAGTCGCCCCTGCGGTGAAATGCATCAATCTTGCTTAGCCCTTTACACTATCTGTTTAATTTAATTTGACAATGCAATTATTAAACATGTATGTTCGTCTTAGCATCGTGTGGGTGCCGGGCCCATCGCTTTACACGTGGGTACGTGATTCTATACGAAGGTCCCAGAATATACCGTCTTCTCCGACTTAACAAGCCAGTGCGACAGCGTTACCAGTTGGTCTTTTTTATTGCTGCGAATATTCACCGTGCTGTGGACCCCCAAATGCGTTGAGACCCATGTTTAAATGAGTAACCTGGTAAATGAACTCACACGGCTAAGGCATTAGTAGATCCCTTAACAGCTAAACTTTTAGCAACAAAAGAAAGTCCATGGCATCTCTGCTTTGGTGCTAAGTGCTTTGTGACATTTGATGGTTAGCCATTTTTTGTGGTTGACAAGATACGCGTTTGCCGTGGTGGTGCTGGCGTAAGAATTGTACCCCACCTTCTCTACCCGTGGTTGCCGTAAGAGTCGGCTAAGAGATGTAATCTGGAAGATGGGCAGTAGCGTCTTCCTTGAACAATCACACCTAACTGCGCTCGCCAACCCGCCTGCCAAGCGTGGCGAGTATTGGCAAAACCCCTCCCCAGGTGGAGGCCAGTGTCCAGCAGTGGACGTCCTATGACTGATGATGTGTTTGACCATAGCCAAACTGATATTAAGTGATGGTGTGGTCGAAGATGGTAAAGCACACTTAGCCTGGAATAAAATTGGCGTTCATGTGAGGCTGTTGGAACATACCGTTAGATGCTTGGCGGTAGATTTTCTACTTGAGGGTAGCTAGCCAGTCCATTACTAGAAAACTGTTTTTGAAGTGAAAACTTCTTTAGTTGCATTGAGCGATTATTGGTAGGAGTAAAACTTATGGATAGTGACTTAGTGACGTGTTTTAAGTTTTCACTTCTGTCAGCACTCCCCAAGACTGCCAATTTTTTTCAAATAGGATGGATATGTCACTTATCTCTAAATCACTTGACCACGCAAACGAAGCCACAGACAGCAGCTAATTATCAATATTAAAATGAAGTGTAGCGTATAATTAATGTACACATAAGTATCAAGATTCAATCCCACAATTCACAGCTCGAGTAATAAACGTTGTAAGTGTACGTTAAATATAATTTATTGCCAGCTATTATTAGGTCGTTAAGCGTACGTTATCCATTTTGCATCTTACAGTGTGAAATGCAATGTCGCGTGAGTAATTTTAATAAAACTCTTGGGGACAAAAGAACTTAGTGTTTTCTTACAAATTGTGTAATGAGACGAGCGGGTCGTTTACCTGATGGTGTTGAGATTGTAAAAATAATTAATACCGTCCTTGATGCACCGCGTGCGTGACGCTCCAACACCTACCAGCAGTGCGCCTGGTCGATGTATCTATATCTTAATTGCAACTTGATTTTCAATAGGGCCTCGTCGTGTCTGAGGTGCCGTACTATAGGCACGTTAAATTCTGGGTTCTATTTATTTTATCTATCACTATACATTATTTGGCAGTCGGGTAAAAACAGGCCTGATTAGGATACGGAATATACTTATCTACTTTATTTTTAACTTACAAGTGAAGCTTATACGCAAAATGTTTCCCTAAAACGTTTAAAAACAAAACTCACGATACAACTTCCCTAGGCAACAAGACGTTGACGTAATGGGCACACATCAAAACAGCGACTTCCGCGAAAGTGATACGGCAAATATTTAATGGAGTGTCATTCTGCCTTCGCTAATTATACACGACGTCAAACGCGTCAAACTTTATAGCATCGTCGACCTTATTGTCTATAAATAGTCAAATTTTGGTGCAGTTATTCATTTGAAACAGGATCTCGTACTAAGCATGAAATTGTGAAGAAATAGAGAAATGCAGTACATGAATCGTACAAAAAGGCAATCGAAAACACAGAAAAGGTAAACACCGATATGCCGCAATTTTACTTTTATAATTTGACGGGACCTTGAATAAATCATTTTGTTACCGCCAGGTAGGGTAGGATTCGCAATTAATGCATATCACTTCTTACACATGGTTAATGAGCGATTGCTGTCCTTCTCACTCCCTATTCCTAATATTTCCAACTACCGCCATAATAGTTATCAACGACCAAGCGCAACGTGACCGATCATCGGCGTCACTCGTGTGGATAAAATAATATAAATTAACTACTACGTGAATAAAGAAAAACGAAATCAAAACTGAGACAGCAAACATTCCTTCTACCGCGAGTGTGTGGAGTGCATTACAAAGTGCATTCTGTGCTGCGCAGCCAGGACTATTTACGAGAGGAACGAGGTCAAGGTGCGTGGTCTCCCATTCTTCCTTTTCCTCTGTGTTATCGCTCGTAATTTAATTAATGTGTAATCAGCGTGCCTAACGAATTAACAGATACAGTAACTTTACATATTGACGCTATGAAGCCTTCGGGCACATAACGCATCCCGCTCCAGGAAGTACTTAAATAATTTGGCGCTTCCATCTTTCGTCGAATTATTTTCCAAAAATTGTTTTTTTTTTACGTGTTTTATGTATAACGTAGTCGTGTTTCGAATTTTAGGGTTCTTTATCTCAATAAGATATCTCATAAAATAACTTGTCCGTGTCTGTCCGGCTACATATATTTCGAAATTTTAAAGTACCAAAACAAAAGGCAAAAAATATTTTTTTTTACAACACCTACAAGCCAGCTCTGTTTATCGTGTACATCTAAAAGTTGCCTGGAAGATACCGCTTTAGACGATTTAGCCGCCATTGTAATAAGCATGCCGCTATCATAGTATACATGTGGTTAAATCTGGTGCCTGTCCTGTTGGCTTATTTGCTAGAATTTTGGTATCTGCTTCAAGAGATGTAGGTTCGGTTCCCACCGGGACAGACACCTCTGACGGAGATTCCTAGATAACCACCAAGTTCCTCCCGGCTCTGATGGTATACAGCAAGGATTTTCCTTAGGAGAAAAAAGAATAAAAGGCAATAAAGGGTAAGGAAACGACAAAAATCATGTCAAATTGTATTTATTTCAGATATATTGTTGTGTTTATCCATTCGCTCTCTTTCCACACAATTGGTCCTTCCAAATCTCTCCACTATCCACACATATGTTAACTGATGTGAGACATAGTTTCATAAAGTACTTTCTTAACTAATATTATAAATGTTAATCTTAGTTTGTTTGTTACGCTTTCACGCGTAATAGTTTACTCAACGGATCTGGGTGTTTTGCAAGTAGGTACTTTAAGCCCTGGAATAAGACATAGGATAAACACTGTATAAACTGTAACCTAGTATGAAAAGAAAGATCCACAAAAAAAATGCCTTGCTGAGTTTCTTGCCGGAGTCTTCTCAGTTGAAGTGTAATTACGAGCCGGTGGTAGATTCAAACATGTAACTTAACGTTCATAAGTGCCTTACCATGGCCTAAACTGAATAAATGACTTTTTGATTTTGATTTTCATTTTGATACTTTTCATCATTATCATCATCTATCACCACGTGGGTAAAACCGCGGGGCGCAGTTAGTATAATTTAAAAGAGAAGCTAATTTAACGTTCAGTTGATTTAATACAAAAAATAAACGTAATATGATTTAAAAAGATTTTAATTTAATTATAAAATTAGTTTTGTGTTTTTATCTTCAAGATTTCAAAAAATATATGTATATTTTACATGTATCTCATCAAAAATAATGCGATTGGCCGCCATCTCGCCTGATGTTAATCGAAGATGCGGTCAACGACCGATGCGGTTTTTGGGGGAACGTAGCAGCTTAACTCATCAATGTGAAGTCTATGGACTGACGGTGAAATTGTAATAACAAAGTTCGGTTGTTCCACACATTTTATTGAAAGATATTTTTTTATGGAACAGATGATTTGCTCTATTATTAGATCTATTAGTCCCATGGTGATACATAATGACGAGTACAATAAGTTCCTTTCAATATAACGCCTTTCCGTGTTACCTAGTTGTTGTACCAAGTTAGTATTGAAACTAAAAGGTTTTTTTTTATGTTAGGTGTTTAAACCACTGCTCACCTGATGTTAAGTGATGGTGGTAAAGCATACCTAGCCTGGAATGGAACTGGCTTCCAAGAAAGTCTGCCGGAACCGTTAGATGCTTGGCGGCAGATTATCAACTTAAGGGTGGTAGCTAGCCAACTGAGTACTAGAAATTACCTTACCACCATGATGTGGTTTCTTCACGGTGTTTTTCCTTTACTGGCAACTTAAAGGATGTACATGTACATTTGCCAAATATTTGGCTATTGTAATACACGTAGCACGACCGATTTAAACCGGCTTTCAATGCTTAACTTACTAAAAATTAATAAATCATTTAGATCTGTCAACTAAGTCCTTCAAATAGATCCATTTTGATTTTGTAGCGATGATAGCTCAATGGTCAGCGCGTTTGGTTCGCAAGCCGAAAGGCGTGGGTTCAAACCCCAACAATGAGCTTGACCTGCCGGTGAAGGAAAATATCGTTAGGAAACCATAGCGTGGTGGTAGGGTACTTTCTACTACTCGGCTGGCTAGCTACTAAATCAAGTGATAAATCTGTCGCCAAGCACCTAACGGCATGTTCTGGCGGCCTCGCTTGAGAGCCAGTTCCATTCCAGGCTCGAGTCGAGTCCATTCAAGTCGCTAGTATGTCTGTCTTCTATCGGATACATTTCGGAGAGTGTGCCTTAGACTTACATAATTTGGTTCCACCTGCCCCTTTTTATTACCGAACGGCGAGGCAGACACGGCCACAGCGCCATCCTTACATGGTGGATATTCCCCACGTACGGACTAAACGCTTCGATTCCACATTCTTAATACGTACAGCGAGGATGTGGAACTCTCTGCCGGCGTCTATTTTTCCTGCTAAGTACAACTTGGGTGTCTTTAAATCTAGAGTAAACAGGTTTTTTCTAGGTAAGCGTGCTTCATCGTAGACTGCATCCTGCTTAACATCAGGCAGGGCGTGGTCAAACGCAAACCTATTTAGTATAAAAAAAAAAAAAGGCTACGTGTATTTATCATCTTCGACTACGCCGTCACATAACATTAGGTGAGCTGTGGTCAAACACTTGTCAAACAAAAAAAAAAAATTGGTAAGAAATTTATTTTTTATTTAGTTTATGGTTGTGAAACTATGTCTCAATATAAATGGTAGGTCATAATATACATTTACATATTGTTTTATTATTAGATCTATATATACATTTTTACAATATTAAAACGTTTTTAAAAATTGTGAGCTAGCAAATTAAGCAATATAATCTATCATTTTATAATAATCTTTACAACTATTCATAAACATTGTTATATTATTAAGAAAACTGGAAATATATTTTATACAAATCAACTATTCATATTTACATTTCTACATATTAAAGCGATAAATAATTTCAATATGATTTTATTAATACCGTCTTGACAGTACAAATGACAATGAAAAAGCTAAACCACAAGGATTCATAATTCAACCGGTGAAAAGGGGAATATTCTCATAAGCACCAATATTCAATAGTATTAATATATCGGAATATTCATCTTCATTATTAATCTATTTTGAATTTCAATTCTGTAACCATTCAGATTTAGTTTGGAAAGTGCAATCGCTTGGAAATTTAACGTAAATTGATTTAGAGATTGATTGTTAATTAATATCATTATTTATTGTATTACCGCCAGTTACAATGGTAATAAATTGAAATTCATGTGAAAATATGGTTTTAGTAACACAAATGAAATATATAAAGTCATTGTGCTATTTATATGAGTAAATTAGCTGCGTCCCGCGGTGTTCCCCGCTTAATTTTTTCAGTCTAAAAAGTAGCTTATGTCTTAATCCAGAGTGTCAGCCACCTCCATATCAAATTTCATCAAAATTAGTACCATTTGAGCGATAAAAAGTAACAAACACGCTCACAAACAATAGCCTTTATAATATTAGTGTGATAGTATGAGATAGATTTCCTTAGCAGGAAGTCGTTGGCTGTTGAAATTAACCATCGAAAGTCTCAAAGTAATGAACGCCAAAGCAACGATGACCTGGACATTGTCATGCTAATCAAAGTTCTGTGTATTGCTGCAATGGTCATGTACATACGATATCTCTTACCATCAGGGCAGCGAATCGTTTGTCTCATTATATTTTCATAAAAAAAATATGCTTGCGTTTGACCGTCATATCGCTTGATGTTAAGCGAAGATGGCGCGCGCTTACCTAGAAGAAACCGATTCACGCGAGCCGTGGTAAAAGTCTTTCCTCAGGCGTAAACAAGACAGACGTAACTAATTACACGTTTCCTTCTTGGGAAAGATGTTCACACAGTAATGCTTGGCGGGAGAATATCTGGCACTAGCACCAAATAATAAGCAAAATAAAATAATCAAAATATATGGATATAATAAGCGTAAACAACATAATAAGTTAATTGATTGATTCAGGCGTTACTTTGCGGAAGTTCATTTTAAATGTTGAAGAGATATATGTTTAGTGTATTTCCGATTAAAAGTCGTTTTTGTTACAATAGCGATGAGAATTTAATTTAAATATTTATCTAATTTGATGACATTTTTTTAATATATATCCGAAATATTTCTTAATATCTAATATTAAAATCCGACATAACTATAGACAGATAGTTCGGTGCCTTGACTTGATTTGGATCACCATCATCATCATCATCTTCATCATCATCATTAAATTGAATCGTCATCACTGCTGTAATCGTAACCAAAACAACTTTTAAGCGGAAATACACAAAAAATATAACTCGTGAATATTTAACATAATGAGTTTTGGATCATTACATAAATATATAGAATGCTCCATTGAATTTGTTCCATGTACAATAATGACTTTAATTATAACATAAGTAGAAATGTCTGGTATCTGGTCTGGTGCAGTTTTTATAATATCACCTTGGATTCGATTCAAAATCTTAAAAAATGATTGTCATCATGGACATGGCCTAATTGAAATTAGAGCATCAAAGTCATATTCTTTAGAGACAAAAATCCTGATATTTCACAATAGAAACTGACGTGGTTTTGACACATTTTCGCTTAACTTATATGGGATATATAATTTTAATATTTTTGATACAATACAAGCAAAAACTGAAAAAAATTTGGTCAAAAAGAAGTATGTAAAAGATAAAATGAATCCTTATGTTATACAATTTGTAGAGTATCCAATTCTACTTATTGCATTAGCAAAGTTCCTTAATATCATTTGGAATACTCGATTCAGTGGAAAACTAAATTCACTACTTCAGAGATTTTGGAATATTGCCAATGTTTGACATCATTTGCTACGCTTATTACTTTAAACTTGGGTCGCGTTATCATTAGTCATTAAAAATTGTTCTTTCACTTCACAAGAGTTACGCTTTTTTGGTTTCGGAGGAGATTTGCTGGTCCGTCTACCTAGAGTTCCACTCACAACGTTAACACTATAGTTTATTCGTAAATCTCTTGGAGTTTTTAGAAGACTCTCATTCTCTGCCAGCAACACTTTCAACGGTCTTTGATCTGATGCTCTTACGGACGAATTTGACATGGCTTGAAGGGCTAGCAACTGGTTGTGGATATTTGGTGAACTGAGGCTGTTCCTTGGTATGGTCGCGTGAGGAGTTCCCGGCGCCGGCGATGGCGCTGGCTCCAATTCTTCAGAATCTTGGTAACCGGACTTGCTGACTGGCCCTAAATCCATCTCACTCTTATTTAGGCTGTAGTAATTATTATGCCCAAAGAGTTTCATGTTAAAAGTGTCATAGTAAGGTATGACTCCATTTAATGTAGAGAACACCTGGGGTCTTAAATTGTCGTGCATCCTTGGTCTTCTTGGAAGCGTGACGTAGCCTTTCTGGGTTACCAATGGTGTTGATCCTTGGTATGGGGCTTGGATTCTGTACATAGCTGGGTTAATGGCTGTTACGGCATAGCCAGGAGATTTGTCAGGGCTTTCTGTCTGCAACTGTGATGTGCCAGGAGATATTTGAGGTCCTCTGAGAGGGAATGAGAGTAAATCGGGAGGGTAAGCTTGTTGTTCTTGTGTCAAGCGATCCATGAGAAGGGTTTCTTGCGAGATCTTAGAGAGTTCCACCTCTGGGTGACGACTGTTGTCTTCAGTGGAAACTGTGGACAAAAACAAACTGGTTATCTTTTTGTCATTAAATTTAAGAATTGGTCACAAAGAAAATGTTTTTGCTCGAAACGGAGAACAATATTTTTTGGGTGTAGGTAGCGTAGCGTTAATATAATGATTAGTAATGTAAGTACTAATGTTTTTTGTAGTAAGCAGTATGACTAATTTTAATGTATTGTTCAATTCATTCCATTGTAGTTTTAGCTACCTGTTCAGCTATTTCATCCAATAATAAGCTGTCTGCATTTCAAATTACGAATCTATAAAGTCTACACCAAAATAGATAAACTTTCACATTGTTAATATAAGTATGACAATGAAACTAAATAAGTATGACAATGAAACTAAAAAAATGAATTTACCACAAAACTAATAGATGATCTATTAGTTTTGTGGTAAATTCATTTTTTTTTGTTACTTTTGTCAGGCTATGTACCACAGCTTACCTCTTAAGTGATGGTGTGGTCAAAACACACACCTAGCATGGAATGGAACTGGCTCTCAAGTGAAGTTTCCAAAACACACCATTAAGTACTTGGTGGCAGATTATCTACTTGAGGGTGGTAGGCTAGCCAGCCGAGTACTAGAAAGTACCCTACCACCATGCTATGATTTCCTCGCGATGTTTTCCTTCACCGGCAGCTCAAGCTCATTGTTGGGGTTTGATCCCACGCCCTCCGGCGAGTGAACTTTTACTTATTGTGTAGTAGAAGTGGGAGCAAGAGGCATACATATGAAATCTCTATACATTTAATCTATTAAAAGATGTTGGCCTGCCAATTAATTGCTGGAAATAGTATCGAAAGCATTCGTAGGGTCATATCAAATTTGGTTAGGCAGGGGTAGGAATACGGGTAGTGAAGATGAGTGTTGAAACGTATCTAAAAAGGCGTTTTAAATTTACACCTGGGTGGCAGTCTTAGGCACGGTACGGGTTCTTCTCCCTGCAACACAATGGGCCCTCAGCACATGAATGGTGACACTATTGAATTCTTCTAAGAAATTTGGTATCATTTTTCGTGATAATAACTTAGCAGTGTTAAATAAAATTTATTGTGTATTTGTACACAAAGTTTTTGGCTGCAACATTCATCAATCCAAGTTAACTGTACCAATTTGCTGCCTACTGTTTTATTCGTGCAATCTGAAATATTCTTGTGAATATACGCACAATCTTCACAAAGGAAAGAACTCCACTAAAACACTGACAAAACAATGAAAATGTTCGTTCACAATGTTTCACAAAGTTTTGAATTTTCAAGAGGCCAAATCAACTCTTTGACATTCAAATAAAAGTTAAAGAAATATGGAAGCATCGCAAAATAGAAGTAGATTGAAGTATCTACTTTTAGCACAAACCAGTGGTTTTATAGAATTATTATTTGAAGCTATTGGAAAGTGGTTTGTAACTGTTGTCGGAGTTACATAATGTTATTATAGTTATTTGCCGCAGAATCTACAACCGTTGGGGTACACGTGTACTAGAGTGGAGACCGCGAATCGGCAAACGTAGTGTAGGACGCCCTGAGACTTGATGGAGTGACGATATACGTAAGATAGCTGGCAGTGGCTAGAAGCGAAAGGCCGAAGATCGGGCGTATCCTGGGAGAGACCTATGTCCAGCTGTGGGTTCTGCAAAATTGTTAATGACGAGTTATTAGCATTTATTTTTATTTATTGTCGTATTTTTTTATGGTTGGCAGGCTAAGTGTTTGACCACAGCTCACTTGATGTTATGTGACGGTGCGGTCGAAGATAGTAAACACACATAGCTTGGAATGGAATTAGCTCTCAAGTGAGGCTGCCGGAACATACAGTTAGATGCTTGGCGACAAATTATCCACTTGAGGGTGGTAGCTAGCCAGCCGAGTATTAGAAATTACCCTACCACATTTACACACTATATTTCGAAACGTTTACTCATTTACAAATCAAAGCTGTTTAAACAGTTTTATGCTGTCCTTTCTTCAGCTAAGTCTTGTACGAACAAAATAAGAAACAATTATATCTTCCCATTACTCCCGGAATTAGAAAAATAACAAAAATAAAACCTAAGAAACCTCTTTACTACGGTAAAATCAGTCTTTCGGGAATTCCCATCAACCCTATAACAAGAATTAGATTGGATTTTTTACCTTGTATCACGGAAGAGTTGGAAATGGTGCCTTGTACAAGAATCGAGATTAAATTGTTTAGAAAATTGTAATTTTACGAAATAATGAGCCGTTTAAGAGGCATTTAATTGAGTATTTAATAGCAAAAAAGCCTGTCTTGTTTTACCTTTGTAATAATTTTGTTTTTTGTTCTACAATTTAACTAAGCATCTAAGTTATTACTTGTTTTCAATAGCTAAATAAAAAACCGCCCAAGTGTGAGTCGGACTCGCGCACGAAGGGTTCCGTACCATTATCTATAAAAATGGCAAAAAAAAACACGTTTGTTGTATGGGAGCCCATGTTTGTTGTATGTTGTGGTTGAAACTTTAGGTTCGTGGGGGCGCTCACGATCTATTTCGGGACCTAGCAGAATGATGACGCCAGAATGCTGGCATCTACTTTGGTCAAAAGTTTAGCATTGCGTGGCAATGCTGCCAGCATTCTAGCCGCATACCCCTCCTCTGATTTTATAAATTTGTAAATATTATTAATTTAAGATATTTCGATTTTAGTTTTTCTTAGAATAAAATTTTACAACTCATCTGTTATTACATACTTTTCTACCCATACCAAAGAAGCTAATCGATAATAAAATGTTGGCAGCAGAAAGGCAGTGCGATTTTTTCCTAACAATGAACTTGAGTTGATGGTAAAGGAAAACGTCGCGAAATGAAATCATGGGAGTGAACTTTCTAGAGTTCGGGTGGCTAACTACAACCCTCTCGTTGCAAATCTACCGCCGAGGGTAGTGAGGTATCTGATGGTTTTGGTGTAGAAGTCTAGGTAACAGGTAACTCACCAGTAGGTTCGTTTTCTAGTAAGGTTCTGTTCAGTTCGGACATCTCTGTGACTTCATTAGTGAGGACCGATGGTGCCTCATACTTTCTTGGCGGCTTCGTCACGGGATTCACTTCCATCTTCACACCCTTCTCCATTTCAGAAGCTACCGAACCTTCTATTAGAACTTCGCCGTTTGAAGAACGAGCGTCATTTTTAATCAGTCTTTTGATTTCATTGTTCTGCGTCGTAAAGTAGCACACGACTAGCGCAGCCCCAAAAATAATAACAATCGCTGTGAGACAGCCAACTAGAATTGCAAACGAGTCCGTATCCATCCCAGCTATCGTGCCAGAACTGTACTTAGAAAGAACTAAAGCTAAAGTCTTCTCGTCGCGACCGCCAGGGTTCTCCGCAACGCAAGTGTAGTTTCCTTTATCACTGTATCGAGCGTTGATAACAGTCAGATTAACCCATCGTATCAAATCCATCGTGTTTTCACTCACAGTGTATCTCAATTCTCCAAACGATTTCATTTCAATCATTTTTCCGTTGAATCGCCAGGAGACATCCGGGGTGGGGTTCCCGACGACTTTGCAAGTCAGCGTCACGTTTTCGTCGTAACTTTTGACCGTCGATCCCGGCGATGGGTCTAGAATGGTCGGTCGGCACGCAAAGTTAGACGAGTCTAATTCGTTCCAAAGTTTATCTTGCACCGAGACAGGCTCCGCGCACGATGTCGGCGGTGTGTACAAGTTATGAGTGATCACCCAATCTCTAAATGTCTGCAAGTTGCAGTCGCAACGCCAAGGGTTGTTGTGTAAATCTAATCCAGACAAGTTTCGCAATCCCATCAAAGTTTCCGGTTTCATATGACTCAGGTTATTACCATCGAACCTGAGGATCTTCAACTGCGGTAAGTTGAGGAACGCTTTGGTCCCAATGCGGACAATCCTGTTATTACTCGCTTCTACTTTCTGCAGAAACTTCAAGTTGCGGAACAGTCCGTCTTCCAACTTGTCGATCAAGTTGTTACTCAAGTTTATTAATCTCAACTTCTCGGTTCCCCTAAACGTGTCTGCGTGTAAATGCTTTATCCGATTCTTGGATAAATCTAACTCGATCATGATAGCTAAAGTGGCGAATGAGGTTTTATGAATGGATTCCAAGTTACACTCTTTAAGGAACAGTTTCTTCAGATTGCTTAGGCCGGCTTTTTTGAAAGATTCTGGGTGCAATTGCTGAAGGTTGTTGTTAGATAAATCTAAGATTTGTATATCGTTGCTTAGATTGGCAGGCACTATTTTGAGACTGGTGTTGGTGCATATGGCTGCCTTGTTGCCGGACTGCCATCTGCAGTCACAAGGTCGCTGACACTCGGTGGTGAAGTCTGCGACGGTGGTGGCTAGGAGAACCAACGGTATGAATAAGACTTTCACCCATGACGTCCAATGTTTATGAGCCATTTTGCAATGATGCTGGTCATCGCCCCGTGTGGTTGCATTCCTGATGGTGAGTTGGCTTCCGACGCATTGGGGTTCTGTAACAAACAAAGCAATATCTTAAGATATTGACGATGATCGATTCAACATTACATTACATTATATACATTAGCAATACAAGGTTGTTAGGAAGTGTCAACGGATGTGTTGGCAACTATAGTCAGAGTACTTAGATTAATTACAAAAGTGGGCCCTGTTAATAAAAACTGTGCCACTGTGCGGGCCTTTTCTCATGCTGAGAACAGTGAGGCCAGTTTTTAACTCACGGACATGTAGGTTATGTATGTTTTCCTTCACCGTTTGAAGTCATCGGCAATACGTACATAACTTAATTAAATTATGTGTGTATTTCCGCAGACAGAGGTGCGAAAAGGCTCTTTCGATAAGGGATTGGGGATTGGCCAGGGCACTATTGAGTCTACACCCCTCAAGTTGAGAAACATTTTGACGGATTTCGTACCTCTCAGCTTCGGTCCAGACACACTCGTCCACCACATAAAATGTATCTTTGACCATCCCACACTCCGTTCGGTTTGGCGTGACAGTTGTGCGTGCCATGGGATTCGAACCCAAGACCTCCAGATTTTAACCCAGACGGTATCCCAACTAGACAGCCATAACGTCAATTTTGCTGTTCCATATATGTATTTATATGGAACATATTACCAAAAAAAAAACTTTATATCAATGATAATTTCATATGATATGTTGGTTGTTTTTTTTTAATTCTATTTGTTTTATACAAACAACGGTCAACGTACTTTATCTATAGAACAGTTTTTTTTTTCAAAAGTTGAGTTCGAAATAAATGTTTTTGATTATATGAACTCTTTTTTTGACCTACATCCAGACATAACCTGCCACACCCAGACATATAAACAGGTATAAGAAAGTGGTCTTATTATCTAGTTACTTGTATTTGTGCGGGGAGATAGTCTAAACATGGAAGTTTATTGGTTTTATTGGATATTCCGCTTCAAGGTTGGCATAACATTTACGCCGAATTGATACCTACCCTAACTAAAATTATCGAGTTACCTCCCAAATTCTCTGCTAATGTTAAGACCACACTATTTCACCGTCATAACTAGATATTCTGAATTTAACTTTAATGCTTAACAGAATAGGGCTTGGTTTGCAGGTAACTATTAAAATATATTCGATGAATTCAATAATTTGCACTCCAAGCAATCAGAGTGTTTTTAAGTCTCGAGTGAATCGATTTTTTATTATCAAGTGCCCTACAGCTCCACCTGTAAGTCGCATCAGTAAAATGAGGCCATAGTAGTAAAAAGTAACCTTATTATGTGAAAAGGACATCTGCTAACAGGGGACATTTTGCCAAAGAGACATTCTGCGACAAAGCTGGTGTATGCTATGTATGTTGTGACCGGATGTAGTAAATTCATCTGTACTAGCTGCGCCCCGCGGTTTTACCCGCGTGGTGATGGATGATTATGATGATGAAAAGTATCCTGTTTTATTCCAGGTCCTAAAGTATCTACATGCAAAATGTTATCCAGATCCGTTCAGCTGTTCTGGCGTGATTGAGTAACAAACATCCATCCATACATCCAAACTTTCACATTTATAACATTAGTGGGATAATATCTGGGACAATGAACTAAAAATTTAAAAATAAACTCATGTAAGTATTTGGCGTGATCTGTAACGGGTAATGCCTCAAGCTATCAAGGATATAGGTAGTACCTACACGGCAAATACTTAAAAGAATTTATTTTTGAATTTTAAGGCCATTGTCCTAAATAAAAGCTTGTTTAAAAAAAATACTTTTAATTTATTTGTAACTTTTTAGTATATAAGTATTTTAGAGATTGATCCTTAAGACGAATCAATCAAGCCCAAACTCGGTAGGGCTATGTTGTTTTATCACAGAGATACCGTGGCCACTTTCTAGCTTCATCATCAGACCCTGGATATCATCTAGGCATAAAGTGCTCCTTAAAACCAATCAATCGAGCTCGATGGGTTTATCTTGTTTAATTCAGAAGTTCCTATAGCCATCTTCCGTCTCCATCATCAGACCAGCTCTATATTTACCAAATTACCTTCGAGTCCAATCGGAGATCAGGAAGTGTGTCATACATACATACATTGCAATTTAAATAAACACTTGTAATAAGAAAGTTCTCAAGCTACTAGAATACACAATCAGGCCTTAAAGTTGTTTTAAAAACTGTATTGTGTCTTTTCAATAAACGATTTTTCTACGTTTCTTGAATCTTTAACTTGTCGCACACCTAAACACGGCTTAATACTAAGTTAAACATCAAATGTTAGCTTACACCCGTTAATTACCATGTAAAGCTGTTACCATACAACCCTATCGTGTTTACTTTAGATATAATAACGGTAATATAGTGAAACATAAATTGACGTTATCGACTTGAATTTGTTAAAGTCATGGAGACTTCTCACTTAGGTCGGAAAATTGGGGCACAAATTTTTACTACTTTAGTTTTATGTTATTAAATTTTATTCTTATGTAACTTTGGTAAATATGGAGCTGGTCTAATGATGGAGACGGAAGATGGCTATAGGAACTTCTGAACCAAACAAGATAAACCCATCGAGCTCGATTGATTCGTTTTGAGGAGCACTTTATGCATAGATGATGTCCAGGGTCTGATAATGAAGCTAGAAGGTGGCCACGGCATTTCTGTGATAAAACAACATAGCCCCATCGATTTTGGGCTCGATTAATTCGTCTTAAGGATCAATCTCTAAAATACTTATCAACTAAAAAGTTAATAATACATTAAAAGTATTTAACGTGGTGGTGCCGGCTTAAGAATAGTACTCCACTCTCTCTACCCTAGGTTGCCGTAAGAGTCGGCTAAGGGATGTAATTTGGAATATGGGCAGCAGCGTCTTCCTTGAACAATCACACCTAACTGCGCTCGCCAACCCGCCTGCCAAGCGTGGCGAGTATTGGCAAAACCCCCCAGGAGGAGGCCTATGTCCAGCAGTGGACGTCCTTTGGCTGATGATGATGATGATGCTGATGATTAGTGGCAGCGATTTCTCAGCAGCGCTGATTTTCAGGACCGGCCAACCAGTTTTTTTGCTTAGCTTGTCTTTAACTATAAGTAAGAAAACAAAATCCAGCGTATCGTAGCTTGACACCCATTACTGTAAGATATTCTATGGTCAATTTCAAACTGTAACACAGTAGTTTTACACTACTGCTTGGCGGTAAAATATCTGATATCCCGGTGAGAAATTTACCACTTAGTAAACAGAAAACAAACCATGGTTTGTAAATATCACCAAGCAATTTTCGTAACACCGGGAAAGACGGTACACTCCATTAAAATCTCATTCCCGATTCGAATTCGATACCAAAGAGTGGATTAAATAAGCCCATATTACAAAGTATTTGGTGTAAAAACTTTATAAGCGATATTGGGTCGGGTAACTCCGCTTGTTGTTAGGAGTGTTTTGAAAAAGTTTGTTAACGCTTATCTTAGACCTATAAATGCAGTATCTTAAATCTGAAAAACTTAATACACCAGAATGGAATTGTAAAAGTTTTTGTAAATATGTTTTCTAACCTAATATTATTAATGTGAAAGTTTGTATAAATAAATAAATATTGTAGGACACATTACACACAGCGCCATCTGACCCCAAACTAAGCAGAGCTTGTGTGATGGAAGTCAGACAACTGATAGAATACATAAATACTTTTTATGTTGTTGTAAATACATACTTATAATACATACAGAATACCCAGACACAGAACAAACATTTGTTTATACCAAACAAACATTTGTCCTTGGTGGGAATCGAACCCACGCCCTACAGCTCAGGCAGGCATAATCCCAATGAACCAACAGGGCTGTCACTGTGTATGTTTTGATGTTTTTGTGTTTGTTACTTTGCGAAAAAACGGCTAAATGTGCAGAATAGCTTTCCGAAAGAGACTTTTTGCGAACAGGACTGTTTGGGACAGAGACATTTTGCGATTCGGACACACACATAAATTTGTTTCGCAATAGATGAGGTCAGTATCTTCAAGTCTCAAAGGAATCGATTCCTTCCAGACAATGAATACTGAGTTCCAGAATAGAACTTCAGAACAATGAAATGTGTTATAAATCGACGGGCGGTGCTCGTCGCAAGGAGAGCACATTAAATTTTACGAAACTGCCATAGACAACTAGTCACATAAGGAAAATACTATTATATCAACTAAAAGTTATCATCCAAACATCGGAACCTTTTTAGTTGAATTGAAAAAGAGGTTTACTGTTTGTTTTGATAATTATTACGTACATTCTAATTGCATTAACTTTATTCCGTTACAAACTTTATTGCATGGCGTACTTATTTCATTATTTTAGGAGCTAGACCACCTTCCACAAAATTCAAAGCAGTTCTATGTTCGCAAACTTAAACGAAACGACACGAAATAAAATTAAACAAAATGAAACGTAACGAAATTAAATTTATTTGGCAATTATATACATAGTCTATCAGACTATGTATATAATTGTTGTATACATAAGTGTTGTTCGAAAGTAACATTCATAGAGAAGCATTGTTACCCATGCTAGGAATTAATTTTTGTTATGGAATAACAATACCCTCCGCCGGACAAGAAAATTGCCGTGGTGGTGCCGGCGTAAGAATTGTACCCCACCCTCTCTACCCGTGGTTGCCGTAAGAGTCGGCTAAGAGATGTAATCCGGAAGATGGGCAGCAGCGTCTTCCTTGAACAATCACACCTAACTGCGCTCGCCAACCCGCCTGCCAACCGTGGCTAGTATTGGCAAAACCCTCCCAGGAGGAGGCCTATGTCCAGCAGTGGACGTCCTATGGCTGATGATGTGTGATGTGGACAAGAAAATTACTACTAGATTAATCTAAAAAAAGGAAAGGAATAGTTGGGGATATAATGAATGTTTTGCTTATGTTTGCGCGTGTGCATGTTGCGTGTGTAGGTATATAAGTTTAATATAAATCTGTACAAGTATTTGAAACCCTTGCAGTCTAAGACGAATCAACTAGAATATCTTCGGTAGAATCGTAATTTACAAGCCATTTTTTTTAAATTACAAATAGACTTGCGTTTAATCGTCATCTTGCTTGATGTTAAGGAAAAGATGCGGTCTACGATGGAGCATGCTTGACTAGTAGACACCGAAAACTGATTCACTCGCGACCTACCCAATCAAACTGACTTCCGGCAACTTAGTAAAAGTTAAACTTACTTTGGGGAGTTTCCCTTGTATTGTCACTAATAATGGACTCAATTATTGTTTCAGTATAATTTACTTAAATAGACCGAAACTTCAAAAGACCAAGCCAGTAATTTGTAGAGTCCACACGCAATATTATCAGATGTTGTTGTATTCTAGTAGGTACTTATAATATATTTTTAATGTAAGTGTATACTAAAATGCAAAAGAAAAATGGGAGATTGAGTCGCTAAATCGAAACATTGGGAGACAATAATAAAAATTAGTACATCTCCGAAAAATCGAGCATCACTTGATATATTGCAAGATAATCCTGCAACTGAGTTGTCCGGAATATTCGGAACATGTGATCTATAGATCAATGCTTCTAGATAAGCGTAATCTTGTAGACTGCATTATTATTAATAATTTAAAAAAAGTGTATTAATTTACGTTTATAATGTAAGTATAGAACCTTGTCTTTTTATATATTACTAACACGTTTTTACACTCCTCAATATTTTGCAACAAAATTAAAAATTATAATGTTGCGTGTACTTTGTTTACTGTTATTATATTGTGTTGTAAAACAGTACTTATGTAGTAAAAATTTCCTACTTGTTAGAAATTGGAGTCCGTTGTTATAAAGTTAACAAGTCTCGTGGTACAAGTCGATTGTGTTGCGTTAGAAAAGGTGATTGAAATTTTCCGGTATTATACAGAATCAAGTCGGGATACAATGTGTTTTGTTCTAAGTACAAAACAACACATTGTAAAATTAAAAACGCCAAGCAAAGCTTGGTTTAAAACGGTATTATATTTAAAAAAATGACAAATAGGTACTATATACATTTTTCAATCTAACCCAGAGGCAAACCGTCCATTTACCAAACCATAGACAATGTTTCACACCGCCTCCGCCAGAATTCCCTTCCTTATATTGCCAGATAATAAAGATTTGTGAGGACGCATTTGCGGGCATTTTTCGTGCAGAATGAGAAATCTGAAGATAGGTGGTGATAAAAAAGGCCTCAGTGGTGTCACCTCTGCTATATCTCAACGGGAATTTGTGAGATGGAGTTGTGGTGACCACGCTATAATTTAATGGGGTACACGAGATAAACTTTTGTTAAGTGACACAGATTAGTAAAAAAAAAACAGAGAACAAAAAACTATAGTTTTGCTATATCTGGTGGCCTTCTTCAAGGAGTCAAAGAATAGCACACACGCGCGTGGCTTCGTCTTGTTTCGTACGAAGGGCCGCCGCGTCGCACGCGCGATGGGAACGATTGGTGCACGAGCACGGGGGTGGGAGGGGGTAGAATGCCTGGATGCACCGATATGCTCTGGAACCCTTCTTCATCAGAGTTTTCTTTTACGCTATTAGGAATATTCCAGCACGCAGAGCTCATTGTTAAGCTTGTATTGCTTTTGCTATTTTTTTTATGTAATTATAATGAGTCGAACAACACGCTCTCCTAATGACTGGATGGTAATGGTTGATTGATGAATAGTTGAGTGATTTTCTTAGTGTTTTTTTAATATTTTGGAGCACCACTTATTTTTTTGTTTCAGAACTCTATTTTAAGTTTCTTTTTTATTGCTTATTGGCAAAAATTTGTAATTTGTCATTCAAATAAACTCTGTTTCTTTATTTAAGTATTTGACTCCCTGTCACACTTCGCCTGTTCCATTATACAACCATATAGGTAATCTCTTTGATACTTTTATTGAGTTGTTCATTTGCCGTTTCTTAATCTGTTAAAGTGACTTTAGAGAGGCACTTTGTCAGACTACTTTACGGTCACAGGTGAAAAGTTGGGAAAAATTCTGAGGTTTACAACTTTATCGTGCTCAAATTTTCAGAAAGTTTTGTTCATGATAACAGCTTTTGTTTAGTTTATAGAGGTGTCATGCTGAATTAAATTAGTCTAAAATTAACTTTTGCTATAAATTGAAGCTCACTATTTTATTTAAAAACAGCGTCCTAATATTTTTTTAAGGTTGACAGGCTAGGTGCTTGACCACAGCTCACCTGATGTTAAGTGGCGTTGTGGTCGAAGATGGTAAAGCACACCTAGCCTGGAATGGTGTACTGGCTCTCAAGTGAGGCTGCACCGTTAGATGCTTGGCGGCAGATTTTCAAATAGAGGGTGGTAGCTAGCCAACTGAGTACTAGAAAGTACCCCACCATGCTATGGTTTCCTCACGATGTTTTCCTTTTCCTGCAGCTCAAGCTCATTGTTGGGGTTTGAACTCACGCTCTTCACCGTGTGAACCAACCGCGCTAACCACTGAGCTATCATCGCTACAATAACATAATAATAATATTTCTGTCTTCTTTGACAATAAAAAACACCAATAACAATATTTTTGTTTTACTTATGCGGAGTTACTCACGTTTTTATATCGGTTACTCCGACTATAATCATGTCAGTTCACATAGTATAAAAACAACTACAACAATTTTATTTATAAAATAACTAAATAAATTGAATAAAAAGATGATTGTTATAGCCACATTATTGTCCAAATTATTGTCGCCGTGGTGGTGCCGGCGTAAGAATAGTGTCCAAAATTTTGTCAAATTCTGGACGCCCTTGTTCGTTGGACGTACGAAAACATATTTTAAAAGTACCATACTTACACTTTCTAAACTGTACTCGTATCTTTTCTAGTTTTATTGTCGTTTCAACGTGATTTCGAACCATTATACGCAGTGAAATTAAATGCAGTAAGAAATCTCACAATGTTCGGAAGTAATCTAAAATTTATTTTCCGTTTAAAAAATGATCATTTTTCTAACTTTATTAACGAAATTACTATAAGATAAAAGAGATATTTGTTAAGTAGTATTATAATTATGTATTATTTACTACGTGGTTGATCTTCTTATAGGTACCACCGTATTGTCAGATATTTATATTTGTTTTTTTTTTTGATAAGCTAGGTGTTTGTAGTTAGTTAACGTGATGTAAAGTGACGATGTGGACGAAAATAGTAAAACACATCTAGCCTGGAATGTAACTAGCTTGCTAGTTGTGTCACTTAATATTTAAATATCCTTTGGCCATTTCACACAGCGCCATCTAGCCTCAAACTAAGCACATCATGTACTATGGGAACCAGATAACAGATAGAATACTTATATTATTAGATACCACAATACAGATAGAATATTATTTTTTGTAAATACTTACTTATAATACATACGGACACAGAACCAACATTTACGTCACACAAAACAAATGTTGTCCTAAGTAGGAATCCACGCTTTAAAGCTTTTGAAGTAGATACGCAACCAAATGAGCTAACAGAGAAGTGATATAAATTTATTTTTCAAAATCTCTTTTTCTTTAAGTAATCAAATACAAAAACAAATATTTTATTAATAACACCGGATACAGGTGATTTTTCCATTTATATATTTTTTTTTTAAAACATAACACAAATGAATTGTTAATATAGTAATAATATGTCAAATATAAAATATGCCTATATGATTGTTAGAACTGTTTAAGTTTGCCATAATTTCTAGATGGCGCTGTTCAACTCTAAATCGCGCAAACGTTTGTGTCATCAAGGACAGTAAGCTTTTGGTACTTCGTTTATAATATTTTATAGTTCAGGAGTTGCATCGGTTAATATTAGTGTATTTCTTTGTGAAGTTTAAGTGCGCGAGTTCTAGTCAATGATTAAATGTCAATAAAATAGTTATTAGTAATTCAACTCAATAATCTCTTAATTTTTAATTTTTGATTTAGACAGTAAATATATTATCAATGAATCAATTATCTGTTCTGATTCTTTAGGTTGCCTTACTATATCATCTCATCTTCAAACATTTTTTAGTTTTCCTACTGTTTAAGCTATGTTTGTGCCCATTATTGAGCTGTTTGCGTTTGTAACGAGCCAATTCGCTTCATTATTGGTCGGCGGAGGGTCAACCTAATGAGTGCGGCTCAAAATTAGGACACGGTTTCATTGCGAGATTTTATTTTTAACGTGGCTTGTATTGTATGGCATAATTATTTGAAGCAAATTGGATATTTGAGAGGATAATTTTACAACATTTATTAACTGAACACATTTATATACGATAATGTACTAAGTCCATAGTCACTAACAACAAGTTAACAAGGAACGCTAATTGGTTGATTCAGGCGTTACTTTGCGGAAATTCATTTTGGGTGTTCAAGGTATATAATTTAGTTTATTTCCGCTTAATAGTCGTCTCAGCAGACAAGTGGTCACTGCATCGAGAAGAGGATATAGACTTGTGGTTACTCAAATTTGTTTTAGCTTTTAAATTTATGTAAAATTTTAGTTTTAGTTATTAAGTAAAGTTTCGGATAAGTTTTTTAAGTTATTGTTAAGTTAGTTAAATTTAAATCCTCATCACTGTCGTAACTGAAACGACTGTTAAGCGGAAATGTACAAAATGTATTCCTTGAACACTCAAGTAACACTAAGTTTACATAACTATAGTATTTTTTTTCTGATATTTAACATTGTAATTTTTTATTTTTCGTTACTTTGAATGTTGAAGTATGTTATTCTATATGATATTTTTATCTTTGTAATATTTTGCATGCCGATTGAACTCACGCCATTCAGCGTGTCATCCGACTGCGCTAACCACTGAGCTATCTTTACTACTGAAGATCAACTAATTAAAGCCATTATCTCCCGATTTTCCGGTTCAACGACCCCATTTCCCGTTTTTTCAACGGGAACTACCATATAGGTAACTTCAGGTTGACCTAGAATTGTCAATTTTGGTTAAAAGCAAGGTCTTACCGTATAAGTAAAGGGAAAATTCCGGAAAATAAAAAAGTTGAAGACTAAGGTAAATTTTGGTACTTACAAGTTTTTGCGAAAATCTAAATTTGCCCATATCTTTTTATCATGTTGATATATCACCTTGATTTTTATAAATCTAGTTGGGACTATAGACCTCAGTATCTGATATAAATTTCAACTTGCTAGGTCCTTCCGTTCCTGAGAAAATCGGTGGTGACACACGGACAGACGAACAAGAGAGTGATCTTATAAGGGTTCCTTTTTTTACCTTTTGAGGAACGAAATCCTAAAAAAGAGATAAAGAAAAAAAAAACAATATCAAGAACAAAATGGTGGTAGTACAACGGCGGCCTTATCGCTTAGAGCGATTTCTTCCAGACAACCTAAAAATATCTTACAATGAAAAGACTTAGATTTTTTTTAGCATAGCGCAACAATTTATCGAACCCACATATAAAATAAAGAATTTAATATACTTAGGTATCAGTAAATGTAATACAGTAATAAGCCGTGGTGGTGCCGGCGTAAGAATAGTACCCCACCCTCTCTACCCATGGTTGCCGTAAGAGTCAGCTAAGGGATGTAATCCGGAAGACGGGCACAGCAGCGTCTTCTTTGAACAATCACACCTAACTGCGCTCGCCAACCCGCCTGCCAAGCGTGGCGAGTATTGGCAAAACCCCTGTGTCCAGCAGTGGACGTCCTATAGCTGATGAACACAGTAATTTGGTGTGATGTCTATGATGATAGAATGAAAAATCAACCTCCAGTTTCATCAGGCTCTATTTCCAAATACTTTCCTGAAGTTCAGAGAAAAACTTGGGAGTTGCGAAAAAACACGGTCAATTTATTTGGCAAACGTTCACGCAGTGTCCTTTGTTCACACTTCATTCCGGCAACGCGTGACTGACATGCCGGAGAGGACGTCCGCGTTCTTAGATTTATTGGAAAGTTACTGGAAGGGGTGAACGCTAGAGATTCGGTTGTCCGGCAAATTTTTTAGGTTTACAATTTAAAACTGAAAGTTTCTAATTTACTTTTTTTTATAACTGACAGGCTTGGTGTTTGACTACAAAATCACCTGATGTTAAGTGACGGTGTGGTCGAAGATTGTAAAGCACACCTAGCCTGGAATGGAACTGGCTCTCAAGTGAGGCTGCCGGAACACACCGTTAGATGCTTGGCGGCAGATTTTCAACTTGAGGGTTAGCTAGCCAGCCGAATACTAGAAAGTACCCTACCACCACGCTATGGTTTCCTCACGATGTTTTGGTAATTTTGGTCAAAGTTCTAAAATATGTGTCCGAAGCGATTTTTTATTTTTATTTCCTGTACTGTATTTTTTTAAACAAAACGTATGAATTTGAAGCCTTGAACATCGACGCAAAGTTGCTAGTTTATCGGGTTTCTACCGGATACACTTTAGGGAGTGCGCTTTAGATATGCATGACCTAATTCCAGAGAGGCTGTCCGATAGTAGGATGGGCAGGAAGTACTCTGATTATAGTTTTGACCACATCCGCTGACCTTTTTCAAGGAGTTAAAGCATAGTACAATACCCGTGAGGTCTCATTTCGCTTTTCGTATAAGTAAAAAATAAATCATCGTCATCAGCCTATCGAAATCCACTACACAACATAGGCCTATACCAAGACACACCATTTAACACAATCTTCGGCTTTCCGCTTCCATCCAACGCAATTTTTCCTACGTATATCATCACTCTATCGAGCCTCAGAGCGTTTCCCAATTTGCGGTCTCCTATCTAGGATATGTTTAGCGGTCATCAGTTCTGCGACAAACATGTCCAGCCCATCGCCACTTCAGCTTGCTAATACGCTGAGCTATGCCCGTGGCTTTAGTTCTCTGACACAGTTCCGGATACAACCCAACCCAATAGAAATGCCAAGTATAGCTATTTTCATAGCTCGCTGAGCGATTTTGAACGGACAGTTCTCACTGTGTCTACGTTTCGGCTCCGTAGGTCATAAATCAAAAAGACAAATAAGTATGGGGATATAATTACAGCGCGCTTCGCCTCACTGCTAATTCAAATAACCGGAAAATTTGTGTGTTTCATATAAACTATTGTTTTATCTATATCTTTAAACGAGCAATTCTTGCTAGCTATATATATTCTGAATCTCGGAAACGGCTCCAACGATTTTCATGAAATTTTGTATCCATGGGGTTTCGGGGGCGAAAAATCGATCTAGCTAGGTTTCATTTTCAGAAAACATAGTTTTATCCATGTTTTCAGCCGAGCAATGCTCGGTCAACCAGGTACTTCTCAGGTCTTTATATATAAAAATTTCGTGTCACATTGTTTGTCCGCGATGAACTCAATTACTAAACCGATTTTAACTAAATCTTGCACACTGTGTGTAGTTTGATCTAACTTGAGAGATAGGATAGTTTATATCTCAATTTATAATCGTAATATTTTTTTATTGCAAATTATTTCCATAAAATTTTAATAGATGGCTGTGTAACGTTATTTATTTACTGGATTGAGTAAGTATCCAATAGATGGCGCTACGTTTAAAGTACAAACGTAGATATAACAAAACAATGCATGGTGCGATATTCCTCTTTTATAGATCTACTAAAAAGTCCGCTGTGAAATTTACCTACCTTTTAAAAATTGCTTGCTATACCCATTCTTACTACTACTTACTACAAAGCCGGGGCGGGTCGCTAGTATTTTATATATTATGAAGTAATTAGTTTTATTTCCTTTTTGTAATTTGGAAACGACACATATTAACTATAGTCGGATTTTACGATAAAGTTAAACGCGAGTAATCCCGCATAAGTAAAACAAAAATAACACATAATAATATTACCATGTAAGTTCAATAAACAAGATATATCAAGTTTACTATCGAATGTATTCCTAGTTGTTCTGTTCAGCCATCTCCGTGTTTTGGCCGGATTAAACCTGTCGTACGATCCGACAATTTATCCGTTTGTCTCATCTCTATACTTCAGAGAAAGGAGGGTGTTTGTCCGCAGGCGGCGTGAAAACTAATTTGAAGACGGAAGTGATTATTTGTTTTAGAGAACCTTAAGAGTTGGGTCACTTATTAGAACTTGTGACTTGGCATTTTCTTTAGCTCTTGTTTTTTGACCGAACTTAGTGCATATAGGTATTTTCAGGTAAGTGATGACGTAATACACGAGACTATATTAGTAAAAGGAAATAAATAAACATCAAATAATTCAAATTTACTGTGGGCGGGATAAACGATACCATACATGTTAATCTACAGAATAAGCTATATGTATTTCAAATGTTATCTAAATCCGTTTAGTCATTACAACGACTCGTTGTTGAGTCGTTGTAGCGATGATTGCTCAGTGGTTAGCGCTGTCGGTTCGCATGCCGAATGGCGTGAGTTCAAACCCCAATAATGAGCTTGAGCTGCCGGTGAAGGAAAACATCGTGAGGAACCATAGCGTGGTGGTAGGGTACTTTCTAGTACTCGGCAGGCTAGCTACAACCTTCAAGTTGAAAATCTGCCGCCAAGCATCTAACGGTGTGTTCCGGCAGTCACACTTGAGAGTCAGTTCCATTCCAGGCTAGGTATGCTATAACATCTCTGACCACACCGTCACTTAATATCAGGTAAGCTATGGTCAAACAGCTAGCCTGCCAGTCATTAAAAAAAAACATAAATATATCATTTTAGTATCAAAAAAAATAATGTAATTTGTTCAGTAGTTTATTTTATTTATTTCACTTAAAGTTTTTACAATTTTTTTTTTAGATATTATCTAATCATAAAATTAGGATGCCACCGACAGCGGTCAGGTTTCCAGCTGACGGTTGTTAGGACTGCAAAGTGAAAAACCCTACTGATAAGCATTGTATTGTATTTTTGTACTTATTTAGTCTTTTGTTGTTTTCATTATTAGATTTTTATTTATTTTTTTCGTTTATGTTTATTGCTAATAAAATTATTTCAGCCAAAATTAAACGTTCACTTATACCACAAACCAGATAAATAGCTGCGATTTATTAACCAACGATATAATAAAGAAAACAATATCTTTTGCTTGAAAGTAAAGTCAGCGTTAAACTACGATATAGTTAGTTTCGAGCCAATTCTTACTTAAACCTGTGCCAGACAAGCGTGGCCTGCACCTAAAATGCGTTTATTTACAAGAAATTAAATTAAAATTAAAAAACCCCCTACGCAATTAACCAAACATAGCTAAGAACCATAGCGAGGAAACTGGCTTTCAAATAAAAAAAAACCGCATCGAAATCGATCCATCCGTTTGAGCTACGATGCCACAGACATACACACACACACACAGACAGACAGACAGACATCGACGCCAAACTTATAACAACCCCCTTTTTGCGTAGGAGGTTAAAAAATAACATTATACATATAATCTCAAAATCATCATGTAAGCATCATGCCATTAGGGTAGCGTGTTTTTCGACTCAAAAAAAAACCGTCAACACGACTTATTTGACGCTCATTAGGCTCAATCTCTGTTCTCTAAGCCATCAAAGCAAACTCGACACTGACCATTAAGATGAACGTTTGCGGTGTAGTCCTGGCCTAAAATATCAGTGTACACTATGTCTACAAAAATAATACAAAGAAAATAACGCCTATTTATTACCGAGACAATCTTCGAATAAATAACTGAGTGTGATATTTCTCAACGTTCTGCTCTATCATAATTATAGTGTTGTGTTTATACGATCATAATACGTCTTAGTTAATAAAATGAAAGAGAAATATCGTAAATATAACTCGTGACTTTTATTAAGTAAATTACAAATAGGATGGTAATTTATAAAATACTAGCGACGGCCTCGCACGGGTATTAAGAATGGGTATTGTAAGCTATCCTTAAAAGGTAGATATATGCCATGGACGTTTTGTAGATCTATAAAAGAGGAATATCCCACCATGTATTGTTTTGTTATATCTCAAAAGGCAGGATGAAAGCTCCCAGGTGGTTTGACTTTTTCCGACACTTCCAACAATAACTATCATATTTCAACCAATTTACACAAAACCTGGACAAATTATATACCTAAACCTTCCTCATGAATCACTCTATCTGTCGGTGAAACTCGCTTGATAATCCATTCAGTACTTTTTAAGTTTATCGCGAACAGACAGATGCGGCGGACGACTTTGTTTTATAATTTATTATGTAGTGTTGATGCTTTACTTTACTTTACTAGCTTTACTCACAATGCTAATTTTTTTACGAATTTTTTTCCATCTTAATAACGCATACTGACTCTATTTGACTAAGCCCAAACACGGCTAGGTTACATTTATGGTTTACAAGCTAAGTATTTGATCACAGCTTACCAGATGTTAAGTATGGTTGAAGATGGTAAAGCATTAAATATGAAAGGGGCCGTGTGACTGCCATATAAGCTATGAAAGGGGCCGTGTGACTGCCATATAAACTATAAAAGGGGCAGTATGACTGCCGTATAAGCTGTGAAAGGGGCCGTGTGACCGCAATATAGGCTGTGAAAGGGGCCGTATGTCTGCCATATAAGCTGTAAAAGGGTCAGTGTGACCGCAATATAGGCTGTGAAAGGAGCCGGGTGACTGCCATAAAAGCTGTAAAAGGGGCCGTGTGACTGCCATATAAGCTGTGAAAGAGGCCTTGTGACTGCCATATAAGCTGTGAAAGGAGCCGTGTGACCGCTAATTCCGTAATTCCGTTTAATAAAAAAAATATTGCATGTGAAAAAAAAGTAAGAACATTTATTTTTATAGTCGTGCCGCCAATTAGTAATTTATCTTAGATGAAATCACGAAACATACTCCTAACACCAAAACCATTCGATATGAATTTCATTTTAGCAATCGACGGTGAAAATTCGAATTTAAATTAGAGATGGTATCACAATTTCTGTTTGTGCAATAAAACTCACGAGCCGAAGTTTTGTTTCATATTTATGTTTTTATGTTTAAGGTCACAAATTGTTTTTGTGAATAATTGTAACACAATTCTGCGGTCATTTCTTTGATATTGATTGAGGGCAAATAAATAGCGATAGAGTTAAAATTTTAAAACAATAGGAGTAAGAAGTGCAGGGTAAAGGAATGAAACCCTACCAAATATATCAACATTAATATTTGTGAGTTATTCTTATTATTTATGTTGGTATATTATGGAAACTGACGTGGTTTGGACTCATTTTTGCTTTACTTATGCAGGATTCATCATCATCATCACCAACATCACCACCACCACCATCATCATCATCATCATCATCATCATCATCATCATCATCATCATCATCATCATCATCATCATCATCATCAACAACAACAACCTTGCATAGTCCACTGTTGGATATATGTCTCTCCTAGGCCCACTCTACACGCCACTCAGTCCGATCTTCGGCTTTTTGCTTCCAGCCACTGCCGGCTATGTTACGTATGTCGTCACTTCATCAATCGTCAAGGCGTCCTAGACTACGTTTACCGATTACCGATTGTCTGTTCTGCGGCAAATATGACCAGCCCACTGCCATGTCGCTGAGCTATGTCGGTGACTTTTGTTCTCTGGTGTATTACTCACGTGCAGGATGTAGGATTACTCACGTTTAATTTTATCGGAATCTCCGACTATAGTTTCGGCCACATCCGGTAGCCTTCATCATGGAGAGAAAGCTGAGTACAACGCGCGCGCGGCCTTGTCTTTTAAATGCACTAAAAATATATCTCTTGAATACTGGCGATAGATTTTACCTTTAACTGAGATGGTTCTTACTTGAATCTTCTGCGAAAGAGAACTATCACATCAGTAAACTCTTACTGTCGGCAACTGTCAACGTCAACCAGTCGATTGGAGATAACTTGGAAGAGAGTTTTTCTTAACTCAGGTAACGTCGACAGCAAGTTTACTAAACTCTTATTTAGGTCATTAGATCAATTGACCGCTGACCCTGGACCCCTGACACCTGACTCTCAGGGGTCATGACATTATGCATGTCACGCAATGTCTACTCTCTAATGGGTTATTTTTATAAGCTTACTGTTACATTTTGATGGTTGAACTTAAAAATAAAGGGCAGACTAACGTATTTTTACAAGCTTTTATTTAACTTGCTTTAGTTTATAATTTTATTCTGTTTGTTCTTTATTATGTTTGTTCGGGTGAAATCTTGCAAGCTGAATTTGACCCATTTCCCGATGTCCGATTGCACTTAAATTTAGTGTACTTATGTTTCTTCGGTGTCAATACAATTATATGGTATCGTGGAGCTGGTCTGATGATGGAGACGGAAGATGGCCATAGGAACTTAAACAAGATAAACCCATCGAGTTTGGAGTCGATTGATTTGTCTTGAGGAGCACTTTATGCCTAGACGATATCCAGGGTCTGATGATGAAACTAGACGGTGGCCACGGCATCTCTGTGATAAAATAACATAACTCCACCGAGTTTGGGCTTGATTGATTCGTCTTAAGGAGCAATATCAAAAATACTTATTTACTAAAAAGATAAAAATAAATTAAAATTAAAAAAATACTTTTTAAAACAAGCTTTAGGTTAAAATATAAAATAAATTCTAGTAAGTATTTGGCGTGTAGGTTATCTATATCCTTAAAAGCCTAAGACACTACCCATTACAGGTAACAGGTTAGGTAATTATTATACCTCTATGCCGCAAGAACCGTCACTAACCATTGAAAGTCTCAAAGTAATGAGCGTCAAAGCAGCGATACCCTGGACTTAGTCTGCTACTCAAAGTTCTGTCTCAAAATCTCTTACCATCAGGAGAGTATCTTGATACTTTTAATTAAAAAAATATTTATACATATTACAAGAACTCGCTCACACTTATATTATATTCATATAAAACACACACACACGAAAAAGGCTCACCAAGTACCAACTACACGCGTGACTTGAGCTCTCAAAACGAAAATTCGGCGCATAGCTGCGTGACTGTAATATAATGGGATCACCTAAAATAATAAACAAAATATGATTTCCTTATTGTGGTGTCATTATCATCGTTAACAATAGGAATAGGCCTCTTGCTTTGCCACCTGCCTCGGTTTTGTGGTAATTTGGTCTGGTTCCACTCGCGATAGTGACCTCGTATCGTCGACCCATCTTGCAGATAGACGATCAACGCTTAGGCCATCACCTTACCACAATAAAAAGTTCCAGATCAGCCTTGCTTTTATGAATTGCCTTGTAAGAAGGATAAGGCCATAGTCCACCAAGCTGGCCAAGAACAGGTTGGCAGTCTTCAATCATCTTAGATAACTTTCTTTTTAAGAACTTTATGCCATGTAAGTTTCCACAACGTTCTCCTTCACCGTTTGAAATATAGCAAGACGCATAACTTAGACAAGAATTTATCGAATAAAACAAAAAACTAAACTCCGTAAAAAAATAGCGAGTGTCACTCGGGATGATGTAAGGATTCCAACGAAACATCCAAATCTTTTGCTATGGAAACTGACGTGTTTTTGACACGTTCTTGTTTTACTTATCTGGGGTTACTCACGTTTAATTTTATCGGAAACTCCGACTATAGTTTCTATATATAGCTCTAGCAAGACGAGGTCGCGCGTGTTGTACTTAGCTTTGTCTCTATGACCACTGGATGTGGCCGAAGCTATAGTCGGAGTTTCCGATAAAATTAAACGTGAGTAATCCCGCATAAGTAAAACAAAAATACATCAAAATCCAGCATTTAAAAGATATGGTGGAATAAAAAAACTCTCTTACATACATACATAAACCCTTAAAACATTACACGCCTTTGGGCAGTCGTGTAAAAAGGTGTGTACCGTGGAATTCGAACTCAGAACCTCCATATTGGAAGCTAGGCGGTGTCCCAACTAAGCTGCCAAAACTTCAATGAAAAGTTACTCTATTGTATTATATGCTACTTAGTTACTAATCGCTATCTTAGTTAGTCGTAAATGCTAAGTCTGTGTCAATTCAAAGTTCTCTAATCTAGATATTATACAATGTAAAATGAGAACAGTAAAGTTTCGTGTCCAAATGCTTTATTTGTCATAGCGTTAGGTAGGTACCCACACATAAATGTACGTGAAAGGTAAGTAGAAGCATTATCTTGTAACAAGCTTTTAGACAACAAGTCTAGACTTCTGACTTTTAAGTAACTTTGACACTGAAGTATCCAAATTAGGTCATGTCCACATTTTTTTATCTAATACCTTTAAACAAGCAATTCGTGTATATATGTATGTACATATATATATAATCTGAATCTCGGAAATGGATGATTTTCATGAAATTTAGTATGCAGGGGGTTTCGGGGACGATAAATCGATCTAGCTAGGTAAATTTTTTAGAAAACGTCGTTTTATCCGCGTTTTGAGCCGAGCTATCACGAATTTTTTTAATGGCTGTCAGTTTAGGTTATTGACCATAACTTACCTGATGTTTAATGGCGGTGTGGTCGAAGATAGTAAAGCCTGGAATGGAACTGGCTCTCAAGTGAGACTGCTGAACACACCGTTAGGTGCTTGGCGAGGAATTTTCAACTTGAGGGTGGTAGCTAGCCGAGTACTACAAAGTACTCTACCACCACGCTATGGTTTCCTCACGATGTTTTCCTTCACCGGCAACTCACTATTGTTGGGGTTCGAACCCACGCCCTTCGATGTACAAACCGACCACGATAACCACTGAGCTATCATCGCTAAAAACATTATCTACCAACCTTTTTTTAATAAAACAAGCGAAGGTTTTCTTTGCTCTTAAACGTAGTATCTACTTTCAAAAGTCACCCGTACCTATATTCTATTTTCGTAAGAAATATGACAAAATGTCACCCAAATATTTACTATATGGCAATTTGTCTCCAGAATCTGTTTGCCTTGTGTAGGAAGTAAAGCTAAATTCACACTTCGTCCGTGCGAAGCGTTACCCTTTTGAAGTTTGGGAAAACACACAATGGCTTTATAGGTGTCTCATTTTAGGACCCATTTAAAATTAAGTCAAATAGTGTGGCTTCAACGAATGTTATTTAAAAATCAATAAATTATTAAATTCAATTCTGCTCGAAATAAACAACACACTTTATGATTGAACAGCACGTCCTTGGCCCAAATTAATTAACACCGTCAAAAAGTTAAATAAACTCTGCATTTAACCATCAACTACGTTACTATGGAACTTTGTTGAAATAATTATCGTATACATTCGCGTGGTAAATGTAAGTACGATTAAAAGGTCTGATTACGACAGGGTTGTTGGCCACTCTGAATATGTAATAAATACAGACTAAAATGTTTGGCGGGTGTAACATTCTTCGTCACGCTATCGTAGAACAGTCGCTTGTCACGGAATGATTGCTGTAAGTGATGACAGACACTTGATCTATGATGCAAGTTATATTTCATCACATTTACTAGCACGTTTAGACAAAGTTTGGCCGCAGTGAGATACACTTCATCATCATCAGCCTATCGAAGTCCACTGCTGGACATAGACACGCCACTCGGCCCGATCATTTTTCGCTTCCATCCACCGCCAGCTGTCCTACGTATATCGTCACTGCATCAAGTCTCAGGACGTCCTACGCTACGTTTACCAATTCGCGGTCTCCACTCTAGAACACGTCTAACCCCATCAGTGATCGAGCTAATTAAAAACAATTTTATTATGGAAGCTGACGTGGTCTTGACACATTTTTGTTTTATTTATGCGGGATTAATTACGTTTAATTTTATCGGAAACTCCGACTATAGTTTCGGCCTCATCCGGTGGCCTTCATCATGGGGACAAAGCTGAGACAACGCGCACGCGGCCTATGCCTTCGCTTGTGCGAAGCAAGACGAGGCCGCGCGTGTTTACCGATGTTTTCATAGATCAAGTATAGTCGGAGTTTGCGATAAAATTAAACGTGAGTAATCCCGCATAAATAAAATAAAAACAATTTTTTTTTAACATTTTTTTTAATTGTTGTTTATAAGATTTTTGTCATTTGTCATTTGGTCATTTGGAAGAACGAGGTAATAAAAAAAATTACATATATACATACATATAAGATACGCGCGAAAACATGACCCTTCCTTGGCAGACGGGTAAAAAGAAAACAGAATACATTATACAATTATTATGATACGTAGGTACTACATAATAAGCGATGCTCGTTTTCCATACTGAACGTAATAAAGTAATCAATTCAAAGCCATTATTGACTCGCATAACAAAGTTGCCGTATTCGTGACCCAAACCAATTGAAATATTACTGCTGATATTTCCATCGATCTTGAATCTTTGATGACGGTTGAGTATTAGTAGTATGAATGAGTATAAATGTCTTCTTTTTTATGCTTAACAAGCTAGGTGTTTGACCACAGCTCACCTGATGTGAAGTGAAGGTGTGATCGAAGATGGTAAAGCACACCTATTCTGGAATGGCTCTCAAGTGAGGATTAAGTGAGAAGTGAAGTGAGGTGAGGCCGGAACACGCCGTTAGATGCAAGGCGGCAGATTTTCAACTTGAGGGTAGTAGCTAGCCGGCCGAGTACTAGAAAGTACCCTACCATCATGCTATGGTTTCCTCACGATGTTTTCCTTCAGATTAAGCTCATAGTTGGGGTTTGAACCCATGCCCTTCGGTGCGAACTGACCGCGCTAACCACTGAGCTATCATCGCTACATAATAAAAGAGTAAATGCGTATTTCGTACTCCATGACTCAAGTTTCATTAAATAAACACATAATTTTAGTAATTTTTAATTACTGTCACCATGCCTATTAAGGTATCGTTAGATTCGTCTCAATAACCCAAGAGTCATTAAAGCTGGTTTTGAAAACTCTCCACCGTAGACCGCATCTTCGCTTAGCACCAGGCAAGTTGGCGATCAAACGCAAGCCAATAAGTAATTAAAAAAAATACAAACCAAATGTTATTCAGCAGTTCCCATTTCTTCTCAGCACACAGTAGGGGCACATGGCTATCTGAAAAGAAAGAAAATATATTAGGTACTCACATTAATTACGCAAGTTCTGTGTATGGGTGCAATGGTCAACATGCGTTATCTCGTATCATTAAGAAAGTGTCTCGTTCATCTCACTAACTTTTAAAAAAAACATAGCTTTTATAAAATTAACCTAAGAGTTAAGACTAAGCAACTATATGCCACTAGTAATTTTATTATTATAAAAAGCGAAAGTTTTTGTTACATAGATGTAAATGTGAGGCAAAGGTAGTATTAAATAAATAAAAGTTCTGATTTTTTTTAAAGAAAATATATTTTTAACAATATTGTTGCGACCACAATACAACAATTGCAATAAAATTTCTTAACAGCAATGCTGCTACAGAGGCATCAACGCTGAAACCCAGTAAACGTCTGAGGTAATAACACACTACGTTAAACCGTGCAGTGAGACATAATTATAAAACTTCGGAACCCTATCCAGGTTACCTCTTTCTGCCTTACCTAATACTAGTAAGTATTGTCATTAATAGTAGTTTTGTCATTAATAGTAGTATTGTCATTAATACTGGTATTGTAATTAATACTAGAAGAAGCAAAAAAATCTGTTTAAAAAAAATTGTATTCTGTTACTGATGTCTAGGGATTTATAATTTATACTTTTGTTAGCAGTCAAGTAAGTCAAAATAAGACGATTCAAAAAGAAGAAATTTCGCAGAAATACAGAAGGCTCAAACACTAGAGGTTTTCAAAGGTAGAGTTTAAGCTGCACTTTCTAATGTTATAACTTTACAATTCGCTAATCGCCAATCGCTATCTCTTCTTGAATGTATACATACATATGTAGGTATGTCTAATATGTCTATAAGTATATATTTTATAAGGTATAATTAAGTATTGATATTTTATAATATAGATAAGTACGTTACATATGTACCAACGTCTAGGTATGTCTTTTATATATTATGTTTAAATGGTTTTTTTTTGTTCTATTGTCAACACACTCCGTTCTGTACTTAGTAGAATCCCCTCCATAAGATTGCCTGGAAGAGATCGCTCTTAGCGATAAGATCGGCAATTTTTCCACTGTTTATATTTTTTGTAATTGGTGTAAGCGAGAAAGAATTAAAATATTATTAAATTACTAACTTAATTCCTCCCTCATAATTATTACAACTATCTTGAATTCCAACACAAAAAAATCTGATGGGACTGTACCTTAACTGTACAAAAAGCCGCCAGCAAGTTAAAAAGGCCGTTGGAGGTTTTATAAATTTAACAATAGGTAGTGGTGGCTTTGTCTCGCAGCAGCAAAGTGAAAACAGCGGCATTTACATGGACACTTGAAAATGGAAAATCCGACAAATGTGGCTAAGTTGTGTTACCGATATTGATTATTTAATTAACATTGTTTCTTTTAAAATTATTATAGTTGTTGTATTGACTAGACGTGGTACTGTGAGCGCGGCTTCAACCAATCAGACGCTAGTGGAGAGGGAAGTAGACAGAGTGGGGTTTTTACCTCGAGACGAAGCGGCGTCTCACGGCCAGTAGAGTGTTCGAGACGACTCGTCTTAATAAATATTTGTTTAATATTGTATTATAATTAATGTGAGTAAAACTAATTTTTTACTTATTATTTTACTTTAACCCTATGAAAGTATTCTCAATTAGCAATGCTGTCTTAAATTATGACCAATCATCTACACAATAGCTACATCCTGGTATAATACAGACTCATAATTGACACCACACATTAACAATTGGTATACGACGACCTGTAGTCAAATGCCTCGTAAATACTGAAATGGCTACACACGTAGTCTTAATATCTCGATTCCGAAAAATGTATCCCCTTTTCAAAGATGGATTACGACTATTTTAGTTTTTAATTTAATAATATAGTTGACATTTTTGACTAGAACTTCCGAATTCGCCGTGTTTTTATTAAATACCCCACTGCTGGGGGTGGTTTCTCATTGCGAGAAGTCATCTAGTACATACATCTAGTCTGGAATGGAACTGACTCGCAAGTAAGACTGCCAGAGCACACCAGCTTGGTTTAAGTGCTTGGCGGCAGATTTTGAATTCGAGGGTGGTAACTAGCCAGCCGAGTATTAGAAAGTGTCCTACCACCATGCTATTATTTCGCCACGATGTTTAGATTTCGTGAACCAAAAGCTAATAACTCTACAAAAATATTTAGATTATATTTAGCTCTTTCATTAATTCTGTAGTCTGTGGCAGTATAACGTTGCCGTTGTACTCGTAATATCACGTCACTGAAAACTTTCCCTTTGACGGACACTTTTATACGGGATTATTTATCCCAGTTTTATCGGGACCTTTTTTAAATTTATTCTTGGCCATGAAGGATTACTGGTGTTTTTAAAATGTTGCCAGTGCTTATAGTTTTAGCACAGAAATTAAGTTTTGCTACACTGTTTTCGTTTGTCGATTTAAATATAAATTATTTCTGTTGAATGGGTCGACCATGTCGTGAGAAATCATCAAAATTGAGAATATAAATTATTTTTCCGTTTATTATTGTTGCCTAGTATAATAATATAGTATCGTGAAAAGAATATCAACTCTTCCTTATAAAAATTCGTTAATTCTTTTTTTTTAGATTAAATGTACGTAGCAGGGTTTTTTATATTGGCTAGGTGGTGAGCACAGCTCACATGATGTTAAGTAACAGTATGATCGAAGATGGTAATTACACCTAGCCTGGAATGGAGCTCGCTCTCAAATAAGGCTGCTGGAACACACCGTCATATGCTTGGCGGCAGATTGTCTACTTGAGGGTGCTGGTGGTGGGTGGAAGCTTGCCAGTCTAGTACTAGAGATTACCTTACCACCACGTTATGGTTTTCTTACGATGCTTTCGTTCACCGTTCGTTTCGTTTAGTTTCGTTCAAGCTCATTTTTGGGATTTGAACCCACGTTCTTTTTTCACGCTCACTATTTCAGAGTTGTATCCAAAGTGGAAGTTATTTATAAATGTACTCATCATTATAAATAACGATTATAAATAATGATGAGTACTAATACCCCTTTCCAGCTTTGTATAAACAAAGCTTACAACCTTGTATGTTAATTACTATATTGTAACTTTTTTCTAAACCTCGGAATTATATTATCATTGGTTTTCAATTTATTTACTTTATTTCGACAATAATAAAACGAAAATCGGATAACGTGACATGAAAGAATAAAGATGGCGTTTCTGTCATCATTAAAATCTCAAAAGGGTGATGTGTGTGAAATATCAAATGATAAACGCTCTTTCCTCCTTCGGAATTATCTTCAAACTTCAGTTAAGCCTTACGAACTCTGTAATACAGACTATGCAGTGACTTAGCTTGAACAAAACTTAATTATTTAGTTAAGTTTTCCAGTTTTCCGAGCGCTGCCCAGCCGAGTTGGATTCGACGATTGACCTTTCTCTAAGTTGGACATGCATAGTTAGACTGCCTTCTCCCAGGTAAATGCACGTGTCAACAACTACCACCAAGTAAAAAAGGAAATAAACATTGATGGCGTGACAATCCGTCGGTCGCTATCTTTTCAAACATCCTGTGGGCAGTGGGCTATCGTGCGATAGGAGAAAACATTCTTTGAGTTCCAGCACTCAGATTTGAGCTGAGAGTTCAAATATCAACCCAGCAGGGCAACAGCGATATTGCAGGAACGAAACAGTAAGATTCCAAGAAAAGTTCCAAAACATTCACAATTAACAGTCGTCGGGAAGTCGATTCCAAATCAAGGCTCTGTCGAAGCGGTCCGAATTGAAGTTGCGGCTAGTTGCCGATTCGTTTAAAAACCGTGAGTGTCCGGATGCGATAGATAATTATATAGATACTAAAGCAATATTAAATTAAAAAATATAAAATTTTGTTTTAAATGTAACACTATAGGATTTGTTCTAGCTTGGTTACTGTTTTACACGGTATACAGCAGTTATTTTTATAACGTAAGGCGAGCCCTTTGAACTGCTGGTTTGCCCTAAGTATTTAATTGGGACGTAAAATTATGGTCACGTAAGGGGGAAACGTTACTGTGTTTGATATGAAAATTAGGTTACTCGTGCTATGTAGATTATAATGCTAAATAGTAGAAAATTGTTACGTTTTAATAATCTTTGATAAAGAATTAATTAATTGTGGTCATACTTTTCTGTTCTTCAATCGGTCTCTCATTTCTGAAGAAGGTGTCACCTCTGAAATAGAGAATCTGCCTCCTTCGACTCCGGTCCGAAGTAGACCTCACTACTAGAACTTAGAAGAGGAGGTGGCTTCTTTCACTTGGTCAAATCATCGTGCAGGCAACTGGCCTCGTGTTCTTTCCTTCGTTTTGCCAACAATGACCAGTTTTTCAAGGCTACCATCTCCTCTTCCCTTTATATGGCCGAAATATGTTAGCAATCGATGTAGACATATGCTGGACAGTCTGGTCTCAATACCGAGTTGGGAGAGAATAGATACAGAGCGATTTCTTACAAGCGACCAATAATGGGAAAACACGATCCATCTTAAAAATAGACGAGAAATGTTGTAACACTATTGTAACTGACTGTGCTTTTTGTATGTTTGTTACTTCTTAACAGCTGGACCAATTTTGATGAAATGTTGATGAAATTATTATTATTAGTTTGTTGTTGCTTTGTTGTTGTTGATTAAGCCTATGTGCTGATGAATTAACACATAGGCTTCTTTTGTAAAATATAGCGAGTAACACCGCGGAGCACAGCTATTGAATAATATTAACTGGTAAGCCAGTATAGTAAGCGTGTCTGATTTCAAATATGACTAGAATGTACATAGAATGTACCATTAGCTGGATTTGAAAGTCACATAGCGATTATTCATGTCACCTCACATATTTAGAGCCTACCCTATTAACTTTGGTAATAAGGAATACGTACCCCTGATGCTATCGATCTCTCTCTTATCAATCTCTCTAATCGCCCTCTGAAATTATGTCCTAAGTTCTATGGACAGGATATGTTGAGTAGTGACGTTACCATATCAAATATCGATTAGTCTGTCCTATAAATATATCTTTTCTAAAGCCCTTATTGAATAAGAAGTATCGATTAAAGTTAGAAACGATGGGTCTGTAAACAGCGACATAGTTTCATGGTTGACATTCTAATAATCGGTACGAAACGATTTTAATCTACTTTCATTGTTCGAACGGCTAAAGTGTGGAATACGTTACCCGAGCGGGTGTTCCCTGATAGATACAATTTGGGTGTCTTCAAGTCGAGAGTGAATCTGTATCTTCTAGGCAAGCGTGCTCCATCGTAGATCACAGCTTCACTTAAAATCCGGTGAGATGGCGATCAAACGGACGGACGTTGAATTCCTTGCGAGTGTCGATATTAAAAATAAATATCTACACTTTCGCGTTATAACGTTGTGGGGAAGTAGATATTTTCACTATAAATAAATAATCTATTGAAAAATACAAAATATCGACATGCAGTTTCCCAACACTAGTTTTCTTCCTAACCCGGGCCATAGCAATAAATCTATTACTTCACAATTAACCCATTGTGGTCCCAAAAGTGCCATTAGTAATATAATGGGTCGAATTTCCCAGAAATCACTTTTTAATTCTCAAGATAAGGTTTAATATTAGTTTTAAAGGGATAAGAATAATTTAAAGTACTCGTAATTCTTTTTTAGTATTTTTATTAACTGCCCACAATGAATATATATTAAAAAGTAGGAAAGATTTAGTATAATTAAGTGACTTATATGTATGTATTTAGAAAAATTTTTTTTGATATAAGGCGCTGAATATAGCTAAATAGGCTTCACTTACAGCCTAGAATATGGAACTCTATCTTGCTTGATTATGCATATAGCGACATTCATAAGCTTATAAAATTATTAATCGGTAATAATAATATAACTCTTTATTGTTCAGTTGTTCACACCAATTATAATGCAATTATATGCAAAAATTTTAACAATATAAACATAACACTAATGGAACAATTGGCGACGTTTTCGCTAAGAGCGATCTCTTTCAAGCAAGTTAAGTTTTTTTATATAAGAAACATTTTAAACATAATATATAAAAGACATATGTACATACATAACTATCTACATATATCATAAAATATCAATACCTAAAGAAAGCCACTTCCATTCCAGGCTAGGTTAGTGAACCATCATCGAACACGTTATTTAAAATCAGGTCAGCTGCGGTCAATTACCAAGCCTGTCAAACATTAAAAAAATACGCATTCGATTCCATGCCCATTTTTCTATCGGACGGCCAGAAGCTCGAAAACGCGACATTCCAAGAACCCGTACGAAACGATTTGAATCTACTTTCTTTGTTCGAACGGTTAAAGCGTGGAATATGTTACCCGAGTGGGTGTTCCCTGATGGATACAATCTGGGTGTCTTCAGTCGAGAGTGAATCGGTTTCTTCTAGGCAAGCGTGCTCCATCGTAGATCGAATCTTTACTTAACATAATGTGAGATAGCGATCAAACGCAAGCATATTCATAATTAAAAAAGATACACTTTTTCGAAAGTAAATCTTAAATATCTAACCATTAAAGATAAATAAATACTCGTATCGTAGGACATTACACACAGCGCCATCTGACCCCAAACTAAGCAAAGTTGTACTATGGAAGTCAGATAGTGAAATACTTTTTCCATTGCCAAAACAATGAGTAATAAGTAAATAAATAAAATAAATAGAACGAATTATAATACATAATATAACATTTAATAATCTAGAATACTCTCTAAATAGACTTCCCAAAACAACACGAATCCTTAGAAAAACTTTTCGTCCCAAAAATAGTTCCCTTACCCAACCTTTTATTTTCGTACCACTAACCTATTCACCTCCGAAAACGCTCCAGGCCGGAACGAAGCCCTATAAATCACGGCTAGGATCCGAACCCACTATAAATACATCAGGTGACAATTACTTTGGGCATTGAACGTAAACCACTCGCTTTCATTAGACTGAGGAATGGTTGAAATCAAACCAATGTGGTGCAACTGAATTACAGAGAAATACTTCCTATGTTGGTTGGTAAGTATAGTAAGCTATCCAAGGTAGATATATGTTACAGCGGATTTTTTTGTAGATGTATAAAAGAGGAATAACCCACCATGCATTGTTTTGTTATGTCTCAAAGGGATTAGGCAGCGTTTTCGATGAAAGCTCCCAGGTGGCTTGAATTTTTCTACACTTCCAACAATTATCATTATATTTCAACCAATTTACATAAAACTTTGACAAATTATATACCTAAACCTTCCTCATGAATCACTCTGTCTATTTGTGAAACTCTCATGCGAATCCGTTTAGTACTTTTTAAATTTATCGGGAACAGAGAGACAGTCAGACAGACGTAGCGGATGATTTTGTTTTATAATATATAGTGATGATATAGAAATGTAGCGATGATAGCTCAGTGGTTAACGCAGCAGGTTCGCACGCCGAAAGACGTAGGTTCAAACCCCAACAATGAGCTTGAGCTGTCGGTGAAGGAAAACGTCGTGAGGAAACTATAGCAAAAGCATGGTGGTAGAGTACTTTCTAGTACTCGGCTGGCTAGCTATCACGAAGTAGAAAATCTGTCGCCAAGTATCTAACAGTGTGTTCCGGCAGCATCACTTGAGAGCCAATTCCATTTTAGGCTAGGTGTGTTAACCATCTTCGACCACACCGTCACTTAACATCAGGTGAGATGCAACCTAGCCTGTCGACCATAAAAAAATGTGAGTATTAGTGTTATTTTAAGGAAAATTTTAGTTGTTATAATTTATTTATACATCTACAATGTTTATTTAAAAGCTTTATTTAGACAGTTATGCCGTAGTGGTGCCGGCGTAAGAATAGTACCCCACCCTCTCTACCCGTGGTTGCCGTAAGAGTCGGCTAAGGGATGTAATCCGGAAGATGGGCAGCAGCGTCTTCCTTGAACAATCACGTCTAACTGCGCTTGCCAACTGCCTGCCAAGCGTGGCAAGTAGTGGCAAAACCCCCCAGGAGGAGGCCTATGTCCAGCAGTGAACATCCTATGGTTGATGATGATGATGAGACAGTTAAAAAAAATAACAAGAAAGGCCATATTTTTTTATGATTTCTCGTGTCACTCGAGATGATGGATTCTAACGATATACCAGACCTGTTCAGGCATTTCAAAGTATGGTACATTACCATTTTTTTTGGGCAATCTAGTCATTAATCAATTAAGAAATTGGAATAAACATTAGTCACAATTAATTGACCAATTGCACTGTGCAATTAATTAATTTAGATTAAGCTACATTAATTGCACTTTATAATTAAATCGATCTGAATTATTAACTTTACTGTGTTCCGATTTGAATGGCAGCTAGCGAAGTTACATGGCTGTTGAGACTAACCATTAAAATGTTCAAAGTAATAAGCGCCATGCCTTAGGATTTTGTTTTTTCACACAAAGTTCTGTGTATCGCTGCAGTGGTCATGGACATGCATTATCTCTTACCATCAGGAGAGCGTCTCGTTCGTCATTACTTTTACATAAAAGCCCGTGTTTGATTTGTGCGTGAATACATTCATGCGTTTGTTCATGGAAATTAAATCATTTTCTCTGTAAGAGTTTTCTACTCAGCAGTTGAGGAGGGGGAGGGCTTGGATAAATGTTGTGTCAATTTACCTTCAATTGGCGGTTAACAAAGATGGAGGGAAAAACAAGGAGTAAGTAAGTGTCGTTAAAATATAGGCAATTTATGTTCTACGATTTATAAGTTTTGATTACTTTACTTTTTTTTTAAATAAAAAGTAACTTACTTCACTCTTATTTTCAACCCAATATAAAATGTGAATCTAAATCGATTTAGGAATTACGCGTAGAACTTTTTTTTTTTTTTTTTTTATGTTAATGTTATGATACGTACGAGACGTTCTCCTGATAGTAAAAGATAACGCATGTCCATAAACATTGTAGCGATCACAGAACTTTGAATACTAAAACAAGGTCCAGGATTTCGCTATTTTGGCGCTCATTAGATACTTTGAGTCTTTCGATAGTTAGTCTCAACAGCCCTGTAATTTTGATAACTGCAGTACCCTTCAAACCGGAACACGGTAATATTAACACACAACTGTTTGAAATTCTGATCGATTTAATTGTAAAATGCAATTAATGTAGCTTAATGTAAATTAATTAATTGCACAGTGCAATTGGTCAATTATTTATTATTGGCGGCAGAATATCTGGTACTGCGGTGGTACCTACCTAGACGACCTCCTGCTCAGGTGATCTACCACCAAGTAAATTAGTAATCTAATAGTAGTGATTGTCTCCACTTTAGAGCTGGTGACATAAGCCAGCACATCTGTAAGCCGTTTTGGTGTTACATTATCTTCTACTCTAATACAAACACATTACTTACAGCTACTGACCGTTAACCACCTCTCGCTTGAAATTACCAAGTATTTGTAAACTACCTCGCAACTATGAAAGTCGGGCCAGTGGAACAGTTGTTGTCAATTACTTTCGCTTTACCCCTTAAGGCACGTCCACACTTGCAGGTTCAGTTTTTTATATTCCAATTTTGTTAAGGTACTGTTGTGACAGCCATATGGCAGTCCCATCGTATTTTCTATAATGTGTTATTAAAACTACAATAAAATAATTTGTACCTACACACAACTCATCCTTATACACACTCTCTCATACACACATTCACTCCCCCGCACACACTGATTATAATAATGGTGGGTCACTTCAGGCGACTCACACAAGCAGTTAGAAAAGGGCTCGGACAGCAGCCCTTTGGATCAAAATCCGTTGTGTAATTAAGAAAAAGTAAGCAGAGATACAAATAGAAGTAGACAGCGACTTTGTTTAATACTTCTTTGTTTTACTTCTGCGAGATTACTCACGTTTAATTAAATCAGATACTCCGAATATAGTTTCAGTTCATAGTTTGTTTATTTAATTACTTTTTAAATATAAATAGGCTTGCGTTTGACCGCCATCTCGCCTGATGTTAAGCGTTAATGCGGTCTATGATGGAGCACGCTCTCCTAGAAGAAAACGATTAAGTCGAGACTTGAAGGCACTCAATAATAATATTTACATATTTTTTTTCTTTATTATTGATGCTCGACAGGCACCGCGGTCTGTGATCTTTGTCAATACTTCTGAGAGATTTAGAATAACCTGGCCTGTTGTTTTCTATTCAAAGATTTAGGTGCTTCTAAAGTAAATGACAGCTGCTATCTATTACTCTACATATGTGTAATTTTCATCATTATCAAAACACCCTTAAGGCACATTTTAAATTTCAGAGGAAAACGCAAGAGAATTAAAACGCACAAGTGTGTATATAAGCTTATACTATTAAAATCTGCTACTGGACCAGAATCAGCGCTATTATCCCAAGTTTGTTATTGACGGAGGCGAAACAGATTTGTAGTGAAAGGTTGACGTACCTTGTTTAGCTTGAATTCGGGTTGAAACCTCGAAGTTTTGACATTATACATATAAACCTAATTAACTCGCTACTTTCGGTGAGAGGTAGTGCCGAGAGGTTAATTATATTGAACGCTCCTAGCTATGTTCACAATACGTGTGACTCTAAGCACCTTCGCCTATTATTAACCGATTTCAAAAAAATTAGGTTCTTAATTTGTCGGTTTTTTTTTTTAATGTGAAAATTATGAGACAAACGAGACGCTCTTCTGATGGTAAGAGATAACGCCTGTCCATGATCTCTAATGACCCAAAAATGTATGCCACCAATAAAATCTAGATAAAACTGTCAAAGATATCTTATTCGGCGACCCATTCTTATCTGTGGAAGACGTGACGCAGTAACTAATCTAAGATGAATTATTATTAATGTAATAATATAGAAATGGATATTATCTAGTAATGCCAGGAGCTTTTAAAGCCGGCATCGCTTTATGGTAGATAACCCAAAAACTCAAACTAAACAGTTCAATTTTACCTTCATCGTAAGAACTGCTTAAATTGCTGCCAGAGTCAGTGTTTCCTGATTGATACAATGGGTGTCTTCAATTAAGTAATTAATTACACAGTGCAATTGGTCAATTATTTAATATTGGCGGCAGAATATCTAATACTTCGGTGGTGACCTCTTGCTAAGGAAATCTTCCACAAGTAATTTGGAAAATAACTTAATTTTTTTAGGTATATAAATTTACAACCGGGTAGGTAAGTAATATTATGTAGGTATTTTTTACATTGAACGTACGAAACTGTAGAACTTAGGAGATACCCAATTCTCCTTAGCTAGCACGTGCCCTGACGAATTTATTGGGCAATCTTGTCTAATAAATTTATTTGAAGATCCAGGTTTCCCATTTCTATCCCAGGTAGTGCTATTATATAGTATAATTGCATTTTTTTTAAATGATTCATTATATATACAGGGCAGATGATTTTTTTCAAAGACGTTTTGATTCACCGCACAAGTAAAAAAAAATATCGACGTCGCAACCTACCTACTTTCTAGTTGGAAATCAGCAGCCAAACACCTAACGGTGTTCTAGAAGCCTCCCTTGAGAGCCAATACAGCGTCATTTAACATCTATTCACTACAAGCCAGTCACCTATAAAATCATTAAAAATGTGTGCATGTGTGTGTGGCAATGAGGTTATACATTATAGTACATTACATAGTAACAACTACAGCAATGAAACTATAATCGTGCATGTTTCAGGAAATTAATTGTAGTGGGACTGGGCGGGCCACGTTTGTCGCATGTTAAAAAACAGCTGGGCAGAAGTCACCACAGCTTGGACGCCGAAATTTAAGCGACCTAAGGGTCGACCCAGACGACGGTGGTGTGATGAACTAAATCGTCACGACAGTCACTGGACCACCATAGCCGAAGACCGGGCAGTTTGGAAGGGGGAAAAGGAGGCCTTTGCCCAACAGTAGGACACTAGAGGCTGAAAAAAATGTTGTGGAAAAAAAACTTGTTACAGACCAGAAAATTGGAAACGCAGCTATTTCCTTAATCTGCTCCAACATTTTTGGTAGTTACTTACACTACGTTCTATTTTTTTTATAATAAATTGCACTTATATGACCTATGAACACTTTTATTAACAAACAGTATACAAAAAAAAAAATTTTTTAGATAGCCTGCGGCATGGATAGAAAGGTGAGTACAACGCGTGCGCGTGCTCTTTCCACCGTATATGGCCGAAACTATAGTTAGAGTATCGGATATAATTAAACGTGAGTAATCCTACATAAGTAAAACAAAAATGTGTCAAAGCCGCGTCAGTTTTGAAATCCTTATGCGGGATTACTTAAGTTTAATTATACCGGATACTCCAACTACAGTTTCAGCCGCATCCGATGGCCTTCATCATGGAGACAAAACTGAGTACAACGCCTTGTATTGCTTCGCACTGCGAACGAATGCGCGCCTCGTACGTCAAGTAATTAAACGTGAGTATTTCCGCATAAGTAAAACAAAATTTTGTCAAAACCACGTAAGTTTTCATACAATTTTTTTATATCGGATTTACTGTGACGTCATATACTTTTAATGCTATGGAGCATGGATAAATACCTCATCTCGCCTCAAAATATAAATTTTTACTATTTCAAGACATACGCTGGATTACTTGCACATGAAAATCATGCAATCATCAATCAATCATCCTTTTTGCGTAGTCGAGTAAAAATAAATACACTTTTTTGTATTTCATTATCCGACGATGTGCAGTGGTTTTCTCCAGAAGCCTGAATATTATCAGAGAGAATATCAAGAGTCAAAATAGCGGTAAATAATCACATTTCTGCTACTGGCAACAATTTCTATAGCCCGATCCCTAAACGTAGCCCCAATAAATAACGTATGTCCGGAGATGTCATTCACCTATGAATAAAAAGCTTAGATCAGACTTCTTGCCCACACTAAATGTGTTCCGCAGTTTTTCCTGTAAAGATGCAAAAAAATCTGTTACAGATCTGGTATTGTTTTTAACTTCCCAGGACCACAGGTGGTTTTTTTAATTCAATATAGGTTCGCGTTTAACCACATTCTGCCTGATGTTAAGCAGTGCGGTCTAAGATGGAGCACTCTTATCTAGGTAAGAAAGAAGAAAAGAAACCTATTTAATCTAGATTTGAAGACACTCATATTGTACCTTACAGAGAACATATCATACAGACACATATATACAGACCTCAATCGAGTTTCCCAACGGGTGGGCCTTAAAATGAACATGGATAAGACAAAGGTGATGTCGAATACCCATGTTGAGCCCACCCCAGTATCAGTTGGGAGCTCGGTTCTTGAAGTTGTTGACTCATACATTTACCTAGGACAAGCAGTCCAACTAGGTAGGTCCAACTTCAAGAAAGAGGTCAGTCGTCGAATCCAACTCGGCTGGGCAGCGTTCGGAAAACTGCGCAACGTTTTTTCGTCTGATATACCTCAGTGCCTCAAGTCGAAAGTCTTCGACCAGTGTGTGTTTACCAGTGATGACTTATGGTGCTGAAACGTGGTCTCTGACTATGTGCCTTCTAGATAAGCTCAAAGTCGCACAACGAGCTATGGAGAGGGCTATGCTCGGAGTTTCCCTTCGAGATCGAATCAGAAATGAGGAGATCCGTAGACGAACTAGAGTAGCCGACATAGCCCAGCGGATTAGCAAGTTGAAGTGGCAGTGGGCAGGGCACATAGCACGCAGAACTGATGGCCGATGGGGCTGCAAAGTTCTGGAGTGGAGACCGCGGACCGGCAAGCGCAGCGTAGGACGTCCACCCACAAGGTGGACAGACGACCTCATAAAGACCGTAGGAACGCGTTGGAAGCGAGCCGCTTCCAACCGGTCTTTATGGAAGTCAATGGGGGAGGCCTATGTCCAGCAGTGGACGTCCTACGGCTGAGATGATGATGATGATGATGATGATGAGAGAACAAAGACTTCGGCAGAGAGTTCCACAACCTCGTTACGTATGAATAAAAAGTGTGGAATCACAACGCTTTGTGCGTACATGGGGAACATCCACTCTTAATTGAGTATTTAAAAATCTAACGCATGTACCAATTAGTCTTTTATAAGAACGTCTATTAATATATCTCCAAGCTAGAGCTAGATTGATAGATAAAACTCTTTATTGTTTATATCAAAAACTGTGTGTATATAATAAGTATCTGTATACTAAAACTAACTTTGCTGAAACGACTTAAAAATGAAACTAGATCGTGACAACTTTCTGAACTTTTTTAATTACAAATAGGCTTGTGTTTGACCGCCATCTCGCGTAATGTTAAGCGAAGATGCGCTCTACGATGGAGCGCGCTTACCTAGAAGAAAACGCTCATCCACTCATGACTCAACAGTACAAGTAGTAGTTGAAATATCTTAGTAATAATTAAATTAATAAGTTATCTGCTAAACTTATTGAAAAAACAAAACGTGTACAAGTGATACTTTTTTAAAATAAATATAAACTTATAAAACAACCAGACACATAACAAACATATGTTTGGCACATACATCTTTGTCCTGGATGGGAATCGAACCCACGCTCTACTGCTCTTAGTATTACCAAATGAGCTAACAGGCTAATGAAATATATCCAGAGCTTTGCTTTCAAAACACAATTTCAAGCATGTACAAACTGACTTTCAGACATTCTTATTTATTGTATTAGTAGCGATGCTAGCTTTCTAGTATGATATATTTGCGCCTAGCGTCAGACAAATCCCGTGGGCTGAGAGAAATCCTGTTACAGTCTTATTGTGTCAGGAATTTGCCAGAATTTCGGGAGATTTTGAGGATATTTTCGTATTAGCTATTTGGTAGGAATAGGTAATTGGATTGGTTTTTATAGATACAGATGTAGGTGAGAAATCTGGCAATATGTGGTAGTCACTTTGTCGACGTGTGATATTTGCTAATGAATTTTATTATAGTAAAAATTTTATGAGTATTATAGAAATGTTAGTAAGGTTAAGTAGTAGTCGTAATCTGGGTACCTTCAAGTCCCAAGTAAATCGGTTTCTGCTAGGTAAGCTTGATCCAACGTAGACCGCATCTCCGCTTAACATCAGGCGAGTTGGCGGTCAAACACAAGCACAGTAATAAAGAAAAAGTGAAATGAACTGAGTATATAATATTGTTATTGTAAGTAAGTTAGTCGTAAGACTAATTGTTTATTATTAGTTCTAGCGGTAAGCTTACAAACTTTAAATATAAATTAAATGGTAGCGTTAAGTATTATATTGTGAATATCAAATACACCCAACAGACAAAATTGAAAATTTTGGAAATAAAAATCCAGACTTGTCTCTTGTATTTGTCTTCTATATCTAATATTATAAATGTGAAAATTTGTATGTTTTGATAAATGTATAGGATACTTCTTATCCCGGAAAAGTGTTAGGTTCCTGGGAATTATCAAAAACTACAAAACAACAAAACTACAAAACGCATCCACTTGGTACAAATGTGTCTCATGAAACATTATTTCGCGATTAATTATTCTAGGTAATAAAATAGCGCAAATGTCATAAAACTATTCGATACCTAGTTCCATGCCAAATTTGTTAAGAATTTATGCAAAATAAATTGATTTGATTTGCATGTATTATTTTAAAGAATTAATTATTTATTAATGTTCTCTGTAAATTCCTTGTTTAGTTAAAATATGCTTCATTTCATGTGTAACTTAAAACGTTACTGTGACACTTCTAGAATATTTGGTGAATTAGCTCTATTTTCAACAATGCTGAGCAATCCATTAACTCTATGTCTAGCCAAATTAATGCCCTAATACATCTATTGTGATAGACTTCATATTATTAATCAAAATTCTTGTTCAAAGGGTGACATTGAAAGTCAATGATACAGGTACGTATAATATGAAACAAATCGATATGTTCGACCTTATATCTGAAAAAAAAAAACAAATTATCAATTACAACAAAATTTCAATGTCAAGTTATCTTGTATTAAAGTCAGTTGGGAGTTTTGGCGGGAATGCGGAAAAGTCGTGTCGCCACATTATGTCACTTTCCAAACCTTGTTTTTTTTTTTTAAAGTAATTATGATAAGACATGCTTGAGCCCTTTAGTGGATCCGCTACTGCATGTCATTATAGTTTAATTTGTTTCTATCTCTCCATGAGTTTAGAGAGGCGACAGTATCAGGGTGGTGGTGGCCTAGTTTTAATCATATATTGTCGTTTTGGACCGTGAAGCGACAATATTGTTTTACTGCACGTTTTATGATGACAGAAAGTTGCCGCCAAATCCAACTAGCATAGTTGCCCTATGTTTATTTTTTATCCGGTAACGTAAAAATATGAGTGTTATACATTTAGCAGTATGTGTGTGAACATAAAAATATGTTTGTCAAACAAAGCATATAACAAAAAACAAAACTTGCATAAAAACTCTCGAAAAAAATACAAGTTCAATATAATTGATTTCGCGTTCCCGCCAAAACAGACCCGATATTTTAGTAATTGAGAGGATATCGCAAATGAGACTTCTTTTTCCTTGTTTTTGGCATCACATTGCCAGTATCAAAAATTTCCATGTTTCCAAGTTCTTTACGACAAATCTAGTAAAATAAGCCCAAGTCACGGTCAACGTCACACAGGGTATGTAAAGCTCAAGTCTGGTCATGCTTTAGCAAAGTAGTGGCGACTTCACTACAAACTTTATAGGAGTTTTAGTAGCAACACGAAAAGCCTTGGTGGTAGATTTTCTTAGCAGGAGGTCGACTAGGTAGGTACCAGATATTCTGCCGCTAAGCAGTAGTGTGTAAACATTGGTTTGAAGGGTACTGCAGCTAGCGAAATTACTAGGCTGTTGTGACAAACCATCTAGTCTCAAAGTAATAAGCAGTCGTCATGGACAGGCGTTATCTCTTAACATCAGGAGAGCGTCTCGTTCGTCTCATTACAGTTACATTAAAAAAAACATGTTTCACCACATTTATACCACTATCCGACGCGCACGTAATTCGGGATTTTATAAATAAAAGTTTATCGTAGAACCGATAACCATTGGAGTAGACGTGCTCTAGGGTGGGTACCGCGTATCAGCAAACGCAGCGTATAGGACGCCCTGAGAGTCAGTGGATTAACGATATACGTAAGGCAGTGGAAAAGTGACTGGAAGTAAAAATTTAAGAACGGGCTGGGTGGCGTCTATTTGGAGAGTCCTAAGGACTAATAAATCCAGCTGTGGACTAAAGTTAAAAGGTCGGGAACGTATGAAGATGTCTATAGATGCACATATCTATAGGCGACGGTAATTTATTACCATCAGGCAAATATAGATGGGTATGTATGTATGACATGTATGTCCCTTATACATTATATTTAAACTTTTTTTTTTTCTAATTCTGTCGTCAACACACCGCGTCCTTAACTTAGTAAAATCCTCTCCATACAAAGGTTGCCAGGAAGAGATCGCTCTTAGCGTTAAGGCCGCCAATTGTTCCACTAGTGTTAAGTTTAATGTAATGGTTGTTTGTTGGTGTGAACAATAAAGAGTTAGATTATTATTATTAAATACACCAGACCAAACAAATCATAAAAAGCTTTTAAATTTTATCTGCAAGTGGTTAAATATAGTGAAATCAAAAACTTTTATCTGTTACTTTTATAACGTAAGAGCACCTTAAGAGTATATTATAAGTAGGTATACTTTAGCAGCTGGCTCCATTTCCTTGTTCCGAACACAACGCCGCAAGTTCTAAATAAATATTGCGGTAACGGGATACCTAGCGCCGGCAAGCGCTACCTTCCTATATAAATTGATATAACTTACATAAACTCATACAGGGTGTTCATATATGTGGGTGCTAATGTTCCGATGGGAACATTTTTTTTAAATATTTTTTTTTAATTAATATTTGTAGGAACCGCTAAACAATGGAATTTGCTACCCGAGTGGGTGTTCCCTGATAGATACAATCTGGGTGCCTTCAAGTCGCGAGTGAATCGGTTTCTTCTAGGCGAGCGTGTTCCACCGTAGAGCGTATCTTCGCTTGACATCAGGCGAGTTGGCGGTCAAACGCAAGCCTATCTACAGTAAAAATTACACAAAAACAAACAAACAGACACAAATAAGATACAGTTGCAAAATAGGGACTCACCTCAGCATAATGCTGGTAATACAAAGGTGTAATAATAGTGGTATATAGGTGAACTGCGGTGGCTATGTTATTAGTCGGTGTTAGTGACGATATAGTCGAAGATGGTGAAATACCGGAATGAGAACTGGGCCTCAAGAGAGGCTGTCAAAACTATATATACGTGCTTGGCGGAATATTTTTAACTTCCGTCGATTTTTTTTTCTTTTTCACAGTTTGGCGTCTGTTTGTCGCCATATTGAATTTTGATTACTGTCATATCTGACACTTGCAAAATTAAATCAAACGGTTTAAAGTAAGTGTAGAAATAGTGTCTTAGCTGAGTGGCGCATTCCATAGATTGTTCGCCACTCGTCATTTGTCCCATAGCCGCGCTAGAGTGCACTCGCTTACAACCATTTAATGTGTACGTAATTATTATGAGAAATAGAAATGGTGTTCATCAGAAATAGTTTCATTATCTACCACACCCGACAGTAAAATAGTTTAGGGATTGACGATGAATCTCATAGATGACATCAGCAAGAATACATCATTAACCGCCACAGTAAGAAACATCAAAATCGGTCCACGCGTTTGGTCTCTAGAGCGCCACAAAGTAAAAAACATACACACATATTGGAATATAGACATAGAAAACCGAATTAAAAAAAAGTGTTTTTAGTCTATGATCTTTTTATAACTAGCGCGCCACTCGAGCACGATAACTGAACTTCTCTCTTGCTAATAATCTTGTCGCGAACGTTTATTAAAAACCAACTAATAACTACAAATTGCTTTTATTTACATCAATACATACATAGAATGATAAACACATACCCTCTTAGCGTCGCATAGTCGAGTAAAAAGCTAGAAAATAATGAAGATCAAATTGTGCCTAAAGATTAATTCTTCTAGCTTACCGCTTTATTACAGGCTTGCTTGCTTCAAAGCGATAAGGCTGCCAGTTGTTTTTTATTTCTGGTGTGTACCATAAAGAATTTCTATCTATCTATGTACATATCTTACCTAAATATTATCTCAATAGTGTAAAACAAAGTCGCTCCCCGCCGTCTATACGCTTATATCTTTTAAACTACGCAACGGAATTTAATGCGGTTTCCATCAATAGACAGAGTGATTTAAGAGGAAGGTTTATATGTATAATACATGCATATGCACCACATTAGTATCTACATTGCACCCGTGCAAAACCTGGGCGGGTGGAGTACCATGCTTAAAATATATTCAAACGTATATTTAAATGTTTAACGAACACGCTGTATATCAGTTGCATTCAATTTTAAAAATATTCTTTTGTAGTGTCGCATGTTCTTATACTATCTTTTACAATATTACCTTAATATTTCATACGTGAAAGGTTTTTTAGGGACTGCTTTATTGCGCATCCCAAACTAGATATTTTATAATTATATTGTAGGTTGCCAATTTTGAATTTCAGATCAAATCAATTATCTTTTGATAACCGACTTCAAAAAATATTGCATGCTCTTTGTGTTTAGAGTTTAAAATTGCGTGAATTTCTCGATTTTATTTCATTGAAGAGAATAATACAAGTAAAACCTAAAGTATGTTTATGTACTTAATTTTGTAGTTTTATATTCCTAAAGTAATAAAAAAAATGTCGGAAAATCTGTCCAGACGATAAGTCCCAAAATTGTTCGAGACCAAAACGTAATTTAACACACGTCTGCATAATATTCTCTGACCCGCATTCCAAGGGTTTTTGACCTTAAAGCTATTTGTACCCTCGAAGCCCTAAAATAACTACATTTCAAGATACCTCGACCGCAGCCTCGTCGGTACTATAAAGGGACTATATATTGTATAAGCTAGGTGGAAATACCTGACGAAAACAGACCACAAAGTTTCACTGAAGATTGGTACGGCACAATTTGGTTCCGAAACCTTTTACTCTTCATTATTACATATTATAAAACATAGTCGTCCGCCGCGTCTGTCTGTTCGCGATAAACTTAAAAAAAACTACTAAGTGGTTATGCAAGTTTTACCAATAGAGTGATTCATGGGGATGGTTTAGGTATATAATTTGTTAGGTTTTGTGTAAATTGGTTGAAATATGATAATTGTAGGAAGTGTTGGAAAAAGTCAAGCCACCTGAGAGCTTTCATCGAAAACCCTGCCATAACCCTTCGAGATATAATAAAACAATGCATAGTGGGATATTCCTCTTTTATATATCTACCGCGGTGGCATATATCTACCTACCTATCTTTTAAGGATAGCTTACTATACCCATTCTTACTAACCGTGCGAAGCCGGGGCGGGTCGGTAGTTTAAACATATGATAAAATCGTAAACTTGCCGTGTCTGTCAACGACACGCTAGGTGTTTGACCAGAACTCACCTGATGTTAAGTGACGGTGTGGTCGAAGATGGTAAAACACACCTACCCCGGAATGGCACTGGCTCTCAAGTGAGGCTGCCGGTGCTTCAAAGGAGTTTTGGAAGCAACACAAAAAGTCATGATTTCTTTCACTTCATCACTTTTTTACACTCGCGCTTGTATTTCGGCACTTTACGAATTAAAACAACACATTTTTTTACATAATCACTAAAAAAAAACAAGTTTTGGAAAATAATATAATTCGTCGAGAGAACCTTTCCGCGTTCTCTCCAAAACTTTCCTACCTATGATGGTCTAGTGTGGAAGCCTTTACCTTCTCATAACGAGTGGCCTGTGTCCAGCGGTGTGATAGCTCATAAAACCAAAGACCAAAAGTAAAACCTAACCATGGCTTAGCAGTTACTAGCTTTTTGTTTCTCGGAACAAAATGAAAAGGCTTTTAGAAGAAGGTAAAACTTGATTTCCAATAGGTTTTAGTACGTAGTTAAAAGGGAAACTAATAATTAAACTATTTGCACGTATGTTTGCACAGAGTTAAAGAAGAGTTGTTTAGTTGTTTATCTTTTCAGAGTCAGAATAGATATGCCAAGTCCACGTGCTTCATCTTCGAACCCATCGTTACTTACCATCAAGCGAGATCAGGCAAGAGGTTGATATCAAATACGCAATTGTACGCGTTGAAAAAAAGCTTGTTTAAATTGATTAAATATTTCACAACATTAACAATATTCCAAATGCTGAACTTAAAAATTACCATAAAACACAGACAGTCACAGTCCTTGAATATTTTCAGACAGAGTAAAGTTGCATTATTTATCACAACGCTGAGTTGATATTGCTGTTAGTCGGATCAGACATGTTATACCTCGCAGCTGATGTTAGTATTTATTTTATTTTTGTTTTATCTTTATGTACATATATTTGTATGTATTATAGTCTATATATACATAAATATATATATTTGTAGTAATTCACCAGAGAACAAAAGTCACCGACATAGCTCAGCGTATTAATAAGTAGAAGTAGCAATGGGCTGGTCTTATTTGCCGCAGAACCGACAACCGCTGGTGTAGACGTGTTCTAGAGCGGAGGTCGCGAATCGGCAAAAGTAGTGTAGGACGCCCTGAGACTAGATGGAGTGACGATATACGTAAGACAGCTGGCAGTGGCTGGAAGCGAAAAGCTGAAGATCGGGCTGGACGATACAAGGTTGTTGATGATGATAATGATTTGCATATGTATATCTTATAGCGATAAAGCCGCCACTTTTGGCACTAGCTCATAAGTTTATTTTGTTTTCTGAACATTTTTATATTTCTAGTCTGCACAGTAAAGAGTTTCTATTATTTATGTCCGTGTACAATATGATTAAATCACTGCTGCTGATGATGATGATGATACTGAAGAAGCGCGTCAAAACAAACCGTTGCAAAACCTCACTTAAACTCACATCAAACGGAATAACCAATCTAAGTTCGATCGAACCCACATAGACCTCTGACTTGGTAACTATGCCACGGGCTTCCAACTTGCAGCGTGAACTTTAGAACTAATAACTAACTTACTTACAAGTTATATTGTTTCGATCGCGGCTGGTTCTGTCAGAGCATCTAGGCCTCCGAAATTGTCATTGAGATAGCACAAGAGGGCCTAACATATCAATTTGCAAAATTACATGTACGATAGAAAAATGAATGGAAATTAGGACGTGGCGTAAGGTATTAGATACTGTATTTTTTAGGGTTATGAACCTAAAATAAATCCTTCTAGGGCTGGTTCTTCACTTGACACCAGGCGAGTTGGCGGTCAAACGAAAGCAGAAGAGTTTAATAAATCTATAATCTAACTGCGATTAAAATAGCTATAATTAAAGGAAAAAACTTTTTAAACAAATTTATTATTCCTAATTAAATATAAACATTACACATAACACAGGTAAACATTTGTTAACCTCTTTTAATTGCCTTTATTTAAATACCCTACTTGATAGGTTTGGTTTTTTGTAGCGATGTTAGTCAGTGGTTAGCGCGGTCGGTTCGTATACCGAAGAGCGTGGGTTCACACCATGAGCTTGAGCTGCCAGTGAAGGAAAACATCATGAGGAAACCATAGCGTGGTGGTAGGGTACTGTCTAGTACTCGGCTAGCTAGCTACCACCCTCAAGTTGAAAATCTGCCGCCTAGCATCTAACGGTGTGTTCCGGCAGCCTCACTTGAGAGCCAGTTCCATTCCAGGCTAGGTGTGCTTTACCATTTCGAGCACATTAATAATAATAATAATAAAAAATGTTTATTGCCAGAAATACATTAGAGGTTATACATATAAATAGGTGGTTTAAATGTGATATTCTGATTCAAAGGAAAACGACAACGGGCCCCAAACTTAACATCAGGTGAGTTGTGGTCAAACACCAAGCCAGTCAGTTTTATTTACTATTTCCCGCCAAAAATCCACCATCTTGGTTTTTTTTTAAATACTAAGGACATTTGGGACATTGAGACGAATCTAAATCTATTCGGCCATTTGGAAAATACGAGGTAATAAAGAAATTTAATACGCGCGAAGAACATAACACTTCAAACGCAGTCAAAAAAAAATTGCTTTCTGGCAATCCATCTCGCATGTTGCCTGGTGGTAAGCAATCACTATTTCTTATGGATATCTGTAGTACCAGGGGCTAAAAATACGTTGCCAACCTTTTAAGATTCTATTAACACTCGTTTTAAATTGCTCATACCTAATCGTTTCCAAACTCTGATTAAAAAGATTAATTTAATCTCACTATAAGGAATTCTACGCCCCCAAGCTAAACGAAACGCTAAATTCTTTTATAAAGACTTAATAAAACCTACCTGTACCAACGACCATACAAAACGGGAACAATTCTGGGCATTATTAAATCCGCTTAATTTTCCTTATGAAAATATTTATTCAGAGCGACCTCAGACCAGAATAGCTGACAGAGAATTAATGAGGGACTCACTTAGATAAGGCATGTTCCTTCGAGATACCAACGAACATTAGAATTGGTGGGAATAAATATATTTTTATGTGGTTGACAAGTATTCGACCACAGCTCAGTCGACTGTGTGGTCGAAGACAGTAAAACACCTGGATTGGAACTAGCTCTCAAGTGAGGTAGATGAAACACATCATCAGGTGCTAGAAAGTACTCTGCCACCACGCTATGGTTTCCTCTCGATGATTTCCTTCACCGGCAGCTCAAGCTCATTATTGGGGCTTGAACACACGCCCTTCGGCGTGTGAACCGGTCATGCTAACCACTGAGTCATCGCTACAAAGATGTGTAATCATAAAATTCATCACCATCATCATCAGCCATAAGACGTCCACTGCTGGACATAGGCCTCCTCCTGGGGAGGGTTTTGCCAATACTCGCCACGCTTGGCAGGCGGGTTGGCGAGCGCAGTTAGGTGTGATTGTTCAAGGAATACGCTGCTGCCCATCTTCCAGATTACATCCCTTAGCCGACTCTTACGGCAACCATGGGTAGAGAGGGTGGGGTACTATTCTTACGCTGGCACCACCACGGCATCATAAAAATACGTCACAAAAATTACTGAGTAACTCTTTACAACAAGTAAAAAGTTATAACCCAACTACAGCAAAGTAAAAAAGTTGGGTTATGATTTTGACCGGAATATGTAATGTATATTCATCTCCCTCATAACTTCCAAAGTACTTAAGATGATAAACTAAAGCTTGATTGTTCTAATGCTACAAAAATAACAGACATAAAAAGAAAACGTAGATATTTTATATAATCAAAACAATCCTACCCCGAGACACTCCGTCAATTTCCATTTTGGAAAACTTTAATTTCACAAACTAGAGTTGCGAACTCTGATTTCCAAACCAACTGAATAATAACTTAAACCTCGCTTACATAACTTACAGCTAACTTAGATTACAACGTTAGTTTAGCAAAACTGTAGCCCAGATTTTACTTAGACCGTTTGTACACTAATTTATAAAGCAGGAATAAAACTGTGTGATTATAGTTAGTTTTTTCTAAATAGTACAAATACATAAACAGCCAAGTAATAATGTAATTTAAAATGAGAAATCAAGGAGTGCTTACAAAACTTCATCTTTAAGGGCATAGCGAAAGTAACATTCAATTAGAGATAACGCTAATAGAAAAGTCCATAATACTACGTGACATATCAACAGATTATGTTAATCCCGTACATAAATCTAATAAGTGCTAATTCATCTTGCAAGATTTGACTAAATGACTGACTAAGTATTTAAGTATGTGTATATGATTAATGAAGTTTCTGCAGCCTTGTTGGAAGACCGTCTGACTCCCAATCTAGAGGTCCTGGGTTCAAATCCCACGGCACACACCTGTCTCTTCTAGGTTATGTGAATATTACCGATAACTTCAAATAGTGAAGGAAAACATCGTGAGGAAACCTACATGTCTAAAGGTTCTTAAAAAAAGCTCTCGAAAATGTGTCAGTCTGCCAATTCGCACTTCGCCAGCATGGTGGATTATGACCTTACCCTTCTCTCAATGAGAAAAGGCCCACGCCCAGCAGTGGGCCAGTTTCGAGAAAAATACCGGTCAAGTGCGAGTCGGACTCGCACTTGACCGGTATTTGTAATATCCGTATTTTTACCTTGCACCGAGGGTTCTGCACAAACCTGTAGGTATATAAGTAAAAGTATCGGTTTTTTATAACGGTAATTTATGCGTTTCGCTATTTTTCCTTTATCTGTGCTATAAGACATTGCTTCGTACCAAATTTCAAGATTTCGAGTTTACGGGAAGTACCCTGTAGGTTTTGATTTCCTTGCGAGTGCCGAAAATTTGTATCATAAACGGCTGTATCTTTTGATTGCGTTGGCTTAGAAGTTTGATTTTATTACAGCTCCAAGGAACAGTAGACCTAAGTATTTGATATGAATTTCAGTTTGATACCTCTATGCGTTCCTGAGAAAAAGGGGCAAGGAAGGGGAAGGAAAGGGGAAAGGGAAATTTTGCATTTTGAGAGTTATTTATAAAAGTTATAATTATTTCTTCAATATTATATGTATATCACTGCATTGTTATTATTCAGCACTATTTTACAAGCTACTACGTTCCCGATATAATATATAAAAATACATATATTAAATCATTACAACTTCGTCGTCATCATCAGCCTATCGAAGCCCACTGCTGGACATAGGCCTCTCCTAAGACACGCTACTCAGCCCGATCTTCAGCTTTTCACTTCCATCCACCGCCAGCTGTCATACGTATATCGTCACTCCATCTAGTCTCAGCACGTCCTACGCTACGTTTGCTAATTTGCGGTCTCCACTCTAGAACACGTCTACCCCAGCGGTTATCGATTCTGCGACATGTATGATTCATTGAAACTTATATGTGTATAATAAAAGTACACACGTGTCAAACTTCATTTATTAAGCTTTTTTTATGGTTGGCAAGCTAGTTGTTAGACCATAGTTCACCTGATGTTACGTGACAGTGTGGTCGAAGATGGTAAACACACCTAGCCTGGAATGGAAATGGCTCTGAAATAAGGCTGGCAAAACGCACCATTAGATGCATGGCGGCAGATTTGCAACTTGAGGGTGGTAGCTAGCCAGTCGAGGACTAGAAAGTACCCTACCACCACACTATAATTTTCTCACGATTTGTTCCTTCATCGGCAGCTCAAGCTCATTGTTGAGGATTGAACCCAAACCGAACCGACCGGCGAACCGGCCGCACTAACCACTGAGCTATCATCGCATAAATAACAACTACACGCTGCGTAAGTCGGTTAATACAATAAAACGTCACGTGTAAGAGGTTTAATCCACTACATGAGGAAAGCTAGGTAATTAAGGCCCCGCTTTTAGTATTCCTGATAAGGGTCCTGTCACTATTCTAAATAATTAAATTTTAAAATTTTGTCCTACCCACACTTTGGACCCAAAATAAACTTATAATTATTTTTGCTTAACACCTTTATAATTACAACCCGTCTGAGGGCTTATTAAAATAATTAAATTTATAGAGTAAAGATATTTTCGCCTTTAAGACAACCTTAATATAATTGGTTGTATGTAGACTTCAGAAAGGAAAGAGAACATAAATTACTAAGCGATGATAGCTCAGTGGTTTGTGCGGTCAGTACACACGCCGAAAGGGCGCGAGTTCAAACCCCAATAATGAACTTAAGCTATCGGTGATGGAAAAAATCGTGAGGAAATTATAGTATGGTGGTAGGGTGTTATCTGGTATTTAGCTGGTTAGCTATCATCCTCAAGTTCAACATCTGCCACCAAGAACATAACGGTGTGTTCCGGCAGCCTCACTTGAGAGCCAGTTCCATTACTGGCAAGGTGTGCTTTACTATCTTCGGCCACTCCGTCATTTAATATTAGGTGAGCTATGGTCAAACACCTAGCTAGTCAACAAAAAAAGTATATTGTGTACGTTAAAATATTTGTGATGTTAATTTGTTCATAAGGGGTTATGAGTTTTGTTTATAAGCTTACATATAAATAATGTAAATGTTAAAATATTGTTTTTTTTTATTCAAAACCATTAATGGGATTTATTACCAAGACAGAAGCTTTAAATTTCAACTGCCTAATAAATTTCATAAGATACAGGTTCAAATAAGTTACAGATAAACACGGAAAGCTTACCAATAGGGATTCATCATACGTCGAGTACGGAACCCTAAAAAATAAGACACGATATTTTCCAGTACTTTCTCAGTCTCATTTATACTTTTACATTAAAAAAAAATGATTCTGGGTTCGACTCTGAGTCAGCCTTATTCACAGCTGGGCGTGGGCTTCTTCTCATTGTGAGAAGGATAAGGCCACCACGCTGGCTAAGTGCGGATAGGAAACTTCACACACCTTCGAAAACTTTTGGCAAACCAGTGAACCTGCCCAGGGCGGCAGCTTCAGGGGACGCCAAAATCATAATAATATCACATCACATCATCAGCCATAGGTCGTCCACTGTTGAACATAGGCCTCCTCCTGGGGGGTTTTGCCAACACTCACCACGTTGGCAGGCGAGTTCACGAGCGCAGTTAGGTGTGATTGTTCAAGGAAGACGCTGCTGCCCATCTTCCGGATTACATCCCTTAGGCGACTCTTACGGCAACCACGGGTATAGAGGGTGGGGTACTATTCTTACGCTGGCATCTCTATCAAATTTCTGCCCAATTGGAAGAAATTGTAGATCCGATTATTATTACATGAACCCTGAAAACCTTACACTCCTTATTGGGTAGTCGGGTAAAAAAATACGTAAACATAGCAACCAAAATTTAAAGAAATTTTGTTTTCAATGCGGTAAGATCCAGAAAGTTTATAGATGTACCACAGACCCAAAAGCATTGTGTGGCCGTGCCTCAAGAAATTCTAGTACTTTGTACCTTTGATACCGGTTTGACTTATCAAGAAACTTGTACAAGACGCTAAACTTCGGGAATTTTGAGTAAGATTAGAGTACCTTTCAAACTACGTCGAAACCATTTCTGCAGCTCAACCGAGCAGGCAAACAACAGTGGAAACCGGTACGTAACATTCAAACATCTTTGGAAAACTCACCAGTAATATTCGAATATTTCTTCAACGCGAACTCAATCTGAAATAAAAATAATACTTATATAAGCAAGACATAAATAACAAGCTAAAAAGTTACAAAACACTATAACCCGACTAGTTACACAACTGCGCAAAAAAGGAGTGTAATGATTTCAGGGTTTATGTTGAGGCTTGCCGTTCCCTCACCGTCCTTTCTCTACACTTTTTTCTTGGTCTAGCCATAAGACGAAGATGTCGCGCGCTACAAGATTCAAATTGCGCGCCCCACACGCTGCGCCAACTCGCCGTTAGGAGGCGCTTCTAAGAAAATACAGGGAAAACAAGCTGAAGTGGCAATGGGTTGGAAATATCTGTCGCAGAACCGATAACTGCTGGGGTAGACGTGTTCTAAAGTGAAGACCGCGAATGGGCAAACGTAGCGTAGGACGCCCTGAGACTCGATGGAGTGACGATATACGTAGGATAGCTGGCGGTGGATGGAAACGAAGAGTCGAAGATCGAGCTGAGTGGCGTGTCTTGGGAGAGGCCTATGTCCAGCAGTGGACTTCAATAGGCTGATTATGATGCTGATGATAATGATGATGATGATAATGATGATGGTGATGATGATGATGATGGTGATGATGATGATGGATATTGATTAAACAATAACTCTTTATTGTTCACACCAAGATTAAAAAACCAAAATTATAAAAATATAACATTCCAATAAAGTACAACAATCAGCAGCTTTATCGTTTAGTAGTTAAAGATACGAGGACTATGGCGGTACACATAAGAAGATAGATCTATAAATAGAAGGTCTTTATTGTGCACAACAGAAATAGAAAAAAATGTCCAGAAAACAAAAACAAAAAAGCTAGTGCCACAAGTGGTGGCATTATTGCTAAAAGCGATCTTTTCCAGGTAACCAAGAATAGAAAACACGATACAGATTAAGAACAGACGTGGCAAAAAAATTACTAATAAAAATAATAGATATATGAAATATTTATGTATATAAATTAAACAGAATATACATAAATAAAAAACATAGCATACATATTAAACAGTATACACCGTGAAAGTTTGAACATCAGCAATATTGATACAGTGGGTTCAGTAGTCGATTGTTGTTCCAAATAATAAAAAAAAATAGGTGATTAATATTTGACTCAATTATTCTGAGCAAACACAAAAATACGGACACTCAAATCACGCGCACCGAAAATGACATGGTAGTCGCGCGCGGTCCCAGATTAGATAACAGTTACTACGAAGTCTACGTATGGCAGTTATGTCTTGCGCTAGCTCGGTGCGTAAGGCTGCGCGCTGTCCATAAATTCTGGAGTCTTGGGGAAAACTTTAACCCAGGTTTTCTTAGTTTTTTTTTTGTATTTGTTTCGATTTTATATCTTTATACGTTTCATATGACCACTAACAAATTGCTAATGTTCAAACTGTCAGCCCGTATATTATATCTATAACACAAAAATATGAAATGCCGAATATATATATACATAATTATGTACGAGTATATTATTTATAATTGCACAAGTTTTTCTTTTCAAAGCTAAAACGGAAGTTATGGTACTGATGGTCAATCAAGTGCGTCACCAAATTCTAAGCCCACATCCGAACATAACTGAGGCGAGAATCCTATTCAGACAGATTCAAGCTTTCAGGCCCACCCACGGGTAATATCCAAAATGGCCGTATCTACGGCAATTTTTCAGCTGAAATTCACCGTAGGTATTATCCAAGGCTCGTTTATTGAACACGTAGACTATATTGGGTGGATGTGAGCGAGTTTTATTGGGAAAGCTGTTATTTTCTATTATGTTGACGTAAGATCGATAGTTGGAAGATGGTAATGATAATTGACAAGTATTCGCTGGAGTATTGTTTCTTTAAAAGTACTAGAGTAAGTTTTTGGTAGAATGCAGAGAAATGACGCAGCTTCATAGTGTTTTTTACATTTTTTACATATACTCATATATGTAAAAATTGTGGGAAAGTGTACTGAAATATGTTAATTGAGTTTATTTCTTTTGTATTGTATATTTTTTTGTGTCTACATTAAAGAGTTAATCAATCAATCGATCAATCAAAATATATGTTTTCGTGTTGCTTCCAAAATTTACTTAATATCAAGAGAGCTGTAGTCAAACACCTACATATAAAAAAAACATAAAAAAAATGAAAATAGCGAAATACTTGCTCTTCTCAGATAATTAATTGATTCAGGAGTTACTTTGCTAAAGTTGACTTTGATTTAAAAGTCTTCGACCAGTGTGTGTTGCCAGTCATGACTTATAGCTCTGAAACGTGGATTCTGATTATGAGCCTTATCAGTAAGCTCAGAGTCGCACAACAAGCTATTGAGAGGGCTATGCTCAGAGATTATCTGCGAGATCAAATCAGAAATGAGGAGATCCGTAGACGAACTAAAGTTACCGACATAGTCCAACGGATTTGCAAGTTGAAGTGGCAGTGGGCAGGGGAGATAGCACGCAGAACTGATGGCCGATGGGGCTGCAAAGTTCTGGAGTGGAGACCACGGACCGGCAAGCGCAGCGTAGGACGTCCACCCATAAGGTGGACAGACAATTTCTGGTGACTCTATAAAAGTTGTAAGTAAACGTTTTTATAGCGCATAAAAGAACATTGACACAAAAAATGTTTAGTAAATAAATGAGTCCCAAATTCCGTATTATCCTTTCTTAATTGAGTATTTTCTTCAAAAATACGGCTTACATTCTTTAAAAAGTCACCTCATTACGGGCCATTGTTCAAAAATCCGAAGTGGCAGATTTAAGACAAAACGAGTCTGACAAAAGAAACAACGCGGAACAAAATGGAGTGAATTTTTCAGTTGTTTTAAGGGTAAACTCACACTATGCACTGCACCTACTATATAATTATCTATATCTTTAAACGAGCAATTCTTGTATATATATATATATATATATATATTCTGAATCTCGGAAACGGCTCCAACGATTTTCATGAAATTTTGTATCCAAGGGGTTTCGGGGGCGAAAAATCGATCTAGCTAGGTTTCATTTTCAGAAAACGTCGTTTTATCCATGTTTTCAGCCGAGCAATGCTCGGTCAACCAGGTACTAATTATATTATACTAGCAGACCCGGCCACGCGTTGCTGTGGCCAAATTGAACACACGCATGCAGTTAATAAATTACCATACACCGCCAATTCTATTAGAATTTTATGGAACTCACAGATAATAATAACTCTTTGTCGTAAAATAAACAAATAATTGGATTATACATTGAAATATAAACTATTCTATCTCTCAAGTTGGATCAAACTGCACACAGTGTGCAAGATTTGGTTAAAATCGGTTCAGTAGTTGAGGAGTTCATCGCAGACACACAACGTGATACGAAATTATTATATAATCCAAACGTTTCATATGCACTACAATTTATTCCACATTACACGCGTGTGTTCAATTTGGCCACAGCAACGCGTGGCCGGGTCTGCTAGTAATATATTAAAAAATACATATGGAAATAAGACCAAAGAGCCTAGTGCAGTTAGACCTCTCTCCACAATTTTCGCTCGCGGGCAAACTCAAATAAACTCAAATAGTTTTCCAACAATCTTGATAAAGCTATCGACTCGTTTTATTGTGCTACGAAAAGGAAATAAATTTTCTATTGTGTCAGTTATTGTTTTACCTTTAAACAGCTGAAAGGAAATATTTTCGTTTGTGTTCTGCTGCTTTGCTAGCCCTGTGACCGTATTCTCGCAGACAAGCGCACTTTAGTGCGTAAGTTCTTGTGTTATGTGTTTTGTGTTGTGCTTGATAAATTGAAGCTATGCTTAACGTTAGGCAGTATAATGTGTGAGTGATTTTCGATAGATACAACTTGCATGGGAGTCAATATTTTCTATATCTAATCACTAATACACACTCATTCACAAACACACACATCACAAACACACACACACACAAACGCACATACATACACACAGAGACAGTTTATATGTATAATTTCTTATTTGTATTATAATATTTGTCGTGGTGGTGCCGGCGTAAGAATAGTACCCTCTCTATCCGTGGTTGCCGTAAGAGTCGGCTAAGGGATGTAATCTGGAAGATGGGCAGCAGCGTCTTCCTTGAACAATCACACTTAACTGCGCTCGCCAACCCGCCAGCCAAGCGTAGCGAGTATTGGCAAAACACCCCCAGGAAGAGGCCTATGTCCAGCAGTGGACGACCTATGGCTGATGATGTGTGATGTGATGTGATTATAATATTTAAACAAATCTTGTTCCGTAAATAAGTAGATGCGCGAAACACTGGCAACTTTGTGAACTTGGGTCACCAAAATACAGGCTACACATAATTTAACCCCGATGTATTACGCTATACAAATCGTAAAATAGTAAATTAAACTGTGAAATTGTTAATTGTACGTAAGGTAATAAAGATTATTCTTATTCTTAAGTATGAACTATGGCTTAGTTAAATTTCATCGAAAACTTTTCGACTGTTTTAAATTAAAGTTGAAACCAAACATACAAAATATTCTTATAAATTAATAAACTTTCATATTTTGTAAAATGCGAAGGCATGTTTAAAATTGCTTTCGCGAAATTTTATCAGGCGAACTAATCAACTAACTCATTTCAAACTGGTATATCCATAGTCTTTAAGAAAATGTTAACTAAAATTACTTTGAAATTATCCTGTCTGTTGAATATTACTAAAATAATTAGATATTATAGTATTCCATCATATACTTTAATATAATATTTCATAAGTTATTGCTATTTTGAAATTAAAATTAATTTAATTAACGTTATTAACGTTTATATTCCTGAAAGATTCTTGTGGGAGACAGATAAGAATCAACTTAAGATACTAAACAAAAACCAGCCAAGTGCGAGTCGAACTGGCGCACCGAGAGTTTCGTACAAACCGGTAGGTCTATAAGTAAAAGTTACGCTATTTTTTAATGGTAATTTAGGCTTTTCGCAATTTTTCCTTTATCTGTGCTATAAGACGTTGCTTCGTACCAAATTTCAAGATTCTGAGTTCACGGGAAGTACCCTGTAGGTTTTGATTCCCTTGCGAGTGTCGAAAATTTGCAGCATAAGCGGCTGTATCCTTAGAATGCGTTGGCTTAGAAGTTTGATTTTTTCACAACTTTAAGGGACAGTAAACCTGATTATTTGATATGAATTTCAGCTTGATCCTCCACGCGTTAATGAGAAAAAGGGTCTTGATGACAGACAGACTGACAACAAAGTGATCCTATAAGGGTTCCGTTTTTTCCTTTTGAGGAACGGAACCCTAAAAATTGCGAGTAGAGTAACTTTGGTTGTTTTTATTTTTAAATTAAGTTTGACATCTACAAGGTAAACGGTCTTAAGCGTAACAGTAATAGTAAGCGCGGTAATAATTTTGTTGCGATGATAGGTCAGTGATTATGGTGTGGTCGAAGATGGTAAACACACCTAGCCTGGGATGGAATTGGCTCTCAAGTGAGGATAGTGGAACACAGCGCTAGGTGCCTGGTCACAGATTTTCAACTTGTAGCTAGCCAGTTGTGTATTATAAAGCACCCTACCACCACGCTATGGTTTCCTCACAATTTCAAGCTTATTGTTGAGATTTGAACCCACGCCCTTCAGTGTGTGAACTGACCGCGCTAACCCCTGATCCATAATCGCTACTACGTGCCTCCTCTTTCAACGTATTACCAAGCCACCATAAAAACAGTCTGTACGGTTTTTCCTGTAAGACCGGAAAACAACTTACGACATTTTGTTACGAAGCAAACTGACATAAAACCGCTTAACTCCCGAAAGGCAAAACTTTTTCAAAGGCAAACGGGACATCAAAAAAGTTGGGGAACCTCGCTTCACCTTTATTTCGATAGAATCCACTGTTTTTATATAGAAAAGTATAGAAACTCGAAGAAGCCGAAGGAAAGTTTTTTTTCCTATCACACTTTATGCTTATTTTATGGGTTCGAGCGCAGGCACTTAGAAAATTATCTACGAGTAGGAGATCGTCGTATTTTTTATCTAGGAGCGGAGGTACTGACAGTTGCTTAAAGTGAAAAGGGTAGGATTGTCTGAAATTTGTAAGAGGTTAAAATAATACCAAGTTTAGGACTGTAAACTATTCCTTTCAACCTTCGGTGCTAAAATTTTAAATGTGAATCAATTTTACATGATTTTTTATCGATACAGGCTAAGTGTTTGACCACAGCTCACCTGATTTTAAGTGACGGTGTGGTCGAAGATGATAAACACACTTACTCTGGAATGGAAGTGACTCGAGAGAGAGGCTGTCTTCGTCGATAAATATCGTTAATGCATGGCGATAGATTTCCAAGTTGGTTGTTGGTAGCTAGCCTTTACTAATTCTATTTCTAATACGAAATGTGTAAAACTTGTTTTTAGGCCGAGTGTTTGACCATAGTTCACTTCATGTTAAGTGACAGTGTGGTCGAAGATGGTAAACACACTTACCCTGGAATGGAACTAACTCTTGAGTGAGGCTGCCGGAACACACCGTTAATGCTTGGCGACAGATTTTCAACAATGGTAGCTAGCCAGTCGAGTACTAGAAAGTACCCTACCACCATGCTATACTATGGTTTCCTCACGATGTTTTCCTTGAAGTTCAAGTATAAAATCTGCTGCCAAGCATCTGACAATGTGTTCCGACAGCCTCACTTGTACCATTCCAGGCTAGGTGTGTTTATCATCTTCGACCACGCCGTCACATAACATCAGGTGAGCTGTGGTCAAACACCTAGCTTGTAAACAAAAAAAAGAACAAAACATACAAACGGCTGAAGTGTTTTTTTTTTCACTATAATTTTTTGGTAAGTAACCAGTAGGTAGCACTTAAAACTTGTTTCAACACACGACGTCGTGTCACGCGACACGATAACAAGCTAACACAGTAAGGCTATACTATAATAATAATAATAATAATAACGCTTTACTACAAATTTAATTATATAAATACTATATACACTTAAAAATATTGTAGGACACATTACACACAGCACCGTCTGACCCCAAACTAAGCAGAGCTTGTGTGATGGAAGTCAGACAACTGATAGAATACATAAATACTTTTTTGTTGTTGTTGTAAATACATACTTATAATACATACAGAACACCCAGACACAGAACAAACATTTGTAAGGTTGTCTGGAAGAAATCGCTCTAGGCGATAAGGCCGCCCTTGTACACCGTTTATTTGTTGTTTCTATGTTGTATTTTTTGTTTTGTTACTTTCTTTCTCTTCTGTTTTTAATTTTTGTATGTATTTTTATAATGTTTGGTGTATAATAAAGTTGTATTGTATTGTATTGTTTATACCAAACAAACATTTGTCCTTGGCGGGAATCGAACCCACGCCCTACAGGTCAGGCAGGCATACTCCCAATGAGCCAACAGGGCCGTCAACTTACATTCACTTACACTTACATTCCTATTCTGAACCATTTTTTTTAAGCTGTCCCACTGCTCGGCCTTTACAAATACAAATAGTTTATTGATAACACCATTACAAGTCAATTCCGAAATATTTCAAGTCAATTTCAAATATATCATTAAAAGAGTTTTAAAAGACTGATTACATGTCAATGAATAAAAAAACAAAATTTCAAAATAAAGTATGACAATATACAAACATACAAACAAATATTGTCAATGTAATATCTAAAAGAAATCATAATTACTTACAAGTAATTGAATAATCTTTAATTTGAAATACTCGTCAATGTCATAATGTCATAAAACAAGGTATATAGCAGCCAAGATCTTAACTTGGTTCTGAAGCACGCTGTGGAAGGTGCATCCCGGCTGGAGGCGGGTACACGGTTGGAGAACGCGGGCCCCAGAATGTATACCGACCTCTCAGACTTGACGAGCCGGTGCGACGGCATTAATAGTTGATCTTTCTTTTTATTGCTGCGAAGATCTAACGTGCTGTGGACGCCCCTGGGTTGAAGTTTATTAATATTCTTATAAGTGGAAGGGCTACCTTGTTACTCACACGGCAACAGCACTATCTGAAGATCTCTAAAAATCTCTACGCATCCTTCTAATTCATCGTGAGAAGGGTAAAGCCGTGGTCCCCACGCTGACAAAGTGCGGGATGATGAACTTCTCACATTTTAAAGAACTAAATTGACAATGATAGCTTAGAATCTAAACTCAAACAAAACATACTGGTCTTCTCAATTTCAACCAGGTGCAAAGTTTGCGTACTCTCTTAGCAGTAATCCTGTATGGCATATATTTAGTTTTATTTAATACATAAATATTTTACACACTTACTATAAAATATGTATTATTTCCATTAATTTAATTTTTTTAAACTTAATTGTGTTACATCTCCCTTCTGTTCTTAATCAGTAACGTGGTTTCCATTCTTGGTTGCCTGGAAGAGATTGCTTTTAACTAAGCGGTTTGGTTCCATCTTCATACGAACCGCTAGATATTGGAATTCGCTGCCCGAGTGGGTGTTCCCCGATAGGTACAATCTGGGTGCCTTCAAGTCGCGAGTGAATCGGTTTCTTTTAGGCAAGCGTGCTCCATCATAGACCGCATCTTCGCTTATGATCAGGCGAGATGACGGCCAAACGCAAGCCAATTAGTTATAAAAAAAAAGAAAAAAAAGACTGTCGCTTCTGGCATTAGCTTATAAGATTCTTTTGTTTTCTGTACTTTTTAGGGTTACGTACCTTAAAAGGAAAAAAACGGAACCCTTATAGGATCACTTTGTTATCCGTCTGTCTCTCTGTCAAGAGCCTTTTTCTCAGGAACGCGTGGAGGTATCGACCTGAATTTCATATCAAATACTCAGGTCTACTGTTTTTTAGAGTTGTGAAAAAATCAAACTTCTAAGCCAAAGTAATCAAAAGATACAGCCGTTTATGCTGCAAATTTTCGACACTCGCAATGCAATCAAAACCTACAGAGTACTTCCCGTGAACTCAGAATCTTGAAATTTGGTACGAAGCAACGTATATTATAGCACAGATAAAGGAAAAATTGCGAAAAGCAAAAACTACCATATAAAAAAATACCATAACTTTTAATTATATACCTACAGGTTTGTACGGAACCCTCGGTGCGCGAGTTCGACTCTCACTTGGCTTTGCACTTGGTGTGCACGATAATTTCTATCTATGTTTATATATTTATGATGAGCGTATAAGGCGTATGTATAGAGAGGTCTTAAACATTACCAAATCCAGTCTTGTTCTAGTAGAAAAGTCTCATATAACAATAGTAATCTTTATTACAAAAATGAGTCACTACAATTTCAGAAGCTTAACAAAACGGAAGGTAAATTACCCTACTCCTGTTTCTCTTCAAAAGAGCAAATAAAGTGTCTCTTCACTGTTTAACAAGAACATTTTCCAAGGAACTAAACCCTATTAGCTTTGAGAGACGGCGAGCAAATTGGTTTAACGTTCGTCTTTCTAACTAATTGTTTACTATGACGTTTGCTATCTGAGTATTGTACGGAAGTTGTTTTTTAGTTAGACAAAAGCAGATAAGAATACTGGTAATTTGATTTTAGTGAGTTCTATTCCAGGCTAGGTGTGCTTTACCATCTTCGACCACACCGTCACTTAACATCAGGTGAGCTGTGGTCAAATACCTAGCCTGTTAAACATAAAAAAACTTTACACATTTCGTATTAGTTTTAAATGGACTTGCAATAAGTCATTTTATTTTATTGCAAATCTACCAACATTCCGCATATTAAGTTAAAATCTATTAAAACCATCGAAATTTGTTCCAAAATTTACAATTTCCATACAATACGAAAACAAACTGAAAGAGACTTAAAATTTCGGCGCCATATTTTGTACTGTAGGTATGTTTTGGTAGAACTTATGTCAGCGAATGGAAATACGGGCTTACTAGGAATCGCCACAATATGGCTTACAAATAATTGAACACTAGGAACTTTCTACGGCTTTTCTCGCGTGGCATAATGTATCGATCTATTATAATATGTTTTATGTAAGTAATAGGACGAACGATACGCTCTCCTGATGCTAATAACGCCTGTCCATGACCATTGCAGCGATACACAGAACTTTGAATAGTAAAACAAGGTTCAGGGCATCGCTGCTTTGGCGTTTATTAGTTTGAGACTTTCGATGGTTAATCTCAACAGCCCTGTAATTTCGCTAGCTGGAGCATAGAACAGATAAATCAAGAGAATTTGTTGCACACGAGATATGTCGTAAGATAATTTATCGATTGCCGTAATAGATTTGCGTTGACTTAATGGTTTTGCATGTATCAATGCATTTATGAACTGCTGATATTAAAAACTATTGATTTTTAAAATCATATAGATAATTACAATGATAGAATTATGAGGTAACAAACTAGATGTATTAATGTATCCGAAGAACTTCGATGTTTAAAAAAAGGAATAAACATTAATAAGCTATTAATTGTTATGCTTGGCTGCCAATTTTATTCCCAAAAATTTTAGAACGATTCGTCTTAGGATCGATCGTTTGTTTGAGCTCGTCGTGTGTATCTTCCTTCGAAACGTCCAGAACCAATAAGTCGACTGTTCGCCGCGAGAGCCGCGAGCGAACTACCAAACGTGACAGCGGTGCCCTACCCCCCGCCCGCGCTTGTCTACCCTGCAACATCTGAACGTCACGCTGCCCCACCTACCTCCTCATTCCGCGGGCGATCTGTGATTACTTTGGTAATGCTATAGTAATTTAATAATCTTTGAGTTTTAAATACTCGTCAATGCCATAAAACAATTATAATAATAAAAATAATTCCGATCTATCTGACAAGACATAAAAACAAAACAAACAGTCCAACAAACCAACTGAAACCGTGCGTCCGTAAACATTGGCATATTTCGGGCGAGACTGGCAGCTTCATTGTGGAGGGATTCCAACTGTCGATACATATAGACAAATGGAATACCTATCAGCTATGCTCAGTCGTCGAAGCGCAACCCACTTGGTGTAATGCTAAATGTAATCCGATTGAAGTTGTCACAAAACTTTTAATGTGACACAAAACAAATTTCTATTACATTTAAATTACAATCATCAACATTACGATACACACAAAAATAAATAAGAAACATAAATAAAAACAATTGACACAAAAAACACAAAGAAAAAATGTACATCTGTCACAAACCGGCCCCAACTCAGCATAATGTCGACTGCAGCTAGCCGATACTGATCTTCCGTCGAAATATATATACACAAAATAATATTAAGTAAGCTGCAAACAACATTTTTTATCAGGGCGAGCGAAGCGAGCTCTAACACTATTCCACAATCTGAGCATTTTTGTGGTACACTTTACTGAAAAACTGTCACCCCTATAGATTTTTTCTTTAACATAGTAATTTAACTTCATATCTGTCAAAAAAATACATAATTTTGTAACCATAAAAAAAATGAACATTTACAATTTTGTATTCATTGGATATAATGTTATTGTACCACTAACGCCATCTATTAAAAAAAAAAAAAAAAAACATATTGTAGGACACATTATACACAACGCCATCTGAGCCCAAACTAAGCAGAGCTTGTGTGATGGAAGTCAGATAACTGATAGGATACATAAACACTTTTTTTTTTTGTAAATACATACTTATAATATATACAGAACACCCAGACACAGAACAAACATTTGTTTATACCAAACAAACATTTGTCCTTGGCGGGAATCGAACCCACGCCCTACAGCTCAGGCAGACATACTCCCAATGAGCCAACAGGGCTGTTAGAAAACCAAAGAGTTAACATCGCTCTAACAGAACTAAACTCAATACTCTAATACATCGTAGTTAATCTACTTAATACTTAAGACACCACTAGAATCAGGTTGTAAAATAACAACCGACTTAAAAATTATTACCCGTTAGAAAAACCACGTGAGCCCTCAAGCTCAGCTTTTTGCTAGTGTAATAGTAATGAGACGAACTAGACGCTCTCCCGATTGTAAGAAACAACGCCTGTCTGTGAGATTATGTATATTTATATTAAATATATATACGAGTAACATACTTGATCAATTTTAGTTTAGAGTTCAGCAATATAGGATTTGTATCGAATAGAAGAATTGTTGTCAAAGATTGATTTATTTTGGAATCGTTTCCAGAACAAAGTAATTCGTCAGGGAACTAAATCTATCGAAATAGCTCAACGCATTAGCAATCTGAAGTGGCAGTGGGCTGGACATATCTATCGCAAAATCGATAAACGCTGGAGTGGACTGGACTGGATGTTTTAGAGTTGAGACCGCGAATTGGCAAACAGCGTTGGACGCCCTGCAATATTTTATTAATAACACCAAAGTTATAACTCAAATTTCGTTATTATATATTCTATGTAAAAGTAATGAGTCGATTGAGACGCTCTCGCTCTCCTGATGGTAAGAGATAACGCATGTCCATGACCATTGCAGCGATACACAGAACTTTGAGTAACAAACCATGCAAACTCCAGGGCATCGTTGCTTTGGCGCTTATTACTTTGAGACATTCGATGGTTAGTCTTAACAGATTTGTAATTATTCATTTGGATATAATTTTATTTTAACAATAATATAATTAAAAACGAAATATGAATAAACATATGTTAACATAAAAATATATGTCAATATTGTCAATACAATAACATTCCAATAAAAATATAGGTAATAGTTACTTACAAATTAATTAAAACAATTGGTTATAAATAATTGTCAAAGTAGTAAAACAAGGTTGAAAGCCTTGTTAACTCATGTGGTAGAATAATATGATTTAAGAGCTGTAGGTTGTGGGTTTGATTCCCTTTACTTATGCATTCAAATCTCAACTCGACATAATCAGTGAAATTCGATCTAAAATCGTTTTAAATTTTTTTTCTGTTTAAGTGAAATCATATAGGTTAGAAAAGAATTAAAAAGTATTGAATTGAAAATTCAGATCAAACCGATAGCATGGTTCGTGTTGTTTGACCTAAAACAATCCGATAGTAGAACTATCGAATAAATCGTTCAGTGTGGCTCTAATTTGACACGTTTTTCCTCAAAATGCCAATGCAACCAGTGCCAAAGTTCGGTCAGGAAAGCAATATTGCCTTGCTGCTATAACCAAGTGAATTGAAATTAACAATTTTATCAATTGTGTTTCTTTTTTAGTTGCAACCAATCTCACTTTTTATGTTTGACTAAATAGATAAAAACCCTTTATTATACATACCAGAATTAGAAGAAAAAAATAGAAAACAAAAGAATCTTATGAGCTAGTGCCACAAGTGGCGGCCTTATCGCAACAATGAGCTTGAGCTGCCGGTGAAGGAAAACATAGTGAAGAAACCATAGCGTGGTAGTAGGGTACTTTCTAGTACTCGGCTGGCTAGCTACCACCCTCAAGTTGAAAATCTGCCGCCAAGCATCTAATGGTGTGTTCCGGCAGCCGCACTTGAGAGCCAGTTCCATTCCAGGCTAGGTGTGCGTTACCATCTTCGACCACACCGTCACTTAGCATCAGGTGAGTTGTGGTCAAACACCAAGCCTGTAAGAAAATAAAAAAAAAAAACCAGACAACCAAGACTAGAAAATAATTTACTATGGAAACTGACGTGGTTATGACACATTTGTGTTTGTAGCAAACAAGGCCGCACGCGCATTGTACGCAGCTTCATCTCCATGATGAAGGCCACCGAATGTGGTCGAAACTATAGTCGGAGTATCCGATATAATTAAACGGAAGTGAGTAAAACAAAAATTACAAATGTACATTTCAAATTGAATTCACACTGTATCCAAAGTAAAAGCGCGTGTTTTAGTGTGCGTGTACAAATCTAGCTGATTCTAATGGACTTAAATACTGTTCGCAATGCCTCAGGGATTGATTCATACGTGCCTGCCAGCTTTGAAAATGAAATGTGCCGAAAAAATAGTGCCAGCACACAATGAGAACCTGTATGAGCGTGTAGACATGTCTTGTACGTGCAGCCTTATATAATAGAGTTGTATATATCTAGGAAAAATTATCGATATTTTTTTGAAGTAAAAATTTCTTCCTCGTTGCGCAATTTTTGGAAGGGCTAAACTTATGAGTGACACTAATATGCTAATGTGACGTGTTTTAAGTTTTCACTTCTGTTGGTAGTATCCATGACTGCCTTTTTTATTTTATTTTAACTCTAAAACTTACAGTTGTATACCAAAACGTTTTAGAGTCAAAAATATAATATAGGTACTGAACAATAATTATACAAGAAACTTCCAATATACTCAATTACTTAAATATTACTACATACATATACTAACAAATACTTATGAATAAAAACAACACAAATCTGGTAGATGCTCTAAACAGAGACGCAGTATCATGTGACGGTTGGACAAAATACATTAATATCTGGATGGCGAGAGAGTTGGTTAAGTGTAGTTTTATGTGTTCTAGATAGCGCGGTTGTTTTACACGCCGAAGTGCGTGCTTTCAACAATTAACCCCAACAATGAGCTTGAGCTACCGGTCAAGGAAAACATCGTGAGAAAAGAAAAAAACATAGTGTGGTGGTAGGGTATTTTCTAGTACTCGGCTAGCTAGCTACCACCAAGTCAAGTTGAAAATCTGCTGCCAAGGGTGTGTCATGGAAGTTTCACTTGAGGCCGAGTTCCAATTCAGACTAGGCGTGTACCATCTTTTATATATATTGCAAACAAAGTCCAGGGCATCGCTACTTTGGCGCTCAAAACTTTGAGACATTAGATGGATCAGACCTGTGGAAGACGCTCATATCCTTAATCAACTAAGGATAAGAATTGATGATCTTCAAACAGATGAACAGGTTCCATTGAATCAAAGCTAAGGATACTCTTGCTCAAGTCACCTACGAAAAAAAAACTAAATCAGATAAACAGATACAAAAATACATACATAATACTTGTAAAACCCCACTGTTCTTAAAATTAAGTCATTTGCCCGTCGTAGCTATTAAAATATTAGTAGATAAAAACATCGATATATTTAGTTTACATCACTACTACGTGATGGGAGTGGGCTGTTAAAATAGCGGTTGAAATACGATAAGCGTGCTCTGGAATTTTATGAGCCGATACATTACATTACGGATCGGTTAGGATGTTTGAAAAACCAGCCAAGAATAGAATAGAATATAACTTTATTATGCACCAAACATACATAAATTATAAAATAGAAAACTTAAAAAGGGATAAATAAAAAAAAATAACAAAACACCATCGTGTTTTTTTTTTTTACACGAACTATAATATATATTTTGTTAATTTCCATCCCAAGGTTGTCTGGAAGAAATTGGTCTAGGCGATAAGGCCGGCCTTGTACACCTTTTATTTGTTATTTCTATGTTGTATTTTTGTTTTGTAATTTTCTTTCTATTTTTTTTTGTTTTTAATTTTTGTATGTTATAATAAGTCTGGTGTATAATAAAGTTGTATTGTTTTGTATAATATGGCAGTACAACGGTGCCCTTATCGCCTAGAGCGATTTCTTCCAGAAAACCTTTGGATGGCTAATTGCGTATCCATATATTCCATGCTCCATATATTTTGCGTTTTACCCTGTTTGTACGAGACTTGGTTGAATTTTAACTTACCAAAAATGTAATAGGCACCTCTTTCTCTTCTTTATGTAAAAGTAATTAGACGAAATAGACGCTCCCCTGATAGTAAGAGATAACGCCTGGCCATAACCATTGCAGCGATACACGGAACATTGAGTTGTTAAACAAAGTCCAGGGCATCGCTGCTTTGGCGCTCATTACTTTGAGACTTGCGATGGTTAACCCTGAACAGCCCTGTAATTTCGCTACCTGCAGTACTACCCCTTCAACCCGGAACAGTAATGTTTACACACTACTACTTAGCAGCAGAATAGCTGGTAATGCGGTGGTACTTACCTAGACGACCTCCTGCTAAGATCTGCCACCAAGTATAAGTGAAATAAAGTCCGGGTTCTTTTTGTATAAATACCTACTTGTATAAGTATACTTGTATGAAAAACATTCACACTCTCCTGTTTATTTGTCCACTGAGCTATTTCTATAAACAGCCACTGTTCATATAAAATTCAACAAGACCCATTGTCAGAGCTGAAAGCCTTGCAGGAAAACATCGGCTGTTTTTAGATAAAATAGTTTGTTACTAAATAAGAATGATACGTACACAAAACTTGACGGAAATTTTGCGGCTTCTTTTTGACACGTATAAATCTGCGTTTGACCACCAACTCGCATTTTTTTTTATGGCTGACATGCTAGGTGTTTGACCACAACTCACCTGGTGTTAAGTGACGGTGTGGTCGAAGATGGTAAAGCACACCTAGCCTGGAATGGAACTGGCTCTCAAGTGAGGCTGCCGGAACACACCGTTAGATGCTTGGCGGCAGATTTTCAACTTGAGGGTGGTAGCTAGCCAGCCGAGTACTAGAAAGTACCCTACCACTACGCTATGGTTTCCTCACGATGTTTTCCTTCACCGGCAGCTCAAGCTCATTGTTGGGGTTTGAACCCACGCTCTTCGGCATGCGAACCTACCGCGCTAACCACTGAGCCATCATCGCTACATAACAACAAATGTATTGACTTGACTTGAAAAGGTCTGCAAGATCAGAATGCTAAGATAACAACTCGTTAATTGTACAAGTTAGGCGCGAAAAAAACACGTAGCTGTAAAATGTAGTCGGTAACAATAAGCCCCTAACAATATACTTGACATTATAAGATCTCGTGGATATCTTTTCCCCATTCTGCGTACAATTACACAGTACTTTGGTTTAACCGTACAAGACACGAGTTTAGCAACCGAGATTCCATTGAAAGCAATTGTCGGATACTTTGGGTCTTCAATCGACGTTTTACGGACTTCGTTGTGACAGAGTAGAAATATTGAGATGGAAAACATCATATCGCGGCATTTTTTTGTAAATTACTAACAGGTTTGCGTTTGACCGCCGTCTCGCCTGATGTTAAACGAAGATAGGAAACCGATTCACCTGCGACTTGAAAGCATCCACATTTTACATACCATGATAAAATGTTTTATAAATTATTTAACATATTATGTTTTTTTGTTTATATATTTTTTCTCTTAGATTTTTTTAATGTGATATTTTGTGATTTTTGTGACATAAATATTATGTCAATTAAGTACTTTGAATTTGATCTATCAAAGAGTTCGGAGAAAACTCACCCAGGCAGCTAACTAACCTCCAAACTACAAACTAGACTAGTCACCTGACTAGTTGCAATTTAGTCAAAATATGCATTACATCAGTACCTTTACTTGGTGGTATTTCTCCTTAGTAGGAGGTCGCTTAGGTAGGTACCACCGTAGTACCAGATATTCTGCCCCCAACCAAACAAAAACTTGTGTTCTGGTTTGAGGGTACTGCAGCTAGCGAAGAGCTGTTAAGACTAACCATTGAAAATCTCAAAGTTTGCTCTGGATTTTGTTTCGCTACTCAAAGTTCTGTGTATCACATTATCAGCCATAGAACGTCCACTGCTGGACATAGGCCTCCTCCTGGGGGGTTTTAGCCAATACTCGCCACGCTTGGCAGGCGGGTCGGCGAGCGCAGTTAGGTGTGATTGTTCAAGGAAGACGCTGCTGCCCATCTTCCGGATTACATCCCTTAGCCGACTCTTACGGCAACCACGGGTAGAGAGGGTGGGGTACAATTCTTACTCCGGCACCACCACGACATCGTGTATCGCTGCAATGGATTTATTATCATTGTTTTCGTTATATAATATGACTGGCCAGTTAGCTCGTTTTGTATATTACTTCTGCATCGAGAACAGCTGTTGTCTTATTCGATTCCCACCTAATACAAATTTGTCTAACAAACAGAAATGTTTATTGAAATTGTTTTTTAATGTTTATTCTGGGTATTCTATGCATTTAAAAAATATCAGATAGAAACAAACTTTTTATTACGTCCATCAATAAACAAAATAGTAAAGTAATTTAGCTGTTATTTGAATCCCGTAGTACAAGTTTTGCTTAATTTGACTAGATGGCGCTGTGTGTGTTTATAGGTTCGTGTTTGACCACGTCCTGTCTGATGTTAAACAACGATACCTAGAAGGAATCTGTTTACTCTTGATTTGAAGACACTAATATTGTATTTTTTAGGAAACACAGACTCCGGCAAAGAGTTCCACATCCTCGCTGTGCGAATAAAAAATGTGGGTTCGAAGTACTTAGTGCGCACATGGGGAACGTCCACCATGTATGGGTGACGCTTTGTCTGGCCGTACGGTAGTAAAAAGGAGAGTTAAAAAGGAGGTTTTTTATTATATATTTATAATTTTGGTTCAGAAACTTGATCATTAGAACAGCTTAGAGGTTATTACAAATCATCAAAACATAAAATACAAGCTGTTAATAAATTTGTTAAAATGTAATTCCTTAAACAGTAACACTTCAAAGTTAGAAGTCGAAAACTTTCAGAACACAAAAATATTGCGAGAACTTCCCATTTTTATTTCCGCAAAAAAACGAACAAAAGAATTCACGAAAGCGATAATCGTTACAGAAAAACGATTCATTGTTTCGTTACGCGACGAAATGTTTAACGTTCACGTTCTGCCGAGTAGTATACGTACAGAGTAATACAGTAACTGCCCTGATATGGCAAAAGGTGACTACGTGCAGAAAGTTGATTTCGAGAAAAACGCAAAAAGGTGGCAAACGTGATTTCTTGACCTGTGTGACAGATAGCTCAAATCGGGTATATATTTTCATTAGCTTACGGGAAACAATTCCCGTAAGCTAATGAAAATAAAACTTGTTTTTGTCCTCTACTAAACTCAAAAGACCGATTTGCGAAGTTGCTAGTAAAAGTTCAATTGTGTTACCTTTTAAGCCATATTTTGCCCATCTCTTTACTACACATTAGGACTGGTCACATATTTCCAGGAATCGCAAAGTGCTAAGGAAATTGAAACGATTGCTGGCTGCCATTAGACGAGTTGTTCTTTTGTACATTTTCTACTCAGTAGTTGTACTGCAGCCTTACATTCTACGGTATTCAGTGTTGCCAACATTGGAACAATAAGAAAGGAATTATCGCTGCTTTTATGTTCGACTTGTGAAAGTGGGGAATGAGGACTTTAGTTTTTGAAGGCAACAGTTTTGCTTTGAAGTTTGGTCTTTAGTTTATGATTTCGCCAATTGTTTTTATTAAAAGAATATACTTGTAATTGATCGTCATTTAGCCTGATATTACACAAAGATACGGTCTACGATGGAATACGTGCCTAAGACACCGATCATCATTAACCTTTTAGAGTCCACTGTTGGGCATTGGCTTCTCGCCAGACACGCCGCTTCTTCGATTTTTCGCTTACAGTCATTGCTAATTCACATATCATCACATATCACATCATCAGCCATAGGACGTCCACTGCTGGACATAAGCCTCCTCCTGGGGGGTTTTGTCAATACTCGCCACGCTTGGCAGGCGGGTTGGCGAGCGCAGTTAAGTGTGATTGTTCAAGGAAGACGCTGCTGCCCATCTTCCGGATTACATCCCTAAGCCGACTCTTACGGCAACCACGGGTAGAGAGGGTGGGGTACTATTCTTACGCCGGCACCACCACGGCAATTGCTAGTTATCTTACGTATATCGTCACTTCACCTAAACTCAGGGCTTACATGTTGTCCTAGATACGCATAAACCACAAACTGGACATACCACAGAAATTAATGCCAATCATAATTCCGCTTTGTAATTCAAAATTCCATAACCGATCCTGCGAGATTAGGTTGAGGTTACATTTAATCCTAAGGGACAGAAAACCCATCATGGTGCATAATCAAAAATTTAAGATACAATTAGGTCAATTTAACTTGCAATCAGAACCCCACAATGTACTTGACTGTTATGCTGGTACGTAATAAATATCCTACAAGGTAAGCCAGATGACATAATACGTACTCATAAATGTTTGTTTGTTTGGACCATAGGTTCGAATGAACCTATTCTGACCTTTGGGACGGAGCGGCCAAGTACCAGCTTGAGTCGTTGAAGGCCAGCGAGAAACGAGCTAAGAAACAGTAGCAATGACTCGAAGAATAAAGAAAAAAAAAATAGTGTGTCAGTAAGGTTCTTATAAACATCGTGTTTATAATTGATCCAACAGTGAATTATTTGGTACAGTAATATTTCAGATAATTTCCGTACCATACATACCTACCGTAATTTCCGATAGCACTATTTTCTATCAGTTATCTGACTTTCATCACACAAGCTTTGCTTAGTTTGTGGTCACATTTTTTTTTTCAAGACCAATGAGACGCAATTATTAGCGTACAATACATACCTACCGTCATTTTCGATAGTACTATTTTCTATCAGTTATCTGACTTTTATCATACAAGCTTTGCTTAGTTTGGGGTCACATTTTTTTAATGAAAATTTAATGAGACGAACGAGACTCTCTCCTGATGGTAAGAGATAACGCATGTCCATGACCATTGCATTGATACTATGAAGACCAAAATCAAGTCCAGGGCATCGCTGCTTTGGCACTCATTACTTTGACATAATAGATGGTTAGTCTCAAGTTTTCAACAGTCCAGTAATTTCGCTAGTTGCAGTACCCTTCAAACCGAAACACAGTAATGTATAAACACTACTGCTTGGCGGTACTATATTTGGTACTTCGGTGGTACCTACCTAGACGAACTCCTGCTAAGGAGATCTACCACCAAGTAAATGTTTAAGTATATGTGATGGCGCTGTGTGTAATGTCTTACGATATATTTTTTTAATCTGAATATGTTTGTGTGTGTGTATGTGTATGTTTGTGTGTGTGTGTGTGTATGTAAGCCTAGTTAAGACTTGTTTCGGATTACCTACTACTGCACATTTTGCTTTATAGTGTGGTACAAATAAAAGCATTAGCTGCCACAATCCCACTAATATTATAAATGTGAAAGTTTGGATGGATGGATGTTTGAATGTTTGTTACTCAATCACGTCAGAACGGCTGAACGGATCTGGATGAAATTTTGTATGTAGATACTTTAGGCCCTGGAATAAAACATAGGATACTTTTCATCATCATCATGCATCACCACGCGGGTAAAACCGCGGGGCGCATCTAGTTAAACTATAAATTATAAAAATAAAGAAAATCTCTTAAAATGTTGTTGAGGCCAGTAACTGTCACGATTATTTTATTTATTTATTTTATGATCACCAACATTGTATATTTTATCGCATGATATAATTAATAAGGAGAAAAGTATATAGATAAATGTCACAACAGTTATATGTAGGTAAAGACAGCATGCAGTAATAATAATTAAGTTATAATAAATTTAAAATTTTATTGTCACAGTAATGATTAAAAATAACATTTATTCAATTAACATGTCAATTGTTTAAAAAAACTTATTGATTGGCACAGTTAGTATTATATACTAGTTGACCTGACTGTCGTTGTTCTTTCTTAGGTTAACGAAAGCGCGAACTGCCAAAGAAGTTAAAATAGACGTTAAGTTTTCTGAAATTTTCCAATTTTCTGCGCAATATTCTTTTTTTTTTCGTAAGATCCTTCTATAAAATATTTAAAAAATAAAGATAAATAAAATCGGTAAAGTTGTTCTCAAGTTACGGGGTGACCAAGGGAAATAGGGTTTCATCTCTCTACTTAGAATAAAACAAAGTCGCTTCCCGCCGTCTGTACGCTTAGATCTTTTAAACTACGCAACGGATTTTAATGCGGTTTCCATCAATAGATAGAGTGATTCAAGAAAAAGGTTTATATGTACAATACATGCATATGCACCATATTATGACCTACATTGCGCCCGTGCAAAACCGGGACGGGTTGTTACTTTGTATATCTCTACATAGTATAAAACAAAGTCGCTTCCCGCCGTCTGTACGCTTAGATCTTTTAAGCTACGCAACGGATTTTAATGCAGTTTCCATCAATAGATAGAGTGATTCAAGTGGAAGGCTTATATGTATCATACAGGCATATGCACCACATTAGTATCTACATAGCACCCGTACGAAACCGGGGCGGGTTGCTAGTTTTTATATATACAGAAAATATGGTAGAATACGGATATCATAATCTAAATCTTCTAAATATATATAACTCAAAGGTGACTGACTGACTGACTGACTGACTGACTGACTGACTGACTGACTGACATAGTGATCTATCAACGCACAGCCTAAACCACTGGACGGATCGGGCTGAAATTTGGCATGCAGGTAGATGTTATGACGTAGGCATCCGCTAAGAAAGGATTTTGATTAATTCTACCCCCAAGGGGATAAAATAGGGGATGAAAGTTTGTATGAAACTTTGTCAATTTTAAACCGATTAGGCTGAGACTTTGCATGCATAAAGCTACTATGACGTAGGCATCTAGCGCGGGTGAAACCGCGGGGCACAGCTAGTTAGATATATATAACTCAAAGGTGACTGACTGACTAACTGACATAGGGATCTATCAACACACAGCCCAAACCACTGGACGGATCGGGCTGAAATTTGGCATGCAAGTAGATGTTATGCCGTAGGCATCCGCTAAGAAAGGATTTTGATTAATTCTACCCCCAAGGGGATAAAATAGGGGATGAAAGTTTGTATGAAACTTTGTCAATTTTAAACCGATCGGGCTGAGACTTTGCGTGCATAAAGCTACTATGACGTAGGCATCTAGCGCGGGTGAAACCGCGGGGCACAGCTAGTTATAATATAGTATTTCAATACAGGCACGACTAAGTGATCCGAGAATTCGGTGTAAGAAGTTTTTCCTTGTACCATACGCTCTCGTCTGGCAGTACTTAATTGTCCCTGCAACTAGGTCAAGCTGGCTGGAACCGATTTTTGCCATTTAATTAGAACGCTGCCGACGGGAATTCCCGTTTGTAATGTACGTTTTTGCCATTTCTGTATTAGTGTTCTGTAAGTTACTCATAAATTATTAAGTCATTACTTTGTTAGTGTATTAAAAAAATATGCAAATAAATTTGTGCAAGAATATTTTGATGTATCAGGCTTGTAAATTGCCAAAAAATAGTCAGTTGACACATATAATATCATCTATATCTCTTTAAATAAAAATGAATCGCCAAATGCGTTGCTAAGGGCAAAACTCGAGAATGGCTTGACCAATTCGTTTTTTTTTTTTAATATTTCAGTTAAGGTTCTTATAGAGAGAAAAAACGGAAAAATTAGAATTAGATTTTATCTATTGGACTACTACAATTTTGGTAGACGTATTCTGGAGTGGAGACCGCGAGTTGGCAAACGTAGCGTAGGACGCCCTGAGACTCGATGGAGTGACGATATACGTATGACAGCTGGCGGTGAATTAATTGGTTGAGTGGCGTGTCTTGGGAGAGGCCTATGTCCAGCCTTCGATAGGTTGATGATGATGATGATGGACTACGACAGGCCAATAACTTTAGCCAGTACGAAGTTTCTCGGGGCAGCTAGTACGTATTTAACAATCTGGACTGATTTTTATGAAAATTCTTATGTATATTTGGTAGGTATGAGAATAGGTCGTAAAGAATATTTCATAACACTAGCTGATTAGCTACTTTTTATCCCGAAAAAAATTTGCTGGTAACACCGCGTGGCGCAGCTAGTAAACTATACTTTCCAAAATGTGAAACTTGCGTTGTATAAGAAAAACACTTTTTAGGTCGTCTAGGTCTCCATAGTATTAGACATTATGCTGCCAAGCAGTAGTGTGTAAACATTGTATACTGATTATATTAAGGTTTGAGGTTACTGTACAGTAGCAGAAATTACAAGGTCATTGAGACTAACCATCGAATGTAATGAGCGGCAAAGCAGCGATTTCCTGGACTTTGTTTTGTTACAAAAAGTTCTGTGTGCCACTGCAATTGTCACAAGCGTTATCTCCTGTCATTAGAAATATATTACATTGCATTACATTGCAGCACATAGCACGCAGAACTGATCGCCGACAGTGCTGTAAAGTTCTCAAATGGAGACCACGGACCGGCAAGCGCAGCGTAGGACGTCCCCACAAAGTGGACAGATGACCTAATGAAGACCGCAGGAACGCGCTGGATGCGAGCCGCTTTCAACCGGTCTTCACGGAAATCATTGGGCTTATGTCCAGCAGTGGATGTCCTAAGACTGAGATGATGCTGAAAGGAAAAGTACTTATTGAGCTGCTGAGTACTCAACACTCATGTCAGATAAGGGGCGTAATTAATTAAGCCGAGTTTCATTGGTTTGTATGGGGCTTTTGGATTCATTCTCGAGTATACGTGCCGCTCGCTTTATGGTGAGCGCTTTGATGGAATGGCAACGAGTTCTTTATTTGAAGTGAACAGGCGAAGTGGGAAGGAGGTGGGGTAAAGTAGGTTGAAGAAGGGGGAAACAGGTGCTATAGGGCGCGATTATGGGAACTCATTTGCAGTAATGGAATTGAGTTAGGACTGATTAGCAAGCTATATTTGAAGTTCGTTTGTTTCCTTTTGTAAGTGGGTTTGCCGAATCGTTTTATTGAGCTAAAATTAACTGACACATCAGCGTTATGGTCGAAGATGGTAAACAGCACCTAGCCTGGAATGGAACTGAATACACCTAGCCGGAATACACCGTTATGTGCTTGGCGACAGATTTTCAACTCAAGGGTGGTAGCTTGCTGAGTACTAGAAAATGTCCTACCACCACGTAATGGTTTCCTCACGAAGCTTTCCTTCACTGTCAATTATTTACCCCCAAGATACTAAGCTCCATCGTTCGCTGGCAAACTCCAAATGCGGCTTTCTGATTTTTTGTCAAAGACCAAGTCTATGCCCCGTAGGTACGTGAGGACGGGAAGAATGCATACGTCCATAAGCTTACGTTTTAGGCATAGCGGGAGTTCGCCTTTCACGAAATCTTTCATGGCCCAATAGCTCTATCAGGCGTTATCGGAGCGTCTAGCAACTTCTAGATCTTGTATTACCTGGAAAGAGTATTTTTTGACTAAGATAAATGTATTCATAAACGTAAGCTATCTCCTCGCCCTCTATCATTATCGTTCCGCAGTGCGATTAGTCACAAAATTATTGTGTTTATTGTAAGTAAAATACATCTTATGCATCTGTTAATAGTCGCAGTATGTTCAGTTAAGACATACTCAGCCATATCAAGATGCAAGCGTCGTGCTTAGTTTGGGGTCCATTAATTAGCATGTAATACTTTGAATTGTAAAGTCAGCTATCACTGTCAGCTATACTAAGTTTATTGAAATCTTTTTTCTGCATACTGTACTGTTTTCTGCGAAATAAATTTATCTTTATCTTTGTATAAGCTGAAAAGAGAAGCGTTCAACTAAGGTCGCCAAGAAAGCTAATGTCTCCAGTTGTGCTTCAATTTCCTTGGCAAGTTCTCGGAGCACGTGTCAGTAGATACGGCGTGTTCCTAAACAATGACCGATTGACTTGTTTACGTACTCTGGCTATTTCCCAGAAGGAACATAATAGAACTGTATGAAGTTGCATCCGTGACTGGATTGTAACATCAGTGTGTGGAACCTTATCGGCAGTAGAACAATTTCGATGTGTTCGACACGCAGAGATGATATTCTTTGGCCCAAAAACTTGACTTGAGTCAACTGTACGACATATTTATTTATGGTTGACAAGCAAGATGTTTGGCCATAGACCACCTGATTTTAAGTGATGATATGGTCGAAGATGGTTAACAAACCTAGCTTAGAATGGCACTGGCTCTCAGGTGATGTTAGGTTACCGTTAGGTGCTTGACTGCAGATTTTCAATTTCAATTTACACACAACTAAGTTACATATATGTACACTAATTACTTTGTATATTATTATATGACACATAATAATTATATTACATTGTTGTTTTTATGAAACTACTCTTTAATCTCACATCGGATCTCGTATTTCAAAATGGTTTTTGCAATTCATCTCTAACATCTTTTAGTTACAATTAAAGTCTAGTCTTAGTCAAGTCCAGTCCGTGCCAGACAAATCTTGTTTCAATTCGGTTTCATTCACTTTATGAATGAAACACCACTATTTTTGAACGTAAACTCTTGAAAAAAGACTAGTTTTGGAAAAAATAAGAATGGGGCGACACGATTATTAAAAGTCTATCAATCAAATTTCGAGTTTTTTTTGTACAATTTTATTATTTTGTATCGACTTGCGTTACTGTAACCTTAGTTGTACTACGACAACTGTCGGATTTCTTGCTGTAGCTTTCCTGGATTTTCTACCATCTTGTTTTACCCTAATCTAATACAAGTTAAGGGATTGAGCTACACTGTTTACTTTTGCTGCAAATTTCTTGCTTCCGTATTTAGAACAAATTAGACTTATGTTGGTTCTTTGGAAACTCGAAGAAAGAAGTATTTGCTTCGTCCATGATATAAATAAACTCCATCGTTAATTTATCAAAGTACGGGTAACATGATTAAATTTTTCAACATTTCTTTTCCCTCAAAAAGTTTTCAATTAAATTGTATTTCCTTGTACGAAATTCGATTTCACCTTTTTCGTTCACAGTGAGAGGTCGTATAACGATGCCTTGAACTTTATTTTGCTACCAAAGTTCTGTGTAACAGTTCATGTTCATGGACAGGCGTTATCTCTTACCATCAGAAGACCGTTTCATTTGTCTTCACTTTAACATTGTAGGTGACTTATTATATTAATCACACACACATCATCAGCCATAGGTCGTCCACTGCTGGACATAGGCCACCTCCTGGGGGGGTTTTGCCAATACTCGCCACGCTTGGCAGGCGGGTTGGCGAGCGCAGTTAGGTGTGATTGTTCAAGGAAGACGCTGCTGCCCATCTTCCGGATTACATCCCTTAGCCGACTCTTACGGCAACCACGGGTAAAGAGGGTGGGGTACTATTCTTACGCCGGCACCACCACGGCATCATTAATTCACATTTTATATATTAATTTTTTACGACACAATCCGAATCAATTACACAAATCAAATCATTTATTTATTTATATTTCTTAATTTATTTATTTATTTATATTTTTTACACACTTACATACATTACACACAAATGAAGCATTTCATACATCACACTTAACATAGTAATTTTATTTACACAAGCGACGCCGCGCGCGCGTGGTTAGTTCACAAAGTACCGATACCTGTTCGCGCGCGTATATTCCTACATACAGTCCATCAGTCGCTATTTGATTCTTCTACACAAAGTCTTTATCGATAGTCCGCAAAACGAGCCAAAGATTACGCGATAATTTATTTGAACCTAAATCTACATGATTTAAACCTAAAAATATTAATGAAAAATACTATGAACCATATTTATATATTGGATCATCTCTAATTTTGCAAATTGTCCTACTAACTTCTGTATCGATGATGTATATATTTTAATGTTCTATTAACTTTGGTGTTGTCAAATATTTATTTTGTTGTATTGTATTATAGAGTATTTTATTGTAATGTTGTATTTTATACAAGCCAAAATTATTTTGTTACTATGGATTCTGCTCATTGTGAGAAGTCTAAAGAAATATTCCACCACAGAAGTTTTCTTCTACCGCTTAAGCTTTTTTTATATGGAATAGGTCCGCGTTTGACGACATCCTGACTGACGCTAAGCAACGATATGGTCTAGGATGGAACACGCTTACCTAGAAGGAACCTGTTTAATCTTGATTTGACTCATATTGTGCTTTTCAAGAAACACACGCTAGACACATTATAACTTAGAAAAACCGGAGGTGCGTGCCCTAGGAATAAAAATAAGAAATAGTCTCATTTTTTTTTACGGCTTACAGGCTTGGTTTTTGACTACAGCTCACCTGATGTTAAGTGACGGTGTGGTCGAAGATGGTAAAGCACACCTAGCCTAGACTTGAACTGGCTTTCAAGTGAGGCTGCCGGAACACACCGTTAAATGCTTGGCGGCAGATTTTTAACTTGAAGGTGGTAGCTAGCCAGCTGAGTACTAGAAAATACCCTTCCACCACGCTATGGTTTCCTAACGATGTTTTCCTTCACCGGCAGCTTAAGCTCATTGTTGGGGTTTGAACCCACGCCCTTTGGCATGCGAACCAACCGCGCTAACCACTGAGCTATCATCGCTACAAAAAATTACTTAATTACTTTATTAACTAGTCTATTAACTTGGAACGTAACTTCTGTAAATTCTATTTCGAAATCAACTGGATCCGAAGTCGTCCGCAGTCGATTTTGACGTATGAGACCTCGTGCATAAACACCCTTGACAATTCAGCACTCTATTTGGCACAGTGCTATCAGTATGGATAGTTGAACAATGCAAAGTAAATATACTTTGCAACCTACTAAAAATAAATTTAATGGTACTTTTGGGTTGTATATAGCAGACAAGCTTGGCGTTTACCATAGCTCATTTAAAGCTAAGTAACGGTGTAGTCGAAGAGGGTTGTGACGCCTATTCTCTCTCAAGTAAGGCTGCAGGAACACACCGTTCAGTGTAATAGGATTTTCGATTTGAGTATTGTAGTAAGCTACCAGAAAATATTCTACCATCATACCGTCAGCTCAAAATCATTGTTCGATTTTGGACCCGCACCACTCAACATGCAATCCAACTACGCTTACCACTGACTTGTGATTCAAATCAATTCAAATGCGATTTTTTTTGTTTGACTAGGTGTTTGACCACAGCTCACCTGATGTTAAGTGACAGTGCGGTTGAAGATGGTAAGCACACCTAGTCTGTAATGGAACTGGCTCTCAAGTGCAGCTGCCGGAACATACCATAAGGTGACAAATTTTCGTATAAAGGGTGGTAAATAGCCAACCACCATGTAATAATTCCCTCGCGATGAATTATTTCGAAAAACCTTTGTCACCACATTATTTTCATTTAAATATATTATAATAACATAATTATAAATTACTACTTTTATAAAATCCTAAAATAAATACTTCAAAAACAAAAACCTAGTCCATCAGAGGAGGGAAATGTGGCCAGAATGGAAGCATTGCCAACGCAGAATGGCAATGTTAAGTTTTTGAACAAAGTAAATGACAGCATTTTTGTTAACTGATGCCTCCTTTAAACGTTTAACCACGATCCTATATAGTTCATGAGCGACCCCGATGAACCTAAAGTTTCAACCCTAAATGGCATAAAGAAGCACATTCTATTTAAATAACTACTAACTGCAACCCGCGATCTTCCCACGGGAACACTATATTTTTAGGATAAAAGTATGTGCCATAGCTTATGTATTAATCCAGGGTGTCAGCTACCTCTATATCAAATTTCATCAAAATTGGTTCAGCCGTTTGGGTGTGAATAAAAAACAAACACACTTACACAAAAGCTATCGCCTTTATAAATAGTGTGATATTTGCTGAAATATATGCGTGCTTCTGGCCCAGTAAGTACCATCGAAGTTGAGTTACTGTTGAAATGTTCATACGTACACACAGGTTTCGTTTGTACAGAGTGAGTGACGTTATTTGATCGTCAAATATTGTCACTCAATTTTGGTCTGTGTATTTTTCCCCTTTCGTTTATGTTACAGCATCAAAGTGAATAATTAAAGGTTGAATTACGGGAATCTGCGTTCAATACGTAATAGTTGAAATAGTTTATTTTTTATTTAAGGTCTTTTGACCACAACTCAACTGATGTTAAATGATGATGTGGTCGAAAACAATAAGTACAAGAATACAAGTTTTGACAATACTCGCCATGCTTGGCAGACGGGTTGGCGAGCGCAGTTAAGTGTGATTGTTCAAGGAAGACGCTGCTGCCCATCTGATGATGAAAAGTATCCTTTGTTTTATTCGAGGGCCTAAAGTATCTACATGCAAAATTACATCCAGATCTGTTTAGCCGTTCTGGCGTAATTGAGTAACAAACATCCATCCATCCATCCATCCATACATTGAAATTTAGGTATACGTTTTAAAAGCTATCAAATTTACATTTATTGATAAAAACAAATATTTATTTAAATACAAATGACAGTAAAAATTTACTAATTAATCTAAATAGCCGTTATCAATTAAAAAAAGTTCCCAGAACGCCCTATTACCACGTTGTATGGCAATGCTCAAACGTTTAGAGGCCAACATGTTGGTCACGTGGGCATTGACTGTACGAGATGGTTGACTATACCCATGGTTCCAAACTATCAACCCCAAAAGGCTCAAAGATGTACCCACTGTCCGTGTTACTATATTTGCACCTTCTGAGGTCTTCTGCTAATTTAGCAGCCGTTCCAGCCTTAACCGTTCTTTGTTGAACGTGTGTCTTTAAATTAAAGCAAATAGAATTTTACCTACTTTTATTTTACCCTATAAAATACGGAATGCGTCGATACAATTCTGTACTTTAAGAAATACAAAGAAATTTATAACTAAAAAGTGTAATAATAATTTTACTATGGAAACTGACTCACATTTAATTACTCACATTTATTTACTTTTGATACTCCGACTAAAGTTTTGGCCACATCCGTTGGCCTTCTTCATGGAGACATAATCGAGAACAACGCACGCGCGGCCTCGACTTGCTCCACACTACTGGCGGCCGCGCGCCTCGCACGTGAAGACAGCGGTTGGCGCGCGGGCGCGGGGGTGGGAGCGCGTATAGCGCTCTAGAACTCTTCCTCATCGGAATCCTCCTCTACGGTGTCAGGAATATTCCAGCACACAGAACTCACTATGCCATCTTCAAATCCTCAACCACCTACAAGTACAAATGGACAAAACATATTAATAGCTCGCACAGATGACGCGAGTTATCAATTCAAAACAAGGCAAGGTTTTAATCTTATAATAATGTAGGGCAAAGATTTTTCACCTAGATTCTAACTCTGTATTTTCCTACAACGACTTCCAGGTACGGTTGAAAATCTATACAGCACGTACTCAGGTCAAGAAAGAATTGTGTTGTTTCATACATTTTCAATTTTATACCGCAGTCTTTCAAGCGATTCCGCTTGAGTTGGTACAAGGGAGGATATTTAGGCGATTCAAAAAAATCTACATTGAATAATATACTTTTTTGACTATGAACACTACTGATTTTGGCTTAAGACGACCAGATTATTCAATTATTCAAATCTTCTTTAGCCGCGTTGGGCGAATTTTGAGATTTTTTATTGATTTTGTTGAGATGTTAACCCATGCCTTTCAGCGTGTAAACCAATCACGCCAATCACTGTGCTATCATCGCTACAAAAGAAGGGAACAAAAAGTATTTGCTTGTTTGTTTATGGCTGACAGGCTTGGTGTTTGACCACAACTCACCTGATTTTAAATGACGTGTGGTCGAAGATGGTAAAGCTGGCTCTCAAGTGGGGTTGCCGGAACACACCGTTAGATGTCTGGCAGCAGCTTTTCAACTTGAGGGTGGTAGCTAGCCAGCCGAGTACTAGAAAGTACTTTACCACCACGCTATGGTTTCCTTCACCGGTAGCTCAAGCTCATTGTTTGAACCCACGCCCTTCGGCATGCGAACCGACCGCGCTAACCACTGAGCTATCATCGCTACCAAACACTGCTCTCCAGTTAAGTTAAATAAATAAGTATTGGAGGACATTTAATACAGCGCCGTCTAGTGCTAAAATAAGCAATGCTTGTAGTAATGGAACCAGACAGCTGACAGAATACTTTCATTTTTATTTTATTTTTTTGGCTGACAGTCTAGGTGTTTGACTACAGCTCACCTGATGTTAAGTGATGGTGTGGTCGAAGATGGTAAAGCACACCTAGCCTGGAATGGAAATACCTTAAATATATAACGGAATACCTTAACAAACACATAACACACATTTTTGTACACAGAAAAAACATTTATGATTTTCTAAGTCGTAACTAAGCACCAAATTTCGAATCAAACAGACCTGTGGAAGTTGCTCACGTCCATTCATCAATCTGAATTGAGCTGATAATCTTCAAACGGCTCATTATTACTTCCTGAATCATTACTTAGAACATTTTCGATCAAGTCAACTTTAAACAAAAAAAAAACATTAAATCAAAATCGATTCAGCCGTTAGGGAGTTACGATCTCAAAACACACAAATAAAAAAAAATCGTTCTTAAAAATGTTTTAATTTTCTGTTAGTTACATTTTAACAGCCTTCAATAAAGGAGGAGGTTCTCAATACGGTTTTTCTATATTTCTTACATCAGATCTCCTTAATTTATAAGCCGACAAGCTGCACCCGCGTTGTTACCTGCTACATTTTTTCGGGATCAAAAGTAACCTATGTGTTAATCCAGGATGTTAGCTACCTTTACGCCAAATTTCATCAAAATTGGTCTAGCCGTTTCAGCGTGAAAAAATAACAAACGTATAACCACACTCACAAACTTTCGCCTTAATAATATAAGTGTGATTTGAAAAAAATAAAATTTAGTTAATGGATATGTTCTTTCAGTCCAACAGAAATTTCATGAAAATCGCTTCAGTAGTTTGATTTTTGTAAACCAAAATATCTAAAACTTTGCAATCTTTGGGCAAAAATGTAGTCAGTTTTTTTTAAATTGTTCATTTTTACTTGTCTCTTTAGGTTTGCACCTACAAGTACCTTGTTCCCTGCCTTGTGTCTACCAAAGTATACTATAGTACAATATAGGCGAGTATACTCGAAGTATACTCAACTTCTACGTTTGTATTGTATTTGTATTCGCGAGGTGGAGCTGAGAAGTCGTTCATTGATATTAGAACATAAAATTCATACGATAAAGCTCTACAAGAATCTAGGAATCAATATTTTGTCTAGACTGAAGTTTCTTTGAAAAAAATTACAGGTTTTAAGCATTTGCTTTTTTTAAGGGATCATATCCGGGACAAAGTCATTCACCAGAGAACTAAAATCACAGACATAGCTCAGATTAGCTCAAGCTGACATATTTGTCAATAGGCTGGACATAGGTATCTGACGCAGAACCGATAACCGCTGAGATAAGTATCCTAGAGTAGAGACGACGAATTGATAACCAAATACGTAGCGTAGGACGTCCTGAGATTCGATGGAGTGGCGATATACGTAGGATAGCTGGCGGTGACTGAAAGCGAAAAGCACGTTTCAGGACTAGCATTGTCATAGACTCAAATTGTTAAATGTAATGCTCAAATGAATAAATATATATATCTTGCCATAATGTCATATTCCCACTTAATCCTGCTCATAAGGTTTCTGTCGGCAACGGCGAAAATCCGCACATAAATAAATATAATCCATACATTGGACGCGAAGGAAAATACGACTTTATCCTTTAGCAAAATAAAGAGAATGCAATGAATTTCCTGATTCATAAAGAGTCTTTGTGTGTTGCTTACTGAGACGTTCACTGTATGGGAACATATGACACCAAAATAGAATAATAAATTCACTGTTCTGTTTCGACAATTTTTTTATTATTTAGGATATATAGTTCACTTTTTCACGTTATAAAACTTTTTCTTGTTTGATTAGATAGATTTGTTTGAATACTGCACCTATTCAAAAGTGACAGCACCGTTTTATGGTTGATGTTTTATTATGATTGACAGGCTGGTTGTTTGAACACAGCTCACCTGATGTTAAGTGATGGTTTGGTCGAAGATGATGAACACGCCTAACCTGGAATGGAACTGGCTCTCAAGAGAGCCTGTCGGAACACAGGGTTAGATACTTGGTTGCAGATTTTTAATTTGACGGTACTTTAGCATCACGCTATGGTGTCCTCACGATGTTTTTCTCAAGCTCGTTGTAGGGGTTCGAAACCACGCCCTTCGGCGTGTGAACCGGCTGCTCAAACCACTGAGCTATCATTGCCACAAATGAAGTTGTAAAGCTATAACAAAACAGTTCGATTCCACCCACATCATATAATCCTCTAAAAAATTAAATTTGCAGCCTGAATGGGTGGTACAATCTGGGTGCCTTCAAGTCACAAGTGAATCCGTTTCTACTAGTCAAGCATGCCGTATCTTCGCTTAACATCGCGCAAGAAGGCGACAAACCCAAAGCTATATATTTTTTTTTAAATAAAAGTATTCCATCGTCCTTTTCTTTCGCAAAAACTTGAAAATGGATTGACCAATGTACTTTTTTTTGTTTTGTTCCGGATACCGGCGTGACTTAGAAAAACAATTTGAAAAAACACTAAGGAACACCCGAGAAATCTAAATTGTAATTTTGTATGGGAATTGTAAGTTCGGATTATTTTCAATAGATGGCGTTCGTAGCGTACCTATCGTTTGAAATAACTGTTATTTATTCTGTGTAGTTATGTAAAATCTATTATATTTAAAATCGTTTTCCCGTTATAAATCAATTTTACGTCATCTATTTGTTAATTTTAAAAAAATGAGTAGGTATATGTGAAACACCACCACAAAATTTGGTTTCAGCCACGTCCAAGCTATAAACTTCAATTTGATGCAGTTAGATGAAAAGCAAATTAACTCTAAACAAAACCTAGGCGGAGCACGAAAAATTCAGTTTCAAAAATTCTGCGTAACAAAAAATTTCTGGATTTCCGCAGTAAAAATCATATCCGGCTATTTTTCTGTCGACATAGACGCTTTTTTTTTTGTTTTAGCTGGTAACACTGCGGGAGAAATGGGCCAGTGTGATTTAATGTTACTTTTAATGTTTTTATATCACGTTAGTGACTTAAGAAGAAGAATTGTACCCCACCCGCTCTACCCGTGGTTGCCGTAAGAGTCGGCTAAGGGATGTAATCCGGAAGATGGGCAGCAGCGTCTTCCTTGAACAATCACACCTAACTGCGCTCGCCAACCCGCCTGCCAAGCGTGGCGAGTATTGGCAAAACCCCTCCAAGGGAAGGCCTATGTCCAGCAGTGGACGACCTATGGCTGATGATGTGTGATGTATGATGTGTGATGTGTAGTGACTTAGAATATAAAAATAAAGTTGGTTTGACATGCTAGCTTTCAAATTTAGTCAAATAAACTTGTGAACTAGAATTATTAAGAATATTGTAGTCCCTTTTTACATACTGCAACTAAAAAACGTTATTGGTCGCAAAATTAAAGCTTCAGATACTAAACCCAAAATATGTACATATGTACATAAATAGAATAAAAAAAATCACCTAAGTAATTTTTCGAGTTACCCTTGATTTGATTATAGAATGATCTCAAAGATAAGTTGGTAGCTTGTGAATATTACATGCAATCTTTTTGTAAACTGGCAAGATTACTTCCTCTTATAAATATATAACGCTTGTTACAAAGTTGAAATTGAAATAAAATCTAAAATGATTTTACTAGTGCGAGTAGATGGAGATGGCGGTGATGATGTGATACAAGTGTCAGAGGGATCTACGAACAATCCATGTGGAAACAACCTTTGTTACCAATTTCACAGTGGCGTGAAAAGAACAAGAGATAAAGTAGAAATGAAGATCGTATTAAACGCTTATTTTGTGAGTAAACATTTTATGGAGCTAGAACTGTTGACAACTGGCGGTAAAACTTTATAGGTAATAACTACGTCACTATTTTACTATGGAAACTAGACTTGACACTTTTTTTTACTTATGCGGGTTATTTCGTGCGAAGCCAGAAGCTCAAAAATGTGACATCTTTTCATGGTCGACGTTCCAAGAACTCGTACGAAACAATTTGATTCCACGTTCATTGTGCGGACTGCTAGACAGTGGAATGCGCTGTCTGAGTGGGTGTACCCCGTTGGACATAATGTGGATGTCTTCTTAGACCGCATCATCATTTAACATCAGGTGAGAAGGCGGATAAATGTAAGTCTACTTCTTATTTTTTTTTAAAAAGCAATACGATCCCACGCGCGCTTTGTACTCAGCTTTGTCTCCATGATGAAGGCCACCGGATGCAACCGAAACTATAGTCGGAGTTTCCGATAAAATTAGACGTGAGTAATTCCGCATAAATACAACAAAAATACACTATATTAGCCTAATTGGTAGAATATCTGCTTTTAGGATTAGGGGCGTGGATTAGATTCCCACAAAGACAAACAGTTATGTGACAATAAATGTTTGTTCTGTGTCTGGGTGTTCTGTATGTATTTACAAAAAAAAACCGGTCAAGTGCGAGTTGGACTCGCGCACCGAAGGTTCCGTACAAACCTGTAGGTATATAAGTAAAAGTTATAGTATATTTTTTTTTGTAATTTATTCTTTTCGCTATTTTTACTTTATCTATGCTATAAGACGTTGCTTCGTACCAAATTTTAAGATTCTGAGATCACGGGAAGTACCCTGTAGGTTTTGATTCCCTTGCGAGTGTCAAACATTTGCAGCATAAACGGCTGTATCTTTTGATTGCGTTGGCTTAGAAGTTTGGTTTTTTTACAGCTCTAAGGGTCAGTAAACTTGAGTATTCAATATGAATTTCAGCTTGATACCTTCACGCGTTCCTGAGAAGAGGGGTCTTGACAGACAGACAGACGGACAACAAAGTGATTCTATAAGGTTTCCGTTTTTTCCTTTTGATGTACGGAACCCTAAAAAGTGTATAAGTATTCTATCAGTTATCTGGTTCCCATAGTACAAGCATTGCTAAGTTTGGAGCTAAATGGCACTGTGTGAAATGTCCTACCTTATTTATTATGTAAGCTATTGTAAGGACAATTCATTTCGCAACAGCGATTATCTCCTTATAAATTGAACTTTAGCTTGATGATGCAAAGCATCTGGTACCTTTTGCCGAAAGATGTCAAAATGAAATCGAATTAAGTTGTTAAAAGCTCATATTCATTTGAATATCGACTTCAGTTTCCCGGAAATAAGTTAATTATTCATATGAGTTGTAGACCCAGTGTTTCTTTAATTACAGGGTTATAAACTTGGAGTGTGTTGGGCCAAAAGGGGGTAATTTTACCACTATGAATATCTTTTACTACAGGCATAAACGTAAATTTAAAGTCATGTAAAAAATATCAGCTGTACCAACCATAGAAACATTATGGTGATTTGCTGTTTTTTTTTGTGATTTCAAAATTATACCCTTCGTATAAAAGTAGTTCAAAGGTCTTCAAAACTAAGGTATTTTTTTTAATGTAATAGTAATGAGACGAATGAGACGCTCTCCTGATGTTAAGAGATAACGCCTATCCATGACCATTGCAGCGATACACAGAACTTTGAGTAGTAAAACAAAGTCGAGGGCATCGCTGCCTTGGCGCTCATTACTTTGGGACTAGATGGTTAGTCTCAATAGCCCTGTAATTTCGCTAGCTGCGTACCCTTCAAACCGAAACACAGTAATGTTTACACAATACTGCTTGGCGGCAGAATATCTGGTATTGCGGTGGTACTTACCTAGACGACCTCCTGCTAAGATCTACCACCAATTCAACTGGGTGCAAAAAATACCGGGTGAATATTCGAAAAGACAAATGTTTGTATTATTTTGCGAGTGAGCTTTGACAGCATTCGTAGTCAGGCTGTCACGTACTTGAAACAGTGTCAGGGCATGATCGCTGCATATTATTAATCAGAATGCAACGAGCGCGCACTCCTGCTGTAAATTCAAATGAGATGGTTATCTTTCTGTAAACATTTCCCTGGAAATACTGTTTGGAGTGCTACTTGTTAATCTGGGCCTCATAGCTGTATTGCAAAGGTACAATTTGATTACTAATGTGAATCTGTATTTTGTTTACGTGCAATTTCTACCTGGTGAGAAAACAACATTGTAATTGTATTCACTTTCGTAGATATAAGATGTGACTTGTTAATTATAGTATCTGGATTTGCTTTGCTCAGTTTTTTCTTTTTGGTAAATCGTGTTTTTTGGAAATTATATTTAGCTAGATCGATTTATCGCCCTCGAAACTATATGCATATTAAATTACATGAAAATCGTTGGAGCCGTTTCCGAAATTAGATACCTACTTTAAATTGTATGTTGATTTACGCTTTTAGAAAAACCCTGTGAGAAAGGTGTGAACTGTAATAAAAAAAAAAGCTTTTTAGCTTAAATTGGGATAAAACATTAGTATGATCAAAATATTTCATACTTATATAATTTTGCCTTCCGGTTGTCTGAGATACGCTATTTTCACAAACAAAATGACATATACCTACACGTATTCTCGACAAATACAATTGTTTAATTGATAACACCAATATTACAAGTTTGATTACATCAATTACAACAATTTGATTCCACGTTCATTGTGCGGACTGCTAGACAGTGGAATGCGCTGCCCGAGTGGGCGTTCCCCGATGGATATAATCTGGGTGTCTTCAAGTCGAGAGTGAATCGGTATCTTCTAGGCAAGCGTGCTCCATCTTAGAACGCATCATCACTTTACATCAAAAATATCTAAGAAACCCTGACTACACGTCAATGAATAAAAATGTCAAAACAAAGTATATCAATACAAAAATATATCTGCAAGCATTATATGTATAAATTATAATTTATAAATATATGACATGTAGATGCACGTCATGTAATATATGTACATATGTATATGACGTGGGCGTGTGCTTTACAATAAATTGAATCGTAAATAAAAAAGGTCTAGTCACCATAGCTAGTAATTAGCCTTATCTAGGTTTACCTAAAACGCAAAGCTACTTGCATTTCGTGCTTCAAACTGTTTTTGATGGTAAAAGTTTTATTAAAATTACAGTAGCATACACTCAGGTTTGAAATCAAATGAAAATTTAATGAAATGAAATGAAAATTTATTTGGCTATTACATACGTCGTTTATTTAAAAAAATTATACATAAGTGTTGTACAGTTTTACAGTTTTTTGTAATGTTGTACAGGTTAATTCCTACCCATGCTAGGAATTAACCTGTGTTAAGTATAACAATAACCTCCGCTGGACAAGAAAATCACTACATGCACGTCATAAACTCTTTCTATTTTGTTTGTTTGTTAGTTTGTTTCTATTTAAGGATAAAGTACTGATAAAGAAATGAAACATATTTTATATTATAAAAGAAAATACAGGAACAAAATAAACTTCATACATGCTTTTAAGTGTAACTGATGAAAAACCTACAAAAAAATTGCATCGAAAAAAGAAAACAAAGCAAACTTGCAAAATAAAGGCTATACGTATACATAGGTATTTTATAAGTTAATTAAAGTGGGGTACGAAATACTACGAGTACGTGCTCGACTCCCATTACCGTTTTTTGTTGAACTAAATGATTAAAGATAAATAAAGATAAAGATATATTTATTTGCATAAACATGAGTGGTTACATAGTATTAGTCTTAGGTTACAAAAGCTTCATCATGTTTTTGCCTCAAAAAAAAAAGGTTCGGTTCCTTCATTGTACGAACCACTAAACAATGAATTTGCTGTGGGTGTTCCCTGATAGATACAATCTCACTTAATTAATTAATTTACTTGCCGTTTCCTTTAATTAATTTAGTTGCCGTGGTGGTGCCGGCTTAAGAATAGTACCCCACCCTCTCTACCCGTGGTTGCCGTAAGAGTCGGCTAAGGGATGTAATCCGGAAGATGGGCAGCAGCGTCTTCCTTGAACAATCACACCTAACTGCGCTCGCTAACCCACCTGCCAAGCGTGGCGAGTATTGGCAAAACCGCCGCAGGAGGAGGCCTATGTCCAGCAGTGGACGTCCTATGGCTGATGATGTGATGTAAATTAATTTACTTGGTGGTATATCTCGTTAGCAGGAGGTCGTTCAGGTAGGTGCCACCGTAGTACCAGATATTCTGCCGCCAAGCAGTAGTGTGTAAGCATTACTGTGTTCCAGTTTGAAGGGTACTGCAGCTAGCAAAATTACAGGGCTGTTGAGACTAACCATCAAAAGTCTTAAAGTAATGAAAACCTAAGCGGCAACGCCTTGGATTTTGTTAAGCTACTCAAAGTTCTGAGTACCGCTGCAATGGTCATGGACAGGCGTTATCTCTTACCATCAGGGGAGCGTCTCGTTCGTTTCATTACTATAACTTTAAAAAAAACCAAGTCCTTTCAAGTCGCAAGTGAATCGTAGACCACGTCCATCAAGCGGCTTGACAGTAAAAGGCAAGCGTATTTTAATTTAAAAAAAAAACTTTTCGTGGCGCAGTTACAATATAATTAAGTATATAATTTTGTTTAAAACTCGTTACCCTTTCACTTGGTTTCAAAACATTGTAAAGTAACCCCAATCAATGTAACTTCTCGTAACTTTGCAATGTAATTTTGCATACTTTCCACGGCGCATTGCCAAAACTTGATGCTGCGACAAATACATTACAGGACATGAAGTTCAAGATAAATATAATAAATGAAATGTTCTAGTAACATTGAGAATAAAAAGTAGAAGTAAACGGAACCCTTATAGGATCACTTTGTTATCTGCCTGCCCGCCTGTCCGTCTGTTAAGACCTTCTACTTCGAGAACGCGTGGAGGTATCGAATTGAAATAAATAAAACCATATACGCAAATCTGTAATCCTTGCAGTTGTGAAAAATCAAACTTCTCAGGTATCGTAAAAAAAGTTACAGCCGTTTAATATGTTGCATAAAACCGCATATTTTGACACTAACAAGGGAATCAAAACCTATAGGGTACTTCCCGTTGACCTAGAACTATGAAATTGGGCAAAAAGCATTGTCTTCTAGTACATATATAGAAAAAAAGCAAAAACTGCACATTTTATTAAATCACAAAATAATATAACAATAGGGTCAAACCATAAACTTTAACACTTGATTCCCAAACTATTTATCATACCTATTAGTTGATATGGAACCCTCGGTCGGCGAGTTTAACACGCATTTGTCCGTGTTTCGTTTTACTTATTCGGGATTACACAAGTTTAATTTTGTCGGATACTCCGGGTATAGTTTCAACTACAACCGGTGGTCTACTTCAAGGAGACAAAACAGAATACAAAACGCATGCGGCCTCGTCTTGTTTTGCACATAATCAAATAAAAATGCGTCAAAATCACGTCAGCTTCAATAGTAAGATTTTGGAGTGTATTTAAATAAAATATTGAGTTGAATTCGAAATTTATTATCACTACATACGATCCATTTACGAAATTTAGAAAAGCTTTTAAAACACATATATTAACTTCTTCTAAAGGCCTATTAACAGAAGCATAGAATATTTGCAATAAAGTGGTGCCCTTGTAGACACCCAGTAAGCATATGTGATTGTTTACCACTTGTATGTTCCACGAAAGATACAAATTAGGTGCTCTTAAGTTCGCGAATGAATCGTCTTATTCTAGACAAGCCTGCTTCATAGTAGACCGCATCTTCGCTTAACATCAAGCAAGATGGCGGTCTATCGCAGGCCTATTTGTAATTTAAAAAAAAACTGTAGTCACAGCATCAAAAAACCACACAATCTTAGTTATGTAAGTATTAGTTATATTGACGTAAAATGAAAATATTTGCAATTTGATAACATGTCCCATAGTTGATTCATTCAAGAGATTGAATGAAACAATATTTTACCTCCGTACCAAAGTTTCACGGCATTATAAAGATCAAAAGAGCGAATGGTTGTGACGTTTCAACTTGTAGGGGGACAACAAACCAGCTAACCACACAAAAATATTTCAAAAAACTGCGTAGTCTGCTCTCGCATTTTGCGGTAACTTAAAAAACATATCTGAGAATGGTTTCAAGAGTGTTTTGGCATTACATTAAATTGTTTTCAGGGGCTGCGGCTAACCAATGTGAGTAAAAACAAAGTTAATAACACGGCACCTGACGGTGACAGACGTAATTGATGGTGGTAAAATATACAGGCTTACAAAGACAAATATGTATCATCTCGTGTATAATTGATATGACTTTGACAAATAGAAAGAAAAAAAAAGTTTTTATTTTTTATTACTTTTTTTTAATTACATATAGGCCTGCAATTAACCGCCATCTTGCCTGATGTTAAGCGAAGATGCGGTGTACTATAAAGCACGCTTGCTTAGAATAAAACTATTCACTTGCGAACTTAAGAGCAGCTATTTTGTATTCTTTGGGGAACATACAAGTGGTATACAATCACATTTGCTTACGGGTGTCTGCAAAGGCACCACACATTTATTGCAAATATTCTATCCTTCTGTTAACAGGCATTTGGAAAACACAAAAACAAACAAACAGACATAAGAGACGGTTACAAAATAGGAGCTCATCTCAGCAAAATGCTGGTCATATCACTTGGTAAATTTAAATAGAAAAAAATAACAAAGTCAAGACATTTTAAACTTCAAAACAAAACAGGGCTTGAATCTTAAAGCGCGTTAATTAAACCGAAAGGGAGTTATTGTATTATTTTTTTATCATGGTCACAACTCGAAAGAAACAACGAAAACAAAATAAGCTGTTCCAAACTTTCGGTCAAAGATTAACAAACCTTTTTTTAACTGATTTATAAAAAGAGATTCTGTTTTCGACTGTTCCGTAAACGTATACCAAATAAAGAGTTAAGTATAGTTTGCACTAACGTTTTAATTTGACCCACGACACAAAAAGGAGTGTTAAAACTACGTGTATTGTGTCTCAAACGGATGCCAATTCCGATTTAGTTTTCACGTGAATACGTCTTTAAATTTGATTCTTTATTATGAGGAATAAAACTGATGATTACAAAATTGGAGACACAGTTTGGTGTTACTGTAAACTGCAGATACTGCGTGAAATGGGAACGTAAGATAAAGAGATAGAGACAGAATAAATGAGTAATTAATATGTTTGAAAGAGCGAAAGGATATGAAGATATGAATGGAACGTAAAGTCAATATGAAAGAGATGCCTAGTTGCGAGATAATGGTAAGTATGAAAGAGAAAGATAAAGTGTGAAAGGGATAGTGTTAGTTTAATAAGGTGTAAAAGAGAGAGAATAAAGCAATTAGAAGGATGACATCTTTCTGTCCACCTCACCCTTACATAGTCTCATCCATAAATAACACCACTTGTTGGTAAAGGATCAATGAATTCGTTGTGATAACTTGAAACATGGAAACACGAAGGACTTTTTAGTGTTCATAAATGGTCTTTGACACGGCCACTTTTTTTTTTAGTTTTAAAGGTAAAGCTGTAAGGGCTATAAGCGGGCGTTGTCACTTACCATTAAGAGTAATCGTTTTGTCAAATTAATTATTGCTAGAAAGTCAGTAAATTTTATCTTGCTTCAGATATACTCGTAGTTGGGTGACAATTAGTTAAAAACAAAGGACTAATCGTATTGTCAATGTAAAAAAATCTTAACATTTTAAGATTTATTTCTTGAAGACGATTATCTTTTATTTTTTATGACTTTTAGTTAGCGTTGATTTTAAAGTTCTGCTTCGAGAGCTGAAGGATTTGATTCCCACTCAGGACTAACATTTGTAAGACAAAGAAATGTTTATTTTGTGTCTGTGTTCTGTGTTCTGTATGTATGCGTGGTGGTAGGGTACTTTCTAGTATTCGGCTGGCTAGCTACCACCAAGTATCAAGTTGAAAATCTGCCGCCAACCATCCAACGGTGTGTTCCAGCAGCCTCACTTGACAGCCAATTCCATTCCAGGCTAGCTGTGCTTTACCATCTTCGACCACACCGTCACTTTACACCAAGGGAGTAGTGGTCAACAACAAGCCAAAAAAAATAAAAAAATATTAAGTATTCTTTCAGCTGGTCTGGTTCCCATAGTACAAGCTTTGCTTAGTTTCGGGCTAGATGGCGCTGTGTGAAATGGTCCCTAATATTTATTTTTTGTACCCAAAAATTAGTTTATACAGCTGACCTTTTTTGAATTTTAGAAATGTACTCTTACAGAAATGTATATCATTTATAATGATGTGTATATTAACCTCCTTTCGACTTGGCTGGCAGGCTAGGTGTTTGACCACAACTCACCTGATGTTAAGTGATGGTGTGGTCGAAGATGGTAAAGCACACCTAGCCTGGAATAGAATTGGCTCTCAAGTGAGGCTGCCGGAACACACCGTTAGATGTTTGGCGGCAGATTTTCAGCTTGAGGGTGGTAGCTAGCCAGCCGAGTACTAGAAAGTACCCTACCACCACGCTATGGTTTCATCACGATGTTTTCCTTCACCGGCAGCTCAAGCTCATTGTTGTGGTTTGAACCCACGCCCTTCGGCATGCGAACCGACCGCGCTAACCACTGAGCTATTATCGCTACAAATCCTTTTAACGTTGTACTCACATGTTCGGTGGACACGATGAAAGGTCTCAAGTTACTGGTTTTCGCGCAACCCAGTATAATTTTAGCTAGATTGTCTGCGGCAAACACTGCAGGTGACTATTTCCATATTCTATTGACTCTGCCACGTCTGAATATCGATGCTCAGAATCAATATATCGATAGCAATACTTATGAGAGTATGGTAGCGTAGCTTCTGCAAATTACGTGAATCTACATACAGTGTTGCTAGTTTATTTGTACAATAGTAATTTTACTATGGAAATTGACGTGGTTTTGATACATTTTTGTTTTACTTATGCAGGATTACTTACGTTTAATTTTATCGGAAACTCCGACTATAGTTTCGGCCACATTCGGTAGCCTTTATCATGGAGACATAGCTGAATACAACGCACGCGCGGCTTCGTCTTGCTTCGCGTTTAGTTTGCACTACTATACTAGATGTGGCCGAAACTATAGTCAGAGTTTCCGAATTCCGATTTCCGCATAAGTAAAACAATAGTAATTGTAAGCTACAACACGTGAAATACATACTGTTTTTTTACCTAGCTTCTAATTAAGTTTAATTGTTTTTTTTTTAACTAGCTTCTAGTTAAGCCACCGCTACTTAAGTAAAGCATGGTCAGAATATGACCGTGGGTAACTTAATGTGTCTGTGACTGTGACTAGAGTGAGTTAAATTAGTTTTATCTTGCCTTTTTTTTTCTGGCTGTCTAAGTGTTTCATCACAGCTCACCTGATGTTAAGTGACGATGTGGTCGGAGATGCTGAATACACTTAGCTTGGAATGGTACTGGCTCTCAAGTGAAACTGCCGGAACACACCGTTAGATGCTTAGCGGCAGATTTTCAACTTAAGGGTGGTAGCTAGTCAGCTGAGTACTAGAAAGTACCCTACCACCACGCTATGATTTCCTCACGATGTTTTCCTTCACCGGCAGCTCAAGCTCATTGTTGGGGTTTGAACCCACGCCCTTAGGCATGTGAACCGACCGCGCTAACCACTGTGCTATCATCGCTACAAATTACATAACACTTTGGCAGAATGCACAAAGATTAATATATAAAATGACAAGAAAGTACCCTATGTTAATCTTCTTGATATAAAGTATCTCCTTGTTAAATTATAGCAAGAACTGATCAGCTGCGTATGCGTGAAAAGGGACAGACAGATAGAGCGACAAAGTTACAAACGTTTTACAATATTAGTCTAGTTTATGACTATAATAACCCTTCTTCGGCCCACTATATCTCAAACTTGTAACCCTGAATAATCGAAATATTTAAACAGCTGTTGGTTTTTTTACAAATGCGTGTATGGGGCCGTTCAAGTATTACGTAAGCACCAAAGGAGGGCGGGGGAGTCTTTACTTTGCTTATTTTTGACGACATTGGGGATGAGGCGACCTGAATGGTGATAATATCAGCAAAGTCGTATAAATAATGCTGATTGTTTGATTTCCTTGTTATCGACACACCACGTTTTAGCGAAATGGCTGCTAATCAAACCAATATTTACTAAAGCATAGGAGAGGGAAGTAAGAGCTTTGCTTACTTTTGCTGACAAGGGGAAGGGAGGAGTTAATAATAACTAAAATTCTGCTTACGTAATACTTGAATTTTCACAAAGTTTTCATAAAGAAAGTTCACAACTATAATTTTCAAACGTAATTAGTTTCAAACAATTTGTCTTCCTCCAAGCTCTGAGATGCAACACTGCATTAAGATTTAGCTGATAGAATATTTGGAGCGACTCCTAGACGTGGGAATTCGCTTTGTTAGCTCAAACTTCGCCTTAACGTCAACTCCGTGACGCTTGGCTTACGTTTCTATCAACGGTACGAGAAATTAATACGCAAACGCAAATACATGGATATGGATATTGCTTATTGTCAGCTCGTACAAGTTTATGTAGATTTATCACTTAGAATACATCTTTTTGGAAACCTTCCAATATCTATGATTGTAACGGTTCATACGAAGAAGGTGGAACCAAACTGCTTAGTTCGTAAGTTCAAAGTTAAGTACTAGTCCACTATCGATAAATTGTATATATATTGGTAGTATGATACTAATAAAAGTATTATCGGAAGCCTATAGATTATTTTAAGTTAATTTTATCGCAAACCACGAATAGTATTTTAACATTGATGTGTTCGATGGTATCGTATTATCAATAACATAAAATGTTTGAATACTATCGTATAAATATATAGTTAGTATAGTACTATCGATGGCATAAAATATTTCAATTCTATTGTATAAATAGATATATAGATAGTGTCGTACTATCGATGGCATAAAATGTTTAAACAGTATTGGATAAATATATCGATAGTACCGTACTATTGATCGCATAATATGTGTGAATACTATTGTATAAATATATCGATACAACCGTACTATTGATCGCATAATATATGTGAATACTATTGTGTCATGTACTATCGATTGTATAGTACTACCGATGGCATAAAATGTTTTAATTCTATTTTATAAATATACCGGTAGTACCGTACTATCGATAGCATATAATGTTTAAATAGTATTGATGGCTTGTGATAGAATTGAATTTCGATAATCGATCCGCTATCGATAACGACTTATTCTTGACAAAAATACTATCGATAACTACTTCTTCAGATAACTATCGATAGCTTATACAAAGATGGATTGACAGTACTAAACACGTTAAAAATCAAACACAAAGAAAAAAATTGAATCAAAATTGTTGATGTTACTAGACTACCCTAAATAGTGTAGAGATAGTTGTCTTACTTCTTCTTTAAGGACATTTAATAAGAAGGATTTTCTTACCACCTAATAAATTTAATCTAGAATGTTCAATTCTAAAGTAAATAAGTTTCGTCTTCGTCATGGTTCTTGGGATATAAATGTATATCTAAAAAAGTTCTGATTTAATCAAGTTTATCGTCACTTATCGTTAAGAGCGGTTCATAAATTGGCATGTTCGTAAAGATTAATAGTATAAATTTCGGCGCAGTTATCGATAGTGGATGATTTATCAATCGTATGAGTACGTTTCTACTCTCACGGATGTCTCTTTACGGGTATACCTACAAAATAGTTTTTCTCTTTGAATGTAGCAACCTAACAATGGATTGACGTGAATTTTAGCACGAATATAGAGAGTGATATACATAATCATTATTTATCAGCCGAAGTCCATTGCTGGACATAAATATCAAATCTGCCACGCCATTAAGCCAATCTTCCGCTTGCCACTTCCATCCACCACCAGCACTACTACGTATACCGTCACTCCATCGAGTGTTAGGGCGTCCTACGTTACGTTCACGATCTTCACTCTAGAACGCGTCTACCCCAGCGGTATATTAGCTGCGCCCCGCGGTGTTACCCGCTGTTTCCACCTGAACACAATTTTTTTTGGGATAAGCATATGTGTTAATCCAGGGTATCAGCTACCTCCGTACCAAATTTCATCAAAATTGGTCCAGCCGTTTGAGCGTGAAAAGTAATAAACATACGAACACACTCACAAACTTTCGCCTTTATAATATTACTAGCTGCGTCCCCCGGTTTTACCCGCGTGGTGATGGATGATGATGATGATGAAAAGTATCCTATGTTTTATTCCAGGGCCTAAAGTATCTACATGCAAAATTTCATCTAAATCCGTTCAGGCGTACTGGCGTGATTGAGTAACAAACATCCACCCATCCATCCTTCCATCCATCCATCCATCCATCCATCCATCCATCCATCCATCCATCCATCCAAACTTTCACATTTATAATATTAGTGGGATTAGTGCGATGTGGTAAAGAAAAACTGCAACTACATACATAAAAATATACAGATACTTCAGAATAGCGGGTAAAACCGTAAGATACACTTGTGTGGAATAATTAAGATATATAACGTGTGACTTCCGAACGGTAAACTTTGCAAAATTATTAGTTTAAAGTTTAATCTAGTTAGTGCAACTTTGCTTCCACATATTCGACGACAGTTACGGTCAAAGATATTCGAAACTATGGAGGTTATACATATGTTCTCGCAAAGGAAGCACAGAATGAACTCGAGGATTTTTAGACAAAATAAAATAATAACAATAATAATACCTGAGAGTTGAAAGACGGAATAAAAATATTGAAATGTATTATGACTGTAATAAACGCAAAAAAATTGTACCGGAATCGAACCAGGACCTATGGCTTCTAAGAAAAATATTCTACTACTAAACCATAAATACTTCTTTGATAATTGAATGATTCAGGCGTTCATTTGCGAAAGTTCATTTTGAGTGTTCAAGGTATATATTCAGTTTAATTCCGCTTAACAGTAGTTTCAGTTAGAACAGTGATGAGGATTTAAATTTAATTAACTTAACAATAACTTAAAATACTTATCCGAAACTTTACTTAGTATCTAAAACTGAAATTTGACATAAACTTAAAAGATAAAACCAAATTAAACAAAACACTAATAAAAATAAAAATAACCACAAGTATTTATATGCTTTTCCAGCTGTAGTAACCACTTGCCCCTAGCTACTTGCTTGGGCACGTAACAAAGAGCTTGTAACACCGTAACAAAAAGTTTGTAACACCATAAAAATTAGTTCCTGACACTGTAATAAAGAGTTTGCGATACCGTGATATAAAAATTGTGACACTGTAACTAAAAATTTGTGATATCGTAACAAACGATCGAATTGTTGTTTAAAAACACAGTTTGTGACATCATCACAAAGAGCTAGTAACAACGTAACAAAAAGTTCGTGATACTGTAACGAAGCATTTGTGATATCGTAACAAAGAGTCTGTGACTCCACAGCAAAAAGTTTTTCAACAGGAATAAATCCTATGAAACTTTTAATCAAAGCACTTTATCTAGGCCAGTTTATTGTACAAACTGAGTACCGAGGTATCCATTTAACTCGCCGGGTCAAAACCGACACTGGTCACTAGCGAAAGGAAAAAGGAACGCAATACCATGCTGCCAGTATGCGTGGAATAAATCGTTCTGGAAATGACATGACAATATAATATTTTTTTTAATTTCTGAGACTAGATTCAATACAATTGGTATACAACAATGTCATTTTTTTTTATGGCTGACAGGCTAGTTGTTTGACCACAACTCACCTGGTGTTAAGTGACGGTGTGGTCGAAGATGGTAAAGCACACCTAGCCTGGAATGGAACTGGATCTCAAGTGAGGCTGCCGGAACACACCGTTAGATGCTTGGCGGCAGATTTTCAACTTGAGTGTGGTAGCTAGCCAGCCGAGTACTAGAAAGTACCCTACCACCATGCTATGGTTTTCTCACAGTGGTTTCCTTCACCGGCAGCTCAAGCTTATTGTTGGGGTTTGAACCCACGCCTTTCGGCATGCGAACCGACCGCGCTAACCACTGAGCTATCATCGCTGAAAATAATGTAATCATTTTATATTACGGATATATATTATTTAAGTAAGGAGATGAACGCTACGCTCTCCTGATGATACGAGATAACGCATGTCCATGACCATTGCAGCGGTACACAGAACTTTGAATAACGTTTAGTCCATAGTATCGCTGCTTTGGCGCTCATTGCTTTGAGACATTTGATGGTTAGTCTCCACACCCCTGTAATTTCGCTAACTTTCGCTAGCTTTTTAAACCGGAAACCGTAATGCTTACACACTACTGCTTGACAGCTGAATCACATCATCATCATCAGACATAGGACGTCCACTGCTGGACATAGGCCTCCTCCTGAGGGGGTTTTGCCAATACTCGCCACGCTTGGCAGGCAGGTTGGCGAGCGCAGTTAGGTGTGATTGTTCAAGAAAGACGCTGCTGCCCATCTTCTGGATTACATACCTTAGCCGACTCTTACGGCAACCACGGGTACTATTGGGTACACGGGTGGGGTACTATTCTTACACCGGCAACACCACGGCAGCTGAATATGTCTTTTATTAATAATATAAATTAATTAAAAAAAAAAAATATATCTCTTGCTAAGGAGACCAATGTAACTATATGTATTTAGAAAAATAAAACGTATACATAAGTATTCTATCAGTTATCTGGCTCCCTTAGTTTGGGGCTAGATGGCATTGTGTGCGATGTCCTTGGATATTTATTTGTAGTTATTATATGAATTTAAAAATAAAGAAACAAATGTGACAACCAGCGACCTTATCACTAAAAGTAGGGGGAAGTCACTTAGCGCCGGACGGCACCTAGCGCCGGACACTCTTATTATTTCCAAAAATTACAGTGTAAACGAATCAAACGCGGGTGAAAAAAGTGCGGGGGGAGTAGCGGTACAGGATCACGTGACGCCATTTGCTAGTGACTCTCACAGCAATCTCGGCAGCGGTCGATTTCTGTTTTTGTCAGGAGCACACTGCGTCATTTAATATCCAGGTGAGTCTTACTGCTAGATTTTTGTGTTTAGGCCTTTAATGTATTAGTTAACGAAGATAGTGTTCCATTATTATTCGGTGACCAAAATAATTTTTTGTTGATTTTCAATATGAATTAAGTTAAGATCACGTAAATTTGGCATTACCCTGTCCCATAGTGCCGGACACAAAGATGTCCCTTACTGCCGGACAGTGAAAATGATATTTTTTTACGTATAGTTATAATTTTTGTATGTCATTCTTATTCTTATTCTTATTCAAAGTGGGGGCGATAGGTCCTGCACTGACGTCCCGCTTGGGGTGTTTTGTATGTCATTTCAGACAAAAGAACAATATAGAGCGGTTGAAATAGAAGAGAAGAATAATAAAGGACAATGGGTCCCAAAAAATTGCAAACTGCGATAGATTAAATTTTGTACAAAAAACTGATCTTGAGACTAGCTTCGTCGCATTACAATATCTTAAAAAGCACTTTACATGATAAGATATGCATTGAATCGTGGAGAAAAAGTTACGTTGCAACCGAAGATGGGTAGATTTACTAACAACTTCTCACCCGAGTATGAACAGGATTTGTCTAATAAATGTATACCGCTGATGAAAAAGGAGTTTTTAAACTTTAAAAACTCTTTTTAATTTGGCTGAATCTATGGAGATTCCTCATCGCTATATCGAGGATAAAGATTGTGCTGAGAAGCATTTTTACTACGATTAAATGCGGAAATATCGTGACCTTACGCTGAGAGCACCAGAATTGAAAAGCATGTTAAACAAACCACAATTACCACTATTACGATAATCTGAAAAAACTAATGTCAGAATACAAATTTCACCTTCCAATATTTATAACTGTGATGAAACTGGAGTCAGCTGCTTTCATAAGCATCAAAAAGATAAAGTTTAAAAAGAATTCGATGCTAGGGATTCGACGTAAAGTCCGTCCGGTACTAGGCGCCAATTTCAGATGCTGTATTTTTTTTCACCAAAGTTTAACGTTTGATTTTAATTACAGTTATGCAGAAGAAGCATTTTTGTTAAGTTATGTTAATTTTAAAGTTTGTTGAGTTAACTAATTAGTTAATAAAGTCTAATTTTTGGAAGTGATTTTTATTTTATCTTCTAAAAACCTTAGGTGTCCGCCACTAGGGGACTTCCCCCTAATATCTGCCAGGATTTAAGACGAGTCGAATTTTCGGCCATTCCATGATCGTTAAAGTGGTTTTGACCGTTTCTATTCGCTTTATATCTTTGTAAAAAACCGCTTGTATTTTTCCCTTGCAAATCCGCGCTTGTAAGGTCGTAACTTACTTTTATCTCCGCCGACCGAGCATTGCCGGGTTGCTTCGAGCACTACAGGTATTGAAAAGACAACAGTGTATTTATAGTGCAGCTATCTTTTTAATTTATAAGAATTGCTGATGTGTGGAACTCTTTACCTGGGTCTGTGTTTCAAACTAAGTACAACCCGGAGTTGTTCAAGAAAAACATTTCATAAGTACTTCCTAGACAAGCGTGCTCCTTCTTCGCCGCTGTCCACCAGGTTAGATCGTGGCCAAAACTAGCCTAATCTAATGTATGTTAATATTTCACATGGAAAACGAACAGCTGACAACAAATAAAGTAAATAGAACACAATTAGTGATAACATAAAACCCAAACAGTTTTTAAATTATTTAAATTGGAATAATAAGTCGCTCGTTCCAATACCGACGGTGTGGACTGGTAGATTTTTTTACGTAAAAGTAATGAGACGAACGAAACGCGCTTTCGATGGTAAGAGATAACTCATGTATTATATATATGACCTTGGCAGCTATACACAGAACTTTGAGAAACAAAACAAAGTCCAGGGCGTCGCTGTTGGCGCTCATTACTTTGAGGCATTTTATGATCTCATTGGCCCTGTAATTTTGCTAGCTACAGTCAGTCCAACCAAGCAGTAATGTGTAAAGATTGCTGTATTTAGGTTTTAAGTACTGCAGCTAGCGAAATTACAAGATTAACCATCGAAAGTCTAAAGTAATGAGTGCCAAAGCACCGATACCCTGGACTGAGTTTGGCTACTCAAAGTTCTGTGTATCGCTGCAATGCAATGATCATGAACAGGCTTTATGTGTTACCATCAATAGAACGTATAGTTCGTCTAAGTATTTTTACATTAAAAAAAAGTAACTTCAAACCGGACTTTTCGGCAGAATATCTGGTACTGCGGTAGTATCTACTATATCTATATCAAATTATTTTACTGATATAAAAACAGTACACATTTACAATTATGTCACAAAATCATAAAATATTTATAAGAAACTTATCAGCGACGATGCCCTTGTACGAAGAAGGCTCCTAAGCCTTGAACATCATCGCAAAGTCGCTTCTCTGTCGCTTCAGATCTACATGACCTAATTCCAGCTTGCCCATTCTACTATCGGACAGCCAGGAGCTCTAAGAAGCGACACCGCTTCATGGTCGATGTTCCAGAAGCTCGAACTAAGCGGTTCGAAACTACCTTCATTGTGCGAAACGCTAGACAATGGAATTTGCTGCCCGAGTGGGTGTTCCCCGATAAATACAATCTGGGTGCCAAACAAAGTCGCGAGTGAATCGGTTTCTTCTAGGCAAGCGTGCTCCACCGTAGGCCGCATCTTCGCTTAACATCAGGCAAGTTGGCGGTCAAACGCAAGCCTATTAATTATATTTAAACAATATATATATAAGGATTCCAAAATTTCACAATAATAATGTCAAAATTTATATCGTGTCAATAATGATAATAAATGTCACAGATCGGTAAAGAACATCGCCAAGACTAATGGAACTGTTACGGTCTTTACACCTATCCTATTGATCGGTCAAACATGAAAAAAAAAAATACAAAAAAAAAATGAATAAAATTGAAAATGAATGTTATTTATATGATATTAGAGACCTATGTACTATTAGCACAGACTATCTATAGAATAGCCACACACCGCGAGTTTTCCGGATCGATATACATCGTAAACAGAAGCTTATCTAGAGCGGAATCCGGCCATTATTTCTCATTTATCTGTAAAGTTATGTTGCATGAATTACCTTAAATATGGACCCTGTGTTTTTTACTTGGAAATCGGACGTTTTCTGGGAATATAATTCCGAATCTTATCTTTATATTATCTAATGAATTTTGATAGGTATATTATGATAATTTCAGTGTTTTATGCCAATTGAAAATAAGTAAATTAAATAGGATTGTAAGATTAGGGTGTACTTTGTCTCATCATCAGCCATAGAACGTCCACTGCTGGACATAGGCCTCCTCCTGGGGGGGTTTTGCCAATACTCGCCACGCTTGGCAGGTGGGTTGGCGAGCGCAGTTAAGTGTGATTGTTCAAAGAAAACGCTGCTGCCCATCTTCCGGATTACATCCCTTTGCCGACTCGTACGGAAACCACGGGTAGAGAGGGTGGGGTACTATTCTAACGCCGGCACCACCACGGCAAACACAACATTTGACATTTGTTATTCCGGAAAATGCAATTCAATTACAGTTTGGACGTTTTTAAGGGTAAAATTATTAAGTTGTTTCTAGGTCAGCGTGCTCCATTCTCGGCCACATCGTTGCTTTCCATCAGGCGAGTTGGAGGCCAAACGTAAATCTCTTAATTAAAAAAACTGTTCCACAGAAAAATATCATTGACTTCTAGCGAAACGTATTGCTCGTTATATTGTCTTCACTATGTTTTTTTTCTTCTTAATATTCTAAGACTGACTACTTGCCTTCTTAGTTAGCTTAAAGTAGCACAACGAGCTATGGAGAGGGCTATACTCGGAGTTTCCCTACGAGATCGAATCAGAAATGAGGAGATCCGTAGACGAACCTAAGTAGCCATAGCCCAGCGGATTAGCAAGATGAAGTGGCAGTGGACAGAGCACATAGCACGCAGAACTGATGGCCGATGGGGCTGCAAAGTTCTGGAGTGGAGACCACGGACCGGCAAGCGCAGCGTAAGACGTCCATACACAAGATGGACAGACGACCTAATAAAGACACGCTGGATTCGAGCCACTTCCAACCGGTCTTTATGGAAATCAATGGAAGAGACCTATGTCCAGCAGTGGACGTCATACGGCTGATAATGATGATGATGATTCTAAGACTAAACCTAGATCCTGTTCTATGGAAACTGACGTGATTTTGACACGTTTTTGTTTTACTTATGCTTTTTTTATTTATTTCAGGAAAGCATTCAATGCCTTTCAATAATCAAACTATTATTTAAGTTCCAATACAGCAGCAGTCGTCGAAATGTATTCAGAAAGCTATTTTACACTCACTTCAATGTGTCTGATTTAAAACGCTCTTTGACTATTTTAAAATGCAGCGATATTTTTTCAATCATACATTATTTCGTGTTTATTAATAGTATTTAGTACATTATCCGTTTTGTACACGACTGCCCAAAAAAATTTTCAGGTTTCATTTCTTTTATGGCTGTCTGGCTAGGTGTTTCACTATAGCTCACCTCATGTTAAGTCACGGTGTGGTCGATGATGGTAAACACATCTAGCCTGGAATGGAACTGGATCTCAAGTGAGGCTGCTGGAACACACCGTTAGATGCTTGGCGGCAAATTTTCAACATGAAAGTGGTAGCTAGCCAGCCGAGTACTAGGAAGTACCCTACCGCCACGCTATGGGGCTGTCTGGCTAGGTGTTTCACTATAGCTCACCTCATGTTAAGTCACGGTGTGGTCGATGATGGTAAACACATCTAGCCTGGAATGGAACTGGATCTCAAGTGAGGCTGCTGGAACACACCGTTAGATGCTTGGCGGCAAATTTTCAACATGAAAGTGGTAGCTAGCCAGCCGAGTACTAGGAAGTACCCTACCGCCACGCTATGGTTTCCTCACGATGTTTTCCCTCAGTTCATTTAAATCAAAGCAAATTTGTAATCAAAGCTCAATTGAAACAAAGACTCTCTCAAGTTTCTGCATCTATTAGGTATAGGTGAACCGGTAACCAATTTTCATTATATATAACGAGAGACGAAGGTACTGACAACCTGACAAGGTCGGTAACTCTACACTCTGCCACAGATTACATGGCAGTTACCATCAGGATGTAAACAGAATCCTTATCTTACCACGCACGAGTAGCTTCCACATCGAAGTTTCTACACACCTAGGTGTAGGGATAACTTTTATATAGTTAGGCCGGATACCTAACTAATAAATTTGCCGGATAACCAAATTAACAATTCAAGGCCATCATGAAAATTAACTACTAATGAGATAGTTTTGTTCATCAATATCCACAGCCTTCTTTATCCCACTGCTGGGTATAGGCCTCTCTTGTTATGCCATCTGCCTCGATTCTGCGCGAATCTGGTCCAGGTTCGACCCTCTATGGTGACGATATCATCGACCCATCTTGTGGCTGGATGACCAACGCTTCGCTTACCTTGCCTAGGCCACCACTCTGTCGCAATCTTACTCCACCTGCCATCACTTTGCCTAACAGCGTGTCCAGTGTGTTCATAACTGCGATACCGACGTCTCCAACTATCATTCGTCGCCGGATATCGGTATTGCGAACTTGGTCTTGTTGAACCCAGTTTCAAATAGATTCAAGTTCTAATGATTCGTGTTAGGTCGTACTAAGTATTAAATCATCACATTATCAGCCATAGGTCGTCCACTGTCGGACATAGGCCTCCTGGGGAAGTTTTGCCAATACTCGCCACGCTTGGCAGGCGGGTTGGCGAGCGCAGTTAGGTATGATTGTTCAAGGAAGACGCTGCTGCCCATCTTCCGGATTACATCCCTTAGCAGACTCTTACGGCAACCACGGGTAGAGAGGGTGGGGTACTATTCTTACGCCGGCACCACCGCGGCTAAGTATTAAAGACGTGTCGAAACAATGCGCATATACATATCAATTATAGATATATTCGATTTATCTGGTAATTGTAGATAATTTAACAAGACAAATTAAAAAAAATACTTGTAAAATTAAAAATTTGAAAGCAAGCATGACCGGACAAAAATTGGCCGGATAACTACATCATTTCTACACAATATCTTCCGATATGTTATTCATACAGCGATACTAGTAAACATATAAAGTACAGGATACATGTACAAGATACAAGCGAAGGACGCGCAAAATCTTATTAGGCATTTGCTGCTCTCCCATGAGATATCTGTATTACAAGATTCCTACTCTTATTATTTATTTAACCATAGGGACATAGGGACGAAGTGCTTGGCGATGACACAGAAAAAATTACATAATTGGAAACATATAAGAAAATTCAAATAGATATGTATAACTGAGCGAAGCGAAGCGACTACCAGCTACATTTCAAAATACCCTTTTTTAACAACTTATTTGGCGGGAACGCGGAAAGATTCGTGTTGTCCCATTGTATTTTTTTCCAAAACTAGTGTTTTTTCTAGTGTTTATGTATTAAAATAGTGGTGTTTTATTCATAAAGTGCCGACTTATAAGCGCGAGTGTGAGAAAGTGATATAATGTAGTGAAACATGACTTTTCGTGTTGCTTCCAAAACTCCATCGAAGCTCATAGTAAAGTCGCCACTACTTTATTAAGGCATGACTGGATTTGACTGATATGGATTGGACTATACCAAGACTGGACTTTGACTATAAAGATAAAAAAGCTGAAATCTGAAGACTGCACACAAAATACAGAAACATTGAAACTGGCAGAATGCACAGAGTGCGATGCCAAGAAGAAAGAAGAAAGAAAAACTATAGGTAAATGTTGATTGTCATACTAAGCAATGCTTATATCAAGACAACTTGAATATATTTCGATATATTAAATCAACGTTGACGTTTTTATCGTCGCTTGCAAGCCTTTTTGCAATCTTCTCTGGCTGTCCTGTTAGTTTAGTTGATAGTGGTTTTGCTTCCGCTGTGGGGTGTTGGTTCGATTCACACTCAGGACAAACATTTGTGCTACGAACATATTAATTTTTGTTTTACTTATGCGCGATTAGTCAGCCACATCCTGTGGCCTTCTTCAAGGAGTCAAAGTAAATCGTGCCCGCGGTCTGGTCAGCGGTGCCAAGATGCGCTAGTGCGCTCTGGAATCCTTCCTCACCGCAGTCCTTTTCCACGGTGTCAGGAAATGTTAGTATTCCCGCATAAGTGAAAAAATGTCTTAAAATCCCGTCAATTTTCTTAGTGAAACATAGAATTTTTTTCTGTGTCTGAGTGTTTTCATTTACAAAAAACAAATGTGTATGTGTTTTTTCAGTTATTTGGTTCCCATAATACAAGTTTGCTTAATTTGAGACTAGATGGCACTGTGTTTAATGTTCTCCAATATTTGTTTTCTTTAAAATATTGTTTATAGTATTGCTACTTTTCGCTTTCAATTGCAGTTGTGTCATCATCATCATCATCAACAGCCTTCTTTATTCCACTGCTGGGTATAGGCCTCTCTCTTGTCATACCATCTGCCTCGGTCCTGTGCCAATCTGGTCCAGGTTCGACCCGCGACGGTGAAAATATCATCGACCTATCTTGCGGCTGGACGACCAACGCTTAGATGTAGTTTTGGTATATTTTATTAGGTCTTCCATCGTTGTATAAGCAAGTGACTTTTTGGCGTATATCGATAAGACGCCTATCGTGTAATTATTCTGTAGGTACGTGTGTAGGGCACTGAACTCCTTCTAAACGGCTGGACACATTTTGATGAACTTTTTGTGTATTTTTTAATAGGTCCCTGGATAGTTTAGATAGGTAGGTAGAACTGCAATCATACACCGGATATAAAGTAGTAATTTCGCTAGTTCACTTTAAAAGTTCTAGGTAGGTACCACCGCAGTACCAGATATACTGCCGCCAAGCAGTAGTGTGTAAACATTACTGTATCCCGGTTTGAAGGGTACTGACGCTAACGAAATTACTGGGCTGTTGAGACTATCTATTGTGACAAAGTAAGGAACGCCAGAATGGCGTTGCCCTGAACTTTGTTTTGTTGTGTATCGTTGCAATGGTCATGGACAGGCGTTATCTCTTACCATCAGGAGAAAGTCTAGTTCGTCTCATTACTTTTACATAAAAAACAGAGTCATATTAACATCAACATTCAGGCACGAGGTTCTAAAATTTGTCAAGTAGTAATTACTAAAAACCTCTTCCATTGCATCGATTCACTTATTTCCGTCGATCTGGCTGTTCAATCGGCCTTTGATTCAAAACTAATTGCTTATGCAACTGCCAACTTTGATAGTCAACTTTCTCTTTGAAACTGGCCATTTAACTAATGCTTTGCCAGTCACTGGTAAACTAATGTTTCGGTAGGATGACCTTGTTCAGCATTGTTTCGTATTCACGGGGAAGTTTCGAAGCTATCTCTTGCAGAATTCGACAGATTAGTTGAACATTTAAACTGATTGTGTTGGATGCAATTGCATTCCGATCTAGTAAGTAGAGATTTATTTATAAGTTAGGTATAAAATAGAAAATTACAAAGAGCAAACAGGCGCCCTGGACTTTGCACTAGGAAAACCTGTGTCGCAAAATCCAGTGCCTCCCGTGTTCAATTCTTGCAAATAAGTAGGCTAGTATATTTTTGTAATCATGATAAGAATATCATATGTTAAGGAATAAAATAACAATTAATATGTGTGTTTGTGTGACCGTGTGTGGGAGAGTGAGTTAGTATGTTTGAGTAGTTCTGTGTGAGTGTGCGTGTGTCATTGTGCGTGTGTCATTGTGTGTGTGTGTGTGTTTGTGCGCGAGTGAGGGTGTGTTTGTGTATGGGTGGGCGAGTGTGTGTGTGTGTGTGAGTGTGTGTTTTAGCGAGTGTGTGAGAATGTGCGGGCACAACTGTGTGTCAATGAACGTTTCAGAGTATTAGGTAAAATTACAAAATATTTTTTTGCATTGGGCTAGGCTTAGAATTGTTGCTAAGCATTGCCTCTTTCCTTTTTAATGCACTAGACTCTGCAGAGATAATAAATGCTTTTACTGATGTTTTAAATTTGTTATGTCATTATGCTAGTTTAAATCTTTTTATTTGTGTGTTTTGTCTGTAATTACTTGTGCAGAAACTAGTGTCTTATAAAAGAAAAAAAAAATCTTTCTTTCTTTCTTTTAGTATATTAGGGAACAATCCAGGCCTTTAATGTTATTACGGCAGTACAATGAATTTCTCAGTTTCACTGTATAGTTGCGCTCGAATACTTCTAGCTATTGGCATAGCTCTATAGCGCAGCAAAGCACGTCTGAATTTTTGGTGACTATCTGAGTATGTCACGTCTGAGCTCCTTTACATGTTTAGTGATGGGGTAACGTGCACAGAAAATTTCTACGGTGTTTATAAAAAAAATGTGGAATTCGTTACTCCTGAGCTTTTGAGTCAGTCACGTGTTAGAGATGAAGTAAGTATAAGGAAAACTACGGATATTATGGAAAATATACTTGTTGTGTATTTATTTTTGGTAGCTTTTTTTTTTCTATTTTGTAGTTTGTTTATTTGTGACGAATATAAATGTTTGTTGTTTATGTGTTCTATATGTAATGTGTTTTTTCTTGTGGTAGATCTCTTTAGCAGAAGGTTGTGTAGGTAGGTAATACTAGATATTCTGCCATCAAGCAGTACTGTGTAAACATTACTGTGTTGCGGTTTGAAGGTTATAGCTAGCGAAATTACAGGGCTCTTGAGAATAACCATCGAACGTCTCAAAGTAATGTCATCATTACTTTTATAATTCAAAGTTCTGTGTATCGCTGCAATGGCCATGAACATAAAAATTCAAATATTTTATTGACATTAAAGTTACAGGTAATTTTTCCATTCATAGTTAAAAATATCAAAATCGTAACATGCCAATATAATTAAACGTAATGTAATGTCATGTGTTCTTACATAAACAAACATAATCAATACATGAGTAACAAACATACAAACTTTCATATTTATAATATTAGTAGGATTTAATAACATTATAACTAATACCTGACTTGAGATTTTTAACAATAAAACAAGATACATAAACATAAAAATAATGAAGGTACACACACAATTTTCATCATCATCATCATCAGCCATAGGACGTCCACTGCTGGATATAGGCCTCCCCCTGGGGGGGTTTGCTAATACTCACCACGCTTGGCAGGCGGGTTGGCGAGCGCAGTTAGGTGTGATTGTTCATGGAAGTGCTGCCCATCTTCCGGATTACATCCCTTAGCCGACTCTTATGGCAACCACGGGTAGAGAGGGTGGGATACCATTCTAACGCCGGCACCACCACGGCAAAATATTACTCCAAGTAAAAAAAAAAAAATATGGAGTGATACACTGTTCACTGGTACATATTTGAAACAGCTTGGACTAGCCGTTATTTACATTTCTTTACACCGCCGTTCACTTCTGTATAAACTATATACACTACTTTTTTGAAATTAAATTTTTGGCAAATTAATTGACAACATATTTTTAAACGAATTCAATTTTATCGATATAAAAAGTCACGGCACTAAAGCCACTAATCGCCTGCTCATAATTATAGGTTATCCCGCGCATGATTTCACAGACTTCTTGCCACTTCATTCTTTCCTAGCTTCCATCGTAATTAGTTACCCTTTCACTTAAAATTCACCCTTCCCTTCCGTGTAATAAAGCTGAAGTTTGGTTGCCGAAAAAGTTTCAGCTCTCAATGACTCTAGACTCGGGAGCCTATTCATACAGTGTGGCGTCAGATTTCGCCAGATATTTTGCGACACTTTTTTTTTAAATTTTTCAGCCTGTGGAGGAATTTTGTAGAGTTTGGAGCATGTTTGACAGAAGTCATTGGACTGATGAACGGTTTGCATTCCAACTTTTGAGCTTTTAAAAATAAGAGTTTTACGAGTTATTGACGTTTCGGTAAAGTTAGTTCCGGTTAATAATACCAGGTCACGCGGAAAGTTTTGAAATAAAAAGCTTTTTACACATGAGACACTGGCCAGTTATAATTTATTTTAAAAACAAGATTATTTACGAGCATGAATATTCCAGTTTTAAAATTTCCCTCCATATTTTTACGAACTATTTTGAACTATCTTGTTTCATTGAAAAATAGATCTACTTCGGGAACATTTTCGCGTGATAATTTTAACGATTTTAAATGTCGCCTAAAACCGGATAAATTGTATGATAGACTTCAAATGGCATTTACGGATGACCCTTCTAAGACCATGTGCCGCTGGCATAACGAATTTAAGCGCGGTCGGCTAACTTTAAGAGATGAAGATGTGGTTCCCCTTTTACGGCTATTACGGAAGGAAAAGTGTTAACAGTGGAAAATTTAATTCCAGACAATAATGTAAGTGAAATACATATAAAGAGATTCAGCATATACTGCACATTGGATCGGGAAGCGTTAATAAGACTTATCAGAAGCAGGCCATATTGATTGACAAAATTCTTCATTTGAATCGAATCATTGTTTCTCGTCAATAATAATAAGATAAATTATATGACATTTTTTAAAATAGATTAAAATGTTGATTTTTCACCGACGATATTTCATTTCAGAGAGTATTCTTAATAAAAATAATTGCACAAAACAGGGTTGTTTAAGAAAAATTAAAATAGTTACGTATAAGCTAATGCATGCCTAGCAAGTTCTACAAAAATTAAGAAAATACGATCTAAGGTTTTTTTTAATGTTTTTCGAGCTAGGTGTTTGGCCACAGCTCACCTCATGATAAGTGACGGTGTGGTCGAAAATGGTAAAGCTCACCTAGCCTGGGGTGAAACTGGCTCTCAAGTGAGAGTGCCGGAACTCACCGTTAGCTTGTCGGCTTGTTTCAACTTGAGAGTGGTAGCTAGCCAGCCGAGTATCAGAAAATATCCTACCACTATGCTATGGTTTTCTCACGATGATTTCCTTCACCGGCAGCTCAAACTTATTGTTGGGCTTGCCCAAGTCCTTGGTCGTTTGAACCGACCACTCTAACCACCTAGCTATCATGGCTACAAACATAATGCTATCAACATATTTCCAAATTTGAAATCTATACATGTTTCTCAAACATATATAATATATCATTTCTCTATCCTAGCAATTTTATTTTTCAATTAAAATGAACAAATGATTCGCAGAAAAGTAAAAATAATAAATTTAAAAAAGAATCTTTCCATACGATTCATTTACACACAACTGTTTTTCAGTTTAATTTAATCGTGCTCTTAATGCGTTTCTTTTTAATTTAACTTGTAAAGAGCGCAAGCTTGACGGTTCGACCTACGCATGAGCGCGTTCATTGTCAAAATAACGAAAAGCACATCAAAAGATGAACCTCATTACCTACTCCACGTTACTCACATAATAATGTCTATGCATTATTTAAATGGCAGGAAATTTCTTAAATCTGATATGGAAGTGCGTAGAATGGAACGGAGATCTATTGTCGTTAGGCTAAGATCGAAGCGGAGTTTTGGCGAGAACGCGGAAAGAGTCGTGTCGCGCTTTTGTATTTTATTTCCAAAAGTTGTGTTTTTTCGAGTGTTTATGTATAAAAATAGTGTTTTATTCATAAAGTCCGAATTATAAGCGCGAGCGGAAGGTGATATATAATTATGTGGTGAAACATGACTTTTCACGTTGCTTCCAAAGCTCCACCAAAGCTTTTTTTATATAAGTAATAGGCTTACGTGTGACCGCCATGTCACGTGATGTTAAGTTATGATGCGGTCTAAGATGGCGAGCGCTTGCTTAGAAGATACCGATACACTTTCAACTTAAAGACGCCCAGATTATATGCAACGGGGAACACCCACTCAGGCAGCACATTCCACTGTCCGCACAATGAACGTGGAATCAAAACGTTTCGCTTGAGTTTATAGTAACGTCACCACTACTTTACTAAGGCATGACTGGACTCGATTGTCAATTACTTTGTACGACTTAATTTTTCATGATATGCGCAAAAATATTTAAATTGGCAAATACACAAATTGCGACGCCTAGTAAAAAAAAAAACGATCAAAGCGTTTTGTTAAACATGAAAGCTAAAAAGATTATACTCTTGGTTTGCAATAGCGTCACGTGTATTCATATTCGTATATCAATTGTAAATAAAGATTTGACTCCTATTTTAGCTAATTTGGTTCACATACTAAGAGCTGTAGAGCATGAGTTCGATTCCCACTCAGGACAAACAATTTGTGGTATAATCAAACGTTTGTTCTGTGTCTGGGTTTTGTTATGTATGTATTTATAAAAAAAAAGAGTATTTAAGTGGTCTATCGGTTATCAAATATACAAAGTAGAAGCTTTGCTTAGTTTGGGGGCAGATGGCACTATGTGTAATGTCCTACGATATTTATTTATGAAAAAAATCTTACTTGTTTGTGTAGCTCTTCTTCTGGTGTGTCACTTTTCATTAAATATTAGGTCTCTGTAACAAAAAAAAATGTATGTGGATACTTTTGATCGTTCCAGAAAATGATGACCAACAAAATCAATGTATTGAGGACGGAACTCCAAAACAAATAAATTTGTGCAAAACGACGAACGTAATTCCACACGTGCAACTTATAATACTCATTAGCGTTTTCTGTCCGATTATTTACCTGTTTTTTTTAAATCAGTTATCCTTTCACAACAAAAACAAAATATACAAGAGAAATGATTGGTGTATTTCTCCTAAGTTCAATCAATAAGGTTCGATAGTTTCATATCCGAATCGGTTCTATTCCTCGCCTCGCTGCCCTGAGATATCTTTCAATAAAGATAATAAATCCGCCCAACATTCCACTCAGAAATAACAAACGTAGCCTCCACGAGAGAGCTACGAGAGTGCTACGAAATAAGCATTTCCTGTGCTCGTAGCTGCTACGGCGTAGAACAAATTTCCGGGCTTCAGTAATAAGTGTTCCGAAGGAAATGTAGGGTAATCGTGAAATGAGATCGTCGTGAGATTGTTTGTCAGCGGCTGAACGGATTTGCATGTAATTTGGTGGCCAGATTATATTTGAGAACGTGGAACAATATAGCATGTTTGAATCGCAAGATCTCAAAGGTTTTTTTATTTTATCGCTTCCGTTTGGCGTTTAGACATCTTATGTTCTGTCCAGCTGTCATACTTATTTTTTTACTAGTTTTTACCGGTCGGGTGCCTTAAGTAGAAGGGTCTCCTTTTGTTATTAAAGACTAACAGAAAGCCCAGACGACGCACTTTAGACAAAAAACAAAAAAAAAAACCGAATGGTGTAGTCAGGGCCGTAAATTAAAAAATATTTTTTTTTTTTTTATAAAATAAAATAAAATTTAAACCGTACATTTTTCGTAAAAACGTTCGTAAATCGTAACTAGTATTAATTACTTTTACAAATTTCTTTATCATTTAATTTATTGATTCCGGTGTTACTTTGCGGAAGTTCTATTTGAGAGTAGTCATATTCAAGAGATATTTTTAGTGTATTTCCGCTTAAAAGTCGTTTTGATTACAATAGTGATGAGGATTTAATTTAGTTTGAATATAATTTTAAATTTTTATTTAACTTGAAGATATATTAAATATTTATCTGAATCTAAAACTAAAATCCGACAAAAACTTATAATTTTTTTTTTTTTTTTAATTTTGTTGGGTTGATGCTATTGTTGATGTGTTTTACAGTTTGCTACTTTTTTTAGAGCTAAACTCTAGTTTTTCTCTCATTATAATATATACTACTACTACATTATAATACTGCGTCAAATACCATATCAAAAAACTGAGTCAAAATACAGCTACGAGTGCAATTAATGAAAAAGATATATATTGTTTAAAGTAATTAGCTCGAACAGAATATTTACTGGTGCGTTGCAATACGGTTGCGGTCAAAGCATGGATGAATTATCTATAGGACATGAAATAAGAACGTAAAATTTCATTTTGCAATAGTTTAAGAAGTTCGATTACAACTTTACTACAAACGTAAGACGATTTAGTTATTCAATGTAAGAGTATTCAATGTAATAAATATTTTAAACGTTTTTTTTTATAAATTCATGATATTGTAATTAGTAATACAAAATATTCTTACAATTTTAATAAATAAACGTAAGTAATCCCGTATAAAACAATTTTTTTGATTGAGGAAATAATGGATATACTCTTTTACGATTACCTCACAGTTATTACAAAATACGTAAAATTTATGTCCAATTTTAAACTAGCATGTCAGTATTAATCAAATATCAAATTTATAAAAATATAACTATTAAATTAATTGTAAATATTTCGCAAAATTGATGTCAAAATTATAAAAGTATTTACAAAAAGAAAAGTGAAATAAGTATTTTGTACTTTTTGTGTGACATAGTTTTCGGCAAAGAGTAAATTTCGGCAAAGAGTTCTGAATTGGTGTAGGAATAAAAAATGGGGATACATAGCGTTACATGGGAGATGGCCACTATAGGTAACACTTTGATGGTATTTGTCAGCCATCCGGTAATAGAAAAGAGCAGCCAATCATGTTGTGCTAATACACTAATAATTATAAATGTCCCATGATTACTATGTCCATGGATTTGGGATCGTTATGGGTTTTAAAATATCATTGCGGTTTTAAACAGTGGCTTAAATAACGTTAAGGCCGAAATTACAATCGTATTTTTGCTTCGGAGTATATTTATACAATACCGCTATACCTATAATGTTTACATTCTTTAATAATAATTTTTAATTCAAATTCATTTGAAGTAGGTATGTTTATTTTTATTTTACATTTTTCATTCATACAGAAAAGATATATGGAACTAGGCTAGGTATCTCCTGGTGCAAAAAATATGACGCTAATAAACTGATTAGTCTAAAACTGAATTACTATTACATTACTAACTAACAGAACTATTCAATAGAGTTGGTAACACTATACGAACAATAGGGTTTAGGGGAATTCCCTAAAAGTTTTAATTTCTTTTAACAGAGTTGCCATGATTATATGTGCTGATTATGTATGAGATGTTGTGCTGTGTGTAAATGTGGGAGAAATGATAGCAAGTTCAGTTGACTTGGTGTTCAGGGTCCGGGGGCCTCCTGAGCTTGAGAGACCTGGTGCATGCCCCTTGGTAGCACCGCCACCGCGCGAAGTATAATTTGGGTATCTTTAAATCCAGAGTATACAAGTCTCTTCTGATTCTTATTCTTCTTTTATTTTTGTCTGTCTGTTAGCTCATTTGGTAAAGTTTTGCTTCGAGAGCTGAGGTGTGGGTTCGATTCCTACTCAGGACAAACATTTGTGTGACTAACATAGTTGTTTTTTTTTAGTGAACAGGCTTGTGTTTGATGGCCATCTCACCTGATATTAAGTGAAGCTGTGATCTACGATGGAGCACGCTTGCCTAGAAGATACCGATTCACTCTCGACTTGAAGACACCCAGATTGTATCCATTATTATGTAGCCATTACTTATTGTCGAAACAATAATTGGTCTTTGCTTTCCTTAGGGGCATAAGTCAATACCATTTGAAATTGTCCTCAAATTTGTTGCTTACAGGCAGCGTGAAGAAATCTCACATCACCAGCCTTGGGATGTCCACTGCTGGACATAGGCCTCCTCCTGGGGAGGGGTTTTGCCAATACTCGCCACGCTTGGCAGGCGGGTTGGCGAGCGAAGTTAGGTGTGATTGTTCAAGGAAGACGCTGCTGCCCATCTTCCGTATTACATCCCTTAGCCGACTCTTACGGCAACCTCGGGTAGAGAGGGTGAGGTACTATTCTTGCGCCGGCACCACCACAAGAATACTATACACAAACAATACACAAGAGAGTGAATATCAAGTTATGTTTAACTGACTAGGTGTTTGACTACAGCTCACTGTGGTCAAAGATAAACACACCTGTTTGGTTGGTTTATTAAACTTATGCAATAAAATAATTATTAAACTTATGCAATACAATAAAATTTTGTTTCATATTCTAAGTTTATTTCAAATAAATATATATACTTTAAGTCAGTTAATACAAAATCTTGTAATTGAATCACCCGCAATAGCTTGCACCAAATTCAATCACATCAAATAACCCTTGCCCCCCTCCCCCCCAAAATATGTAACTGAATTAAAAGATCCGCTTCAATCGTATCTGTGATCCGTCAAAACGAGTTCTTGTTGCCAGGGCCGGCGGTAGAAATGACAGATGTAAAGAAGGTACCATTTTATTTTTTCAAAAAATTTAAAAGTTTTTTTAAAGATCTCTTGGACATGCAAGATTCCTCACGATGTTTTCCTTCAGCGTTTGAAGTCTTTATCAATACGCACATGACTTAGAAAAGATGTGCCGTAGGATTCAAACCCACGACCTGCAGATCAGAAGCAAAACTACTCTCAACTCCCTCTCAACTAGGATGTCGAAATGTCTCTGTATGTATTTACAAAAAATAGTATATACATAAGTATTATATTAGCTATCTATACAAGCTTTGCTAAGCCAAACCTTCTTCGATAATTATTTATTTATATATTATCTAGCGCCAAATCAAACTTTCTGTGGCGCAGTCATATAAATTAACGAAAATGACGATAGTAAATAAAAAAAGTTTCCTTTTATTTCCATACCACTGTTTCACTTTCGATACTGTTTTCTATGTTTACGTAGTACGTAAATCTCGCTAATTTATTAACTACCCTCTCAGTATCATTTTACAGTTTGCGTAATATGCCGTACTTAATAACATTTATTTTGTCTGACCTGATTTAAAGTCGGTGTAGTTAAAGTTTAAATATGGTAGACACACCTATCTTGGAATAGGTAATGACTTTCAAGTGACAATGCCGGAACACACTATATTGAGGGCAGATTGTAAGCGATATCTAGCCAGTCAATTACTATATTATTTAGAAACTTTTACCATCATCAAAATCACCCAGTCTTTTTTTCCCACTGCTGGGTATAGGCCTAAGCCTTGTTATGCCATCTGCCTCAATCCTGTGCTGATATCGTCGACCCATCTTGCGCTGGACGACCAACGCTCCCATTACCTTGCTTAGGTAAGTTTTTTTTGTTGACCAAACTACTATAATAAAAAATAGAAAAGGAAATATCTACTTTTTGTTTTAATTATTGAAGTACTAGAGACCCACGGCTATACCTTAATGATATACCTAAACCTTCCTCATGAATCACTCTATCTATTGGTGAAACTCGCATGATAATTCTTTCAGTAGTTTTTAAGTTTATCGCGAACAGACAGACAGACGCGCCGGACAACTTGGTTTTATAATCACATCACATATCACATCATCAGCAATAGGACGTTCACTGCTGGACATAGGCCTCCTCTCGGGCGGGTTTTCCAATACTCGCCACGCTTGGCAGGCGTGTTGGCGAGCGCAGTTGGGTGTGATTGTTCAAGGAAGACGCTGCTGCCCATCTTCCGGATTACATCCCATAGCCGACTCTTACGGCAACCACGGGTAGAGAGGGTGGGGTACTATTCTTACGCCGGCACCACCACGGTTTTATAATATGTAGTGATATATTTCAAGTTATTAGGAATTTTTCTTCCCCTGACTATCCTAACTACATCTCTGTCGGCTACCCAAAATCTCTAATTAAATTTCCTTTCCGCGTCTTAAAACAGAACGCTTTCAGAGGCACCGCAATTTATTCGCGGACGAACGGACCGACAAATTAATCTCGGTGGCCATAAACATAGACAAGGTCGTGGTTTAACGCAGTAACTGCAGTGAGGCCGCGCCTTCCGCTCCCTACAGATTTGAACTATTGCGGCTAAGAGTGGCGAGGATTGTAAGTTAAATAATTGCTATGTGCTATATGTTATGTCTTTACCATCCTAATACCAAATGTGAAAATTGAATTTTAGTTTTTATTGCTTATTGTTGTAATATCGCAATTTTTTTTTAAATTATTTTGATGATTTTTAGGGTTCCGTACCTCAAAAGGAAAAAACGGAACCCTTATAGGTTCACTTTGTTGTCCGTCTGTCTGTATGTCAAGACTCTTTTTCTCGGGAACGCGTGGAGGTATCAAGCTGAAATTCATAACAAATACTCAGGTCTACTGTCCCTTAGAGCTGTGAAAAAATCAAACTTCTAAGCCAACGCAATCAATAGATACAGCCGTTTATGCTGCAAATTTTTGACACTCGCAAGGGAATCAAAACCTACAGGGTACTTCCCGTGAACTCAGAATCTTGAAATTAGGTACGAAGCAACGTCTTATAGCACAGATAAAGGAAAAATTGCGAAAAGCATAATTTACCATTAAAAAAAAAAACTTTTACTTATATACCTACAGGTTTGTACAGAAACCTCGGTGCGCGAGTCCAACTCGCACTTGGCCGGTTTTTTTAATGAATTATGACTACAAATAGCCACCAACTCGCCTGATGGAAAGCGACGACGACGTGTGGCTGAGGATGGAGTACGTTGATCTAGAAGAAATCTTTTTACTCCAGCCTTAAAAACGCCCTGATTTTAGTTCATAGGACACAGATGTTGTCGCCTCTGTTGCAATACTTAAACAAATATATTAAACAAAATAATTATATATATATATATATAGGAATATTTAGGGATAATTATATTTGCAATGTTTAGTATCTGTACATGTAGTGTTTAAATGTAAGTTAATGAGCTAGTGTATTGATTAGTGTTAAAGTTAGCTTAGAGGGCGCTGGCGTAGCACTATCACCCAACTGAAGTTAGCTGGGAGAGGGTGCTACGACAGCGAACTTACTTTCTATTCGACAGTATAGCGAACAGCACCTCCAAAGTGTAATATTGTAAAAATAAATATATATTGTTACTCTGTATATCAAGTCTGAGTTTCATATTGTTCGAGTTTCCCTTACACAAAGAAGTCGGCAATGAGTTCCATTCATGGGCTGTACGTATCAAGGAAAGCAGATATATCGCCGATTACTTTATAGTACCTGGTTGACCGAGCTTTGCTCGGCTGAAAACACATATAAAACGACGTTTTCTTAAAATGAAACCTAGCTAGATCGATTTATCGCCCCCGAAACCACCTGCATACTAAATTTCATGAAAATCGTTGGAGCCGTTTCCGAGATTCAAAATATATATATATACAAGAATTGCTCGTTTAAAGATATAGATAGATAGATAGATATATACTGATATATTTTGTAGCGATGATGGTTCAGTGGTTAGCGCGGTAGGTTCGCATGCCGAAGGGCGTGGGTTCAAACCCCAATAATGAGCTTGAGCTGCCGGTGAAGGAAAACATCGTGAGGAAACCATAGCGTGGTGGTAGGGTACTTTCTAGTACTCGGCTGGCTAGCTACCACCCTCAAGTTAAAAAATCTGCCGCCAAGCATCTAACGGTGTGTTCCGGCAGCCTCACTTGAGAGCCAGTTCCATTCCAGGCTAGGTGTGCTTTACCATCTTCGACCACACCGTCACTTAACATCAGGTGAGCTGTGGTCAAACACCTAGCCTGTCAGACATAAAAAAAAAAAAAAACTTAATTATAATTATGATAATAATAATTAGTCTGTAGTATTGATATTTCCTTTGTGGTAAATCTCCTTCGCAGGAGGTTGTCTGTACTACCACCGCAGTACCAGGTATTCTGCTGTCAAGCAGTAGTGTGTAAACATTACTGTGTTTTGGTTTGAAGGGTATTGCAGTTAGCGAAATTACAGGGTTTTATGACTAATGACATCTAACAAGCACCTAACGGTGTATTTCAACAGCCTCGCTTGAGAGCCAGTTCCACTTCTAGCTAGGTGCGTTTACCATCTTCAACCACACCGTCACTTAACATCGAGTGAGCTGTGGTCAAACACATAGCCAATCAACCATAAAAAAATAAAAATAAACTCTCATTCATCACTTACTTTTTAATTTTAAATGTAGGTTAGTATATGCAAATAACTCAAATATTTTATGACGAAACAGCCCATCAAGAAAACAATATCATAAGACTTATGTTCATACATCTTTCGCAAATACCGTATTCAATAAGGGATGTGGGCAATAAGCCATTCTAGGAAAATAAACAGTATACAATGCTACAATTTTATTTTTTACTAGATGAATGCCCGCTGTTTCATTTCTTTAACCACATACGCACAAATACCCGCTCACACTCCCCACACAATCAAACACACACACCCACACAGCCAATCAAACACACACACACACACACATTCATTTATTCATTATATCCCCAAATATCCATTTTCTATCTCTTCTAGTTTAATACATTATTGTTTATGACGTGCATGTAGTGATTTTCTTGTCCGGCGAAGCGTATTGTTATGCCATAATACAGGTAAATTCGTAGCATGGGTAACAATGCTTCTCTATGAACTATACTTTCAAACAACACTTATATATAAAATTTTTGTTTAACGACGTATGTAATTGCCAAATAAATTTCATTTAAAATTTAAAATTTGAATTAAAAACTTCAAATTTCAAATTTCATTTCAAATTTAAATACAAGTATTATGACCATTATAAAAAAGAACCAGCCTTATCGGTTCTCAGGATATGGGCCTTATTTTTATTTTACGTAGATGTAATTTTCAATACGTATAAATAAGTAATTTTACTATGTATATATTTTATCTGGTATTGATGTTGTACCTACCTACACTACCTCCTGCTAAAGAAATCTACCACCATGTGAAGAGTTTGTCTATCTATAGTTTTTTTCCGATGTTTTCCTTCACGAGTAACTCAAGCTCATTGAAATGCCCTTCGGCGGATGATTCGACCGCGCAAACAACTAAGTTGTCATCGCTACATCTATTGTCGTGACATTCAATACTGTACTCTACGTAGACACAATAACGTCGCAGATGTCTTGTTACATCAACATAATGTATATTTTCCGCGAGACGGCATCGTTGATTCTTGTTTCTTCAAACGTATATCAAGAGAGTAATGTACCGTGTACCGCAGTTTCACCCAGACGCTTAATCGTGATTAATCAATAATGGATATGGTGATTTACGTGGCTCAATGGCAGCAATTCGGTACGTAAAGAAAAAAAAACACTTTGCTGATTCCATTCCTGTACATTATTTTTACGTTTAAAACTCTCTAAACTATGAGATGGGGTTTATTTTAATAAAATACATAAACTAAACTTGACTTTGAATTAATCCCTTAATGACGTCATGTAGTTGGCTGTATAAGGATACTTTCAGTGCCTAAAAAAGCAATGGTGAACCTAAACGAAAGCTGTCAATGTCAAGTCAACGCAGCGTTGGATTTCTCACTATAATTACAGTATTTATACTACTATTTCATGCTCCGAACTATCCATATCTAAGGATAGTACGGAAAAATACCATAATTTCGTTACTTTATTTATAAAATACCAAAATAGGTAAATACGAGTATGACACCCGTTCATTGCCAAGCCACGTAAAAAATCTTTACTTCATGACAATTGTCAAAGTCAATCATATGTGTCAAAATATCCTTTTTGTTTTACATGGAAAAGGCCTAATATGGATATTCAGCCGACGTTATGACGTCACCGCTATCAAAAGTTTGAAAACGTATTAAAAATTAACTACTGCATAAAAAGCCAAAATATTCAAATAAGTTTCATAAAATAGAGTTTACTATTATTAGAAAAAAAATATAAAATAAATACCAAATAAAACTTTACATACCGAATTGAGAAATAAAAGCTAGCTTCACAGACAGGCAGGCACTTGAATGACGAATTTGACTCTTTTCTAAGCATAACATGCTGGGTTTTTGGCTACAGATCTCCTGATGTTACGAGAACAGGACGGTCTCTTATCTAGACTGCCGAAACTTTTTATCCCAAATGATTAAGAAAAACCGGCCAAGTGCGAGTCGGACTCGCGCACCAAGGGTACCGTACAAACCTGTAGGTATATAAGTAAAAGTTGTGTTTTTTTTTAATGGTAATTTATGTTTCGCAATTCTTCCTTTATCTGTGCTATAAGACGTTGCTTCGTACCAAATTTCAAGATTCTGAGTTCACAGGAAGTACCCTGCAGGTTTTGATTCCCTTGCGAGTGTCGAAAATTTGCATCATAAACGGCTGTATATTTTGATTGCGTTGGCTTAAAAGTTTGATTTTTCACAGTTCCAAGGGACAGTAGACTTGAGTATTTGATTTGAATTTCAGCTTGATACCTCTACGCGTTCCTGAGATAAAGGGTCTTGACAGACGGACGGACAACAAAGTGATCCTACAAGGGTTCCGTTTTTATCTTTTTGAGGTACGGAACCCTAAAAATGATTCATCTTATTCTCAGGCGGGCCTTCCTCTCAGCAGAGCTCCAACAAATTGGCCAATACCCTCATTATGTTCTCGCGTGCGGGTTTTATTTCCTGACTCGTGTTTCTTTGAACTATTAAGCTAAAAAATATTTCTTTTTCCGGATCCGGCAAGTGATAGTTCAAAGGGCGTGAAATGGTCAGTAGAAATAACTAATGTTGCGTAATTCATACAACGCCACCTAACATCGAACTAAGCAAAGCTTGTGCTATGGGAACTAGATAACTGATTATATATAAAAACTGTGCGGTCGGTTCACATGGTGAAGAGCGTAGATACAAATCCCAATGAGTTTGACTGCCGGTTAAGAAAAACATCGTGAGTAAACCATAGCATGGTGGATACTTTCTAGTACTCGTCTGGCTACCACCCTCAAGTTGCTGGTTGCGGCAGCCTCACTTGAGAGCTAGTTTCATTCCAGGCTACCAGGTGTGTTTACCATAGTCGACCACACCATCACCTAAAATCAGGTGAGCTGTGGTCAAAAACCTAGTCTATCAAACATGAAAAAAAAACTGCTAAACTGGTACCTTCCTAAGCGATCTTCTGCCAAGGAGATCTACCACTAGGTAAAGCCAAGACATTACACACAGCGCCATCTGAACTCAAACTAAGCAAAACTTGTACTATGGAAGTCAGTTAATTAATAGAATACTTTTTTATTTTTAAATACATACAGAACACAAGTCATTTTCATCGGATCGTATGATATACAAATATTTTTATTATATAATATAAATTAGATTTCCTCTTTTAAAAAACCAAACCTGCTCAAAAGGCTTGGTTTCAATGTATTAATTATTAAGGTACTTTCTATATATATAATCAACTAGCTGTGCCCCGCGGTTTCACCCGCGCTAGATGCCTACGTCATAGTAGCTTTATGCATGCAAAGTCTTAGCCCGATCGGTTTAAAATTGACAAAGTTTCATACAAACTTTCATCCCCCATTTTATCCCCTTGGGGGTAGAATTTCTCAAAATCCTTTCTTAGCGGATGCCTACGTCATAACATCTACCTGCATGCCAAATTTCAGCCCGATCCGTTCAGTGGTTTGGGCTGTGCGTTGATAGATCACTATGTCAGTCAGTCAGTCAGTCAGACCTTTGAGTTATATATATTTAGAAGTTTTACAAAGTGGTAATTTTTGAACTTATTATATTAGTTTTTTAAAAGACAAAAATGTAGGCGGCATTCGCCTATCTTTGTCATATTATTGTATTGTTACGTGCGAATCATAGACTGTGTCTAATTTGTATGCCTGTATATTTATTTATGATAAAAAATATTTGTTTAGTACAAAATGTTTGTCCTATGTCGGAATCGAACCCACACCCTACAGATCTTAAAGCAGATATACTATCAATGAGCCCAGGGCTGTCAAATTACAATTTTAATAGAAGATAACGTTACATACTTTTTTTTTTTTGTTAAATACACAAAATGTGTTATAAACTTTTCAAGCCCATACGATGTACTTTCAACAATTCTTTCTTATTTCGCTACACGTGTCCTGAAAGACATGTCTAAGGCTGTATTATTTTTGAAGTTCTAGAATAATTGCAACACAAGCAAAAGTTGAGTAAGATATCTCTAAGTTATCATGAAGTTATACTTGGCTCAGCTTAGTTTACTGTCGGGTAAGTTATTCCAGTCAAGCTTAGCTCGAGAATTTCAATAGTCAAGCGTTGAACTGTGAAGTGTGCAATATTGCATTAAGCGGAAGAATAGGCAGAATATTCTTTAAGCCAAGTGGATCCAATTACACAATAGTCTGTATGATATGAAAGATATAGCTCATTAAATACGTATGTTTGTTCTGTGTCTGGGTGTTCTATATATTATAAGTATGTATTTACAAAAAAAAAATATTTATGTTTTCTATCACTTACCTGACTTCCATCACACAAGCTCTACTTAGATTGGGGTCAGATGGCGCTAAAAAATAAAAATAAAAAAAATCTTTCTGCCGGAGTCTATTTCCTGTTAGGTATAATATGGGTGTCTTCAAAGGTAAATGTGCTTCATCTTAGACCGCATTACTGCTTAACATCAGGCAGTGTGATTTTTTATGTAATAGTAATGAGACGAACAAGACACTCTCCTGGTGGTAAGAGATAACGCCTGCCCATCGCCATTGTAGTAAAACAAAGTCCAAGGCATTTCCGTTCTGGCGCTCAGTACTTTGGAGACATTCGATGGTTAGTCCCTACAGCCCAGTAATTTCGCTAGTTACAGTACCCTTCAAACCGAAACACAGTAATGTTTTCACACTACTGCTTGGCGGCATAATATCTGGTACTACGATGATACCTACCTAGATGACCTGCTAAAAAGATCCACCACCAAGTAAAACATGTTTCACAAAGAATTTAGAATTTAAAAAAGAAAAAAGTATCTATAGATTGATCGTCGTCATCATCATTTTAGTCGTAGGACGTCCACTGCTGGACATAGGCCTCCCCCATTGACTTCCATGAAGTCCGGTTGGAAGCGGTTCGCATCCAGCGCGTTCCTGCGGTCTTCATTAGGTCGTCTGTCCACCTTGTGAGTGGACGTCATACGCTGTGCTTGCCGGTAAGTGGTGTCTACTCCAGAACTTTACAGCTCCATCAGCCATTAGTTCAGCACTGTCTTTTATATCTGACCCTTGACCCAACTGCCTAATAATAAATAATTACTAGTTTGTAAAAACTTTCTCGCAGATCTAAGAAAATTTAAATAAGAAAATTTGAGTTAAACTTTGTATAAAATCTTTCCCCAGATTATCTTGATTACCCCAATTAGACAAAAACTAAACGATGGCTAAAATTCCAAACGGTTCTATTTCCCATTAGTTCGCAATTAGGTTCTAATTCTAACTATACCGTATCCGATAAACACATTAGGGAATTGTTAACCGACTCTTTCGATTCTCAAACCGAACCTAACTCAATCCCTCGCTAATTGACTCCGTTTTCGACACATCTCATTCAGTTCACTCACTTATTCATTTGTAACGTTCACTCACTCTCGTTCGTTTTTCGTTTTGGTTCACTGTTCTTTAGGACTAACAAGAAAGAGTTTTGTTGGGAATGCGGAAAGGTCATCTCGCCGCGTTACAATATTTTCCTTTTTTTTTCGAGTGTATACAAAACTGGTGTTTTATTATGATAATAAATTATTATGCGCGAGTGTGGAACTACATGTAATAAAACATGTATTTTCGTGTTGATTAGAACTCCTTTGAATCTTCTAGTAAAGTCGCCATTATTTTACTAGGGCATGACCACACTTGACTTTGACTCACTTTTTTTCCTCTTTCTTCTTGGCATCGCAATCTGTCCATTCTGCCAGTTTTAATGTTTCTGTATTTGTGTGCAGCCTTCAGCTTCTTTATCTTTATTGCCTCGTCTTTGGTTTTTTGCAATTTATGTCTAACATTTTTAGTTACAATCAAAGTCTTGTCTTGGTCAAGTCCAGTCCGTGCCAGTCAAATCCAGTCATGCCTTAGTAAAGTAGTGGCGACTTTATTATAAGCTTCTATAGAGTTTTGGAAGCAAGACGAAAAGTCATGTTTCACCATATTAAATCACCTTTCCATACTCATTCTCTTAATTCGGCACTCAGATTTCAATTTGTGGTTATTACTTAAGACATTCGATGCTAAGTCTCAATTCGGTATGTAAAGAAAAAAAATACTTTGCTGATTCCAAAACCATTTCGAAATATTACATTCCTGTACATTATTTTGACGTTTAAAACTCTCTAAACTATGAGATGGGGTATATTTCAATAAAATACACAAGATAAACTTGACTTTCAATGAGTCCCATAATGACGTCATGTAGTTCGCTGTGCAAAAGCAATGGCGAACCTAAACAAAAACTGTCAATGTCAAGTCAACGCAGCGTTGGATTTCGTACTATAATTTGTATTTGTACAACTATTTCATGCTCCGTACTAGATACTATCCGTATCTAAGGATAGTACGGAAAAATACTATAATTTCGTTACTTCACTTATAAAATACCAAAATAGGTAAATATAACAACCGTGCATTGCCAAATCACGTAAAAAAATAGTTCATTGGGTTTGTCCTTTTTCTTTTTGGCACCATACTCTGTGCATTCTGTCAGTTCTAATGTTTCTGTAAAACAGCTGTAATAGATCCATCTATTTTTTTAAATCATAATAGATTTGCCAGCGGCGTAATAGCGTACTAATCCATACAAAAAAGTAATAGATTGGCAACATTAAGGAGCTTTGATAAACAAAATTCTTTACTTCATGTCAGTTGTCAAAGTCAATCAAATGTGTCAAAATATTCTTTTTGTTTTACATGGCAAAGGCCTACTATGGATATTCAGCCAACCTCATGACGTCATCGCTATCAAAAGTTTGAAAACGTATTAAAAATCAACTACCGCATAAAAAGCCAAAATATTCAAATTAATTACATGAAATAAAGTTTACTATCAGAAAAAAATATAAAATAAATACCAAAAAAAAAACTTTACATACCGAATTGCCCTGTTACAAATACAAATATTTTATTGATAACACCAAAGTTACAAGTAAAATTATACCATTTCAAATATGTCAAAATCACTGTTAGGTGTAATTGGTGACAGCCCTGTAGCTAGCCAGTAGAGTACTTGAAAATATCCTACCACCATGCTATAGTTTCATCACGATGTTTCCATCACCGGCGGCTCATTCAAGCACATTGTTGGAAGTTGAATACCTTTCGGCGTGTGAACTGACCGCGTCAACCACTGAGCTACAAATATACAGTGAATACATGTATATGAATACATGTTAATACAGGTGCCGTGGTGGTGCCGGCATGAGAATTGTACCCCACCTTCTCTATCCGTGGTTGCAGTAATAGTCGGCTAAGGGATGTAGTCCGGAAGATGGACAGCAGCGTCTTCCTTGAACAATCACACCTAACTGCGCTCGCCAACCCGCCTGCCAAGCGTGGCGAGTATTGGCAAAACCCTCCCAGGAGGAGGCCTATGTCCAGCAGTGGACGACCTATGGCCGATGATGTGATGTGTGATATACAATGACACAAATACGGGGACTGTTGCACAGGGTAAATAGATTCAAACTCAATTTCGTCTTTTGATGTAAATTTCAATTGCCCTTATCTACTTTACAAACGACTATGTACAAATACTGACGTAATGTCCCACTCGGGATCATAAAACATTTACGGCCTACGTCGACGAGGTCAATAAAACGTCACATCAAAGAATACCCATTTCCCTTATCCCATCCCCCCTCTCAGATCATCCCCTTTCCATTGTGGGCCATTCTAAATTCAAATAATACGCAGCCAATGAACCGGAGCTAATGAAAATCTCATTTCGATCTCCTTTGTCGGGCCTCCTTGTTCAGAGTCAATTACTAGCTTATCTGTGAATAGACCTTCTGTGGTGTTATTATACTGTGGTATATATGCATTTTAATAGGCGCGGCTATTCCGGCGACACTGTTTCTGTAACTGCGCAATCTCACCTGAATTGACATAAGAGTGATGTGGACAGAAACTATATCGCGTATTTTACTGATCTGTCCAATAGATTATCTTTTTTACTAGCCAATACCGAACAAATAGTTTCCCCAATTCCTTCCACTTGGAATTCTACAGGACAGAGATATCCTGATATTTTGTAAGCTCCCAGACTTCGTCGCATAATCAAATCAGAGACTGATTTTAAGTAATTTTCTTTTTATGTAACACTAACGAGACGAACGAAACGCTCTCCTGATGGTAAGAACTAACGTATATTCATTGCAGCGATACGTACAGAACATTGACTAACATGAAGTCGGTTAATAACAAAGTCCAGAGCGTCGCTGCTTTGGCGCTCATTACTTGGAGACTTTCGATGGTTAGTCCCACCAGCCCAGTAATTTCGCTAGCTGCAGTGCCCTTCAAACTGAAACATAGTAATGTTTACACACTACTGCTTGGCGGTAGAATATCTAATACTGCGGTGATACCTACCTAGACAATCACATGGTTCACAAACTTATGGTTTGACGTGTTTTAAGATTTCGCTTCTGTCGGCAGTCCCCATGACTGACTTTTTTTTTACTTTTGTTTCACTGCACATAAAACATAGTTTTCCACATATTATCTAAGCATTTTTTTTACTGCATATAAAACATAGCTTTCCGCATATTATAATATATCTACGCATGTCGGTGGATACCGTACCTAAAACTAGTTAATTATAAAAGCGGTCGGCGATTCGCGTGTAGGGCGTTAGTGGTAAATTATGAGCAGCAATTTACCATTGTGCATTGTACAGAAACGATCCTAGGTAACTAAAGGGGGGAGGGGGTGAATTATTGAACACTAAGAAGTCCTTCGGCTTTTTATCTTTCAAGTCATCCCTCTAAGAAACTATTTGTTTTTATCCTTTAGTTTTCGAGTGGTGTAATTAAATGTTGGATGTAGATGATATATATGTAGCTGCAACTAAAACCGTCTCCCCTGATTTTGTTATCACCAGTTTCCTGAATTGCCTTCTACTACGGAAATAATTTTGAACACATTCAAAACAAAAACGTACAAAATCTTACGTGATACACCCATAACTCGACGGTTGACACAATGTTTTCCTTCACCGGCAGCTCAAGCTCATTGTTGGGGTTTGAACCCACGCCCTTCGGCATGTGACGCTAACACTGCTATCATCGCTACAATACTTAGCCCCTTAACTTTTCCTAAATTCGTATCAGGCCAAAGTGGAAAATTGCAAAGTATTTCAATGAAATATGAAAACGTTGAACGTACCAGTGTGCAAAATTAAGTTACATAGTTATTTTATTCTTAGGTGGAATTACTTTGAGCTGGCGCAGCCATCACTCAAAATGTCTCTCAATTCTACAAAACGAGTTACAAGCTAACTGAATTTTTTATGTAAAAAAAATATGATGGTGTCTATGGATATAATACAATGCTACTATGGGATTGAGCGAGACAGGTATAACAGGTCCTTATTTCAAGGAGTTGAAGGTTCAATATAGTTTTACATATAAATTTAAAAAAAGTTATTTAGCGATGATAGCTCAGTGGTTAGCGTGGTTGGTTCACACGCCGAACGACGTGGGTTCAAACCCCAACAATGAGCATGAGCTGCCTGTAAAGGAAAACATTGTGAGGGAACCATAGCGAGGTGGTAGGGTATTTTATAGTAGGTACTCGGCTGGCTAGCTACCACCTTCAAGTTGAAAATCTGTCGCCAAGCATCTAACGGTGTCTTCCGGCAGCCTCACTTAAGAGCCAGTTCCATTCCAGGCTTGGTGTGCTTTACCATCTTCGACTACATCGTCACTTAACATCAGGTGAGCTGTGGTCAAATACCCAATAAATAAGCTTATCAAGCATAAATAAGTCGCATTATGCTTTTGTTTTAGACAGATAGAAAGAAAGAAATTAATTACTTTTATTCGCTTTTAATACTATTGCAACAAATTTTATTAGATACAGTTTTCACTGTCGTTCATGAATTTTAAAAAAGTTTTCATATACGTTGGCAGAAGCAAGTTGCTGGTAAAATATAATTCCGATTCAACCGTTTTAACAGAAATAACTAATTACTATTTCTCTTTGCCATTGTTTTTTTTTTTATAATTCATTGGGAAATAGATACGGAGTCCTGAATGGCTAATCTTTATATGCACTTCAGGTTTTGCCAATTACGTCTAAAATATTTTTAATTTAAGGTCCAGTCTTGGTCAAGTCCAGTGATGCCTTAGTAAAGTGCCGGCTTTACTATAAGTAATTAAGGGGTTTTGGAAGCAACACGAAAAGTCATGTTTTACCACATTATATCACTTTATAAACACTACTATTATTATACATAAACACTTCAAAAAAACACAAGTTTTGGAAAAAATACAATGGGGCGACAAGACCTTTTCCGCGTTACCGCCAAAACTCCGCCATGCCATTTGTTCTTTTCAGTATTTCCCTATAGCTAACATCTTTATAAAAGATCGAGCCCAAACACCAAAGAATGTAAATACAGCAAAACCCAGTTTACTTCACCTTTTTATGAATAATTCTTGAATCCCACCGACGGTGAATGTATGTTAATCCTCTTTTTGGCCCGTATAATGAATGTGCAGAACTTCTGGCAAAGTTAAAGCGTCCGGAACAGAGTGTTTCCATTAATTTCTTGTTTTCACAAAAAGGTTTACTACACCTGCAGTTGTAACCGTTGATTAAAACGAGAGCTAGTTTAAAATGTTGATGATACCTGGCGTGCAAGGCAGTTACAGTATTTCAACGAGAACTAGATAGAGAACAATTATGTACGTACCTAGTTTCTGTTTTAGTTTGTTAAATAACCAGAACAACACCAACTATGGAAAGACAGTACATATACCTACTTGTTGATGTTTTATTTGATTTGGGATAATCACTACCGAAAAACAGAAACTTACATCACATCATCAGCCATAGGACGTCCACTGCTGGACATAGGCCTCCTCCTGGGGGGTTTTGCCAATACTCGCCACGCTTGGCAGGCGAGTTGGCAAGCGCAGTTAGGTGTGATTGTTCAAGGAAGACGCTGCTGCCCATCTTCCGGATTAGATCCCTTAGCCGACTCTTACGGCAATGAAGGTACCTTTATTGACAAAGTATTGTAAGTTTCTATTTCACTGAATCTCACGATACGGGACTCCCTAGTCTGGGATTAGACCACAGCTAGTAGAAGTTAGTCGGTAAGCACCTTTAGTATAAAATCTTAAATGCTTTGGCTATCTATGTATCTGAAATTCTACATTAACTTTAGCAATAGTTTAAGTACCTATTAACTTCCCTGTTTATTTTTGGTCAAATAAATATAAGTACCTGGATGACCGAGCTTTGCTCGGCTGAAAACACGAATAAAACGACGTTTTCTAAAAATGAAACCTAGCTAGATCGATTTATCGCCCCCGAAACCTCCTGCATACCAAATTTCATCAAATCGTTGGAGCCGTTTCCGAGATTCAGATTATATATATATATATATATATATATGTATATATATATATATATATATATATATATACATATATACAAGAATTGCTTAGATTAGATATGAATTTTTATTAGTATCAAAATATTAGATGAACTTTTTTTTATAAATAGGCTTGGGTTTGACCGGCATCTTTCCTGATATTAAGCGAAGATGCCGTCTACGAAGGAACAAGTTTGCCTAGAAGAAATCGATTCGCGACTTGAAGCCACCTGGTTTGTATTTATCAGGGAATACACATTCGGGCAGAAGAATTCATTGTTTAGCGATCCTTACGATGAAGGTGGGATCTAACAGAATAATTTGAGTTTTTGGAATATCTACCATGAAGCGGTGTCACGCACTCTCCAAAAACCGGCAGACAAGCAAATTTGCAACGATGGAACCTTTTCGGAACAGGCAAATCATTATTATTAGCGTTTTCTCGTCCGAATTACCTCAGTGCCTCAAGTCGAAAGTCTTCGACCAGTGTGTGTTGCCAGTGATGACTTATGGCGCTGAAACGTGGTATCTGACTATGTGCCTTCTTAGTAAGCTTAAAGTAACACAACGAGCTATGGAGAGGGCTATGCTCGGAGTTTCCCTACGAGATCGAATTAGAAATGAGGAGATCCGTAGACGAACTAAAGTGGCCGACATAGCCCAGCGGATTAGCAAGTTGAAGTGGCAGTGGGCAGGGTACATAGCACGCAGAACTGTTGGCCGATGGGGCTGCAAAGTTCTGGAGTGGAGACCACGGACCGGCAAGCGCAGCGTAGGACGTCCACCCACAAAGTGGACAGACGACCTAATAAAGACCGCAGGAACGCGCTGAATGCGAGCCGCTTCCAACCGGTCTTTATGGAAATCAATGGGGAAGACCTATGTCCAGCAGTGGACGTCATACGGCTGATGATGATGAGTCATTACTGATGAATGTCTTAGCACATTTCATTCTTTCTTAGCAATTATTAATTGTCCATCGCGTTGCAGGGAAACTGAACAGTATATTTTTATTGTTGACAGGCTACACAAACAGGGCACCTGATGTTAAGTGACAGTGTGGTCGAATATAGGCGATTTATGCAGTTGAAACCGAAACAATTTCTACAAATAACGCAAACAGTACACAATAGTGCGTGACAGTACGTTTCAGGGACGTGTCACGCGTGACACTGCTTATACTCGGCGTAATATTCTTATGAATATGAGTCTCATCCGCAAACAGCGGCCGCCTTTCTTTGGGCTACGGCTCGGGCATACTAATCTAAGGATAAGAAGCAGCATCTTGAAGAGATTTTATTGTAATGTTGTGAAAGTTGTGGGGTCTCGTACAATGTTGTGAAGAAAAGGAAAAAGAAGAAATTAGATCGGAAACTCCTGAACTTATTCCGGAAAGTGGTTAATGAAATTTTAAGTAACATTCATTCTTCTCTGTTTTTGACATCGTATTTGCATTTGTCGTTGTCGAGTATTTTAATATATGCTAGTATTGTATATCACGCAAAGTAATTTTTTTTTAATGCAACAGTAATGAGACCAACGAGACGCTCTCCTGATGTTAAGAGATAACGCCTGTTCATGACATTTGAGTAGTAAAACAAAGTCTAGGGCATCGCTGCCTTGGCGCTCATCACTTTGAGACTAGATGGTTAGTCTCAATAGCCCTGTAATTTCGCTAGCTGCAGTACCCTTAAAAACGGAACACAGTAATGTTTACACACTACTGCTTAGCGGCAGAATATCTGGTACTGCGGTGGTACCTACCTAGACGACATCCTGCTAAGGAAATCTACCACCAAGTAACAAAGTCTAGTACGGTAATAAAGTGGTGATTTTGACTTTTGGCTAGTTATTGTTACTATTATTTTTTCAATTCTTATTTCTTTTAATTTATTGACTTGTAGTTTAGAAAAGTTTGTCTTTGTATTGTATTTCGTTTTTTTTTTCTTAGAGATATTTATACGGAATTACGAATCAGTCCTGTTTTTGTAAACTATCCCACTGCTGGGCTCGAGCCTCTTCTCATTGTGAAATGGACACAGTTTACCACGCTGGCCAAGTGCGGGTTGGTAGACTTCACACATCTTTGAGAACATTTTTTTTTTAAACTCTACGACATAATGTTTCTTTACGAGGTTTTCCTTCACCGTTTGTAGTCAATGGTAAAACGCACATAATTAAGAAAATACAGAGGGTGTGTTCCGTGGGATTCGAACTTAGGACCTCCAGATTCGAAGCCAAACGGTCTTTCAAAAGACTGCTGAAACCACTATGAGAGATTATTCAATTTTAATCAAGAACACTCTGACTATAGTTTCAGCCACATCTGCTCGCCTTCATCAAAGAGTCAAAGAGATATTCAATAAAAATGAAAACTAGTTTCAACAGCTCTGTTCTACGCATTGGCGTCGAATAAATCAAACGTCGTTTGAAAAAAAAAACGATACGTTGGCACAAAACATTTCTATTTCTTGCCAATTCGCTGAAAATAGTACCACGTTTGGGCGCCATGGCTCCGCGTTGGGCGCCATACAGACCGGGTTTCAACGCTATATATTTACTTGGCTGACAGTACACCATGTTACCAAAAAAGGGGAAATGCGAACGGATATCGATTCCGTTCTTCGTCTATGTCGAGTGTTACTTTCATCTAAACAATGTATTTGTTGGTTTGAGCAAATACGAATATTTATGCTTTGTAAATATTTGGTCATCTAGATGCAATGCGCGTGGAGTTCTCATCTGTATCGATTCAAATGGAACATGATTTGAATATTTATTTTTATGCTATATGTTTTTTTTTTGAGATTACGGCGTCAGACGTTAAGCATTTTCCAATATCAAAAAATCTACTGCTTACCATCATTGTGGGCCTTTTTTTTACGTATCTTCTGTACGTATGTTTGTCACTGAACCCCTCCTAAGCCCCTGGACCGATTTTTCATACAAATACAAATACAAAAATATTTATTTACCAAAAAAATTACAAACTTAATGTTATTATAATAGTCCCCGCACTAGGGCTAGCCACTAGCCTGTATCGCGGGAGGCTGGAACCAATTACAAGACAAAATTATTTAGAAAACTTGTACTATTTCATATGTTCATGAAATTGTTTGTATGTGTTTAAGTGGTTCTTTAGACGGTTCAGAATTGCAATTAGACCCGGTAGGTGGTGTTGCAACCATACACCGGATACAAAGTACCTGGGAATTTAGCTATTGTAAATGTAGAGGCGCTGCACTAAGGTGCGTGACTTTGGAATAACAATCACTAAAGTGAAATGCCATAAGGCCTGGCAGGACATACTGCCAGGCAGAGTGATGGCAGGTGAACTAAAACGTTGACAGATTCGTGGCCACGAACTCGGAAACGAAGCGTCTGAGCCCACCAGCTCGTTGGATCGACAACATTGTAAAGATCGCGGGTCGAACCTGGACAAGGCACAGGACCAATAGACCATAGAGGCCTATGTTCAGCAGTGAACGATGACTGGCTGAAAATGATGATGACGATGATGATGATGATGTATATGATGGTGGTGATTAGTTTGAAATACTCGTTAATGTCATACAATTATGTCTCTAGCCGTAGCCAAGATCTTAACTTGGTTCTGAAACACGCGGTGGAAGGTGCGCTTTTAGACTATTTGTACTTGACTATTTTGATATCTTGTATAATTTTTTTATCTATACCTACAGAGTTCAATTTAAAAGATTACATACGCGTATCTTGAAAAACAATTGAAAATAGCAATAAATAAATACTCGTGGATGGTCACAGACTTGCTTATTTTTAGGTCACCTTCACCTTGTCTGGAGGATAAATTTATCACCTTTAATTAAACGTATTGTTTTAGCTTACTGGACATGAGATTCAGGTTAAATAGTTTAATTTGTTTGTAGCTTTTACACCAATTAACTTTAGAGGTGAAATTTATGTGCTGTAATCAGTAGCGAATATTTGTGGTCTCGCCGCAAAAAGAGAATCAAAGCCTAAATATTATTTTAGGTTGACATCTAAAAACGAGCTCTATTCTATTCTATGATACCGATTTTTCAACAAATGTAATTAACATTTAAATTTAAAAAAAATAATTTTTTTTTATGTAAAAGTATTGAGACGAATGAGATGCTCCCCTGATGGCAAGAGATAACAGCTGTCCATGACCATTGCAGCGAACTTTGAGTCCTTAAACAAAGACCAGGGAATCGCTGCTTTGGCGCTTAGTACTTACGAGACTTTCGATGGGTTTTTTTTATGGCTGACAGGCTAGGTGATTGACCACAGCTCACCTGATTGTTAAGTTACAGTGTAGTCGAAAATGGTAGAACATACCTAGTCTGGAATGGAACTGGCTCTCGAGTGAGGCTGCCGGAACACACCGTTAGATGCTTGGCGGCAGATTTTCAACTTGAGGGTGGTAGCTAGCCAGCCGAGTACTAGAAAGTACCCTACCACCAAGCTATGGTTTCCTCACGATGTTGTCCTTCACCGGCAGCTCAAGCTCATTGTTGAGGATTTATCCTTCGCCCTTCGGCATGCGAACCGACCGCGCTAACCACTGACCTATGATCGCTAAATCATCGTTGTATTACGTTAGTTTGCATCATCGTTAGTCTTAACAGCCTGTAATTTATAGAACAAAACGATACCGCAAGTTAACTTGACGGTAACATCATCTAGTTGGAGCATGTGACATTAAGTACCTACATATATCGCTTATCAATTTGTACCTTTCAAATGTTAATCTATGGATCGAATATTAGATGCATTCTAAACTTATTACTATAATTATATAAAATACTAGCTTGCGTTTGAGACTTCATCCGCATTGGCTTAAGTATTGGGTTCAGAGAGAAATGGAACATGTGTAAGAAACAAAAGAGCAATTAATCATGAAACTTGCGCTACTTAATTACCTAGATCAATATAAAAGATACCTTTAATCCCGGAGTAAAGTTCCATAAGACACATCTATACCAAATTTCAAGTAAATACGTCCTATAGTTAGTTTTTTGATAAACCCACAGGAACCTAATATTATTTCGGGATAAAAAGTATCCTATATATCATCCAGGTAATAAACTATATGTGTGCCAAATTTCACGCAAATCCGTTAAGCCGTTTTTGCGTGATTACTCAATACATTTTACATACGTTATGAAATACATTTCACATTTATAATAATAGTGGTATGTACTTAATCTCAATTTCCGAAGAGCTAATTGATACAAGATCAGCATCAAATCTCATGAATCACAATTCATGAAGACGCATTGGCATTCATGAATGCGAGATATGTTGATTGCAAGACGATTTGATTCCACTTCGAACCGCTAAACAGTGGAATTTGCTGCACGCATATAGGACGCATCAGGTAAGCAGTAGTGTGTAAAACATTACTGTATTTGGTTTGAAGGGTACTGCAGCTAGCGAAATTACTGGGCTGTTGAGACTGACCATGTAATGTCTCAAAGTAATGAGCGCCAAATCAGCGATGGCCTAGTCCTTGTTTTGTTACTCAAAGTTCTGTGTATTGCTGCAATGGTCATGGACAGGCGCTCTCTTACCATCAAGAGAGCGACTAGTTTGACTCAATACTTTTACTTTTTTTTAAAAGATGGCGTTCGAACGCAGTTCCACTTATAGCATTACCAAAGTAATCACGGATCGCCCGCGGAATGAGGAGGTAGGTGTGACGTTCAGATGTTGCAGGGTAGACAAGCGGGGGGCAGGGCACCGCTGTCATGTTTGGTAGTTCGCTCGCGGCTCTCGCGGCGAACAGTCAATTTATTGGTTCAGGACGATTTGAAGGAAGATACACACGACAATCGATCCCAAGATGAATCGTTCTAAAAATTTTGGGAAAGAAATAGGCAGCCAAGCAATACAGCTAAATAGCTTACAATGTTTATTCCTTTTTCAAATATCGAAGTTCTTCATAGTATAAAAAAGACATTAATACATTTAGTTTGTTACCTCATAGCTCTATCATTTTAATTATCTATATGATTTTAAAAATCAATAATTTTTAATATCAGCAGTTCATAGATGCATTGATACATGCAAAACCATTAAGTCAACACAAATCTATTACGTCAATCAATAATTATCTCAAGACATATCTCGTGTGCACTGATCACGTGCCTTGCGCTGTCGACAACCTCCTCCACCTACCTCCTCATACTGCGGGCGATCCGTGATTACTTTGGTAGTGCTATAGTAATCAAAATATTTTTTTTTTTCATAGAAGGCAGCAATGGTGTCAAAATCATGGTCGTAGAAATCTTAACATTGGAAGTGACGTTGATCAAAGATCGAAAGGTAATGACTAATCGAAACATGTTCTTGACACTATAAAGGTTTGGTAGTGATAAAACATTAATTTTATAGACCTCACTACCGATCCATTGCCTTGATTCCCCATGGGAACTATAAACGCTTTTAAATACTTGGTGTTACGCAAATACTGGCATGTATTTATGTAAACCACAGAACATACAGAAGGATTACAGCCCTTTTGGCTCATTGGTAGAATATCTGCCTTAAGAGCTGTAGGGCGTGGGTTCGATTCTCACTTAAAACAACTATTTTGATGTATAAACAAAATGTTTGTTCTGTGTCTGGGAGTATGTATTTACAACAAAAAAAAAAAATATATATGTATTCTATCAGTTATCTGATTTCCATCAGAATTTGCTTAGTTTGGGGTCAGATGGCGCTCTGTGTAATGTCCTACGATATTTATTTATTTATTTTTTATTTTATATAGAACAGGATCTGTAGCAATAACAGGTCAGTGGTTAGCACGGTTGCTTCACATGTCGAAGAGTGTGGAGTCCAATCCCAATAACGAGCTTGAGCTGCCGGTGAAGGAAAACATCGTGAGGAAACCATTGCATGGTAGTAAAGTACTTTCTAGTACTTTGCTTGCTAACTACCACTCTCAAGTTGAAAATCAGCTACCAACCACCTAACTGTATGTTTCGGCAGACTTACTTAATAACGCTGATCGCTTTAGCGCTTACAAGTACAAGCAAGTCAAAGTCAAAGTTGATTCACTCATGAGTTTTAGGTACATCGAGATGGTTGGGTAATATTTTCGTGAGCTTTTCTAAAAGTTGCCATTGTAGATATACATATACATATATAGATATTATTTGTCTTTACTAAATGGAATGTCAAATGAATTACTATAATAAATGTCAAAATATACAGTAAATGCCCAAATAATGTTAGTTGACAATTTTAATTATAATAATGTTAATTAGCATCCCATGTCATACTTACACTGTAGCGCTCATTACTTTAAGACTTTTGACTGCCCTATTGGCTTATTGGTAGTATGTCTGCTTCAAGAGCCATAGGGCGTGGGTTCGATTCCCACTCAGAACAAGCATTTTGTAGTATAATCAAAAATGATTATTCTGTGTCTGGGTGTTCTGTATATATTATAAGTGTGTATTTAAATATTCTATCAGCTATCTAACTTCCATAGTACAAACTTTGCTTAGTTTGGGGTCAGATGGCGATATGTGTACCGTCCTACGATATTTATTTATTTACTTTCGATGGTTAGTCTCAACAGCCTTGTAATTTCGCTAGCTACATTACTCTTCAAATCACAGTAATGTTTACTGCTTGGCGATCCTTGGCGAAAGTGAATACGCGGTATACCTCAGGCCCTAGAATGTAAATTAAGTTCTTCATTTTGACGGGTAGATGGCGTTGTGTGAAATGTCTTGTTACAATGTTTTTTTATTGAGGTTATCGCACAAGTTTTGTTAGCACTATTGCTACTGTACTGAACTTGTTTACTGTGGTATGGCTACAAACGCCACTTTAATAGGCGGTGTAACGTGCGGCTTTACTACGACGAATATTGAAATAGGCCATGAAGTTGAGAATTGATGCTCATCCACAGTAATGTTGCGGGTGATTTCCAGAGTAATGAGACTAGAAGCGCTTTGAGTGTCAATAAAACTGTCTCCTTCTCTGACACTCTGCAAAGGTAGAGTTTCATACCCAAGTACGGAGTGTTCAAATACACACTATATACAAGAAAGTAAAATCCATCTACTTTTACACACAATGTAATTAATACCGCATCATTTTTATTGGTGGTAGATATCCTTAGCAGGAGGTCGTCTACGTATGTACCACCGCAGTATCAGAAAGTCTGTCGCTAAGCAGTAATGTGTAAACATTAACGTGTTCCGGTTTGTAAGGTAGCAGCTAGCGAAATTACAGGGCTGTTGAGACTAACCATCTAATGTCTCAAAGTAATGAGCGCTAAATCAGCGATGCCTAAAGTTGTTAGTTAATTGTGACTCAAAGTTCTGTGTATCGCTGTAATGGTCGTGGACGTACGTTGTCTGTTATCTTCAGAGGGCCGCCTCATTCGTCTCATTACTTTTACATTAAAAAAATCTTATAATTGACTGGCAGAATTACGTGCTTATAATAGACAAGTTATATATTATAATTATTTTTTTATCTACATTATAGTTTTTTTATGTTTTTATTTATCTTTCTTGTGTATTTATTTATGTATACATATTTATATTCTTTTTTTTAAATAAATTCACGTTTTAATTGGCTGTGCTATCTGTCCTGTCCATCCAAAGCTTAACTGGAAGAAACTGCTTTAAAAAAAGGCTGCCGTTGTAAATTTGCGAATAAATTATTGTTTTGTGTGTTTTAGTGTACAAAAAAGTTATACATGTAATCTACTCTAGTCGACTGAGTTCTTTTTTTTAAACTGTACCTTGATAGGTATCTAGTTTACCTCAAAAATATATATTTTTTTTAAGACTTCGGAAATTTACATTTTTCTTTTAACGTTAATATTTACCGCGAAAACGGTCAGAAATGTCATGGTGTCACGCCGTGTGTTTCATATGGCTACATCAGCATTTCGCACGGCGTGACGTAACTCTCTCTACTCGGTGCTTATAAGGCATTTTCATGATTTTAGAATTTACCCAAAAGAAAAGTTTTTCATAATGATGAATACAATAAGGTTAGGTTATGTTTAGGTTAGTAAATATTGAAAATTTGTAAATGGATTAAGTTGTCCGACACAAATTAAAATTTGAATTTTAATATTTTCAGAAACAAAATTGATTTTATTAAACGTGAGTAATCCCGCATAAGTAGAACAAAAATCCCTTTTAGCTTAATGTCCCAAGCTCAAGCCGTGCAAAGACTGAACTTCCACCTTTTTGTGTGTTCGGGTAAAAATGTAGAACATAAAACTCACGACGTAGGTACCTTTAAAAAGTTTTTAAAACGACATGAAACTTAACAGCTTACAGTAATAAATGTTCCTTCTTGGATGATTTATAGTGTAAACTTCAGATTAGAACGCCGATACAGAAGTGTTTATTTAGTAGCGCTTATGTACTAAGTTCATTTGAGTTTAGTACAAGGTGAAATGTCGAACGAAGGTAACTTGAAGATTTTATCACGTTCCTAGCTTTACATAAAACTGGAATAACTTTTCAGTCGATTACTTTCGAAGATTAAAGGAACAAGATAAAACCATAAAAATAAAATTTTAATCATCTGTTATATAATTGTGTCTCCTATACACGGTAGGTGCAACCCCAATACTAAATATTCTGCCGCCAATCAGTAGTGTGTCAATATTACTGTGTTCTGGCAAAGTAAATAAAAAATCTATAAGTAAAACATATTCGCTATAAATAAACGACACAAGTGAGAAGAGGCGGTGCGGTCGGGGCAGAGGACGATAACAGTCGGGTCTAGCACGTCATGCGACCCACGCTGTCATTGTTCTCTTATGTAGGTAGGTGTCCATGTTAAAATTTAATAGCTTAGTGATCTAATAAAAAGGTTTACATAGAAGTTTACGTGTATCTTATAGATTTGATGTTAGCAAAGTTATGAACAGAAAAGATCGATCGAAAATTTGTTCGTAGATACAATGTCGACATTCCACACGCGCCTCGCGTTAAACCTGCGTGAATCAACGCTAGTAGGGAAAATGATTTACTAGCCCGGGGCAGCGCGCTCCAAGTAGGTACTTTGGTCCCCAATTTAAGCTAGCCAAATTACAGGGCTGTTGAGACTAACCATTGAATGGCTCAAAATAATGAGCGCTAAAGCAGCAATGTTCTGGATTTTGCTTTGCTACTCAAAGTTGTGTATCGCTGCAATGGTCATGGACTGGCGTTATCTCTTACCGCTTAGGAGAGCGCCTCGTTCGTATCATTAATTTTTAAATAAAACCCCGTCAAGTGCGAGTCGAACTCGTGCGCCGAAGGTTCCGTACCTACCCATTATACCGCCATAATAAAATGGGTATCATTTTTATTGCTGGCTAACTTTTAAGTGTGTGTGTTGTAGTGGTTGAAATTTAGATTTTCGCGAAAACTTGTAAATACCAAAAATTACCTACCTTAACTTTCAACTTTTTTTATTTTTCGGAATTTTCCCTTTATATGTGCCGTAAGACCTTGCTTTTTGCGTTTTCTTCTCTGTATTGATATACAGACAACAAGACGCTCTCCTGAGGGTAAGAAATAACGCCTGTCCATGCCCATTACAGCAATACACAAAACTGAGTAGTAAAACAAAGTCCAAGGCATCGCTGCTTTAGCGCTCATTACTTTGAGACTTTCAATGGTTAGTCTCAACAGCCCTGTAATTTCACTAGCTGCAGTACCCTTTAAACCGGAACACAGTAATGTTTTCGCACTACTGCTTGATGGCAGAATATCTGATACTGCGGTGGTACCTACTCAGACGACCTCCTGATAAAGAGATCTACCACCAAGTAAATATGACCAGATATCAGTTGTTTTTTAACAAACGTATGTAGGTGTTAAGAATAGATAGCTTTATCTGTCTAACTTATCTCTAAAATAGATACAATGCAACCATGAAATAGAATCAGCTGTGATAGGTACCAGCCATAGAAACGTTCACTAAAAAGACGCAGAGACCGACTCGAGAAAAATGGGACATAATTATATTCTCGCGAGAACTGAGAAAACGGCGAGAATTCTCGCAAGAACTGCTACGCTATCTCAGTTTATGAAATCATATTTTATGGCTGAGTTATGGATGCGATATATCATGTTGTGGTGAAGTAGTTTTACTACAGCAATAAAGCGATGCTACAAAGTGGATTGATAAAAATTGTTGTTTATCTGAAGTGTCATGGATGTGTAATCTAATATTCTATCTTACTTTTCTAGTATTATTTATTTTCTATAACTTTTTTAAGGTAATTCTGACATTTATTCGTAGAACGTAGTATACCATGGGAAACAAATAAAATAGAACCTGTCTGTATAGACACAGTGCTGTAGTCTTAATGCTGCACCTCCGGCGTAACAAGGCGTAGGCTTGATCGGTACCGACGCGCTGCACTATATCCGGTTTGATAAGGCGAAAGTGCTAGCTCGTGAAAAGTTCTATGTGCCTCGGAAAGTCAGGGAGGCAATAGAGATTAGTAAGCGTCCTAATTTTTAATAGAGATGGAGGGTGGAATCAGCCCCCGACTTGAAGACCTTGTCTTCATGGAGCTCGTGAGAATGGCCGTGGTTCTGTAGACGTCGCGGTGAGCTCTGTGTGTTGGAATATTCCTGACATCGTAGAGGAGGACTCAGGTGAGGAAGAGTTCCCGAGCACGCCGTCGCATCCTGGTACACTACCCGCTCTCGCCCCCGCACCCGTGCTTCAACCGCTATCTTCACGTGCGAGACGCGCGGCGGCCCGCAGTGCGAAGTAAGGCGAGGCCGCGCGCGCTTTGTCTCAGCTCTGACCCCATGATGAAGGCCACCGGATGTGGCCGAAACAATAGTCGGAGTTTCCGATAAAATTAAACGTGAGTAATCCCGCATAAATAAAACCAAAAAGTGTCAAGACCACGTCAGTTTCCATAGTAAATATATTTTTTTATGGTAATTTATACTTTTCGCAATGTTTCCTTTATCTGTGCTATGAGACGTTGCTTCGTACCAAATTTTAAGAGTACTGTAGGTTTTGATTCCCTTGCGAGTGTCGAAAATGTGCAGCATAAACGGCTGTATCTTTTGATTGCGTTGACTTAGAAGTTTGATTTTTTCACAGCTTCAAGGAACTAAGACCTAAGAGGGAAGTAGACCTGAGTATTTGATATGAATTTCAGCTTGATACCTCCACGCGTTCCTAAGAAAAAGGGTCTTTTACGACAGACGGACAACAAAGTGATCCTATAAGGGTTCCGTTTTTTTCCTTTTGAGGTACGGGACCCTAAAAACAACTATCCTGGAACGGAACTGGTTCTCGAGTGAGGCAGCTACACCACACCGTTAGGTGCTTGGAGTAGATTTTCAATTTGAGGGGTAGCTAGCCAGCCAAGTACTATAAAGTACCTTACCACTATGGTTTCCTTGCTATGTTTTGCTTCGCCGGCAGCTCAAAATTATTGTGCTATGTCTCACAGTTACATTTCGGGCATCCTTCAGAAAGAGGAACCCAAAATTTTGCCAACCTAATATAATTCCCATCTAATCATATACTTTTATCGGATGAAAGCTTCAAGAAGAGTTTTATCCATTTACCTTTAATAGCTCTGATAAAAACTGCTTACATGGGGCGACATAAAACGGAATAATTTTAATGTTCATGGGATTTTAATGAGGTATCTTTTTAAAAGCACATGAAATAAACGATTTTGTGTTCAATTTTTGTAGCGAGTATGGTTCAGTGGTTAGTGGGGTCGGTTCACAGACCGAAGGGCGTGGGTTCAAACCCCAACTATGAGCTTTAGCTGCTGATAAAGGAAAACATTGTGAGGTAACCATAGAATGGTGGTAGGGGTTTTCTAGTACTCGGCTAGCTAGCTACCACCCTCAAGTTGAAAATCTGCCGCCAAACATCTAACGGTGTGTTCCAGCTGCCTCACTTCAGAGCCAGTTCCATTCCAGGCTAGGTGTACTTTACCATCTCCAATCACGCCGTCACTTCACATCAGGTGAGCTGTGGTCAAATGCCTAGCTTACCATGTATTTTTATTTTATTTAACTTATATAAAAGATAGATCTACCCATATACCATAATTAGTCATTCAAGCGTTACTTTATATCTTATGGTATTCTGCAGTTAAATCTCTAGTGTATTATTTAACAGCATGTATTATGAATCTTTATCCTTGTTGAATCTAAAACGATTTATAAGCAGAAATATATTTTGTAGCGATGGTAGCCCAGTGGTTAACTGAGTCGGTTCAAATGGCGAAAGCCGTGGGTACAAATCCCAACAGTTTGTATTTGAGCTAGTTTAATTCAAGGTTATGCGTGTTTACCATCTTCAATCACACCGGCACTTAATATCAGGTGAGCTGTGGTCTAACATCAATCATATTAAAATTTACTAGCGATCTAACTACTGAATACCATGTAATAAGGCGTCAGCTACCTCCATACCAAGTTTCATTAAAATTGGTCCAGGCATGAGCGTGAAGAAGTAGCAAACACAAACACACTCGTGTAAGACACACAAACTTTCACCTTAAATTCTTAACACTAGTAGAACACATGGCGGCCTTACGACTTTTTTTTTCTTTCTTATAGAACATACAGTGTTTATGACTAAATAAATTAACATTAGAGATTCACACAGACTATTATTTCCACTTATGAACGTCTATTTTACACTTGTTACACTTTTGATTGTTTTGCACTTGTTACGGCTGTTTTACACCTTGTGGGAACTAGACAACTAGAGATTAGAAATAACAATAATTATAAACAAGAAAAAGTTCAAACCGCACCAAACCAGTTCTTAGAGGACGTAGTTTTAAGTTTATGTATGAGAGTATTAAAAATATCAAAATCAGGGAAATAGTCTAAATTGTTAATGTAGTTTGCTGATCTTATAAAGAAAGAGTTCCGTCTGTAATTTTTAGAACAAAAAGGAATATGATGTCCTGCAAGACGTCTTACTATTAGCGATATCTTCCAGGCAACCTCAGTACGATAATGATGATCATTGCAAAATTTAAATCGCTAACGACTTACACAAACGAAATACATATTTCAATTGTAACAGCCTCCTTACTTCCAAACTGACTTATTAATTCTCTGGGCAGCCATACGAAACAGCCCGAGTGTACACGTATACGAAATTTCAATTTATTTTACTGCCGTCCCAGGTACGGGGCAGACAGATCGCTTCATAAGTTTTTTAGAGCCCCATGTTACTGTTAAATAATTTAAGGAGTATATTGGCTCTAGGCTCCAGCGACGGAATATAACTCTCTCTGAGGTCAAATTTGTCTATGGTACCTCATAATCTAAATATATATAACTCAAAGGTGACTGACTGACTGACTGACTGACATAGTGATCTATGAAGGCACAGCCCAAACCACTGGACGGATCGGGCTGAAATTTAGCAACCGCTAAGAAAGGATTTTGATTAATTCTACCCCCAATGGGATAAAATAGGGGATGAAAGTTTGTATAAAACTTTGTCAATTTTAAACCGATCGGGCTGAGACTTTGCATGCATAAAGCTACTATGACGTAGCATCTAGCGCGGGTGAAACCGCGGGGCACAGCTAGTCCCGTATAAGCGCTGTTTGCCCCGGTGTTAGAACTGGTTCCACAGCTGTTGTAGTCGCCAAGAGATCCCATACAGATCCAAAGTGAAAACACTTTTATGTGATTTCACTTTGGTTTTGATGTCGAATATTGTAAGTAGGTAGTTTTCAAATTTTCAAATTTACATTGCATTTATTTACTGTATTATATTTTTTGTTAGCGCAGTGTGTTTTTGTACCGAAATAAACTAAAAATGGTTTTTCGATACTTAACTATTGTTTTTTAAGTTGTAAATAAATTAAAAAATTAAAATAAAATATGAAGATTAAATTACGTACTTATTACCATATTATTTTTACATTAAACCTGCTGCCAAGCACGTAGCAGTGTATTCCGGTAGACTCGCTTGAAAGCCTGAACGCACACCTATCCTGGAATGGATCTCTATTCCAGGATAGCAGTGCTTACTCTTTCATCTACTACTAATATATATACATCTCTGTCATACTCATAGAAATGCGAATATAGTAGCCACTCGCACAGAGTGAGAGAACACGATTTCGACTACTGCACCAGCGAAAAGTCTCGCATGAGGCTATTTGAACCTCATGAACGTGTTAACACGCCTTTGAACAACCCGATAAAAAGATTTCATGTGATTAGAATAGTAAGAAAAATCGAACATTCTTTCTATGTTTCAAACCTACATACTGTTTTCTGCGTTCTCCATAACAAAATGAGATAACGGATCCCTTACGATCAAACAGTAAACCAGGAGATAAAACTTTATAGCAATCTGTGAGGGCCATGTTGTGACCTCTATGGGATAAGAATTTGACAGTGACACGTGCGTTATACATCAAAGACCGAACGGTTTTGATCCTGAACTGAATAAAAATACTTTATACGTATATTCATTGCATTATTGTAAGGCCCTATACCCAATGAGCTTGAGCTGCCAGTGAAGGAAAAACATCGTAAGGAAACCATAGCATTGTGGTAGGGTTTTCTCTAATACTCAACTGGCTAGCTACCACCAAATCACTTCACGATGTATTCCGGCAGCTTCACTTGGGAGCCAGTTTAATTCCAGACTAGGCATGCTTTACCATCTTCAAACAAAGGGTTGTGATCAAACACCTAACCCATTAACAGGAAAAAAAACATACACGCAAGGTCATGCGCAAAAATATATAACATTTTTTTATTACATATAGATTTGACCGCCATCTCGCCTGATGTTAAGCGAAGATTCGGTCTACGGTGGAGCACGCTCGTCTAGTAGAAACCGATTCCCTCGCGACTATAAGGTTATTCGTATAATAAATGTAGATTCGAACCGTTTAGTTGGAGTTTATGGAATTTTGTTTGTATTACTTTTCGTTTTTTAATTTTATGTTAGTATCCAATATTGATAGTAAGTATATTATGATTCCAATACCAACACCCCAGCCATATTTATTATCTAGTGTGCTATCTTATTTATGTCTTTCTTAGTTTATGTTTGTTCTGTATCGGGGTGTTTCATATGTATTATAAGCGTGCACAGTACACTAAGAACAGTAAGTCATTTTCATAGAAATTGACCGTTGCCGGTTTGAATGTGTGCGTGCGTATCGGGCGCCGTGTACATACACATTGTCACTCACATATTAGCATAAACTCGGGGAGACTCGGGTGCCGTGAGTCTGGGCCTTGCCGTAAGTCAAGTCGCGCGCGTTCCAGTACGCTGCACGCCCGCTCGCATTCGCCTGATCTCACCGGTTACTTTATTATTTACACTTTACTGGCCATTTTATTTAGCGCAGTGCTGCTCATAATACGTAAATATTTAAGTAAGAAAAAAGTGACAACCCTAAGCGTCGATTCAAGAGTATGCTATTAACTCATCGACAGGCCTAAGATGAACTACTTTTCTCTGTGTACTCTGGTGCGTGGATCAGTATATCCGTGTATCTGTATCGAATTCTTTTAATTTAATTTTAAATTCTTTAATGTTAGGTAACGCTAAGACAGGAAACAATTTCAATGAAATAAAAGCAGCATAAGTTTCAATAGCGGTCTTGTTCAGCAAACTATATTTGATACATTCCCATTTGTGCAGTATAAAACGTTGTATTAAAGCAAACAACAGCGAGAGAGAAACTCGGAGAAAATATAGCTCTTGTCGTTAAATAAATATTAGTGCTTTTGTTTGAAGCACTATTAGTTTCGAGAAATGTTTAACTGTCTAAAGGAAATTAAATGTTTAGTTTCTCTGGCTGTTTAGAAGTTTGTTATTGATATTAAAATAATAGCATCTGATGGGATGCTGAAAAAAAAAATTATTTGTATTTATTGATAATTTATCGCATTGTATTTAGGCCAGCCTAGAAGGCGGTGGTAAGATGAACGTGATGCTCATATTAAGTATTCCGGCTCGAAGGACCATTATGTTTGGGTCCTCGCTTGATTTACTAATGATAATGAAATCTGAGTAAACTGTAACATTGGTTTATTGAGTATAATCCATACCATCGTATTAGGGAAACCCTATGAGGATGGTATGTAGTGTTGTAAATAAATAAATAAATAAAATGCTCTAATTTTGTTGTTGTTCTTAGGTTGATTCTTTAAAATAGAATAGAAAAATTTTTAAGAATTAACTTTATTTTACAACCAACCAGTTTTTGTGAGTAAATTAGATTTTTTAAATAAAAATTTAGATAATTATTTTTTTTGCGGTAGATCTCCTTAGCAGGAAGTGGTCTAGGTGGGTACCACCGCAGCACCAGATATTCTGCTGCGAAGCAGTAGTTTGTAAACATTAGTACTGTGTTCTGGTTCGAAGTCTACTGCAGCTAAAGTATTTTCTAGTCGAGTACTAGAAAATACCCGACCCATGCTATGGCTTCCTCACGATGTTTTCCTTCACCGGCAGCTCAAGCTCATTGTTGTGGCTCGAACCCACGCCCTTCGGCGTGCGAACCGACCGCGCTAACCACTGAGCTATCATCGCTACGAATAAAATGTCTTATATAAGCATTGTAGGTAATACAATTTTAATGTCCCACATTACAATATGCCTGTTCAGGAGCGATCCTTTCGTCAGTAGCACGCGAGATGAATAATGCAGGTCCACGACCCTGAGCTAAGCTCATCAAGCGAGACGTGTCCCATTGAAATATGGGACACACGGTCCGGCCTATCAGCGAACAGGCCACCATACTGTCAATTTATTAAAATAGTGGTAATACTGGAAATCGGAAGCTAATAAAAGATTTTTATTTTTATTACTGACAGGCTTGCATTTGACCGCCAACTCATCTGATGTTAAGCGAAGATGCGGTCTACGGCAGAGCACGCTCGCCTAGAAGAAACTGATGCGCTAGCGGCTTGAAGGCACCCATATTTTATCCATCAGTGAACACCCACTCGGGCAGAAAAGTCCATTGTCTAGCGGTTCGCACAATGAAAGCAGATTCTAACCGTTCGTTTGGAATGTAGACCATGAAGCAGTGTCGTTTCTTAGAGCTCTTGGCTGTCCGATAGTAGAATGGTCAATTAATTCATTCTCTAAACAAAGTCCTAAGACAAAGACACTGTTTAAGTTTAATAAATATTGTCGGACATTTCACTTAACACCATCTAGCTATAGTGTGCTTTAAATGGTTTACTAGCACCGTCCCGCGACGTTACCCGCTACATTTTTTTGGGATAAAAAGTAGCGGGTAATGTAGCTTATGTGTTAATACAGGGTGTCAGCTACCTTCATACCAAATTTCATCAAAATTGGTCCAGCCTTTTGAGTGTGAAGAAGTAACAAACATATAGATTAGTCCAGCGGGCGAACACATTTTTTCGTACTGCTTTTTTTCTTCTAAAGTGAACCCGTGCGTAGTTGGGGCACGCCGCTAATAGTTTAATAGACAAGAGTTCGATAAAAGATTGAAATAAGTAAAAGATTACTAAACTTCTGGTGAAACAAGTTCAGTGTCAAATAAGCTCATTCTTTATTTATACAAGCTTCACATGTACTGAACCGAAATGGGGTGGTTTTAATCACCATCATTATACCACAACGTTCCAACAACGATATGATCTTGACAAATATACAAACACGACACGTATTTTCAACAACCCAAGTTTCCGTTACAACGTTACCTATCGATAACCTTACTTTTAACCTTTTTATTGAGATCACATTGTCACTGTACTTGAAGTACCTAGCTGGAAAACACTGGTCTCTAGATAACAACATTACGCTGAAGCATATAATGTCACTTGTAGTAAAAATAAAATTTTATTTTATATTTAAGCAAAAGACCATCGATTGTCAAAAACAGTAACCACATTCTTATTTAAAGTGGGGGCGAAAAGTTTTACACCGACGTTTCGCTTGGGGTGTATTGTACATTTCCCCCCTACCAGCATCTACCCGAGCCAACTCAGTTCCATGAAGTACCGGAGCGAGGCTCTGGATCGCTGCCATATCAGCTCCAGTGAGTTGGGTGGAGTGTGATTGTGTGAAGATTTCACACAAGATTCGGCGGCAGATTTTCCCTCAAGTTGAAAATCTGCCACCAAGCATCTAACGGTGTGTTCCATTCCAGGCTAGGTGTGCTTTACCATCTTCGACCACACCGTCACTTAACGTCAGGTGAGTTGTGGTCAAAACACCAAGCCTGTCAGCTATAAAAATAAAAAGATTGGAGCATCACACATCATCAGCCGTACGACGTCCACTGCTGGACATAGGCCTCCCCCTTGGGGGTGCTGGTTTGCCAATACTCGCCACGCTTGGCAGGCGGGCTAGCGAGCGCAGTTAGGTGTGATTGTTCAAGGAAGACGCTGCTGCCCATCTTCCGGATTTACATCCCTTAGCCGACTCTTACGGCAACCACGGGTGGTTACTATTCTCACGCCGGCACCACCACGGCAAGCCGATTAGGAGATTTACCACCAAGTAATTTATATATTTAGCATTAATTTAAATGTAAATATCAAAAAATAAAAGGCTTGATAATTGTTATTTCTTCAGAAGGTTCCTGTCTTCGATACGTCAGAACGAAACAGGCGTGTCCATATTCTGGCTTTGTCATGTTTCCGCGACTGGCAAGGCAAGTTTCCTTATTTAGGCATATACTTTAATTTGTAATTCATATCCCTAGTGAAAACAACTGATTTATGTCATTATAAATCAACGGGTTGTCTGTGTGGGTAACACAGAGTAGGTTATTAACCACAGCTCACTTGATGATAAGTGATAATTTTGAAAATAATAATCATTCAGCGTTGGTTACAGATATTTGCAATATCAGATCAAATATACATTGCCAATGATGCCTAACCTAAATTTAAGAACAAGAATGAAAATAGAAAAGAGATTTTATTGTTCAGTCTCCCCGTGAGTCCCGCAACAAAACCTATCCCGAAACGTCACCGCGGCGTCTGTCATCCCAACTGCCGTCTCATTTCGCGGCCCACCGAGCCTATTCCGTCAGAACCGACGTTATTCCCGCAGGAACATCCGGCGAGACGTCCGGGGACATCCTGTCTAGTATTTGTCGACGATTGAGGAATTACAGAGGACTAGATAAATTAACAGTTTGAGAGTAGTTTTACCAATTATGCTCAGTTAGTACAATACAGGCCTCACAATGTCATCTAATTCGCCTATACTTGCCATCGCTCGTCGCTTACCTATCTAGCGTAATGAAAGCTAGTCCAAATGTGTAAGGAGCTCGCGTAATTTGCCGTGTTCATTATGAAAACATAGACACGAAACGCGCCGCGTTTTCGTAACATGGTGAAAACTTTAGTTAAGTTCTTTTGGAATAATAGTATTATGTTTATGTAAGATTAAAAAATGTGACGAAGTGTGTTAAAAACTCGATTTGTACTCTCTAAATAAACTTAATCTTAATTAAGAGCTTGATTCTCTATTCACACGAGATTCCACGTCTAAAACGCGTTTAACGTTTATAACGTTATACGCGTAAACATTACTGTGTTCCGGTTCGGAGGGTACTGCAGCTAGCGAAATTACAGGGCTGTTGAAACTAACCATCAAATGCCCTGGAATTTGTTTTGCTACTCAAAGCATTGGTATGCGATATATCTCTTACGATCAGAACTTTCGTCTGATTACTTATAAAAAACGTATTCTCGTTATATGTATGTTATATAATGTTTGCAGCGATGATAGCTCAGTGGTTAGCGCGGTCGGTTCACACGCCGATAGGCATTGGTTCAAACCCCAACAATAAACTTTAGCTGCTTTTGAAAGACAACATGGTGAGGAAACCATAGTATGATGGTAGGGTATTTTCTAATACTCGGCTGGCTAGCTACGACCTTCAAGTTGAAAATCTGCCGCCAAGCACCTAATAGTGTGTCCCGACAAGCTCACTTGAGAGCCAGTTCCATTCCAGGCTAGGTGTACATTACCATCTTCAACCACACATTTACGTAACATCAGGTGAGCTGTGGTCAAACACCTAACTTGTCAAACATTAAAAAAATATGTACCTTTAGAGAATAAGGCCCATGTTTATGAATATTTCCAAGTAAGTGATTGCCAATTGGGAGATTTTAAATAAACTTGTACATTTCCATCTGAATTAACCATAGTGAAATAAATGAAATAAAAAAATACAACACACACAGCTAAAAACAAGCGTAACTGGGGAAAACACATCAAATACAAATACAAATATCTTGCCTATCTACCTCAGTGTAGGCAGGCCAAAGGGTTATCGTTGCAGTGTCTAGTGGATCAAAATAGGCCAGCGCTCAGCTATTGTGTTTGGAATTACCCCAACATTAACTTTTGTTGATAACAAAAATTAAAACAATGTCGATTATGTCAAAGTATCGAACGTGATCGTGATAACATTAGACTATAGTTTATTTTTAATTACGCAAGAAAAAGTTGATGGGTGTCAATCACGTTAGTGCTCGCGTTTGACCACACCCTGCCCCGTGTTAAGCAGTAGGGTTTAAGATGGAGGAAGGTTACCTAGAAGAAACATATAGTGCTTCCTAGCAGTGAAGTAGCTTGCCCTAGACCAGGGGTCGCCAATCTACGGCTCGCGAGCTCTTATGATATAAAATTGCGGCTCTCCAGTTTCATACGTAAAAATTTAAATGATGAAGTATTTATAGGTGTTGATTTTAAATAGAAAATCAAGTGTATACAATATGAAAATATTACAATATTGAAAAGAAAAATTTTATGATCATTAACCGTTACTTTATTTTTATTGGAAATTTTTAACTAGGATGAATGAACGTAACCTAGATCAGGGGTCAGCAATCTAAGGCTTGCGAACTGCATGCGGCTCTTTCGGTGTAAAATTGCGGCTCTCCAGTTCCATACGTTAAAATTAAAATGATGAAGTATTTATAGCCGTTGATTTTAAATAAAAAATCAAGTGTATACAATATGCAAGTATCACAATATTGAATTTTAAAAGGCCCTTTAAAAATTGGGAAATTTTGAAAATTGTAACTGGTTCTTCCGTCTCAAAAGGTTGGCGACCCCTGCCCTAGACGGGCCCTGTTTCAAAATTTGTCGGGGGCCCTTCTACCCGACTTTCATTTCACGGGGTAATTTTTATTGTTCTTTCACAAACTTATTAACGAACATATAATCGTACAAAGTCCAACCCTTGACGTCCATTGTTGCCGCGGCCTAAGAAACTTACAAAATTTTGCTCATACATATTGGGACCCCTGTAGTCCGGCTTGATACGGCGGTTGCTACGCCTCTGCTTCCTAGTGCGCTTCATACTACATTGTCTAATTCCCCCGCGCCAATTCTATCGGACAACCATAAGCTCGAAAAAGCGACATCGTTTCATCGTTTCATGGTTCCAAAAACTCAAACGAAACGGTTTTTTTCCAAATGCAATTCATATGTTTGTACATACGTATAGGCCTACCTACCTACGCACTATGCTATAAGATGTGATATTATTCTTTCGCCAGTATTAAATGAACACTGCAACGAACGGTTGTTTTCTTGTCGTCGCCCCCACCTACCGCAAACACTACAGCAATAAATTAATAAATACATGAGCTCTGAAAACATTACACTCCTTTTTGGGGCAGTCATGTAAAAAGTAGATAATCATCAAAAGTTTATCAGTATTCAACCCGAGCAATTGCGGTAGCATACAATACACTCGCTTTTGTAAACTTAATTAGAAATTAATAGTTCTCAACCCCCACGGAGCATTCCAACTTAAAATAGTCCGTGTTATCGACTGAACTTCATTTAACTTCGCGGGAACAATATGCCTCACCAACTCCCTTAACATCTTAAGGGCCTTTGTACTCATCCGATCCGAGAATATTTCAGAATTACAAAATTCTTAACGATTTGCGGGGTAAAATCCCTTGACAGCTGCAGTCAATCCCAAAAAATAAATTATTTTAATTTGTAGTTTTCATGCCTTCAAACACAGGAAAACTAACCTATAAAACTGGAATTCAATACCGTTCAGTTCTTTCATAGTTGAAAACAATATATAATACTTATATATTAGGTTATAGCAATGATTTTAATGTTTTCTGGTTGGTTGAAACGTCAAAGGACGTGGATTCAAACCCCATTAATAAGCTTGAGGGAAAATATCCTGAGGAAACCATAGCATGGTATTTTCTAGCACTTGGCTAGCTAGCTACCTCAAGTTGAAAATCTGCCGCCAAGCACCTAACATGATTTGCCGTGGGTGCCGGCGTAAGAATAGTACCCCACCCTCTCTACCCGTGGTTGCCGTAAGCGTCGGCTAAGAGATGTAATCCGGAAGATGGACAGCAGCGTCTTCCTTGAACAATCACACCTAACTGCGCTCGCCAACCCGCCTGCCAAGCGTGGCGAGTATTGGCAAAACGCCCCCAGGAGGAGGCCTATGTCCAGCAGTGGATGGCCTATGGCTGATGATGTGAAGCACCTAACGGTGTATTCCAGTCTCACTTGCATGCTAGTTCCATTCTAGGTTAGATGTGCAAAAAAATGTCCCATCCTAGACCACATCGTTGCTTGACATCAGGCAGAATGTGGGCAAACGGGAACCTATAATCTATAAAAAAAGCCTGCCCATTGCAACGGTACCCAAACTTTGAATAATATTCAAATCTGAACACAGCAGTGTTTACACACTACTACTTGGCGGCAGAATATCTGATACTGCGATGGTATCTATCCCTTTTCCATCAAGTAAATGTCAGAGGCCACACTCATATAATCTAAAACCATATCCATTTTGTTTTAAGAAAAAATGATTCAAAGAAGTCATAAGAAAATTACAGTACATTTTGAACTTTTCCATTTGAGAAATATCAATGTACACGAGTAGGATCAGAATGTCCAAAGCGGTTCATAACGATATTCGAATCCTGGGATCTTGGGAGCCTTTTATAATAGATCCCGATAATTTCCGCTAGGATTACGTTTGTTTCGAGTTGGAAGTTTTTTTTTTTTTTATTATACTCGTTTTTTCAAAATCAAATCAGTTTTGCACACTATTTGATAGCTATGTTTGATTCTGATGATAAGTTGGAATTTCCTTTATAAATGTTACTTACTTTAATACTGACTCGGTTGTTTTTTTTTAAATTATGGCGTCGCACTGTTTTTATTTTGACAGTGTTACGTATTTCTATATTTTCAAGTTTAAGATAAATCTTGTTAAAATAAGTCTAAGTCATACAAAATAAGCCAAAATCAAGTCTAGTCATGATCTAGTAAAATAGTGGCGACTTTACTACAAGCTTCAAATAAGTTTTGAAAGCAACACGAAAAGTCACATATATGTACCTACATTTTATACAAACTCGCGCTTGTGGTAGATACTTTATGAATAAAACACCACTACTCTTTTACATAAATACTAAACATAACAAGTTTTGAAAATTATTATACCTTTTTGATTTCCCGCCTAAACTCTTCATAAATGTACGCTACTGAATTCAATTTTGACTTGGTCTCATGGCATCTCACTTTGCACATTTTGACAGTATTTCAATATTTTCAAGTAAATATTTAAGTCAAGTATTAAATAAAAGATGTCAAAGTCAAACAAAGTAAGTCAAATTCAAGTCCGGTCTGTTGCTGCTATAACAACAAATAGTTAAAACAAAATAAAATAAATATTTAAGTTAATCCCATACAACAAACGCGATTTTTTTGCCTTTTTCATAGATATTGGTACGAACCCTTCGTGCGCGAGTCCGACTCGCACTTGGCCGGTTTTTTTCTTTGACGATGCATGAAGTGAAATCACTTCATGCATTTGCCACTGTCAAATATTTCAATGTGTTTAAAGTATTTTAGAAAAATCAAGTGAAATAAACCTAAGTCACACCACACACTAAGCAAAAACTATTGGTTTTTGGTAGGTTTGTTTTCTACACTTTATAGAACTACCTACAGTTTTTCTCTTAGTGAGTGTTGGCAACATTAAGTATTAGCCATTTTAGCCCACGGTCAGGAAACCGAATAAAAACATTTAGGCCCGTTTATATAAAGTGATAACCATTAGGGTCACAAAATAGCCGCTAATACAACAACTTAACTTTTATGGGCCTAATTAAGGTAAACAAGAATTAGATGGTACACTCGCATCTAACTAGATAACCGTATGTATTTGACTTTATTTCTTTCCACTTGCAAGGCATGTAGTATCTATTCGCCTAGGTAGGTAGCAACGCAGCGCCAGATATTCTGCCACCAAGCAGTAGTGTGAACATTACTATGTTATGGTTTGAAGGGGTTTAGCTAGCGAAATTACAGGGCTGTAAAGACTAAACATCGTTTTTTTTTTATGATTGACAAAATAGGTGTTTGTCCAGAGCTCACCCGATGTTAAGTGACGATTGATCTAATATAATAAAGCACACCTAGCCTAGAATGGAACTGGCTCTCAAGTGAGACTGTCAGAATACACTGTTAGGAGGTTGGCGGCAGATTTTCAACTTGAAAGTGGTAGCTAGACAGCCGTGTACTAGAAATTACCCTACCACCAAGCTATGGTTTTCTCACGATGTTTTCCTTAAGCTCAAATTCATTGTTGGGTTTGAACCCACGCCCTTCGACGTGTGAACCGTCCGCGTTAACCACTGAGCTATCATTGCTACAAATACATCTCAAAGTAATGAGCGCCAAAGCAGCGCCATTGTTTTGCTAAACAAAGTTCTGTGTATCGTTGCAATAGTCATGGGCATTATCTCTTACCATCGGGAGAGTGTCTCTTTCGTCCTATTACTTTTACAAAATTCTTTTATTCAAAATCATTATCTCTTTACACTCGTGAACCGAATACAGCAATTTTAATTTTCCATGTCTTATTTATATTCAGTACGAAAGCGGTTCTGATCTTCATAAAATTTTCTATAAGGGGAACGCTATTATATTCTTACACTATACTTATTTATTTTTCATGGAAATTAGATCGTAAAATCTATACAAAAGCGAGGCCAGAAAATCATATCAGACGAGAAAACAATTCAAGCAATCCCTCCAGAAGAAGGGAAGAAAAACCTTTCGTATGACAAAGGCAAACATTACCATATTATGACGCTAGAAACAATGATAGGTACTTATCGAAGATGAATTTTTAACCGACTTCAAGAAAAGAAGACGTTTTCAATTCGGTTGGATTTTTTTGTTTAGTGAGCCATAATTGAGTGCCCTGTTGGCTCATTGGTAGTATGTCTGCTTCAAGAGCCGTAGGTGTGGGTTCAATTCCCACTCAGGACGAGCATTTTGTGGTATGAACAAAAAATTTTTTTTTTTTTTACTTTTCTATGGTGTTTACGGTCACTAGAAGAGTTATAAACTACCTACCTTCCGGCTTCATCACCAGATGATGATGAAAGCAGAACTCTTTAATATAACGCCTCCGTGACCATTGTAACGGTATCTAGAATTTGGAAGAACTAGAAACGCTAATTGCTTTGAGACATTCGATGGTTAGTCTCAACAGCCCTGTAATTTCGCTAGTTTCAGTACCCATCAAACTGGAACACAGTAATGTTTACACACTACTGCTTGGCGGCAGAAAATCTGGTACCTACTGTGGTAGTACCTACCTAGACGAGAGATCTACCACCTGCAAGTAAAGTAAACTAAATAACATACAAAACGCAGCATGATTCTTGTACGAAGACACATATAATTATTATTTTTGCTTTCTTTTATGTTGACTCAAGCTTTAAATAAAATCCAAATTTAACGAGACTTAACTCGAAAACCGCAAACCAAAAGACCGTGAATTTAATCACAAACTTTATCCAAAATCGTCCAAAAGAAAGTTACCCCATTTTTTTCTCTTAAGTTTCCCAACTTAATTACCAGAGCGGCAATTTAGCAAAATCTTAACTGACCTCATTACACCCATATCAGGCCCTTAACAAGGAAGATTTAAAATTACTTGGGAAATTCCCTCCAAGTTGGTTACACTCAAATTGGGTCGTTATCTCTCAGCCTTCGAGCCGATACGATCATATCACGCCGCTGAATTACCAGAGACACAGTTCGCAAGGAATTTTGATTATACAAATCATAGCGTTAGATTCAAATAAAACTACATGGCTTCATTCACTTCAACCCGTGTTCAAGCCGTAGTGGTGCCGGCGTAAGAATAGTACCCCACCTTCTCTACCCGTGGTTGCCGTAAGAGTCGGCTAAGGGATGTACTCCGGAAGATGGGCAGCAGCGTCTTCCTTGAACAGTCACACCTAACTGAGCTCGCCAACCCGCCTGCCAAGCGTGGCGAGTATTGGCAAAACCCCCCCAGGAGGAGGCCTATGTCCAGCAGTGGACGTTCTATGGCTGATGATGTGTTCACTTCAACATGTAAATTGAAAGTCTAGCAACTTTTTGTTCTGTGGCTACGCAACAGGCTAGGTTTTTGACCACAGCTCACATGATTTTAAGTGACAGTGTTTCATCCCACTAATCCCACTAGTATTATAAATGTGAAAGTTTGGATGGATGGATGGATGTTTGTTACTTAATCATGCCAGAACGGCTGAGCGGATCTGGATGAAATTTTGCATGTAGTTTTTTTTTTATAGCTGACAGGCTTGGTGTTTTACCACAACTCACCTGATGTTAAGTGACGTTGTGGTCGAAGATGGTTAAGCACACCTAGCCTGGAATGGAACTGGCTCTCAAGTGAGGCTGCCGGAACACACCGTTAGATGCTTGGCGGCAGATTTTCAACATGAGGGTGGTAGCTAGCCAGCCGAGTACTAGAAAGTACTCTACCACCACGCTATGGTTTCCTTACGATGTTTTCCTTCACCGACAGCTCAAGCGCATTGTTGGGGTTTGAACCCACGCCCTTCGGCATGCGAACCGACCGCGCTAACCATTGAGCTATCATCGCTAGATACTTTAGGCCCTGGTATAAAACATAGGATACTTTTCATCATCATCATTATCCATCACCATGCGGGTAAAACCGCGGGGCGCAGCTAGTATGATATAATGTTGACATTCATTTTTATTTGATTTTAATTAAACTAACTTTTTAAATGTTTATACAAGCACAGCGGCCATCACTCATCACATTTGTACGCCTAACCGGCACAACAAGATTCAGCCATATGAAAATGACTACTGGATATTGTATAAAATTTCTCATGTTGTATACAAATAAATTATCTTTAGAGATCTTAGGTACTGTACTCCAGAATATCGACGACAAGGAATCGGATACACGGGGATCCTCAACTTTAGGGTTAGCGGTTTCAACTAATGCAAACGCCAACCTATTTTAGGTAAGCATTATAGTCCACAGGATAGTTTGGTAGTTACGAGGAATGAGATCACAGCGTGAGAATTAAGTAGTAACAGGTGTTGTTTGGGGAATTCTCAAGAGAACGAACAAGGGGAGTGAAACAAATAGATATATGACAGATCTTGTGCGGCCGACACGGGAAGCTGAGAACTCTTTCGGGCATCGAACATGACGAATTCCACGTAGCAAAATGAAAATCGAGATTGATACAAAAATGGACACTTTTTATTTCTTCAATTTAAAATGTGGCACTTGGTTGGGAACAGCCAAGTCTCTTAGCAGTTGCTTCGACCACGACCCGTGTAATCATCATCATCATTTAAGCCGCAGCAGGTAATTGTGTAATAGTGTGCAGAAAATTAACTGTTAAGTTTAATGTGAAATAAACTTGAACTTTTTTTATGGCTGACGGTCTAGGTTTTTGACCACAACTCACCTGATGTTAAGTGACGGTGTGGTCGAAGATGGTAAAGCATACCCAGCCTGGAATAGAACTGGCTCTCTAGTGAGGCCGCCGGAACACACCGTTAGATGCTTGGCGGCAGATTTTCAACTTTAGGGTGGTAGCTAGCCAGCCGAGTACTAGAAAGTACCCTACCACCATGCTATGGTTTCCTCACAATGTGTTTCCACCGGCAGCTCAAGCTCATTGTTGGGGTTTGAACCCACGCCCTTCGGCATGCGAACCGACCGCACTAGCCCCTGAGCTATATATAAGGCAGAATATGACAATAGTGGTCAATATTCAACTAAGTACCAAAATCCACTAACATTACCAATTGTTACACTACTTTATAAGTATATTTATCTTAGGTATGAACTATAGAGAGCTTACCTATCTATCTCTTGACAAAGATAGCAACCCCATTATCCAAAGATCGCCTCCAAATCCTACAAAACTCTCTAGAAGTGTCCACATTCAAAGCAGTAAACAACAGGCAGGCTCGAAAATCCGAAAATTCCCACAGACCCCCTGCAAGACCCCTTCAGACCCCCTGTAGACCTCTTCAGACCGCGCAAACTCCCACTGACCCCCATTAAACCACTCGACGAAGGGAAAAACTGCGTAAACACGGAATAGTGGGTAAGTCCTTGGATTCCAAGCAGTGTTGGGCCTTCGTCAAATTATTTACGCACGTGGGGATGGGACGATTATGTTTGGATTGTATCGATGAGTGCTGGTAATGACATACAGATATCGATAAAACGAAAAAATACACAAGAATATTTTAAAACAAATAAATATGTTTAGGGATTAAAACTATCGTTACATAACAATTATATATTTTTTTAAATCAAATCAAAAATTACTTATTACAATCCAACTACCTAAATACCTATACTTTATCTACCTATTTTTAACTTTTCTGATTTTAAGAGTACTGGAGTTAACATTAAAGAGTTTGTATTGAAAATAAACTAACCTATACAGATACTAGCGACCCGCCCCGGTTTCGCACGGGTAGTAGAGCATATTATGCCTACATGTTTTGTTTATCGTAGGGTTGAACCATTCATATTTCTGCTACACAAAACCTTGCCAAATTATATACCTAAACCTTCCTCACGAATCACTCTATCCATTGGTAAAACTAGCATGATAATTCGTTCAGTAGTTTTTAAGTTTATCGTGAATAGACAGACAGACAGACGTAGCGGACGACTTTGTTTTATAATATGTAGTGATACATCCTACTAATATTATAAATATGAAAGCTGTTGCATATTTGGATGTTTGTTACTCAATCACGCTAAAACGGCTGAACGGATTTGGATGAAATTTGGCCACACATATAGTTTATTATCTGGATTACCATATAGAACATGTTTTATATCATAAAATGTTAGGTTCCTGTAAGATTACCAAAAAAATTATTACTGGACGTATCTACTTGAAATTTAGTACAGATGCGTCTTACGGAACATTATTCCGGAATAAAAGGTATCTTTTATCTTTATCTAATAATAAAATAGCGCAAGTTTCATGTCTATTTCTTATTTGTTACTAAAACACGTTTCATTTCTCTCTGAACGTAATTCTAAAGTTAGCGTGGACGAAATTGCGGGCTAAAGCTAGTATGTTATTTTTTTTTTTATGGCTGACAGGCTAGGTTTTTGAACACAGCTCACTTGATGTTAAGTGATGGTGTGTTCGAAGATGGTCAAGCACACCTAGCCTGGAATGGAACTGGCTTTCAAGTGAGGCTACCGGAACACGTCGTTAGACGCTTGGCGGCAGATTTTCAACTTGTGGGTGGTAGCTAGCCAGCCGAGTACTAGAAAGTACCCTACCACCACGCTATGGTTTCCTCACGATGCTTTCCTTCACCGGCAGCTCAAGCTCATTGTTGGGGTTTGAACTCACGCCCTTCGGCATGCGAACCTACCGCGCTAACCACTGAACCATCATCGCTACAAATAATGTTGGATTTTAGTCCTCGTAATGACCGCCGAACTTTTATTTTCTTATACAATACAATAGGATCTCTAAGTAATATGAAATTGCCTCGACGGAAAACTGACAACAGATATTAAATATGGAATGAAAATAATATTGTGACTACCTTTTTATAAATCGTTTTGAAATAGACGAAAATTTTGTTTTGCATTATTAAAATTTTGGATAGATTACTTTTTATAATAATAAACTTGCTTACGTTTGACTGCTTAAGATGATAAGTGATGATGCGGTCTAAGATGGAGCCTCTCGACTTGTAGACACCTAGAAAACAATGAACTTGGAATAAAATCGTTTTGCTCGAGTTTTTGGAACGACGACCATGAAACGATGTCGCTTTTTATCGATAGAAATAGAGAAATCAGACCATGTAGTTCTGAAACACACTCCCCGAAATAAATCCGATTAAAACGGATAAACTAGTAACTTTGTGACGAAGTTCTATAGCTCAGTATGTGATCTTTTTTTTGAGGATTTTTTAGCGATGGTAACTCAAAGATAGCGCGGTCGGCTGTACGCCGAGGTCCGTGGGTTCAAATTTTAACAATGAGCTTGAACTGCCGGTGAAGGGCATTGTGAGGAAACCACATGGTGGTACAGTAGTTTCTAATACTCGACTAGCTAGCTACAGCCCAACGAAATATTTAGATCTAGGTTTGGTCACCAACTCGCCTCAATGAGGTTACGCCTACACGTTGAGGATGGAGCACGTTGATCAAAAATAAATCTATTTATTTTCTACCCCTTGTTATGATTGACAGGCTTGGTATTCGACCACAGCTCACCTGATGTTAAGTGATGGTGTGGTCGAAGATGGTAAACACGCCTAGCCTGTAATGGAACAGGCTCTCAAGTGAGGCTGCCGGAACACACCGTTAGGTGCTTGGCGGTAGATTTTCAACTTGAGGGTGGCAGCTAGACAGCTGAGTACTAGAAAGTACCCTACGTATACTAAGTAGAAGGTTTCCGAACGATTTCCTTCACCGTCAGCTCAAGCTCGTTGTTGGGGTTCGAACCCACGCCATTCGGCGTGAGAAGCGACCACGCTATCATAGTCACGTTTGATGTATGGGAGCCCCCTCAAATATTTATTTTATTCAATTTTTTAGTATTTGTTGTTATAGCGGCAACAGAAATACATAATCTGTGAAAATTTCAACTGTTCACGGTTCATGAGATACAGCCTGATGAAAGACACAAAATAAAAAAACACAAAAATTAACAATAAAGAAGCAAAGTTTATCTTAAATAAATCTAATGTAATGTAACAGCATAGACGTATCAAAAATAATAAAACAAACTTACTTCAACTATTTGACATTAATATCGATATCGACTTTTATCGATAGAACGACGTTCCTGAACTTATCTGTCCCATCCCCATCACATAATATCAAGTTCGACCTTTCTACCTCTACGTGTGAAAAGACCTTTTGAACAGTGCTTTGACATTATGTTTGCATTTTTACGACATGAAAAATAGAGTTTGCGTGACTGGCTGTTACAGATTTATTGCAGACAAAAATTCAGCATCGACATGATCAACATTACAAACGACTCGAAAGAATGGACGTTTAGTAGACACAGATGGAATCTGATAAAACGTTTTTTTCTTATGCAAAAGTAATGAGACGAACGAGACACTGTCCTGATAGTGAGAAATAACACATGACATTATGTAGCGATGATAGCTTAGTGGTTAGTGCGGTCGGTTCGCATGCCGAAGGGCGTGGGTTCAAGCCCCAATAATGAGCTTGAGTTGCCGGTGAAGGAAAAACATCGTGAGGAAACCATAGCACGGTGGTAAGGTACTTTTTAGTACTCGGCTGGCTGGTAGTTAGCCTCTAACGATGTGTTCCGGCAGCCTCACTTGAGAGCCAGTTCCATTCCAGGTTAGGTGTGCTTTACCATCTTCGACCACATCGTCACTTAACATCAGGTGAGCTGTGGTCAAACACCTGTCAGCCATAAAAAAATACCATAATAGTAAGAAATAACGCATGACCATGACCATGGTCGCTATGGCGCTCATTACATTGAGACTTTTGAATAAAAAATGACAATTACAAATAACTGAGGTCTGGTCTGATGAACTGGGTTTTTTTAAGTACGAGTATTATACTCATAAAAATCTGCAACCCAACTTTATTGGTGGAATTTACGCTGATAACTGACTGACCATCATTTTCAGAGTTCCGTTCCCAAAGGGTAAAACGGGACCCTATTACTAAGACTCCGCTGTCCGTCCGTCTGTCTGTCTGTCCGTCTATCACCAGGCTGTCTCTCATGAACCGTGATTGTTAGACAGTTGAAATTTTCACAGATGATATATTTCTGTTGCCTCTATAACAAAAAATATTTAAATAAATATTTAAGGGGACTCCCATACAACAAACGTGATTTTTCCCGTTTTTATAGATAAAGGTACGGAACCCTTCGTGCGTGAGTCCGACTTGCACTAGGCCGGTTTTTATTATAAACTTCTACTATATCGCCTAGGCCGCCACTCTGTTGCAATAAATCAATATATTTTACATACTGTCAAATATTTTTTCGGAGTTTTGGCAACAACACGAAAATTCATGTCGCTTAAATACTTGAAAATAACGAATTATTTAACTAATGTAAAAAGTGCGATGCCAAACAGAGAAAAAAGGAAAGTTTGTTTGTTTGAAAGCGGCACCAAAAAAAGCTTGTTATTTTTCCAATTTCCGTGACAAAAAGTTACAATTGCACTTAGTCCTAGACTGTGTACACTTTATCCAGCTGCGTTTTTGACAACCGCTCCGGTCAATTATTTAGTTTTTTGCCAGAGCTTGAACTATTTTTAGTGTGATTTTTTTCGTAGTTGTTTGTTTCACTGATGGAATTCAGAATGTTTGATCTGTGATTTTTTATTGTTTTTTGTGCGGTTAGTGCGTTAGTAATGTTCAGTTTTTTATTATGATCTTCCGGGAAACAATTGCAAGAACCTGTGTTTTTTTTTTTTAATTTTAGAACAGTTGTGCTTGGGAGGTTACATCATCATCATCATCTTAGCCATAGGACGTCCACTGCTGGACATAAGCCTCCCCCATTGACTTCCATAAAGACCGGTTGGAAGCGTCTCGCATCCAGCGCGTTCCTGCGGTCTTTACTAGGTCGTCTGTGCACCTTGTGGGTGCTGCGCTTGCCGGTCCGTGGTCTCCATTCCAGAACTTTACAGCCCCATCAGCCATCAGTTCTGCGTGCTATGTGCACTGCCCACTGCCACTTAGGGGCTTACACTGGGCTATTTCGGCTACTTTAGTTCGTCTACGGATCTCCTCATTTCTGATTCGATCTCGTATGGAAACTCCGAGCATAGCCCTCTCCATAGCTCGTTGTGTGACTTTGAGCTTATCAAGAACGCACATATTCAGAGACCACGTTTCAGCACAGTAGGTTACGATGAAGAGAATGAATAATAATTGAGGAGTGAATGTGACGTATTAAAATTACAAAGCTTTAAAAATAGAAATGGGTTAGTGGACGGTTGGTTTCGTCAGTATTCGAAAAATATTATTGATGTCTAGTTATGTTGGCGTTGTGGTTGGCAGCATTGGGAGCGTGGGAGTTTCTAGCCCCGACAACTAAAATATTAAAAGACAATTTCGGTTCAATAGACTTTACCACAACAAACACGAAATTGTAAATGTGTTTTTGGTCCAAAAATATTGAAATTGTAACTAATGTATTGCAACTTACGACAACTTTATATGTAACATGTCCTCCGAATCAGGCCTATTTTTAGGATTCCGTACCTAAAGGATAAAACGGGACCCTACTACTAAGACTCCGCTGTCCGTCCATCTGTCTGTCCGTCTGTCACCAGGCTGTAATCTCATGAACTCTAAAAAACAGAATAAAATAAATATTTAAGTGGGCTCCCATACAACAGAAATGATCTTTTTGCCGTTTTTTATAGATAATGGTACGGAACCCTTCGTGCGCAAGCCCGACTCGCACTTGGCCGGTTTTTTTTTATACTGTGCCACAGCTGGCCGCGAGCCTCTTGAAGATGGCCAGCAGCGTCTTCCTTGAACAATCACACTTAACTGCGCTCGCCAACCCGCCTGCCAAGCGTGGCGAGTATTGGCAAAACCCCCCCAGGAGGAGGCCTGTGTCCAGCAGTGGACGTCCTATGGCTGATGATGTGTGTATGTGATTAACTTAGAAAAGACAGCTGCGTGCCGTGGGATCGAACCGAAGACTTCCAGATTGGTCTCGCAACCAGGCAGCTGAAACTTTATTGTACTTGCTTTGTGCAGTACAGATACTAAATACGATAATAATACATTTTTTTTTAAATATAATGGCAAGGTACAAATTAACTACTCTAGTTTCCTATACACAGCAAGTCGTGGAATTCTACTGAGGTGCTCCTTTGTGAATTTCGTAATTCATCAACGTTTCAAATACCTCTGCATTATGAGCATTTGCCTCGCCTAATCAAATACGTTACGAGCCTTTGTTAGAAGTACGAGTTAGCAGTGAAATAGTTGCAATAGTTTTATTTATAGTGCTCCGAATTTGCTGAATATGATGTGCATTAGCGTTTAACAACAAGCGATTCGGTCAGTTTTCTGATTAATGTCTGCGACCGGTATTGAATCTCTGAGCGTCAAGTGTCATCTGTCTATAGGCTACCATAGACAGATGACACTTGCGCCATCTTTCCCGAAACAAAGCAAAGCTTTTACTATGGGTACCAGATAACAGATATAATTATTTTATATTTTATTCTAAATACGGGTACGCCCAGAAATATAACAAACATAGGTTTTATTTTTATTTTTATGACTGACAGGCTATGTGTTTTGACCACAACTCACGTGATGTTAAGTGACGGTGTGGTCGAAGGTGGTAAAGCACACCTAGCCTGGAATGGAACTGGATCTCAAGTGAGGCTGTCGGAACACACCGCTCTACATGTTTGGCGGCAGCCGAGTACTAGAAAGTACCCTGCCACCATGCTATGGTTTCCTCACGATGTTTCCTTTACCGACAGCTCAAGCTTGAACCCACGCCCTTCGGCGTGTGAACCGACCGCGCTAACTACTGAGCTATCATCGCTTCAGAGATTCAAGATATTTTATTGCTTCCATACAGTACCAGATGAAGATATTTACATAGATATGGAAATATGAACCCTATCGGTCACAGCGCCGTTTAAAAGAGAGGGGGGACCATTATTTTAAAAGTCAATATTTATTTATAAAGTTATACTATTTTGTAATAGAAATAATGTAATCGAACGATACTCATAATTCATTCAAATAAGTTTTATCTTATCAAGTTGAACTTGACACAAAATTATCTTCGCATCCCAAAACTCGTAATCAAATACGCACTTTATTTAGACCATATAGTAACTACTATTCTATTCTGTGGACAAGGTTCCCCGTAACTTGTTCGCACTGCTCCCCTGACTGTACTTAAAGAGACACTTCTGGTATTAAGCTCCAGTTTGGCAGTCTTGTAATCCCGCTGGGCTCACAAGTCCGCCAATGTCATGACGTGTGGTCGTATGTCGGGACTGACAAGAAGTACTTTGAACCTTGTTTTTTTTAGGTGTCAGGCGACGTGTTTTACCACATCTCACCTCATATTAAGTGACGGTGCGGTCGTAGATAGTTAACACACCTTGTCTGGAATGGAATTAGTTTTTAAGTGAGGCTGTCGGAACACACAGATAGATGCTTGACAGATTTTCAACTTGAGAGTGGTAGCTAGCTAGCCGAGTACTAGAAAATACCCTACCACCACGCTATGGCCGTGGTGGTGCGGCGTAACAATAGTAAGTACCCCACCCTCTCTACCCGTGGTTGCCGTAAGAGTCGGCTAAGGGATGTAATACGGAAGATGGGCAGCAGCGTTTTCCTTGAATAATCACACCTAACTGCGTTCTCCAACCCGCCTGCCAAGCGTGGCGAGTATTGGCAAAACCCCCCCAGGGGGAGGCCTATGTCCAGCAGTGGACGTCCTATGGGTGATGATAATGATGATGACGCTATGGTTTCCTCACGATGTTATCCTTCACCGGCAGCTCAAGATTTACACGTTCATATTACTTTAAACATGTTCGATACTCACATAATATATAGATACTACATTTATCATTACATAAATGTTTTTTTTTTTCTGGTAGGAAGCGAACCCACGCCCTACAGCTCCGGAAACAGATATCCTACTTAATGAGCTAACAAGGCAGTTAACAAGTCAAATTTACCCTTGTATTACGATTACTCTGATATGGTATTTTAATAATGCCTGTAAATCAATTTAGAACAGGTATGTTTTGTTTCGAAATGAGCTCCCAAGTTTTCCTTCAGAATCAATTTAAAAGTTTTGTTCGAAAACAGCGCGGGCCTCATACAGAAGTCTATAGAACTTCTTTTTTTTACCTAATAGTAAAGTCTTGACTGACAGTAATTCAATTTTATGCTGAAGTTTTCATTCAAGAGCGCGCTTACGTTGTTTTCTGGAATATACAAGTCCAGTTATGTATTTTTAGAGGTATTGCGAAAAAAATTATTGTAAGAGTAATGAGACTAAGAAGGCGCTCACCTAATGTTAAGAGATGAATGTCTATGACGACCATGACCATTGTAGCGATACAAAAAACTTTAAATAGCAAAAAAAGTCCAGGGCGTCGCTGCTTTGGCGCTCATTACATTGAGACTTTCGATGGTAAGTCTCAACAGCCCTGTAATTTCGCTAGCTGTTGAGCCCTTCAAACCGGACCAAAGTAATGTTTACACACAACTGCTTGGAGGCAGAATATTTGGTACTGCTGGTACTTAGACTTACCTAGACGACCTCCTTCTAAAAAGATTTACCACCAAGATACCTAACAATATTGATATAGTGTATTAGTTATTTGCCGTGGTGGTGCCGGCGTAAGAATTGTACCCCACCCTCTCTACCCATGCTTGCCATAAGAGTCGGCTAAGGGATGTAATCCGGAAGATGGGCAGCAGCGTCTGCCTTGAACAATCACACCTAACTGCGCTCGCCAACCCGCCTGCCAAGCGTGGCGAGTATTGGCAAAGCCCCCCCAGGAGGAGGCCTATGTCCAGCAGTGGACGACCTATGGCTGATGATGATGATGATGATGAGTTATATGCGTAACTCATATTATAGATCGCGAATGCTTTACATGCTAACTACTTGATGTACTTTCTTTTATGGCACTAACACACGCTGTTTAAACACGAGATTATGTAGCAAGGGAACCCAATACTATTTTGATAGCTTAATTAGGTAGAATAGTGAGGGGAACTAATGTTTGACTTGTACAAAGTTATCCATGTGTGTGTGCCGTAGTGATATGTAGAACTTAGTCTTTGATATTGCGAACCCATGAGTTTTTTATAGAACTAAGCTAAAAAATTATGAAAAATTCTGGAAAAGGCAATTGTTTTGTCATTCTTAATCTTCACTAAAGTTAACTTGTAACTTTTGTAGCGATGATAGCTTAGTGGTTAGCGCGGTTAGTTCGCACGCCGAAGGGCGTGGGTTCAAACCCTAGCCCTAACCTGGCTGCCGGTGAACGAAAACATCGTAAGGAAAACATAGCATGGTGGTAGGGTACTTTTTAGTACTCGACTGGCTAGCTACCACTCTCAATTTCAAATTCTGCCGCCAAGCATCTAACGGTGTGTTCCGGCGGCGTCGCTGCTTTGGCGCTCATTACATTGAGACTTTCGATGGTAAGTCTCAACAGCCCTGTAATTTCGCTAGCTGTTGAGCCCTTCAAACCGGACCAAAGTAATGTTTACACACAACTGCTTGGAGGCAGAATATTTGGTACTGCTGGTACTTAGACTTACCTAGACGACCTCCTTCTAAAAAGATTTACCACCAAGATACCTAACAATATTGATATAGTGTATTAGTTATTTGCCGTGGTGGTGCCGGCGTAAGAATTGTACCCCACCCTCTCTACCCATGCTTGCCATAAGAGTCGGCTAAGGGATGTAATCCGGAAGATGGGCAGCAGCGTCTGCCTTGAACAATCACACCTAACTGCGCTCGCCAACCCGCCTGCCAAGCGTGGCGAGTATTGGCAAAGCCCCCCCAGGAGGAGGCCTATGTCCAGCAGTGGACGACCTATGGCTGATGATGATGATGATGATGAGTTATATGCGTAACTCATATTATAGATCGCGAATGCTTTACATGCTAACTACTTGATGTACTTTCTTTTATGGCACTAACACACGCTGTTTAAACACGAGATTATGTAGCAAGGGAACCCAATACTATTTTGATAGCTTAATTAGGTAGAATAGTGAGGGGAACTAATGTTTGACTTGTACAAAGTTATCCATGTGTGTGTGCCGTAGTGATATGTAGAACTTAGTCTTTGATATTGCGAACCCATGAGTTTTTTATAGAACTAAGCTAAAAAATTATGAAAAATTCTGGAAAAGGCAATTGTTTTGTCATTCTTAATCTTCACTAAAGTTAACTTGTAACTTTTGTAGCGATGATAGCTTAGTGGTTAGCGCGGTTAGTTCGCACGCCGAAGGGCGTGGGTTCAAACCCTAGCCCTAACCTGGCTGCCGGTGAACGAAAACATCGTAAGGAAAACATAGCATGGTGGTAGGGTACTTTTTAGTACTCGACTGGCTAGCTACCACTCTCAATTTCAAATTCTGCCGCCAAGCATCTAACGGTGTGTTCCGGCGGCCTCAATTAAAAGCCTGTTTCATTTAAGGCTAAGTGTGTTTACCATCTTCGATCATGAGATGTAGTCAAACACCTAGTCAGTCAAACATTAAAAAAAATTAAGCTACGATGTGGTCTTCGATTTTTTTTTATGACGCGTTTGGCCCCTCCTCACTTGATGTTAAGTGATGGCGTGGTCGAAGATAGCAAACACACCTAGCCTGGAATGGAACTGGCTCTCAAGTGAGGCTGCGGGAACACACCGTTAGATGCTTGGCGGCAGATTTTCAACTTGAGAGTGGTAGCTGAGCCAGTCGAGTACTAGAAAATACCCTACCACCGTGCTATGGTTTCCTCACGATGTCTTCCTTCACCGGCAGCTCAAGATTTGCACGTTCATATTACTTAGAACGTTTTCGATACTCACTAAAAATGAAAGTGGAGCAAAAATTCAAGATGAAAGACGTTTCACTGCATCATGTTCAAAGAAAGATTGTTCAACTTCACAGTACGTGCTCGACTGCTCCGCTCGTTACACGCGTACTCATTAGCGCTATGCGGTGCAAAGTACGCGTTTGTACTTTAGAATCTTACTCGAAACAGTGAATCTCTACTGTTATACAGTTGCTTGTAGCAAATTTTATACCTACACAAATTTTCAGTCATACTTAAAAAATGGAAAAGGTAGGTGAAAGAATGCAATACTTGGAAGAGATACAAAGACAAATCTCTGACAAAAATATAGTACTAGTAATAGATTCCACATTTTTTATTCGCATGGCGAGGTTGTAGCTCTCTCTGCCCGTGTATGTGTTCCCTGTTAGGTACAATATGGGTGTCTTCAAACTAGAGTAAATAAGTTTCTTCTAGGTATGGGTGCTTCACCTTAGACCGCACTGCTTAACATCAGGCAGAGTGTGATCAAACGCGAAACTATTTTGAATTTAAATAAAAACTTAGCGATGTTCAGATCCAAACGCGCGTGGATCTGCATTACGCGCAACCTCAGCGATGCTCGGAAGTAAGCCCGTGTGGATTGGTATTGTGACGCACAACCCTAAGCGATGCTCGGAAGTATGCCCGCGTGGATTGGTATCGTGACACACAACCTCAGCGATGCTCGGAAGTTTGCCCGCGTGGATTGGTATCGTGACGCACAACCTCAGCGATATTTAAAAGCATAATATAAAATAAATTTGATGCAAGCTCGTTTCGGCGTATATACAACATTATTACAAGTGATGAATCTTGGATTTATCACTACCATCCAGAAACAAAACGCCAGTCGATGGTTTGCAATCGTTACATAAAAAGAATGATTCCTATTATAGCCGCTGTAACTTAAACTTAAGCAATAAATAGAATATGTAGTAGTTAATATAAACAACTTCTAATTTCGTGAGCTTCGTAACAAAGCCTTCTGTGTTTCATATTTAATGAAGCGCTCTGCGGCCTTCCATTATACAGGTTGTTCCGTCACTCTGCGGTCAACCGTTACAAGTCAAAGCCAGTATCAAAATATCACAAGAGGTCATCGGTTAACAAGATATTGAGGTCAAAATGCGGCGTGTTAATGGAAAGGACATGATTAACAAACTCGCAACCTGACATCACGCAATGGAAAGAAGCATGCTGAATGTGAAGAAGTCAGATTGAAAAACCGTGTCATCAGAAATATAAACAAAGGTCCTAGACATAACGTATAACATCAGAAGGCTCATATGGGCAAATATTATAATAGGACAAGACAAATGGAGCAAAATGGTGACACGATGGTACCTTAAAGAGGGTAAACGGTCAGAGTTGTAGACCGAAGAAAAGGTGGGATGTCGATATCAGACAAGAATGGAGGAATGGACGAATGGACAAGATTGGAGGAGGCATTTGCCGACTGGCAAACAGATCTGCAAAAAACAAATAAGAACCAACAACTAGAAAAAGAATAACAGGCTATATTACTATGGAAACTGACGCGGTATTGACACATTTTAATATAGAGGAAGGGTGAAATTGGCCACTAATATGAGACCTTGTCCTCATGGAGCTCGCGAGAGTGGTCGCAGATCTATATCTTTAGGATATTCCTGTCACCGTAGAAGAGGAATCTGGTGAGTAAGGGTTCCAGAGCGCGCCGTCGCATCTTGGTACACCACCTACCCCACCCCCGCGCCCGCACATCATCCGCTATCTACACGTTCGAAGCGCGCGGCGGCCCGCAGTGCGAAGCGAGACGCGTTGTACTCAGCTTTGCTTCCATGATGAAGGCCACCGAAAGTGGTCCAAATTATAAAACAAAAAGTGTATATTATTATTAATGGAAAGAAGCTCAATCGGAAATATTACATTGATCATAATTACAATGAATATGCAAAACTTTGTATGTTTGTATGTGTATAGTAACATTGTGGACAACGACTAAGATGCTAATCTATTTACCACATTTGTAAGAAAGAAGCTAGAAAAGTCACAAGTACTTAATTCCACTTAACTGACTTAACTAATTGCAGTTAACGAAGGTTCTAGAAGCCGTACAAAATGGGTCACGAGACGTCAAACCCCGGAAGTTCCGTATAAATCAATGAATTTGCTCAGTTACACATATGTAGAGTTGAAATTGTTAAGACACGTGCAAGAGAGGAGAATATGATTTTAGTTCTCGTTCGTAGTCAGACTGCGGGATGTTTTTTTAAAATATTTTTTTTATTTCATATTGGCTTGTGTTTGACTACCATCTCGCCTGATGTTAAGCAAAGATGCTGTCTACGTTAAAGCACGCTTAGCAGAAACTGATTCATTAGCGACTTGAAGGCACCCAGATTGTATAATAATAATACTTCATCAGCCATAGGACGTCAACTGCTGGACATATGCCTCCTCCTGGAGGGGTTTTGCTAATACTCGCCACGCAGGCGGCGGGTTGGCGAGCGCAGTTAGGTGTGATTGTTTAAGGAAGACGCTGCTGCCCATTTTCCGGATGACATCCCTTAGCCGACTCTTACGGCAACCACGGGTAGAGAGGGTGGGGTACTATTCTTACGCCGGCACCACGGCAAAATAAAAATAATAATAATAAATTCTTTATTTGCGCACTTTTTTACGTAGGTAAGATTTCTATACATTTACATTAGTCTTAGCTTAGTAACAATTATTGTTGGTACATAGAACCTACACTAAGCAGTGCTTGTATCGTAGGTTCTGTAGTCCTTCAGATATCGATTTCATAAGCAGTATCTTCATTTAGGCTAAAAATTATGGCAATATGGCATAATGAGAGTGTGCGTGTGTGTAGTGTGTGTATGTGGTGTGTGTGTATATAGTGTGTAGTGTGAGTGTGTGTAGTGTATAGTGTATATATTCAGGTCACCCACTCGGGTAGCAAATATCATTGCTTAGCGATTTGCACAATGAGGGTAGAATCAAACCGTTTAATTCGAATTTTTAGAATATCAACCATGAAGTAGTGTCGCCTTTTGGAGCTCTTGGCTGTTAAGCGCAACGGTTTGGCTCTACTTTTTGATGCGTACAACCTATGAATGGAACTCGTTGCGTTGAACCGGCTTCTCTGTTTCCAATTTTGTAGGTTTGAGCGCAAAAACTTGGGCAGTTTTAAGGCAAGAGTGAATTGATTCCTTTTAGATCAACGTGCTGCAACGTTGCTTTCCATCAGGCGAGTTGGTGAAACATAAAAGAACTATCTCAAATAAAAACAAAAAAAAAACAATTGAAATATGAAAGCAATGCATAGTCAAGCGCAAGCCTGCATAAAATGCTTACAGATAATTGAGAATACCGCTCCATGTGTTGGTAATTTTGTTGGTAGAGTGTTATTTTAGGATATAGTACCTGGTTGACCGAGCATTGCTCGGCTGAAAACCTGGATAAAACGACGTTTTCTGAAAATGAAACCTAGCTAGATCGATTTTTCGCTCCCGAAACCCCCTGGATACAAAATTTCATGAAAATCGTTGGAGCCGTTTCCGAGATTCAGAATATATATATACAAGAATTGCTCGTTTAAAGATATAGATACCCGTTTGTATACCTATGCATAAAAGTCTTCAATAAATGTAAACTACATTTTAATCTGCCCTTGTAACATTATAGCTTTTACCCCTCTTAGACTTTGATTGATCACACAAAGTCAAACAACCTAAGTAAAACAAACAACCTCATAAATAAAGAGTAATGCGAAATTGCGAAAACTCACATGATCACTCCATAAAAATAATTGGGGGTCTAATGGGGGCCCGCCCAAACGCCAATCTTAATTAGAGAGGTTTTGTAGTCTGCGAACCGATTGGTTAGTTTTCTAACGAGTGAAGCTTAGCTATTAGAGTCAGGTAAACCAGTATTTTCCGGCATATTAGCACCAGATAACAAACTGTTAAAGTTTAAAAAGGACTAGCTCCAGAATCCTTGAAACCATAATATTATGAAATTAATAATTTCACACAGTCCATACTACTGAACCCAAGAGCTCTAAAAAGTGACACCGCTTAATGGTTGTGGTTCCAAAAACTCAAATTAAACGTTTCACTTTCATTGTACGAACTGCCTTAATAGTGGAATTTAATACCTGAGTGGGTAGTGGTAGTCAAGCGTGCTCCATCGTAGACCGCGTCTTCGTTTAACATCAGGCGAGATGACAGTCAAACGCTAAAAAGTAAGCTGAAGAGCTTATAAATCTATAACCCGACTGCGATTAAAATAGCTATAATTAAAGTAAAAAAAAACTTTTTAAATAAATTTGTTATTCCTAATTTTTAAACATATATAACTTACATATATTTTTGTAGTCCTCTCTTAATTTCTTTTATTTTCATACCATGCTCGTTTTTTTTTTTTTAAATTAACTTATTATATTTCGCGCCAAAAATGTTGTTGCTTTTTTCAAACACCTACCTAAGAACGCTTAAGACGAACATAACGATATCTTAATTATCGAAATTCATCCGGTGATTTGGAAGATACGAGGTAATAAAGAAATTTACATACATACAAGATACACGTGAAAATCATACCCCTCCTTGGCAGTTGGGTAAAAAAATGTTTCTTACAATAACTATTTATTTTTGATTTGGTCTTTATTATCATTAGTAAGTAAATCATGCACTATCTCCCAACATATTCGTATTAATTACCATACACATAGCCTCGCGGCGTTTTAGGGCATGAAATTCGATGACGAGTTCCAGTTTACAGGAATTAATCTATCAACATGATTAATCAAATACAGTTCAGTAATTTAAGTAATTAACATCTCAATACTAAGAGAAACGTTCTAAATAATTTACGCTGTTGTTAAGTTACTATACGACGTAAGTTAGTGTGATAAATTATTCGTTTTATCACAAGTTACTCTAAATTTATGTATTCTTGATATACATATTAAAAAACAAAGTCATCCACCACACCTGTCTATCTGTCTGGCTGCCTGTCTGTTCGCGGTAAACTTAAATACTACTGAACGGATTATCAAGCGAGTTTCACCAATAGATAAAGTGATTCATGAGGAAGGTTTAGGTATATAATTTGTCAAGGTTTTGTGTTAATTGGTTGAAATATGATGATAATTGTTGGAAGTGTAAGAATACATATATGTAATACGCTGTATACGTACATACATATATGTATGTAAGTATACAGCTTATACGTACATACATATTTATGTATATAGCAAAATAACAACTATTTTCTAGTTCATAGATGTGAATTTCATCCACATGTCTAATGAAGTCAAAATATAGTAGGTATCTAATTGTGCGCACCTAGCTGTTAATTTCCCTAATATTCATTTTTTTAAAGTTGTTCTAAGGTACCACCACATCAGGTTTCCTGAAATTCAAATTTTTACATGTACCAACTGATTACGCAACGCACGGTATCCGTGAAAACAAATAAGGCAAAATCCAAGGGTGTTCTATTCTTAACCCACCTCATGGCTCCTTGCTCATCAGATAATTCGATGGTATCTAATTATTACCCAAAATATATCCAACATACATTCTCGTAACGCCATGTGGAGGGAAAACCCGACCCGCGTTATACTTTGACATCATTATCTTACTGTTATCGCACTTGCGTACACTGGACGCGCGCCGGAGCTAGTCTGCGGGTGAAAGACTGCCGGGCAGCCGCCTCCACAGTCCGTGTAGGATCAATATTTATTACAAAACAGAGATTTTTGTTTTGTGATGTTTTATTTGGATCATGTTCAAAGGACCGTTGTTATGAGAGCGCTACTGGCTGCGGCAGTGCTAGCAATTGCAGCCGCCGCAGATCATCCATATAAATTGGATCACCAGCCAACCTTAGAACACCCGACCTCGAAGCAACCACCGGCTAAACTGGGGCCGTTGCGTTGCCTAAGCAACCACTGCAAATACAAGGGCGAAACCGGTGGAGGTAGTTACTACAATTACAATGTGGAAGGTATTTCAAACTTTTTTATTGGTGTAATTAAAAATCAAGGAATTAAAATAAGTACTTATTTAAAAAAAAAAACATGTTTGTAGGAAACAACATCGATTTCTTAGAAGGGCCGAGGTTCTTTGCAATAGGATGCGCAGGAGAGGCTGGTGTGCTCGATTCCCCCGCGTTACCGCGCGGAGACGTCACACGAAACGTGACCGCTGTGCGGCTGACCAACTGTGCAATGCCAGTCACGGGCGTCTCGCTGGGCGCGGTTCTCGCTGCGCTCAACGTGCGTCTATACGAGCTCGACTCGGACAAGCCATCCCTCACCATAGATTCGCCAGTTCCTGCACCACCGCTAGCCGCAGCTCACTTCCGGGGATTAGAGCTGATCATCGAGCTACACATCTTTTCTTTCTCTCCTGTGTACACGGAGCGCGATTTCTTGACGCCCCTGCGCAGCTTGCGCCACCTTGTAATGCTGGGCGTGAACCCAGCCCCCGGCGCGCTAGACTATGTCCCGGATACACTGCACGAGCTAGTACTGGAAGAGACGAACGTGATGCAGCTACCGGCTGTCGTGCACGAATCGCATGCGCTACGCACGCTGACGGTGTCGAGCCAGCGTGCGCTGGACGCGGGTACGGTGCCACCGGGCCTGCTCCAACTGCAGTTGAATTCACCCGCCACCACTCTAAGGCTGCACACTGCGCCTGCGCTCGAGACACTCAAACTGTCCAATTGGACAGAGGCGCGGCCACCGCAGCTTGCGCAATGCTCGGCGCTGCAACGGCTCCAACTGACAGCACCAGCCGCGTGCGAGCTGCCCGACGGCTGGCTAGCGAGCTGCACGCATCTTAAAAACTTAGAGGTGCTCCAAGCCACCAACTTGCATGCGCTGCCCGAGACCTTATTCGGAAATACCACGCGCACGCACCTAAAGCTTGAGCGGATTGCAATCAAGGAAGGAGTTCTCGAATCACTGCCACGGAGGTTGTTGATGGGCGTCCCCAACTTACGCATTCTGGAGTTGAAAGGCAACCGCTTGCAGACTCTGCCTGGGTGAGTGACCGCTGCCGCCAGTGGAATGACCATCAATCGGTTGAGCCTCGGCAATTCGATGAGTCTTCATCCCTTTCCTTCTCGTAACGCAAGGTCATGGCTGGAGACCACTTGATTTAACTGTTGCTCTTGAAACATTGAAATGCTACTAGTTAGCGATAGAAAAGAAAGAAGTTATGTGTCGTGTGCATATGTTGGTTAAGATCTAATTTAAAAAAAAAACCGTAGATGTGTAGATATAAAACTTCTAATTATGAAATCAACAGAGTTTTATTTTATACAGTGAACTGCTGATGCCACCATTTCTAGAAAAGCTGGACGCGAGTTTTAACGAGCTGGATAACAGCGTGGCGGCGGCCCTGGTTGCATTATCACGGCTCACCGTACTAAACCTCGCGCACAACCCGCGCCTCACAGACTTTTGCACGCAGGCAGGTCAGTGCAGCCCACACGATACCGCCCTTTCACCCAATGAACACGACATCACGACTCTTTATATACATAATTATAATGTTCGCAATGAACTTCTATATTTATATTTATTTGATGCTCTATACTCGCAGGGTACTCACCAATAAAAGACTCGAGGGGACTAAAGAAGCTGCTTTTGGCCATGACCAACGTGACACGTATCTGCCGCGACTGGCGTGTGGGGATGCCACTTCTTGAAATGCTGGACTTGAGCCATACAAACACGATAGACCTCACGGTGAGTCATTTTTTGGAAAGGGAACTCTTTGCAACTACTTGACCCAACATTCGTTATCGTTTGCAGCTGACCGACGTGCAGTTCGAACGGAACGTGGCGGCGGAGGTGATACTGAAGGGTACGCCCGTGTCAGTGATTCGGACAACGCGCGATGAATATGTCGCTGCAGCAGACGCACGCTGGGATGCCGCCGTGCGGCTGGACTCGCCGCTCGACTGCTCGTGCCAAATGTACTGGACGCGGCGCGCCCTTGAGCACGAGGCGCGAGCACGCGAACGTCTCGGCAAGCTGTCGTGTGCAGTCGGGGGACAACTGCGCGACCTGCCGCCTGACGAAATGCTGTGCTCTCGCCCCGCGGAGTGTGCTGCATTGCCACCCGCCTGCTCATGCGCGGTGCGCCCCGACGGGGACCCCACACGGAACCTGCTGCTGGTGGTCGTGAGATGTGAACGCGCTGCACTAACGGAGCTGCCGCGCCTCCAGTCCCACCAGTCCAATGACACCGAGCGCGTTTACGAGCTGCTGCTTGCACACAACCGTATCACCGCCCTGCACAGTGATGACCTGCTATACACTATAAAGGTATTCAGACATTAAGGTATTAATCGAGTTCAGAGGTCGGTACGCGTACATGTACAAGCGTGTACGCTTTTAAAGCGATGATAGCTCAGTGGTTAGTGCGGTCAGTTCACACGCCGAAGAGCGTGGGTTCAAACCCCAAAAATCCGCTTGAGTTCAGCGGCGAAGGAAAATATCGTGAGGAAAAAAAACCATAGCATGGTAGTAGGATGTTTTCTTGTACTCGACTGGCTAGCTACCACTCTCAAGTTGAGATATCTGCCCGTTAGTGTGTGTAATTTACCTTCTTCGACCGTACAGTTATTTAAAATCTGGCGAGTTGTGGTCAAACATCTAGCTCGTCACCATAAAAAAAACGGACAGCATTCTTAATTAATCAGTAATTCTTACTACAATTTAAATTATGTAATATGGTTTCAACAAAATCTACTTTTGATAAAACGATCTAATAGCTTCCTTCTGGGAGACCAAAATATACTGACGTGTTTCTCGTCAACTAAGGTTTATTCCGGATACTTGCAGGGACTAGATCTGCGGAACAACTCCCTTAAAGTTATAGAGGCGGAGAGCGTGCGGCGGCTGGAGGCCATGAAGGGAACGCTGCGGCTCGCTGGCAACCCGCTCGAGTGCTCGTGTCATGGGGCAGCCCTAGTGCGTGCGCTACTCGCACGGGATCCGGCGCTCTCTGACCTGCAGACGGCCACGTGCGCCAACGGCGGCCCGCTCCGCGACGCGACCACTGTCGACTGCGCACCACCGATTATTGCGCTAGCGGCCGCGCTCGCGTTCATACTCGCCGCCGCGACCATTTGCCTCGCCTCACGCGAGCGTCGGTTCTTCTTGCACGCGCTGCTGTACCGCTGGGGCTGCCGCTGCCGCGCGCCTTGCACCGACCGCGAACGCGGACGCCGTTACGACGCGTTCATCACGTTCTCACAAAGAGACGAAGCGGTGGCGCTCGAGCTGATGGCGCGGCTGGAACCGCCGTACCGGCTGTGCGTGCACCAGCGGGACTGGGTGCCGGGGCGGCGCATCCCCGATCAGATCGTAGAGTCGGTGCACGAATCGCGGCGCACGGTGGCGCTCGTGTCACGCCATTTCCTGGCGAGCGCGTGGGCGCGTGCCGAGTTCCGCGAAGCACACGCGGCTGCCATGCTATCTGCTCGTCCGCGCCTCGTGCCCGTGCTGCTGGAGGAGCCAGCCGCGCTGCAGATGGACGATCACCTGCGCCGTTACGTCACTACTCACACGTACTTGCGCTGGGGCGAGCCCTTCTTCTGGGACAAGCTAATGGTGGCGTTACCGCGCCCGCGCCGCCCCAACGCTGTGCGTCACGACCGCACGCCCACACCGCATGCCCCGCCTTTCGCACTCCTCTCCCTTCCCGCGAAGTCAGTGTCCTCCGCTGCCCTCACGCAGCCTGCCACGGATTGATACGATCACTTGCCCTCATAGCTCAAACATTAACGTTGACAGATAGCAAGATTGTCTATCCAGCAAATCCGGTCGGCATAAGGTGAAACTCAATATAATCAATATGGAACAGATTTTTGAGAACAATCAACATGTCGTGTAATGTCATTTGAAGCTGACAAACATCATTTTAAACGGTTTTATTTAGCTTGCCCTGATTATTGTTGATGTTTTTTGTGTGTTAGTAATTGAAATTTTACCCCCTTCCTGTTAACAGATTGATCTGATATTTGGTACACACCTTTAGTTCCGATGACAAATACAATTTAATATATTCAGTATCATTGTAAATCCAATATGGCCGCCGCCACAAAATGGCGGATTACATACTTTTTCACAACTTCCTCAATATGATCAAATGAAAAGACTTGACTAGTAGAATAGAGTGCACTATAATAAAATGCAAATCCAATATGGCCGCAAACAAAATGGCGGATTACATATTTATTAGCTTTTACTACATTATCTTTATTTCAATAAAATTGATAAACTTAAAAAAAATATATTATTTTATTCAAAACTGACATTACGGCGAGATCTACAGGCGGTTCTTAAACTGTATCGCATACATTATTGGTATGTTTAAGTTATTATACGAACGAGTCGGTTTCCTGTGTCCATGACCATTGCAGCGATACACAGAAAACCAAAGTCCAGGGCATCGCTACTTTGGCGCTCGTTACTTTGAGACTTTAGATGGTTAATCTCAACAGCCCTGTAATTTCGCTAGCTGCAGAACTCTTCAAGCTGGAACATAGTAATGTTTACACACTGCTTAGCAGCTGGATATCTAGTACAGCTGTGGTACCTACATAGACGACCTCTTGGTAAGGAGATCTACCACCAAGTATTTGAACCTTTTGTTAATCCCCTAACTAAACGTTCATTTACAAAACCTACTAAGTTAAAACTCAGAAATCCTTCTGTAACAAAGTCAAACATCAAGTACATAAAAAATAATTAGTTTAATTAGAAGATAGAAACTAATATACCTATAATTAAAGATTATGAGTAATTATGGTATCAAACAGACTCAGAAGTGGAAACTCTGTATGAGGACATATCAAAGGCCTTACATAGGACCTCCAGAGCCCACTTCAACGTTGTTATGGGGGATTTTAACGCTAAAGTGGGAGTACAGACTAGCAGCGAGTCGGTAGTAGGATCATACGGTTTTGGTAAAAGGAACGACAGAGGGCAAATGCTTGTCGACTTCCTAGAGAAGGAGGGGCTTTTCTTGATGAATTCTTTTTTCAAGAAACAGCCTCAGAGGAAGTGGACGTGGCAAAGCCCCGGAGGACGGACTAAAAACGAGATAGACTTCATCACTACGGACAAAAAGCGTATATTCAGAGATGTCTCGGTGCTCACTAGGTTTCATACCGGAAGTGACCATCGACTAGTACGAGGCACTCTGGATATCAACATCAAGCTTGAACGGGTCCGTTTGATGAAGTCATCGCTCCGTCCAAACCTTCTCCAAACCGTGGTTGGATCCGAAAAGTTTCAGTTAAACCTGGAGAACCGATTCGCTGCCTTGGAAACCACAGATGACGTAGACCGGAAACTTGAACAAGTGGTAAACGTCCTCCGAGATGAGGGCACGAAATTTTGCGAAATGCGACGTAAGGGCAAAAAGTCAAAACTTTCGAGAGAGACTCTACACTTAATGGAAGAGCGACGCGACAACCCCATGTTAACTTCATCAGATCAAGTGGCGCTAAACAAGAAAATCGCCAAGCTGGTACGACGGGACCTCCGATCATTTAATACGCTCTTGATTGAAAAATCAATTGAGCAAAATCGGGGGTCGAAAGTGTTCGTCCAGCCACTTGGTAGAAGCCATCTGACGAAGTTAACCACGTCGACGGGGGGAGTCGTCAGTTCTAGACCAGAGATTCTCTCGGAAGTGGAAGACTTCTACAGCCAGCTATATGCATCGCATGCCCCTCATCTCCCACCTGACAATGAGGATGAAAGAGCCACTTTGACACGCCACTACACGGAAGATCTGCCCGACATCAGCCCGGATGAGATCGTGTTGGCCCTTAGACAGCTTAAAAATGGAAAAGCCTCGGGTGAGGACGGAATTACAACAGAGCTCTTGAAGGCCGGTGGAATTCCGTTAATCAAAGAGCTCCAAGAACTCTTTAATGCCGTCCTTTTTACCGGGAGTACTCCACAGGCATGGCACAAAAGCGTGGTCATTTTGTTTTTCAAAAAGGGTGATAAAACCCTTCTGAAAAACTATCGACCGATTTCGCTTCTGAGCCATGTCTATAAGCTGTTTTCTAGGGTTATTACGAACCGTCTTGCGCGAAGACTCGACGAATTTCAGCCTCCGGAACAGGCCGGTTTTCGAAGCGGATATAGTACCATAGACCACATTCATACCATGCGGCAGATTGTACAGAAGACAAAGGAATACAATCGGCCCCTTTGTCTGGCGTTTGTGGACTATGAGAAAGCTTTTGACTCGGTCGAAACTTGGGCTGTTCTGGAGTCCTTACAGCGATGCCAGGTAGATTGGCGATACATCGAGGTGCTGAGGTGTCTGTATGACGCCGCAACGATGACCGTTCAAGTTCAGAACCAGCAAACAAAACATATCCACCTTCGTCGAGGCGTGAGGCAAGGGGATGTTATCTCCCCGAAATTGTTCTCAAACGTAATGGAGGATATGTTCAATACGCTGGACTGGGCAGGGCGAGGCATCAACATTAATGGCCAGCACATCTCGCACCTTCGTTTTGCGGATGACATCGTCATAATGGCTGAATCGCTGGAGGACTTACAATTGATGCTGACCAGTCTTAATGATTCTTCTCAATGCATCGGTCTCCGGATGAACTTGGATAAAACCAAGGTCATGTTCAACGAGTACGTTGTTCCGGGACCGGTTGCCATAAATGGTTTCACTTTAGACATTGTTCAAAAATATATTTACTTAGGGCAGACGCTCGAACTAGGTAAAAACAATTTTGAAAGTGAAGCCAACAGAAGAATTCAGTTGGGCTGGGCAGCATTTGGAAAACTACGTCGAGTCTTCTCGTCATCCATCCCACAAAGTCTCAAGACAAAAGTCTTCAATCAGTGCGTTCTACCTGTCATGACCTACGGAGCCGAAACGTGGACACTCACAGCGGGAATGGTCCGAAAGTTCAAAGTCGCTCAGCGAGCTATGGAAAGAGCTATGCTTGGCATTTCTCTGAGGGATCGTATCCGGAACGAAGTAATTCGCCAGAGAACAAAAGTCACAGACATAGCTCAGCGTATTAGCAAGCTGAAGTGGCAATGGGCTGGACATATCTGTCGCAGAACCGATAACCGCTGGGGTAGACGTGTTCTGGAGTGGAGACCGCGAATTGGCAAACGTAGCGTAGGACGCCCTGAGACTCGATGGAGTGACGATATACGTAGGACAGCTGGCGGTGGATGGAAGCGAAAAGCCGAAGATCGGGCTGAGTGGCGTGTCTTGGGAGAGGCCTATGTCCAGCAGTGGACTTCGATAGGCTGATGATGATGATGGTATCAAACGTATTTCCGAGAATTTGAGGTTCCTGTAATAAATATTTTATTTCCTTTAATGAAACGTTTGATTCATAAATAGACGAGTTTAAGGGAAATGTCTAATTTACATGTCACTATAAATATTTAAGGCACTTGTAGATTTAGGTAGTGTTTCCACGAGCAGTATTTATCCGACTACAAAAAAGAAAGATTATTAACTTTAACACTATATTTTACCTTTCTTTACGTTTGTTTTAATGTTTTTTTTATTTATGTAACCGTAATGAGACGAACGAGACGCTCTCCTGATGTTAAGAGATGACGCCTGTCCATGACCATTGCAGCGATACACAGAACTTTGAGTAGTAAAACAAAGTCCAGGGCATCGTTGCCTTGGCGCTCATTATTTTGAGACTAGATGGTTAGTCTCAATAGCCCTGTAATTTCGCTAGCTGCAGTACCCTTCAAACCGGAACACAGTAATGTTTACACACTACTGCTTAGCGGCAGAATATCTGGTACTGCGGTGGTACCAACCTAGACGACCTCCTGCTAAGGAAATCTACCACCAAGTAAAAGTTTTTTTTTATGTGATAGTAATGATACGAACGAGTCTCTTTCCTGTTTTTTCATACAGATAGAAAGGCTAAGTGTTTGATCACAGCTCACCTATTGTTATGTGGTGGTGTGGTCGAAGATGGTAAACACACCAAGCCTGGAATGGTAATAAAAATAAACCAAAAAAAATATACAAATTACAAAGAAATTATCTTTATCTATATCGTTATTGTACAAATTAATTCTTGACTTCAAATGTATTATTTATGTTTTCTTGTACTAATTTGAAATTTGATCTTTATATTATTTCCAAAAGAAATAATTAAGGAATAAGTTTACATTTATTAAGAAACGTTTTTTACTTTTAGCTTACATAATTAAGAATATAATTATTTATGATTCTGTTGAAGTGATTATGATATCGCAAAATGCGATAATATTATTTTAAAGTGACGTCTATCAAAGTGGAGTATTTTAAAATTCATAAAGTTAAATCTTGTAGGTATTCTATTATGACAAGGCGCAGTTTTAACGCTCAACTATTTTTTTAATGTTAGACAAACTAGTTGCTTTACACCAGCTCACCTGTATATGGACTGAATATGAATTACGGAGGCCTATGTCCAGCAATGAACGTCCTACGGCTGAGATGATGATGGTGATGATGATGATGTGGTCGAAGATGGTAAAGCACACCTCGCCTGGAATGGAACTGGCTCATGAGTAAGGCTCCCGGAACGCACCTTTACTTTAGATGCTTGGCGGCAGCTAATCATTTGGATATTATATATATATATATATATTTGGATATCATATAGATAACCATATGGGTGGTATCTAGCCAACCGAGTACTAGAAAATAGACTACAAAAATGCAAAAATAAATAAATATGATCGTGGCATGTTATTATGCCGTGGTGGTGCCGGCGTAAGAATAGTACCTACCCCACCCTCTCTACCCGTGGTTGCCGTAAGAGTCGGCTAAGGGATGTAATCCGGAAGATGGGCAGCAGCGTCTTCCTTGAACAATCACACCTAACTGCGCTCGCCAACCCGCCTGCCAAGCGTGGCGAGTATTGGCAAAATCCTATGTAACATTTTGAACGGTTCGAAGATAATCACCTTTTTTCCAGTAGATGCATGGATAGGAGCATCTTCCACAGGGCTGATATGTGAGTGAACTTAAAAGATCGTTGTCCAGCATATCAAAAAAAAATGGGAGTTCTTTTCGCATGCAGCTGAGTTCTACAGTTCTTGATACTTTTTAGGAATAGTGGAAATCAAACGTGGAATTCTATTATTGGTGTCGAGGCCTTTTTAAAGTCAAGCTTATATTTAACTTGCGATGTTCGTATGTAGATACACATGTAAGTAAGTTGTCTGTTTCAAAGGGCTAAAAGCTTATAAATGACGATTCTGTGGTGAATTTGAAGCTTCAGATGCACATCGGCGTGTAGTGGCTAGTCTGTCGGTTTTTTATCGTATACACTACGGTGAGTGTGCCCAAGAACTACATGATCTAATCTTGCCATCGCCGTTCTACAACAACACGACCAGACCCTCGACTAAAAGACACCCTCTTACAGTGGAAATTCACACACACAAAACGATTCCAGAACACGTTCCTTGGAAGAACTGCTGATGTGTGGAACTCGTTGCCCGCTTCTGTGTTTCCAACTAAGTACAGCCCGAGGTTATTCAAGAAAAACGTGAATAGGTATTTCCTAGACAAGCGTGCTCCATCTTCGGCCACATCGTAGCTTTCCATCAGGTGAGATCGTGGCCAAACGCATGACTAGTCGGATGTAAAAAAAAAGGTTTAGCCAATTTTTTTCACAAGTTATTTATTTACGTGATAAGAAAAATATTTTTGTCGAAATATATGGCAGCGCCGATATGTTAGTTCAACAGGTTGCAGTGAAAGAGGGGAATCACTCTGTAGCACGTCTCCCTCTTGTTCCCCATTAATCTTACCTCGACTATTCAAATGGCATTCCGCAGTAGCTCCCTAACAAATGTAACCTTTTGGGAGATTTCTATTTATATCCCTACTTGAGTATTGCTTTACCTTTTCTAGTAGGTTTAAATTTAGGAGGGGCTATACTTTTTTGCTTTTCTTTCAGCCTCTAGTATCCCACTGCTGGACAATGGCCTCCTCCTTCTAGACTGCCCGGTCTTCGGCTATGGTGACTTTCGTGGCGATGTAGTTTGTCACACCACCTTCGTCGGGGTCGACTATGAGGTCGCTTAAATTTTGGTATCCGCTTGGACACCCTTTACCCAGATCGTTTCCTGTTACTTCCATAACATATTAATTGTGTTTGTTTGACTTTTACAGGATTATTCATGTTTAATTATGTCGGATACTCTTACTATAGTTTAAGCCACATCTGGTGGCCTTTTTCAAGGAGTCGAAGCAGAGTGCAACGCGCGCGCGGCCTCGTATTGCTTAGCATTGCGGACCTATGTAGACAAAGTAACATCCGATTAGCAAATACGCTATTAGAAACGTAAAAAAATGTACGGCATTGACATAAGCAGTCGATATGATCGACAGCTTAAGGCAGTCCCGTACATTTTTGGACATTTTTAGTAGCGTTATGGAATTTTGAGTACTCGTATATCGAATATTACTTTGTCTACCTCTAGTCTTGCTTTGCACTAAACGTGTGTCATCGCGCATAAGTAAAACAGAAATGTGTCAAATTCAGTTACTTTTGTTTGGATTGGCATAAGAGTTTTTTGCAAGCAATTTCAAGCAATTGTATAGCTCAGTGGTTAGCGCGGTCGTTTCGAATGCCGAAGGGCGTGAGTTCAAACCCCAACAATGATCTTGAGCTGCCGGTGAAGGAAAACATCGTGAGGAAACCATAGCGTGGTGGTAGAGTACTTTCTAGTACTCGGCTGGCTAGCTACCCTCAAGTTAAAAATCTGCTGCCAAGCATCTATCGGTGTGCTCCGGCAGCCACACTTGAGAGCCAGTTCCATTTCAGGCTAGGTGTGCTTTACCATCTTCGACCACACCGTCACTTAACATCAGGTGAGTTGTGGTCAAGCACCAAGCCTGTAAGCCATTAAAAAAAAGAGTGAGTGAGACAAAAAATATCGCTTATTAGATTAGTCACTATTCGAAGGATGGTTACAGAATGTTTTACGGTAAAACTGATTAGTAGATGGGGCAGATTGCACGTGAATCGAACGATATTAGAGTAAGAATGTATAGAAATAATTTTACACGCAACAAGGGCATCGAGAGAAGTGACGAAGAGGGGCATGACATCATAAAAGAGCGTCACGCCGTTTGCCATCACGACATACAAATCGATTTTGCTGCCAAAGTGCGCCAATAGGTGTTTTACATCACAAACTTTTTAGAAACCAATCCGATTTTCACTTCAATTTAATCATAGTGAAACTTCAAGATTCCTTCGGATAAGCTAGACAGCTTAAGACCACTCTTAGCTAAATTATTTTTGTACAAGATCTCGAGATATCTCAGAATTCCTAGTAAAAGATTTTGAAGGGGTTTTGATGCGAAGAAATCTGACTTATTCAAATTCAAATACCTTTGAGCTATCTCTAACGAGCCATATTAGAGCTATGAAAGGGATTTTACTTCCTAAATTACGTTATCCAACTCCCAGGCCCTCTAAGCTGATTTACATATTTACTCGAAGATGTGCATAAAAAAATCAGGATACCAAATTTATTTTGTGTGTGCATATGATTGTTCTATCAATGGATTTCTGCACCTAGCTGCACCCTGCGGTTTTACCTGCTACATTTTTTCGGGATAAAAAGTCTGTGTTAATTCAGGATGCCAGCTACCTCCATATTAAATTTCATCAAAATTGGTCTTCTTACTACTTTCTATTATAAAAAATGAGCAGCCGGAGGGAGCAGCGAGTTTTCTATAAATTTGCAAAAATAAATTTGTCATGTCCGTCTTTACGTCATTATCAATTTATTTAGAGGTGCTGCATATGTTTCGTAGCGATGATAGCTCAGTGGTTAGCGTGGTCGGTTCGAAGTCCGAAGGGCGTGTGTTCAAACCCAAACAATGTGCTTGAGCTTCCAGTGAAAAAAAATATCGTCAGGTAACCATAGCGTGGTGGTAGGATACTTTCTAGTAGGCCTAATCGACTGGCTAGCTACCATCCTCAAGTTAAAATCTACCGCCAAGCATCTAACGGTGTTTCGGTAGCCCCTTTTGAGAACCAGTTCCAATCCAGGCTAGATGTGTTTACCATCTTCGACCACACCGTCACTTAACATTAGGCGAGCTGTGGTCAAACACATAATCTGTCAGCCAAAAAATAAATGTACATACATACGTACATTGTTTAAAGATGTTTCAATGTATGTCATGGGTAAAAAAAACGAATTAGCCCTGTTTGTATACACTGTCCCACAACTGGGCGTGGGCATCTTCTCATTGTGAAAAGGGTAAGACCATAGTCCAGCATGCTGGCCAAGCGCGGGTTGGCAGTATTCACATATCATTGAGATTTTTTTAAATCTCGGCCATGTAGATTTCCTCGCAATGTTTTCTTTCACCATTTGAAGATATAACACGCGCATACCTAAGCTGAATAGAGATAAACAATACAGTGACACAATAAAGGATATCCAAGAACTCCAGAAACAATATCTCCCAAAAAGACTATCAAAATTTATTTAAAATTTTTAAAATTACGAGTGGAATCACAGACGATCGCTAGCAAATGTATTCCCATTTGGTGCTGCAAAGCAGTGAGCCGTGTCAGAATCATCCAATTGACCGAAAAGAAAATGAATGAACAAACAAAATGGACGAGTGAATGAAACCAATCAAACGGCTGTATCGCACTTTACGATGGCTTTTGAGCGATATCGCGACTCTAAAACTGAAACGACTTTTTGAAATATAATGAAGAGCTAATCTAGTGAATGAAGAATGATTAGTCATTGTGAATGCTTACCCATCGTAAATCGTTCATTACGTCAAAGACGGATAATTAACTCCTTTTATTACACTAGCTGTTTTCTGTGGTTTTATCCGCGTGGTGATATTAATAACGAATGGCCTGCCCAACAAATAAAAACTTCAATTCTTGACACAAATATATATTACCACACTTTTTAATGTAAAATTTATGACAGAAACTAGATCCTCCCCTGATAGTAAGAGATAACAACTGTCCATGACCATTGCAGCAATACACAAAACAAATACAAATAGAAATATTATACTGTTATTTTTTTACTTTTACAATTAAGCTGAAAATAGCAAATACCGACCTTTTAAGATTCTGTTAACATGCCTTTTAAAGAACCCAATGTTATAACTCCGCGGGAATACGAGAAAGAAAGATTATTATAATTTGTAATACTTTGCACGATTTTTAAATTATTAAATACACTGATCATGAAAACCATCATTATTAATGATCTGACTCAAAGTATATTGCAAGTATAGCTAAACACAGCGCAAGTAGTATCAAATTGTCAAGATATTCAATATTAGGCATTTTAAAACAATAGACGTATCAAGGATTTAACGAATAGAGAAACCGGTCCAATTGGTACAGCACAAATATAATCAACCGCTATCTTCACGTGCGAGGCGCGCGGCGGCCCGCAGTGCGAAGCAAGACGAGACCGCGCGCGCGTTGTCTCAGCTTTGTCTCCATGATGAAGGCCACCGGATGTGGCCGAAACTATAGTCGGAGTTTCCGATAAAATTATACGTGAGTAATCCCGCATAAATAAAACAAAAAGGCACAAATATAGTCCAGAGCCATTCTCACGTGTACGTGTAGATCATTATTTCATATTTTATTATCAGTCCTGTTATTTACTAAAACAGATTTAACAACGTACGAATATAGGCATTTTGTATTAAGTACAAAAAATTTAAGCACTTTAAAATAAAATTCGTCAAACCAATAATAAACAAAAGGGCTGAGTGGTGCTTTACAAACTTTATTGAGTTTATGTTTTCATCAAAACAAATTCAATTTGGTAAAAAAAAAACTGAACAAAAGTTTGCTTTTAATTTCAATATTCGACGAAATATACCTATATATTTTGTAACACCTGTTTGGCCACTCGCATGTTGTGGACGAAAATGAAGGACCCAGACTTAGAATACCTATTCACTATGACCTTGAAAATATTTAGATTATATCTCTCAGGAAACAAGGAAGCCGGCAGCTTATTCCATTCCTTGCCGTACGGATGAGAAACGTAGTCAAAACGTTTGGTGCGTACCTAAGGAAATTCCACTATGTATCTACTTGTCCTGTAGTAAAGAGGGTATGGAAGTACAAGGTCGTACAGCTCAGCAGCACATTCTACGAAATGAATTCTGTAGAAAATTTGATAGACTTGCTACCTTCCGGCGGTGTTCAATCCGTCAAGGCTTTTAAAGTTTTTTTTTCTACTAACTTTTCATCACCAATAAGTCGAACAGCACGCCGCTCTACCGAATCAAGAGCTTGAAGTTGGTACTTGGCAGAACCGTTCCAAAGGTGGTAGGAATATTCCACACACGACCTGACTTCTGCTTGATGCAATGCAAGCAGCTGCCCCGGTGAAATATCGCTTAACCTTACTTAAGACGCCCAGTTTTTACTATAGGTACATATATATGTACACTACAGACACTAAAGCTGATAAAATATGTATAAACAGTTATAAAGGAGTACACTAATATAAAAGAGTCATTATTATTAACTTCTTTTACTTTAAATAAATAAATATTGGAGAACATTTTTAACAAAGCGCTATTTAACCCCAAACTAAGCAAAGCTTATACAATGGAAGCCAGACAGCTGACAGAATAATTAAATACTTTTCTTTTGTAAATACTTATAATACATACAGGACACTCAGACACAGAACAAACATTTGTTTATACTATAAAATATTTTTCCTTGGCGGGAATCGAACCCACGCCCTACAGCTCAGGCAGACATACTACCAATGAGCCAACAGGGCATAAAATGCTATTTTATTTAAGCATAGATTATCTTTAAGCTACGTTTATAAATACGTTTTTTTGAATCTTTAATGTTCTGGCTGATATAAGGTTCACACGATAAAAATAAATGGCATACCCTAAGCTTTCGGCATATATTTCTCCCGGGTACTTGAAATAAGTGGAATGTGTTTCACATTTCGTATTTTCATAGTGCGGAGGGCAACGCTGGCCAACTGCGGGTTGGTAGACTTGACATATCTTCGGGAACTTTTATTTAAGAACTCTGTGACATATAAGTTTCCTCAAGTTTTCTTTCACCGTTTGAAGTCATCAGTACGCGCATACAAAAGTGCGTGCCATGGGATTCAAACCCAGGACCTTCAGATTGGAAGCCAGACGGTCTAGAAAACTAGGCTACCGAAACAACTAAATATACTTTTAATTGTGTAATTAATTGACGCAGAATAATTGCTATCTTTTGGGCTCAGTACAAAAAATACGCCTACAGAACAGTGTTAATTATTTACCTTCGTGAGCAAATTTGGAAGTCGTGCAACCGGCTTAATAAAACACACATTACATTGTCGACCAATTTAAATATTTCTCGACGGTTTTCCTCTGGTAATCTCCGTGCGGATTTCAAATTTACCAGAAAATGTTTGTAACGACGATTCAAATAAAAGGCGTGAAACACTACAAACAAGGAATGCCTTAAATGGGGTAGCGTTACAGCAAATTTGCCATTACTCTGTTTGAACGGACAGAGACTTTGGGACGTGGTCCAAGTAAAAACAGCAATTTCATGCTCAGAGTTAAGTGTATCATTTACCTGACATTTAAAAATAAAAATGTGGAATTTTTAAAAATCACATGCTTTTCTTTACCGATGTATAAATTAACAATATTAAAAAACCGATTCTATGCCCCCAATCCTAAATAATTTACGAAAACGATTTTCATAAACTTCTACTTAAATATGAAACTATATTTTTTTACGAAAAAGCATTTGGTAATTTAAGCGGTTTCGTTTTAAAGAGAGCCCTTATTAACAATGAACACTCTAACACGTAACTAGTTAAATTCACGTGAAATGGTACTTTATATGCCAATTATATATTTATATCTATTTAACAATGTGACGAGGTTTATTGGACACTGCGTAAAACATTATACGCGTTTTAAGCAAGGAATCTCATTTGATTGGAGAATCAGTCTGCTACCTTTGAGTACGGAACACTAAGCATGACCCAAAATGAATGAACCTTGAAATAAGCCCTGGTTGTGTTACTTGTACGTAATACTACAAAGTATTCAGACTAGCTTGTCAGTGCTTTGAACTAGCAGGCTAGATATATCCAACTAGAAATACAGATTCAAAATTCTACATTTCACAGTTTCGAAGCAAACTCTGAAAGTAAACTCGATGGAGTGCTACTCGTTCGTGAATTTGCCGAAAATTAGTTTTGTGAGAACTTTGGTTTCTAACTCTAGAAACTCGATGCGAAATCATTAGTGTTTCATACCGATTTCGAGTGCTATCATACTTTTGATGATTTGTTTGGAACTACGATTATTATCCTTACAGAACGTTGGTTCATCTCTCTTACAGAGGGTAAAATAATATCCATTCTACTCGCCATACAAACTGCATTATGATATTTGACACTTAAAAATGCAATGCTTGTATTTTTTAGTGTTCCATTAATTTTAGTACTCTCAGCTCATAATTGCTACTATCAACTCTTACTCGCTATTACCACCTCTTATTTATTAACAACCACCAACTCTAACTCACTAGTCTCAGCTCATGATTGCTACTATCAACTCTTACTCTCTATTACCACCTCTTATTTATTAATAGCCGCCAACTCTATCTCGCTACTCTCAGCTCATAACTGCTACTATCAACTCTTACTCTCTATTACCACCTCTTATTTATTAATAGCCGCCAACTCTATCTCGCTACTCTCAGCTCATAACTGCTACTATCAACTCTTACTCTCTATTACCACCTCTTATCTATTAATAGCCGCCAACTCTACGCTATCTCGCTACTCTCAGCTCATAATTGTTACTATCAACTTTTACTCGTTATACCTCTTATTTATTTTTGACAGCCCTGTTGTCTTATTGGTAGTATTTCTGCTTAAAGAGCTGTAGGCTGTGGGTTCAATTCCCATCCAGGATAAACATTTTGTGGTTTAAAAAAATGTTAGTTCTGTGTCTAGGTGTTCTATATGAATTTACAAAAAAAAAAGATTTTAGGTATTCTATCAGTTATCTGACTTATTTAGTACAAGCTTTGTTTAGTTTGGAGTCACAAAACGCTGTGTGTAATATCCTACGACATTTATTATATATTTATTTATTTGTTATTGTCAACTGTAACTCGCTACTACCAGTTCATAATCGCTAGTATTAACATTTATTCGCTACTGGCAACTCTAATATGCCAATTTTTTCTCACTATTGCTAAAAACTTTACAACAATATTTACGCTTGTATCTTGTACCTACAATTAAGGTAGTCAGAAATTTTTATAAAAGACACTTTGAAGCGACCCTTTCTGAGATTTGGTAAAAAATACCCAGTTCTCTGGAGAGTGACTCATTAGGGGTCGGAAATTGACCGCATTACTGATTCACTCTTTGATTATATTTTCGGCATGAGATATTTTCAAAGGAAACTGAATTGTTTTCAGAGAGAAACGAATTCTAAATATGAAATGTATTTTTGAGCAAAGTATACTAGAGCTAGTTAACGGTGGCCTCAACATTTTTTTGAGTAACTGTGGGATAAAAACTTAAAATAAATAAATGAACAGAAATCAATTATTTAGTAACAGTAGAAAAAGTATCTGGATACACACGTGGTATTTCTAATTCAGAATGTAAAAAAAAAACTTTACTAATTTCAAAACCATTTCAAAATATCACGTTCCTGTTCATTATTATATCTATGTTTAGTATTATATGTAAGTGTATATCTATATATATATTAAATATGTAATCATACATGCTTTCAATGAATTTTTTCTGTTGCATTAAATGAATAACATTAATTAATTACTAGTTTTGTGTGTATTGTGCCTACGATTGTTGTCGAGGACATTTTGTTTCTTACTTTAGTTTTCATAATGTCTACTGACGAAAAATCCTTTCTACGGCAGCGCTACTATTATCTATCCAATACCTTTAAACGAGCAATTCTTGTATATATACAATCTGAATCTCGAAACGGCTCCAACGATTTTCATGAAATTTTGTATGCACGGGGCTTCGGGAGCGATGAATCAATCTAGCTAGATTTCATTTTTAGAAAACGTCGTTTTATCCGTGTTTTCTGCCGAGCAATGCTCGGTCATCCAGGTACTATCATATTATATTCACAGATTTTGATAAAAGGGAAATCCTCTAAGTAAACGAGCGTGATACAAGTAAAAAACTTCTTCGTTGCGTTGAATCAAAAATTATTTAGGTTTGACATTTTGTGTATTACTTATTGTGTTTGAAACTTAAATTCGGATACGTACAAAATTTGGACAAATACTACCAAAAATTGTATTTTTTTTACTAAAACAGAAAACATGTCTTGTTGAAAACGTAAATATACTGTTAAAACAGTAGAGTTGGCAACACTGAAATACATTGAAGAACAACATTTTTTTAAACCGACGTTACTTAAAAGGATTCCGTGATCCTTTCTTCGTGAAAATACCTTTTTTGTTCGAGCTCAGCTTGATCCTAATCTCACCTGACGGGACGCCGACAGGACAAGGATTTGTGGCGAGGGAGAAGGGGATCGGGGGGGGGTAGTGTTTGTTACACATAATCAAACAACTACTTATGTTCTTAGAAGTAGGCTCTTGTCGCGGTGAGTCAACTACGAAACAATGTTCTATATGTTAGCTCATTTGGTAGAATAAATGCTTCAAGAGCGTTACGGCGTGGGTTCGATTTCCACTAGAACAAATATGTTTGTGACGATATATGTTTGTTCTGTATTTGGATGTTCTATATCTACCAATTATAAGTATGTATTAAAAAATATATATATACGTATTCTATCGGTTTTCATATTACACGCTTTACTTGGTTTGGGGTTAGATGGCACTGTATAAAATGTTCTGCGATATTTGTTCATTTATTTAATTTTGTCATTCAACTTTTTTTTGCAATTTTATAAAAAATATTTAAAAATGAATATTTGTTTTTTCGTATAGTTTACAGATTAGGTGTTTGACGACAGCTCACCTGATGTTGAGTGGTCGAAAACGGTATGCATAATTAGCCTGGAATGGGAACTGGCTCTAAAATGAGGCTGCCAGGACATACCGTTAAGTGGTTGACGACAGATTTTTAACTTGAGAGTGTTGGAATCCTTCCACCATGGCATCTTCACGATGTCATTCACCGGTAGCTCCACTTCATTATTGGGATTTGAACCTACGCTCGCTGGCGTGTCATTCACTGAGCCATTATCGCTACAAATCATGAATATTCTACATTCTTTTAAAATAAAACAGCTTTGATCTTTCAATTTCAAATTAACCTTTTGACATTTCTAAACTGAAGTTAATCATATCGAATTACGTGAAAATTCAAGGTTAGATTCCAAATCGAATTCTGCTACAGCCCTAGAATATCACAGGATCTAATAATATTATAAATGTAAAAGTTTGTGGATTTTTATAATCAATTATAGACAAAAACGGCTAAACGGATTTGGTTCAGGTTCAGAAGGTTCAGGTTGTTTTTATGGCTGACAGGCTAGCTGTTTGACCACAGCTCACCTGATGTTAAGTGACGGTGTGGTCGAAGATGGTAAAGCACACCTAGCCTGGAATGGTACTGGCTCTCAAGTGAGGCTTCCCGAAAACACCGTTAGATGCTTGGCGGTAGATTTTCAACTTGAGGGTTGTAGCTAGCCAGCCGAGTACTAGAAAGTACCCTACCACCACGCTCACGATGTTTTCCTTCACCGGCAGCTCAAGCTCATTGTTGGGGTTTGAACCCACGTCCTTTAGCATGCGAACCGACCGCGCTAACCACTATTGTTCACACTTTATGTCAGTACTCATGGCTTTGGAGGGTTTGGGCTTAATTTCTCTCTGAACCTATTTCAAAAGAAACACGGACGTATAATAAACTGCAGATGCCACCATTTGGTACAAGAATACCGCAGTATGTAGATACATACATGTATTTATAGCACGGCGGGTACAAGTGTTCCTCTGAATAACCCGCTCACTCATTTACAAGAAACCCTTTGTGAATGCTGAGTCTACCCTCTGCAATAATGCAAACACAGTATAAACAGTAGGAATTATCTGCAGCCTGATTCCAAAAGCTGTCACAGTCGAATCGCATGCAATTGACAACTGAATAACATTTAACTCTTATTATTTAATGCTGCTAATCCCACTAATATTATAAATGTGAAAATTTCTATGGATGGATAGATGTTTGTTACTCAATCACGCCAGAACAGCTGACCGGATCTGGATGAAATTTTGCATGTAGATACTTTAGGCCCTGATACACCTAAAACATAGAATACTTTTCAACATCATCATCATCCATCACCACGCGGGTGAAACCGCGGGGCGCAGCTAGTATATTATAAATGTGAAACTTTGTTAAGATGGGTTGATAGACAAAAAACCACTGAACGGATTTAGATGAAATTAGGCACACATATATTTTATGGCCTGGATTAACATATAGAATACTTTTTATATTGCAAAGTGAACAATTTTTTTGTTTGAAAAAGAAGTCACGGGTAACAGCTAGTACATACATGTATATACATTTTCTTTGTAAATACATGCAGATTTTTTTTATAAAAACTTTTTAAATCACTCTTTTACCTTTTCGCGCCTAAACGGATGATCTAATCTTATTATATCAAATATAATCAAATTCCATAATATCATTTCAAATATGTCTGATTATATGTCAATGAAAAAGAACAAAAACAAAGTTGGCGGTGAGAATCAAACTCACAGCCCAGAAAGAAAAGTTATTAAAATAAGCTAAAAAGCAGTTAAATTAAAACTATATTTAAACATGATTGATTCAACACAGGTTCAAAGACAAGTAAACAAATTAATTGAAGAACACGGAAGACTGTTAACCGAATTAACTGTGGCGAAAGCAACAATGCCGCCGTTACAAAGCGCTCATGAAATTTAAACAACGTGTTTCCACCTCAAAGTGGATCAACGTTGCTTAATGCTTAACCGAGTTATACTATACTTCTATGTTACAATCAAAAACGTGACGAGAAGAATTACACAGGCTTTCCTTTAAAATCCTATGGGATGTTAACCTAGTATTTATAATACTGTCTCTTTGTACCTATTGTAATTAAAGTAAAAAAAATGTATTTAAAATGGACCAATATGAACCAATATTGTCTGCCAACCAACGACTGCACTTGGCCAGCGTGGTGGACTATGGTCTTAACCATCTCAAAATGAGAAGAGGCCCAAGGCGTCCACGACTGGAAGGTCGACCACGGTTATCCTCTGAACACCATTGAATATGTATGAAATACAATAAAGTATTTAATACATGTAAGTTGTTTATTTAACACACGATATATGTCATATAGTTTGTACACAACAATTTCAGATGAGAATATTTTCTTGTTTCATACTTATTACATCGTGATTTTTCAAAAGTCGGGTTTAGTTTTTTAACATATTTTTTATTTAAAGTATTTTGGGGTTTTCGCCATATCACATATTTTTCTGTTTAGGGTTTGTTATACATACATACCGACTTCCATAAAGACCGGTTGGAAGTGGCTCGCATCCAGCGCGTTCCTGCGGTCTTTATTAGATCGTCTGTCCACCTTGTGGGTGGACGTCCTACGCTGCACCGGTCCGTGGTCTCCACTGCAGAACTTTGCAGCCCCATCGGCCATCAGTTCTGCATGCTATGTGCCCTGCCCACTACCGCTTCAACTTGCTAATTCGCTGGGCTATGACGGACATTGTAAAAACGGGACTGATTCAGATTCGTATATACATAATAATATATGAACTCTGAAAACTACACTTTTTGGGCGGTCGTGTAAAAAGATTACGACTAAAGTAACTCCGCCCCAACAAGAAGACAAAATATTCCAATTAAATTATTCTAAAGCATCTATTCCAGCCACCATAATGGATAAAGTATCGGGTTTGTCCCACCGCTTGTCGTGCCGGTTAACCATGTAATCCTGGGCAGCTTATCGCGGCTTAGAATTGTTTGAACAGGATATTTTTTCAGAATACAGCGGGAATGGGGTCCGGGAAATCTACGTCATTAAAAAATATAAAGAGATAACAGCCTTTTACGACTGAAATAATAGGCGCACCAGCCTTATTAATAGAGATATGTATATTTTAAACTGAGGTAAACGGCTGTGTACAAAATTAAAACGATATTTAAGATGTGCTTAAAGAGTATATCGTTTATGCAAACTGGTGACAATATTAGCTTCAAGTTTTATATTTTATATTTTGCTTTCATCCCACTAATGTTACAAATGGGAAAATTTGGATGGATGGATGGATGTTTGTTAATCACACCAGAACGGCTGAACGTATCTGGATGAAATTTTGCATGTAGATACTTTAGACCCTGGAATAAAACATAGGATACTTTTCATCATTATCAACACCCATCACCACGCGGGTAAAACCGCGGGGCGCAGCTAGTATTATAAATGTGAAAGTTTGTAAGGATGGATGGATAGATGTTTGTTACTCTTTCACGCAAAAATCTTTTTTTTTAATTTGAATGAAACTTGGCAAACATATACTTAGTTTATGTTAGAATGATTTTTATATCAGAAACTACTAATACAGTAAAACAATTCTTAATTTTAAGAATTCAATTTTACATAAAACAAAACTAATCATAAAATGAGTTAAAAAGAAAAAACCGGCCAAGTACAATTCGGACTCGCGCACCGAGGGTTCCGTACAAACCTGTAGGTATATAAGTAAAAGTTATGTTTTTTTTTTAATGGTAAATTTATGCTTTTCGCAAGTTTTCCTTTATATGTGCTATAAAACGTTACTTCGCACCAAATTTCAAGATTCTAAGTTCATGGGAAGTACCCTGTAGGTTTTGATTCACTTGCAAGTGTCGAAAATTTGCAGCATAAACGGCTGTATCTTTCGATTGCGTTGGCTTAGATATATGATTTTTTCACAGCTCTAAGGGACAGTAGACTTGAGTATTTAATATGAATTACAGTTTGATACCTCCACGCGTTCCTGAGAAAAAGGGTCTTAACAGAAAGACAGACGGACAACAAAGTGATCCTATAAGGTTTCCGTTTTTCCTTTTGAGGTACGGAACCCTGAAAAGAATGAATAATACTAGCTGTTATCCGCGATTTCATTTGCGTAAAATTTAACAAAAAAATATTCAGTTTGCAGTATAAAAAGTATCCTATATGTTAATCCAGGCTGTAAATTAATATATGCAACAATATTCACAAACTTGCTCATTTTTTTTTATAGCTGACAGGCTTGGTGTTTGACCACAACTCACCTGATGTTAAGTGACGGTGTGGTCGAAGATGGTAAAGCACACCTAGCCTGGAATGGAACTGGCTCTCAAGTGAGGCTGCCGGAACACACCGTTAAATGCTTGGCAGCAGTTTTTCAACTTGAGGGTGGTAGCTAGCCAGCCGAGTACTAGAAAGTACCCTACCACCACGCTATGGTTTCCTCGCGATGTTTTCCTTCACCGACAGCTCAAGCTCATTGTTGGGGTTTGAACCCACGCCCTTCGGCATGCGAACCGACCGCGCTAATCACTAAGCTATCATCGCTATAAGTCATTTATATTATTAGTAGGATAGGACAGTACGATATACTTATATTACTCGTTAATTAGTAGTACCTGGTTGAAAACATGGATAAAACGACGTTTTCTAAAAATGAAACCTAGCTAGATCGATTTTTCGCCCCACAATACAAAGTTACATGAAAATCGTTGAAGCCGTTTCCGAGATTTAGAATATATATATATATATATATATATACAAGAATTGCTCGTTTAAAGATTTAGATTAAATTGGGAATTGACTGTTCCACTTCAGACGCTAATAGCCCACACTTTTCCACTCGTTTTCACCCACCCACAAGGTTTTTCCTTGTTTTAATATTTTAGCCTGAATTAGCCGGCCTCGTTTCATATTGACTTTAATTTTACACAAGGAAAAATAGGTGAAAATAAACACATTAGCCGCCCTTCTTTTCAGTTTGAAACGAATGGCTGCCGAGATAAACCAAATCTCAAAACATGAATACAAAATATTTGGGTGTTCATGGAACGGGATAAAGGTTGCCGCACACGTGATTTTACTAGGCCGCAGTCATTCGGCAGCTCTGTAGCAAATCTTTTTTTTGTGACTAATAGGCTTGCGTTTGATCGCCGTCTCACCTGATGTTAAGTGAAGATGTGATCTACGATGGAGCACGCTCGCCTAGAAGATACCGATTCACTCTCGACTTGAAGACACCCAGATTGTATTCATCAGGGAACACCCACTCGGGTAACGCATTCCACGCTTTAGCCGGTCGAACAAAGAAAGTAGATTCAAATCGTTTCGTACGGGTTCTTGGAATGTCAACAAAAAAACGATGTTGCTTTTTCGAGCTTCAGCTCAGTGGTTAGCGCGGTCGGTTCGCATGTTGAAGGGCGTGGGTTCAAACCTCAACAATGAGCTTGAGCTGCCGCTGAAGGAAAACATCGCAACGAAACCATGGCATGATAGTAGGGTACTTTCTAGTACTCGGCTGGCTAGCTACCACTCGTTGAAAATCTGCCGCCAAGCACCTAACGATGTGTTCCGGCAGCCTCACTTGAAAGCCAGTTACATTCCTGGCTAGGTGTGTTCACCATCTTCGATCATACCGTCATTTAACATCAGGTGAGCTGTGTCAATCACCTAGCCTGTCAAATATTAAAAAAAAACTTCATTTACTCTTATGGACGTTCGGTGGTTGGTTTAACATTATCATATACTCGTAATAAATTGACATTAAACGCGAAATATTTTATCAAAACTGTGTTTTCACGGAAGGATCCCTTAATATTTTTGTAAGCTCAGCCTCAACAAACAGATTCCTGTTTATTCTTATAATGAAAATGTAATAAACTTGATCTTTTTCGAGAGACGCAAACTCATTTTTGCTATACACACACGATTATAACGGGCAATAGTTAAACCTGACCTTGAGTTTGTGAATGTGTGAAGCACATAAACTGACAAACAACAGAGGCAAATTGACATATTGTATGAAACGTGTCATACAATACGTCAATCTACCTCTCTCATTCTCTATCTAAATCCCACTAATATTATAAATATGAAAGTTTGGATGGATGGATGGACGGATGGACGGACGGACGGACGGATGGATGGATGGATGGATGTTTGTTACTCAATGGATGAAATTTTGCATGTAGATACCTACTTTAGGCCCTGGAGTAAAACATAGGTTACTTTTCATCATCATCATCATCCATTACCACCCGGGTAAAACCGCGGGGTGCAGCTAGTTAATAATAAATAACCTTTTCGCTTCCAGCCATCACGTATATATCGTCACTCCATCTAGTCTCAAGGCGTCCAACACTACGTTTGCCGATTCGCGGTCTCCACTCTAGAACACGCCTACCCTAGCGGTTGTCGGTTCTGCGGCAAATATGACCTGCCCACTGCCACAAACTTGCTAATACACTGAGCTATGTCGGTGACTTTTTAACCGACTTCAAAAAAAGAAGGAGGTTCTATGTTCGACTGTACGTTTTTTTTTAATGTATGTTCACCGATTTCTCCCCCATTTGTGAACCGATTCTCAAAATTCTTTTTTTTTTATTTGAAAGAGTATACTCCTGAGGTGGTCCCATTGGCACCAAGTCAGGATCTGATGATGGAATGCCAGGGAAATCGAGTGCAACACTCAAATGTTATAGTTACATATATTAACAATGTTTTTCATATATTTTCTAAAGTTATTGAGACATTTCGTATGGTCATCATCATCTCATGACGCTGAGCTGATGAAGGAAGGTACAACTGTTTAACGGTTTGAAGTTAGGTGATTTCTTGTTCTAGAATAATGTATACAGACTTGTCGATATCGATAATTAATTTCAACAGAGTGAGTGCTATGACTAGAAGTATTAATCATTTTAATCGACTTTAAGAAAAGAAGGAGGAGGTTGTTATTTGACGCGTATTTTTTAGGTACGTTTGTGAGATTGTAGGGAGTAACCTGTAGATCGACTTAACCGATTTTGAAAATTCTTTTACCATTAGAATTCTACGTTATCCCTGATGGATATAGACTACTTTTACCACGGGAAAAGCGGGCATTGCCGCTGCGTGGAAAGCTAGTGTGTAATAAAGTTGCTTAAGACATTTCATCTACCGTGTTCCCAAATACTTAATCGTTGCATTTCACGCAATGCTTCTTCATCGTGTGGTTCTTTTTCTCTGGCAAGTTACTTCTTTCTGGATACGAACCCTTACAAAAACACCGAGCTCCACACGGCGGTTCATCCGTCAATAGATTTACGCCATATATGTTAACAATTTAATATAAGAGGTGTTGTTTTTAATTTATGCTACTCTTAGGCACTCAATGAAGCTTATTAAGTAGCTTTAAGTGTTTAATAACCCCTTTAAAGCACTCTTAACGTCAACGATATCTTTATGGAAAAGGGTCACTTAAAACACATAGCTGGTCCGTTAATCACGAAGTGAAATTAAGATGTACGCGTTTTCGGACGGAAATACGTTAACTTTACAGGGACATTAAAAAAGGTTGTGCCAAAGATAAACTAAGGTCAGAAGGTACATTGAAAACTGCTTTACAATTTACCTGTAAACACTTTCCCAGTAATTGCACACACATCATCAGCCATAGGACGTCCACTGCAGGACATAGGCCTCCTCCTGGGGGGGTTTTGCCAATACTCGCCACGCTTGGCAGGCGAGTTGGCGAGCGCAGTTAGGTGTGATCCCATCTTCCGGATTACATCCCTTAGCCGAGTCTTACGGCAACCACGGGTAGAAAGGGGGGGGTACTATTCTTACGCCGGCACCACCACGGCAAGCTAAATGCACAGATTTTTGCTAATACGTCACGTAGATGCAGGAATGTTCTAGATCTCCTTAACAGAAGGTCGTCTAGTTGGGTACCACCGCAGTACCATATATTCTGCCGCCAAGCAATAGTATTTAAACATTACTGTGTTCCGGTTTGAAGGGTACTACAGCTAGCGAAATAACAGGGTTGCGACTAACCATCCAAAGTCTCAAATAATGAGCGCCAAAGCAGCGATGTCCTCTGTTTTCTACTCAAAGTTCTGTGTTTCGCTGCAATGGTCATGGACAGGCGCTATCTCTTACCATTAGGAGAGAGTCTCGTTCGTTTCATAATTTTTAAATAAAAAGAAACTATTTCTGCTACCTTTTACTAGTATTAATATTCACATAAGAGTGTCAAGGACAGGCGAAATATTGTAAACTTATGACGCCTGAGAGTGGAGTGCAGACACAAGTCAATGTTATTCCAGCTTTTTTTAAAGCACATCAAATTTTACCGTGAAAACTGTCTTTGACAGATTTTTATTTTGCTTTGGTTTATGTTTTTTTTTTATGATCGACAGGCTATGTGTTTGACCACAGCTCACATGATGTTAAGTGACTGTGTGGTTGAAGATGGTAAAGCACACATAGCCAGGAATGGTACTGGCTCTCAAGTGACGCTACCGGAGCACACCGTTAGATGCTTGGCGGCAGATTTTCAAGTTAAGGGTGGTAGCTAGCCAGCCGAGTACTAGAAAGTACCCTACCAGCATGATATGGTTTCCTCACGATGTTTTTTCCTTCAATCCCCGCCCTTCGACATGCGAACCGACCGCGCTAACCACTGAGCTATCATCGCTACAAAATTATGTTGGATTATAGTATCAGACATATCCGGTGGCCTTCTTCGAGGAGTGAAAACTGAGTACAACGCGCGCACGACTTCGTCTTGCTTTTCTTTCGAGCGCGCATTGGTCTTTGATTTAGCTCCTTTATGAAAGCGACTGCATTTGGCCGAAATAATAGTCGGAGTGTCCCATTTATGTCAAACCTCACGTTTGACATAAGTATATCCCCGCATAAGTAAAACAAAACACATAAATTGTGTATAAGGCTGATGTAGGTTTTCAACCAACAATTTATATAAAAGAAGAAAAACAAAACGCATTAAATTTGTAATATTATCTGTATTAATATTAAATACTTTGACTCGAAAACAAAATTCCATTCAAATTGTTTATTAAATCAACATTTACTAGCGACTCGCCCCGGCTGCGCACGGGATTACGCGGGGCTTTTGATCTATCTCAAAGGGATTAGCAGCGTTCTCCCAGATGGCTTGACTTTTAACGACACTTCCAAAAATTATCATCATATTTCATCCAATTTACACAAAACCTTGACAAATTATATATCTAAACCTATTGGTGAAACACGCATAATAATCCATTCAGTAATATTAAAGTTTATCGCGAACAGATAGACAGACAGACAGACGCGGCGGACTACTTTGTTTCATAATATATAGTGATTATAACCGTAATGTTTTATAAAGTAAATAATAAGTATAGACTTTGAGTTTTTTTTTTTTTGTCAACCAAACTTTAAGGCACATCTGTATTTAAAAACTCTTTGATACAAAAGAAACAGCGCTATAAAACATTCACGGTATATTACTAAGAACGCCGTGCTACGTTCTTTTGAACATTAACTAGAGTTTTTTTTACTTTAAACTCTATGAAAAGGCTTACACGACTTAGTTCGCTTTGAGCAAAATTATACTTGCAAATTTCAATTTTTTTACGTACCTACATTTTTTACTTCTTATTTTTTAACATCTAGACAACATTAAGCTTTTACTCTAAATAAAGTTAGTTTTGTAACGATGTTCAGTGGTAAGCGTGGTCGGTTTATACGCTGAAGACCGTGAGTGACCTTAACATAGAGCTTGAGCTGGAAGGTGAAGGAAAACGTCGTGCGGAAACCATATCATGCTGGTAGGGTACTCTACTCTACTCTAGTACTCGGCTGGCTAGCTACCACCCTCAAGTTGAAAATCTGCCGCCAAGTACCTAACGGTGTATTCCGGCAGCCTCACTTGAGAGCCAGTTCCATTACAGGCTAGGTGTGCTTTACCATCTTTAACCACACCGTCATTTAACATCATGTGAACTGTGGTCAAACATATAGCTCGTCAACAATAAAAAAAGAAAAACGTAACCAGATACTTAGTACATAACAAAAAAAAAACTACTAAATCATATTACGCTTCTAAATATCTACGGTTATATAATGTCATCAATACCAGGTAGCAGTTTCTTCAGAATTAAATTTGGAAGTCAATAATTCAGTCCATATATTTCATGATGGAACTCTTTAGCAGAAGTTAATCAACGCAGTATTGAATATTGTTCCGCCAAGCAGTAGTTTTCTAATGTAATAGTAATGAGGCGAACGGAACGCTCTCCTGATGGTAAGAGATAACAGCTGTCCAGGAACATTGCAGCGATACAAAGAATTTTGAGTAACAAAACAAAGTCCAGGGCATCACAGTTTGGCGCTAGCTAGAGTACATAAAAATTATTGTGTTCCAGTTTGAAGAACTAAAAATCGAATGTCTAAAAGTAATGAGCGCCGAAGCATCGAAGTCCTAGACTTTTTTGTTACTTAAAGATCTGTGGCAAATCACTTACCATTAGAAGAACGTTGCTTTCGTCTCCTTACTTTTACACATAAATTGACATAGTGTAGGTAATAACAATAAAGCCAGAGACAAACTTAATCACATTACTTTTATACAACTTTAATTTTAGAAGGGTTAGTGCTCAAACGCAAAATTATTAAAATAAATAACTTGTCATAATAGAACCCACATTTACCCTCATAGCTTTCATAGCTTCTCACACAAAAGAGAAAATTTGTCACAAAGATACTAATACCTGTTTATCGAAGTTATACTACAAAAATTGAAGCAAAACTTCGCAGTAAGTACTTGCGTACTTTCCCTCCTTTAAATATAATCTCTCTTATTGCACGCACGGATGCTCGATTTCTTATGGATTCAGGATTTTTCCTCAATATTATTTGAGCTGTCATCGAGTCTTATCGGGTAGAATAATTGAGTGTTATTATCAGTGTGGATGTTCTTAACGCTTGTCTGTCTGGGACTGAGAATTGAAATCGGCTAAAAAGCAAAACTTGTAATTTTCATAGTTTATATACAAAGAGCATAAATGAAAATACTAAATACACCTTGCGGTTTCACCCGCACCTCTTAGGATAAAAAGTTTAGAGGGATCGAGGTCAGGTCACATTCCAATGCTGAAGTTCGTCCACAATTCAATCATTTTTAGTATGTTCTGTGGTAAATAATGCAGGTCAGGTTGTGACCTATTGGGACCGACGCAACGAATTTAGAAACAAAATCGAATCGATTTCTACCCGACGGCACGAAACCCAAGGATATGGCATTTTACTTAACAAGGAAGTATGTTACTGCCTAAAATGCATTTTTTTTATGGTTGAGTGGCTCACCTGATATGTTAAGTGACGGTGTGGTTGAATATAGTAACCACATCTAGCCTGGAATGAAACTGGCTTCCAAGTGAGGCTGCCGGAATTGTCCGTTATTATTGCCCAGAATAAATCGATTCACTCTCCACTTAATATTTATTTATTTTATTTTATTTATTAATGAAATATAATACATTTATCACCCAAAAACTTCGTAGAAAAGATTTTAATCTTAGAAAAGATGCAAAGCTGTCTAAGTAAATACAACTTAAGCTAAACACTAGCAACAGTGTAGATTAAATCAGTAAAGAAACTTCAACACAAATATTTTGTTAATATAAATAAAATTTCGCACTCTTATACATAATATAAATAAAATTTCACATTCTTACATATATTATCATCATCTCAGCCGTAGGACGTCCACTGCTGGACATAGACCTCCCCCATAGGCCTTCTTACACAAGGTATAAATAAAATTCTACATTCTTACACATAGTATAAATAAAAGTTGTTCTAAGAGTGTGGAATTCTAGAAGAATGAATATATAAAATGCAACGACAAAAACTTTATCGATAATCCAGATCAACTGATCAACGTAAAGACCAAACAACAAGCGCATTGTAAAATAAAAATGCTAATAAAAAATGGGGCAAAATTAAACCAAACAAGGTTTAAAAATTAACCAGACAAAAGGTATTTCCGAAACTAAATACATATATCTGAATCAAAAGTTTTATCCTGTTTGTTGTTATTGTGGTGTTTGTTCAAATTACCCTCACTGTTTAAATCGTGCTAACCATCCCAGTTGCCGGGTAATCTCAACTAGCTCAGGATTTAACTCAAAGTTTTTATTTATTGTAAAAAGACCTTTGTCCAACGCTTCGTTAGCTTCGACTAATTCGTTTTAAAGAGTTTAAAATTAAAAAAAAAACTTCATACTTTGTGTGGTTATAAGCGATTCTCTAACCATAAAGCGGATAAATTTTTAAATTAAATATGGAAAATCTTAGCTTTAACTAAAATAATCAATGAAAACAATAGAATCTGCTACCCGAGTGGGTGTTCCCTGATGGATATAATCTGTGTGCCTTCAAGTCGCGAGTGAATCGGTTTCTTCTAGGCGAGCGTGCTCCACCGTAGACCGCATAACATAAGACGAGTTGGCGGTCAAACGCAAGACTATTTTAATTTTTTAAAAATAGTAATAAAATAATAATGTAACAATGTAATAAAAAATAGACATACCTATATTTTTTTAAATTTATCTCTAAATTTAACAAAAATATTTAATACTTTTATCACTAAATGTCTAAATTTACAATTTTATTTAGGAGCTGACGTGAATTGGCCAAGTTTTCCAGATCAATAATGACCAACACTGTGCTTGAGGTGCCGGTGAAGGAAAACATCGTGAGGAAACCATAGCATGGTGGTAGAGTACTTTCTAGTACTCGGCTGGCTAGCTACCACCCTCAAGTCGAAAATCTACCGCCAAGCATCTAACGGTATGTTCCGGCAGACTCACTTGAGAGCCAGTAGGGTAGCCATTCCAGGGTAGGTGTGCTTTACCATCTTCAACCACACCGCCACTTAACATCAGGTGAGCTGAGGACAAACATCTAGCCTGTCGAGCATTAAAAAAAATATATCATGGTGGTAGGGCACGTTATAGTACTCGGCTGGCTAGCTACCAAGTTGCAAATCTGCCGCCAAGCACCTAACGGTGTGTTCCGGCAGCCTCACTTGAGAGCCAGTAGGGTAGCCATTCCAGGGTAGGTGTGCTTTACCATCTTCAACCACACCGCCACTTAACATCAGGTGAGCTGAGGACAAACATCTAGCCTGTCGAGCATTAAAAAAAATATATCATGGTGGTAGGGCACGTTATAGTACTCGGCTGGCTAGCTACCAAGTTGCAAATCTGCCGCCAAGCACCTAACGGTGTGTTCCGGCAGCCTCACTTGAGAGCCAGTAGGGTAGCCATTCCAGGGTAGGTGTGCTTTACCATCTTCAACCACACCGCCACTTAACATCAGGTGAGCTGAGGACAAACATCTAGCCTGTCGAGCATTAAAAAAAATATATCATGGTGGTAGGGCACGTTATAGTACTCGGCTGGCTAGCTACCAAGTTGCAAATCTGCCGCCAAGCACCTAACGGTGTGTTCCGGCAGCCTCACTTGAGAGCCAGTAGGGTAGCCATTCCAGGGTAGGTGTGCTTTACCATCTTCAACCACACCGCCACTTAACATCAGGTGAGCTGAGGACAAACATCTAGCCTGTCGAGCATTAAAAAAAATATATCATGGTGGTAGGGCACGTTATAGTACTCGGCTGGCTAGCTACCAAGTTGCAAATCTGCCGCCAAGCACCTAACGGTGTGTTCCGGCAGCCTCATTTGAGAGCCAGTTCCATTCCAGGCTAGGTGTGCTTTACCATCTTCGAGCACACCATCAGTTATCATCAGGTGAGTTGTAGTCAAACACCAAGCCAGTCAGCTATAAAAAATAAAGTCTCAAATGACCGTCAAACCAACGATGCCCCTAGACGTTGTTTGACACTCTAAGTTTTACGTGTGGCTCCAATGGTCATGGATAGGCGTTATTTCTTACCATCAGGAGAGTGTGCAAATAATACAAGTATTTTGTTGATAACACCTAAATAGCAGGTCATTTTCCCAAGACACGCCACTCAGCCCGATCCTCGACATTTTTAATAGAAAAGTTTAAAATGTGTGAGATTGACGTAAGCCATTAGCTATAACGATAATAGAAAAGTTAAAAATGTACGAGATTGACGTAAGCCGTCGATATGTCACGTGGGCAGCTATGTGAAGCTCATGTCAATCTATGGACCCTTTTATGAAAAATAATATTATCGAATTATTTTTTGATTTGCCTTATAAGCATTTTCATGAAACTGACAGTTTTACCAATTTTTTTTTAAAACTATTATGTTATGGACTGAAAGTTTGAAATAAATTATTGTGAATTTGAATTTGAATTAATTTGGAATAGACAGTTGTTGTTCATTGGCTTAGTAAAATATTTAAAAAAGATTTTCTGGCTGTAATTGAAAAATCCATTCAGTTCCCTCGGAGTGGCGTAGCTAGGACAGCGTGAAACAAACAAATTACCGAGGGAAAGAAAACAGACAAGATACTGGCTCTTAGTCGTACAGAATTAAACAGTAGATTCTCGCCCCAGGCAACGAATTTCTATCCTAGACTTTTTTTTACAACTGCCCTTAATAGAATGCAATGTTTTCAGGGTGTGTGTGTATTTTATCGTTGACATACATACACACAGATGATACATTGAAGAGTATTTTAAACTAAAAGATAATTTAATGACTAGTAAGTAATTCAAATAAATTCAAATTAGTTATTCACATAAATATAGACACATCAGTGGATATAGACACGGTTTCAAAAGCGTTGCGTTAGAGTTATTAATAGGGCTTGGTTTTTGGTTAGCTGTAAACCTCTTTTCAAGGCATGTAGCATACTTCCCATGCCATGTATGTACATTAAGGACATTTGTATTTTCACCAAAGAACACCCGGACTATTTTAAGAGACGTAGTGAAGTTATTACTCGTCAACAAAGAGCCAAATTTGCTAACCTATTATATCAGCCTCCTGCCCGAAAAGATTTATATAATTTTTTTTTTTTTCAATATATACTATATTGTAATTTATAATAATTTACCAAATGACATAAAAGTTCTAAATGGAAATAAATTTAAAAAATGTTTGACTGATTGGCTTCTTAACAACTGTTTCTACAGCGTTAAGGAGTTCATGAATTTTTCTTATAAATGATAATTAATAATAATGTAATATGGACTAATTAAATTAATGTATCTACTGTTAAAATTTGCACGTCTGCATGCAGACTGAATACATAGTGACACTACAAAAATTGTTATAAGACCTATATATACCAACATGTATTATTGTGAATAAATTATTTGATTTGATTTAAAAACATCAATTAATGACAAAACAAAATAACATGTCAATTTCAACACAAAATGTCAAACTCAGATACCATAAAAAACTCAAATTAAAATAGAATGTCAGCTCCAAATACAAATTAATAAATTATTATAAATATGTTTGACATTTTATTATTTTGACAATACATATTTTTCCGTTGATATATTTTATTATTGACATTATTTTATATTGATTATATTTTTATATTCATATAAACTTTATTTTGACTATTTTTTTTTCATTGACTTTTAATCAGTGGTTTTGACATATTTAATTATATATTTGAAATGATATTACTTCATTTGACTTATAGTCATCATCATCAGCCGCATGACGTCCACTGCTGGACATAGGCCATTGACTTCCATAAAGACCGGTTGGAAGCGGCTCGCATCCAGCGCGTTCCTGCAGTCTTTATTAGGTCGTCTGTCCACCGTCCTACGCTGCGCTTGCCGGTTCGTGATCTCCACTCTAGAACTTTGCAGCCCCATCGGCCATCAGTTCTGCGTGCTATATGCCCTGCCCACTGCCACTTCAACTTGCTAATCCGCTGGGCTATGTCGGCTACTTTAGTTCGCCTACGGATCTCCTCATTTCTGATTCGATCTCGTAGGGAAACTCCGAGCATAGCCCTTATAGCCCTATGACTTATAGTGTTATCACTAAAATATTTAATAGAAAATCGAACCGTGATACTAAGTACACATGTAAGCAAAATATTAATAAATACCAACCATATTTTTTTTACTAATTTCAAATATCCAAAGCGAAATAGCGTCAAGCGATACATTTGAAACCGGATATGAATATAAAACGCGTTGAATTAAGCCCGGAGGCTGTTTGTGGGCCGCGAGGGAGGGAACGGTACACCGTTGAACGAAAAAAATAAAATAACCACCATATAATCTAAATCAGTACACAAGTATCGTCGTCATGTTTATTTATGACTTTCAGAACACATTGCAGCTATTATTGTAATAAATATTCGCATAATAATAAAAAATACCTCGGCCTACCAAGAACATCTACAAATTCAACTTTTACTGTTGACAGGTTATGTATTTGACCACAGCTCACCTGACGCTAAGTAACTGTGTGATCGAAGACGGTAAAGCACACCAAGTGAGGCTGCCTAAACACAGGTTAGGTGCTTGGCGACAGATTTTCTATTGAAGGGTATAGTCAGTCGAGTACCATAAAGTACCCTACCTGTTGGGGTTTGAATCCACGCCCTTCAGCGAATAATGCGACCGCGCATTACTACAAAATTTTATTTTAATTGGTGGTAGATCACCTTTGCAGGAAATCATCTACGTAGATATCAATGTAATACTAGATATTCTGATGCCAAGTAGTAGTGTGCAAACACTGGCTATTGAGACTAACCATTGCATATCTCAAAGTAATTAGCGTCAAAGCAGTGATGCCCTGGAGTTTGGTTTGCGATATAAATATGAAATGCATTGTAATTATCAATTAACAAAGTAGTAAATGGAGATCAAAGATTTAAGCAGAAGTCGAAACACATTTAAGTTTTAAAACAAAAACGGTTCGTTCATTTTCGTCGCAAAAATATTTCTATGTTAATTTTAAACTTTTTTACAATTTCCTTTTAGTTGCCAAATCAAAAAACACGAAACGAAAGTAGTTGCTCATACTACCCACGTAATCATTGCAGTTGGAAACAGCTCCAATAGTGCCAACGTGATAGTTCAAAAAACAAAAACTTTTCAACAATAAAGTTTTACAGCGCTGCCAACATTGCAAGAATGCTCGAGGCGCACATGCTAAGCGGGATCTCGATGGAACTATAGTGATGTAATTTAGGAGTTTCTGAGATTTTCTAGTATAAAATTTATAGTTTTTATCCTTTAATAATCTCTAGTGATTATCACAGATTTCTCAATATTTTTACCTGACTATTTCTACCTAGACTACCTGACTTAAAGCCAAAAGACAGTTATATTTTTGACAGGTATATACGAGTATGTGTGTTGTGTATGGAACATACATATAAAAAAAGATTCCGACGAAATGACTCCTCCTTTTTTTGAAGTCGGTAAATATTTTGTATCGAAATAGCCCGAACAAATACAATTTTCAAGTACAAATATGTAAATTAAAGGATTGCAAAAATATAGTGGCAATAAAAAGCGCTAAATTAATTTCGATAAAATTTCTATGGGACCGCCTCTGAAGTATGATCTACCAAACAAAAAAAAATCATCAAAATCGATTGGCGGAATGATCGCGTAAGATACATACAAAAAAAAAGACATACGGCCGAATTGAGAACCTCCTCCTTTTTTGAAGTTGGTTAAATTGACACTTTCGAGCATATCAACAGCTACATACGAGATTCAGTGTTCGCCTCTAACCAGAATAACCACGTAATGAAGTTTAATTCCATTAATAATTTGGAAGTAATGCATTTACAAGTATGAATATTCCCTTTGAGAATATTAAAGAGAATTAACAATAGAGTAGACAAGCTAAGTCAATTTGGGGACAAAATAATAAAACTAATGTTAAATCTACTCTACTATTTTCAATTAAGGAAGAATTTATTGGGCTATTGTTGCGGAGCTCAGTGGTTAACGCGGTCGGTTCACACGCCAATGAGTGTGGGTTCATACTTTAATGAGCTTCAGCTGTTGTAAAGCAAATCACTGAGAGGAAACCATAGCATGGTGGTAGGGTACTTTCTAATACTCGACCGATTTTATTGTTTTTATTTATATTTATTCCTTATTTCTATGATAGTTTGTACCTTTGCCTGAAGTAAATGATTTATTATAATCATGCGGCTATTTAATTCTTTTCTTCGTTTTTACTTTTTACATTAAATAAGTATATAAAAACAACATATACATATAATGTAAATAAATATATATTTTTATTAATAAAAACGCGCACGAAGGGTTCCGGACCATCATCTATAAAAACGGTAATAAAATCATGTCTGTAGTATGAAGGAGGTGTGTAAAAAGGAGGAGGTTCTCAATTCAGTTGTATAATTATGTGGTTTTACCGCAGAATTCGGTTATTTATAAGTTTTATTTGAAAGGATATACTTTCAGATTGGTCCCGTAGAAATTTTACTTTTCAGTAGTTTGATCTTCAATCCAAAATACCTAAAACCTAGCCGTATTTAGTAATTATTAAATTTTCTTAATTACTGTCGAAATAAAATACTTAAACATTTTGTGAAAAAATTGACAAACTGGTCCTACGCTGTGTTTTAAAAGTGGTTTCTGACAAAGTCTGTCTGATGCCAAGTTTTCATTAATTACATGTGCAATAATTACGCGCGCACACACTCACACAAACACTCACTCACACACAACACACGCACTCATATTGCCATAATTATTAGCTTATATGTAGATACTGCTTAAGAAATGGATCTCTGAAGGACTACAGAACCCTACGATACAAGCACAGCTTAGTGTAGGTTCTACGTACCAACATTAATTGTTATTAAGCAAAGACTAATGGAAATCTAACCTATGTAAAGAAGTGTGCAAATAAAGAAGGAATTTAAAGAAAGCGCTGGATATTCTCAAAAGCAGTAAAAGGTAAAAGGAAAACTTACAATAGTCACGGTCAAGTTGTGAAGTCGGAAAACTTCTTATTGTTTCATGAAAAAAGACAAAATACTGAAAGGAAATTCTCTAAAGACCAGGTAAATAATCGGAGAACAAAAAGTCTGGTAACCACGAACCTTAACATAATATTTTGAGCAACATTTTCCTATTAATAATATTATTGGTCGCATTGCTTATTTTTATCATACTGGTCAAGTGCGGGTTGGCAGTCTTCACATTACTTCAAGAACTCGCAGACATGCAAGTTTTCAGATTTCAAGCAGATGTTTTCCTTTTCCATTTCGTTTACTAACCATCGAAAGTCCCAATGGTCCTCTTGAACTTTGTTTTCTTACTCAAAGTTCTGTGTATCGCTGCAATGATTACGGACATGCGTTATATCTTACAATCAGGAGAGCGTCTTGTTCGTGATATTGCTTTTATGTTAAAAAAATACCTAAGCACCGTTGCTTTCTGGCAGCCTCAGGGTTCCCAAACTTATTATGTCTACTGCCCACTTTGAGAATAAATTATTTTTTAGCGCCCCCATTTTTTCACCTACTTAAAGCTATGTTTGAGCAATCTCTTAACTAATATTAGTTGATGTTCACAAGTTGCAGTTGAGAGTCGAGAGCTCATGCAGTCGGTATCTAAGAGGCCTCCTAGCTAAATGAAATTACAAATCACCCCCCAAGCCTCTACACAACGCCCCCATTTTTTTTCTGGGTCTCTTACCGCCCCCCTTTAGACCTGCAGCGCCCACAAGGGGGCGTTATCGCCCACCTTGGGAAAGGCTGGTTTAGAGTCAGTTCCCATTTCAACTAGGTATGTTTACCATTTCCGTCCACGCCATCTCTTAACATCAATTGGGATGTGATCATCTAGCCCAAAACCAGTAAATGATGTCTCTTTTACTGGTTTTGGTAAACATACCTAGCTGAAATGGGAACTGGCTCTAAACTGAGGCTGCCGGAAAGCAACGGTGCTTAGGTATTTTTGTGTTAAATTTAATTGTCATGTAGTAAAGTAAGAATCAAAAAAAAAACGTAGATAAATAGTAGGTACTTAAATTATGACTCATAATAACTTGTCATTACTTATCAGAACGCCTAATTGTTCCACTCATAAAGCGGCTTTACCGATTTCGCTTCAAAGCTTCAACTTTTTTATTTAGACACCCTCCACATTTTAACTAAGACCGCAAACTCACTTTTGCCTAAAAAAATCGACCGCCCCACTTAACTGGGCCGCGAAAATACTAAACTTCATGAATAAGTAATGAGAAGTACGGTTCGTTTTTTATATTTAGTGTAAGACTGAGAACATTGTGAAATGAACTCTTTTAGAGATCAGGCCAAAATTATATTTCCATCTATTCTATACATATCATAAAATCGTAAACGAGATGTGTCTGTACACTTAATATTTAAAAAAAAACTATTTATTCACGTCGTACTCGTATTTACATATGTTACTGAGGCTAATAGTTTTTTTTGTCTGTTTGTCTGTACGTTTGTGTACGATAATTTCGAAAATCGCTTAACAAAATTATAGCTCGTGTTACTCGGGATGATGTAGGACTTCTAACAATACCCCAAACATCCAAATCTGTTCAAGCATTTTAAAGTTATGATGGAGGAAAGATACTCACATACATACATGTATAAATAAATATCTCACAACATTCCATCTAGGGAAAAAGTTCCAAAGCTATGGAAACCAGGTTAACTATTAAAGTATTTTTTTATAAATATATACTTAATAATAAATAATAACTATAACAATAGTAGGTATCTGAGTCCTTACTTTCCTTAAGTTCTGTTACTCTTGCTTTTTTTGTTACTTTTTTAATATGTAAAAGAGGAATATCCGACTATGAATTGTTTTGTTATATCTCAAAAGGATTAGGCAGCGTGTTAGATGAAAGCTTTTTTTTTTAGCGATGATAGCTCAGTAGTTAGCGCGGTCGGTTCGCATGCCGAAGGGCGTGGGTTCAAACCCCAACAATGAGCTTGAGCTGCCGGTGAAGGAAAACATCGTGAGGAAACCATAGCGTGGTGGTAGGGTACTTTCTAGTACTCGGCTGGCTAGCTACCACCCTCAAGTTGAAAATCTGCCGCCAAGCATCTAACGGTGTGTTCCGGCAGCCTCATTTGAGAGCCAGTTCCATTCCAGGCTAGGTGTGCTTTACCATCTTCGACCATACCGTCACTTAACATCAGGTGAGCTGTAGTCAAAGCACCTAGTCTGCCAACCATAAAAAAAAGCTCAGGAGTGGCTTGATTTTTCCGACACTCCCAACAATTATCATCATATTTCAATCAATTTACACAAAACCTTCCTCGTGAATCATTCTATCTATTGGTGAAACTCGCATGATAATCCGTTAAGTAATTTTTAAGTTATCGCGAACAGAGAGACATATAGACAGCCAGAAAGACGCGGCGGACGAGGGTTTTATAAAATGCAGTGAAGACATTCAAAGTTGGCCCAGTAACTTTTCCCCGCGCGAATAAAACCAAATTTAAAAAGTTATTCAGAACACTGCAGTGCATTTTAGACTCTGTGCTTGGTCGGTTTTTATTTTACAGTTATGTAGGTCAAGCGAGTTAACCTAGGTGTGAGAATTATTGTGACGGTGGCTGTGGAATTAATTATATTTAAACACTTCGGTGCAGATATTACGAAATATGAGACTAGTGTAAATATTAAAAAATTTAATAAAATCAGATACATTTTTTAGTTTACGTAACATTTTGGGTATTATTTTGTTTTCTGTGCAATTTTTAAAGAGTTTTCATCCATCTATCTACCCTATATTTAAAGATGTTGAGGACAAAATACTAGACAGTTCTTTTCCTATCCGGATCGCGACCAGCCCCGTTCAAACTCAGTGCTGGGTGCGAGCTTCTTCTCATTGTGAGAAGTGTGAGGTAGTGTGAGTACTTAGTACCACACAGGCCAAGTGCAGGTTGGTAGATTACACACATCTTTGAGTACTTTTTTTAACTTCTCTCAGATGTTTAGGTAGGTACTCTAGATGTTTTTTTTTTATCACTGACAGGCTATGTGTTTGACCACAGCTCACCTGATGTTAAGTGACGGTGTGGTCGAAGATGGTAAAGCACACCTAGCCTGGAATGGAACTGGCTCTCAAGTGAGGCTGCCGGAACACACCGTTATATGCTTGGCGGTAGATTTTCAACTTGAGGGTAGTAGCTAGCCAGCCGAATACTAGAAAGTACCCTGCCACCACGCAAACCACCACGCTGTTTGAAGACAGCAGCAATACGCGGATAATTTAGAAAAGACAGAGTTGTATACCGTGTGATTATTACCACAAAGCCTACTATAAGGTGGCTCATTACGTGGAAGACAGGAATATAATAATATGGTTGTAGTAGCTTCTCTCTGCACTTGCATCCCCCTGGCTAAGTGACAATTGTAGTAAGCATAATGTATTAATATTTATAACTGTAAACTGTAACCTAATATGAAAAGAAAGAACCACAAAAAAAATTCCTTGCTGAGTTTCTTGCTGGAGTCTTCTCAGTTGAAGTGTAATTACGAGCCGGTGGTAGATTCAAACATGTAACTTAACGTTCATAAGTGCCTTACCAGGGCCTAAACTGAATAGATTACTTTTTGATTTTGATTTTGATATGCCAAATATGCCTGTGTTCCGGGTTGAAGTGTGTGTGTGTGTCCATCCATGAATGAGTGTGTCGTGTGTGTATCGTTATGCATTTCCTCATAACTAATGCAATGTTATTTATAATAATTTAAAATATAAATACCCATACTGTAAGATAGATCTTTACCATCGAAAATAAAACATCAAATGAAGAAAACGTAATACGGTCGTGTTGTCGGATCGCAGTTTCATATCTACAGAATAAAGTTTCTGCGACGAATTGTGCTATATGTGTGACACACGGGCGGCTGGATTGGCGAACTTGGGAAATAAAATATACAGATTGTTCATACTAAAAATCACATGTTCAAACTTAATAAGATAGTTTAATAAATGTCACAAGGGACGACTTTTTTGACTAAAGTTGGTCTCTTTAAGATGATTGTTCTTTCTTTTTTCTCTTTAAGTGATAAGACCGCTAATTGTTACACTATTTCATTTTTATGATTGACAATCTTGGTGTTTATCCGTGGTTCACATGATATTAAGTGATGTGGAAGAAGATGGTAAACACGTAGTCTGGAATGAAACTATGTTTTGAATGTTCTATAGTATCTGAATGTATCTGTGTATATATATATGAATAGTTCTGTATGTTCTATAGAACATACAGAACAAAACAATTAAAAATGTAAACAAACATATATGTTTGTTTACATTTTTAATTATTGATTCTGCATGCTGTGCTCAATAACTATTATTAAAAAAGTAATACTCGTATGAGTGAGATTACACCTCAGTAAATAAATTATAATCATATTTTTTTATAACATATAGGCTTACGTTTGACCGCCATCTTGCCCGAAGGAAACGAAGAGCTCGCTTGCCTAGAAGAAACCGATTCACTCGTGACTTAAAGGCATCCATATTGTATTTATAGCGGAATACCCACTCAGGCAGAAAATTCCAATGTCTAGCGGTTCGTACGAAGAAGGTGGAATCAAACCGCTTAGTTCGAGTTTGTAATATCAACCATGAAGCGGTGTAACTTTTTGGAATTAGGTCATGCAAATCTGAAGTGCACTCTTCAAAGTGTATTTGGTAGAAAACCGACAGACAAGCAACTTTGAGTCGATGTTCAAGGCTGTATTAATAAATATTCTTAAACCGTAAATGTGTTTTTTGTAATTTTGGTGTGATAAAAAAAGTTATGTATTTATTTTTTACATAGGATTTATTTTAATATTTTTTTTATTGAAAATTTAGTCTTGCTAATACATCGTTTACATAATTAGCGTAACAAAGCCAACAGCAAACGCAAGTTGGCAGAGCCGTGCCTTTCCCATGGCACCGAAATGACAACTGTACCTTCGCGTCACTCTTTCGAGTAGAAGACACCTACCGCTAGTAGAAAACCGCTGACGAAAACCTGTTCTATTTTAGAGTGTATGAATGTGGTTACCCGAACAATCCATTGTAGTTATACCTGTGAAACAAAGAAAAACATCTGTCAGATATTTAAAAATCCACATGAAATTAAGATAATGGTAAGCTACGGTATTAAAAATCCGGATTCATTCGAAATTCAATTAAAATTTTACTATGGAAACTGACGCGGTTTTGACACATTTTTGTTTTACTTAGGCGGGATTACTCACTTTTAATTATATCGGAAACTCCGACTATAGTTACGGCCACATCCGGTCTCCATGATGAAGGCCACCGGATGTGGTCGAAACTATAGTCAGAGTTTCCGATATAATTAAGTGAGTAATTTCGCATAAGTAAAAAAAAAATTTAAATGATTGCATAGCAATTTTTCTTGGAATTGAGCTTCATAAGCTTGAACACCACGTCAATCTTCTCAGCACTGTGTATCACCGAATCATTACAAGAATAACTCCTGTTATAGAGAAACCTTTTTCTCGCGAACTCGAGCCTTATTCCCTCTGTAAGCCTTGTAGAAATACAGGGTGATCTGCTTGCAAATCGTAACTATAAGAATTCTTGTTACAAGAAAAATCGTAATGTCTGTATAAATTCTTGTTGTAAGACAAATCTGGCTTTGAGGGCTGATATCTACTTATTTTTGTTGAAGGTAGAGCGAAGTATCAATTTGTATCTGTTACCTGTTTGTTACATTTGTTTTATGTAGATTTTTTGTTGCTCTTTTTCATAGTTGATTGTTGCATGACCATATAGATATACTGACTTTATAGATAGCGTTTACAAAGATAGTCATGCTCATTGTTCAGTTTTTTTTTTAAGTCTTGACTAATTAAATAAATACAAAAAGGTAACATGCTTGATTTTAATTAGGTAACGGGAGAACATAGTTACGTGCGTGGTTGTCTGTTCCCCACACTAGAATGACCTGTATTGTGAAGTGACAATTTACAAAAGAAAAAGTAAGTAATAAAAATATAATCATTTAATTCAGACGCTTGTCTATAAAATTAAAAATTACAAATCTTACTAATATTATAAATGTGAAAGTTTGTATGTGCGGGTGTTTAAATAAAATAAATATAAATAAATATTGTAGGACACATTACACACAGCGCCATCTGACCCCAAACTAAGCAGAGCTTGTGTGATGGAAGTCAGATAACTGATAGAATACATAAATACTTTTTTTTTTTGTAAATACATACTTATAATACATACAGAACACCCAGACACAGAACAAACATTTGTATATACCAAACAAACATTTGTCCTTGGCGGGAATCGAACCCACGCCCTACAGCTCAAGCAGACATACTCCCAATGAGCCAACAGGGCTGTCATGTTTGGATGTTTATTACTAAATCACGCAAAACGGCTGAATGGATCTGGATGAAATTTGGCACACATATAGTTAATTACCTGAATTAACTTCTGAGATATTTTTTATATCATAAAAATGTTAGGTTCCTGTGGGATTACCAAATACATATGTTCAAAAGCATTACCACTGACCACTACCAGATGTCAGCAAGTTTCACAATACACAATAGTAATGACTGTTCTACGTATGACTTGACGACATATGGTGGCGACTTTTTTTATAATTCCACGCGGACAAACGAGTAGAACCTAGTAAAAAAATAACACAAAAAATACAAAATAAACTAAAAGAGATTTAACTTATATTTATTGTATATTGGCGGTTTGGTTCCAGAATGCTTAATATGTACCTTCGTCCATTATTGCATTATTGGGCAATCTAGATAGCAAACAACTGCAGGTAGCTGTTGGAAGTGTTGGAACACGGGATGCGACCAGTTTGCGCATAATCGCCGCAAGCCCGTCTATACGTGCCTCAGAAACCATCCCTGATGCCAGCAGCTTTATCAGCGCCCTGATGGCGTTATTGTACAGGATGCGCAGGGTGTAGTGGCGTTATTGTACAGGATTCGCAGGGTGTTGTGGCGTTATTGTAAATGACGCGCAGGATGTTGTGGCGTTATTGTACAGGACGCGCAGGGTGTTGTAAGGCTTTTTTGTGTGCTTGACCCATAGCCTGCACATGTAAAATGACTGACAATACGCTCGAAACAAGGTAGTTTTTTTTTTCATTTCTTTTAGTTGTTCAGTACATCTGACCTCTTATTTAGTAGGTATTTCAATTTAAAAGCATAAAATAAAATACGGGGGACCCTGCAAGTTAGTACAGACGGTGTTGCCATATTTTACGTTTAAAACTCCTTAAACTATGAGACAGGGTTTATTTTAATAAAAAACATAAACTAGACTTTCATTTGACGTCACATCATAGGCTGTATAGGGCAGGCTGTATACTTTCAGTGCCTAAAAAAAGCAATGGCAAACCAAAACAAAATCTGTCAATGTCAAGTCAACGGCAGCCATAATAACCTTTTCCATACACGCACGTCGAGTTGTTTTTCGCTTTATTGATACAAATATCTAGATTATTTTACTCGGACTCTGATATCGCCTTTATGAGGTTATGATATAAGATTTGTTTACTTCATGTCAATTGTCAAAGTCAATCAAATGTGTCAAAATAGTTTTATATACTTTTTTGTTTTACATGGCAAGGGCATACAAATTCAGCCTACTTTATCAATCGCCATATAAAGTTTGAAAATGTATTAAAAATCAACTACAGCATAGAAAACCAAAATATTCAAATTAGTTTCATAAAATATCGCTTACTATCAGTAAAAATATAAAATAAATACAAAAATAAAACGTTACATACCGAATTGCTGAAAAAATTGCTGTTATTGCAAATAATAAATTAATTTCTCGTCTTAACCTAGTAAACTAAAACCATTTAACCCATGAACTGCTATCCATTTTCCGAATAACCCTACTTAGTGGATCATTAGTTGATACACCCCATTGTGGGGTGAAAATCACCCCATCGTAAGCTGTAAAGGGTGGCATTCGATAAATCATACGCTCCTTAAGAATACACCATCGATGTACTTTTACAAATTAATTGTAGTTAAAAAGTAAGTCAGTTCCGATTGAAACAATTGTTTTTTTTAAGCTATAAACTGGATAAAACTACAGCAGATACATAATGGGACTGTTTTTTCCACTGTGTGGTCGAAGATGGAAAAGCACAGCTAGCCTGGAATGGTACTGGCTCTCAAGTGAGGCTGCCGGAACACACCGTTAGATGCTTGGCGGCAGATTTTCAATTTGAGGGTGGTAGCTAGCCGGCCGAGTACTAGAAAGTATACCCTACCACCGTGCTATGGTTTCCTCACGATGTTTTCCTTCACCGGCAGCTCAAGCTCATTGTTGGGGTTGGAACCCACGCCGTATGGCATGCGAACCGACCGCGCTAACCACTGAGCTATCATCGCTACAAAATAAGTAGGTGATTCTAAGCGCTTAGTGCGCACATGGGGAACGTCTACCATGTACGGGTATTACTTAATTACCTTCATCATCATCATCAGCCATAGGACGTCCACTGCTGGACATAGGCCTCCTCCTGGGGTTTTGCCAATACTCGCCACGCTTGGCAGGCGGGTTGGCGAGCGCAGTTAGATGTGATTGTTCAAGGAAGATGCTGCTGCCCATCTTCCGGATTACATCCCTTAGCCGACTCTTACGGCAACCACGGGTAGAGAGGGTGGGGTACTATTCTTACGCCGGCACCACCACAGCACTTAATTACCTACCTTCCGGTTTCATCATTAGATAATGATGGTACCAGACAATAGGCACCGGAACACTGTAATAAAACAATGCGCTTAGAAGGACGAAATCGTTTTTTTTGTAAACTTTATCGTTAACACAGTGCTGGGTGCCTGTCTCACCCGATATCCGAGGGGCAACTCACCCTAAACATATTGACTTGTATTCCTATTTCCGACTCTCCATTCAGTTTGATTTATAATCTTGACCTTCGCGAGTCGAAAGTGCGAACTAGTTTTTATAGTACTAGGGATGTGATAAAATACAAGCAAAAGTGAAATTTCAGCATAGTTGAGAGATTATCTGGCTTCTAATCTGGAGGTCCTGGGTTCGAATCCCGCACCTCGCGTCTCTGCCTTTTTTAAGTTATATGTAAAAAGTAATTACTAAAAATAATTACTAGTACAAAGTATTGTTTGTTCGTTATTACGAAATTTCTTTTGGTCACATTTAACATTTTAAAGTCAACTAAGTTTAATTAAAAAACTACTAACTACTTTTTTTGTAACCAGTTGTCTCTCAGGATGACGTAAGGATTCTAACGACAACCCATTCATCCTAATTTGTTCAGGCATTTCAAAGCTATGATGGAATAAAGTAGTAAAGGAATACAGTCCTATTTTAGGCAGTCGTGTAACACTTTGATCACACCGTTATTTAACAGCAAGCTGTAGTCAAACATCTAGTTAGTGAACAAAAAATGAGCAAAAAAATAATGCATTGCCATCCTACAATAAGAAACCATAATAAGTTTGGATGTTTTGATGTTTGTTACTCAATCACACAAAAACGGCTGAACGGATTGTGTTGAAATTTGGCACACATATAGTTTATTACCTGGATTTACATTAAGATACGTTTTATATCAGAAATATGTTAGGTTCCTGTGTGATTATCGAAAAACGAATTACTAAACGTATCCACTTGAAATTTGGTACAGATGTGTCTAATGGAACATTATTCCGGGATAAAAGGTATCCTTTATGTTAATCTAATAATAAAATAGCGCAAGTTTTATGACAATTTCTAAAAGTTAACGCGGATGAAGTCACGGGCGTAAGCTAGTTCTAAATAATCGTTCCAAAAAACGCAGCAACTTTAACAATATTGAACTATTCGAATGAATAAAATTACACTAGTCGGCACATCTCTAGTCCCACCCTTTTGGCTGCCATAAAAACGAGCGTAAAATATTTTTCGATATATTCGAACAAAATGCCTAGTGTGGTATGCAATATGGTGAAAGGGTGAACATTACGCTAAGTGTATGGGCCAAGTTTACGATACGTTTTACCTAGGCCTTCAAATGTCACTTAAGCTTAGGTTAGGCCTAGGTTATTGATAGGTTTTTATGCTAGACACGCGAAAGTTGCCTTACGTCGTCATAAGGTCACACCTATCAAGAAAAAATAGCGACCTTTTATTCGTAAATGAAAAAAGAACTCAATATTAAAATTGCTACCAGTAATCTAATCTAATCTATCTAATAATACCTTTAAACGAGCAATTCTTATATATATATAGTACCTGGATGACCGAGCTCTGCTAGTTTTTCTTTCGTTTTCTAAAAATTAAACTTAGATCGATTTATCGCCCCCGAAACCCACTGCATACTAAATTTCATGAAAATCGTTGGAGCCGTTTCCGAGATTCATATTATATATTTATATATATGTATATACATATAAATGTATATATATATTATAGATAGATAGATTAGATATATAATTCTATGTGTAAATCCAGATAATAAATTATGTGTGCCAAATTTCATTAAAATCCGTTCAGCAGTTTTTGCTTGATTAAGTAACAAACATCTAAACATACATAATTATGTATACACAAACTGTTACATTTATAATATTAGTAGTATATCTGAATGATTGAGGAAGCTTTGGGTGTATTTACTGGATTTTAACGTGTATGTGTGCGTTTTGTTTGTGTGTGTGTTTTGTTTTTTGCGTGTGTTTTGTTTATGTGTGAAGGTGCGTGTGTATTTGTGTGTGTGTGTGTGTAGCGATGAGTGTTTGCTTTCATCCTTTTTATGCTTATATTAGTCTGATCAAATACATCTGCACTTCTATTTAGTCTTAATTATCGTAAAATTATATCAAGTAGTCTAAATTTATCATGGAAACTATAGTCGGAGTATACGGCAGAATTATACATAAGTTTTTATGGTTGACAGGTTATGTGTGAATAATCCCGCATAAGTAAAACAAAAACGTATCTAGTCTGATTGTGTAAGCTGTCAATTTGCAATACCCTACTCACGACCACCCTTCACCTAATAAAATGAAATATCAAACGTGATACGTGGTCGCAAACTCTAAAATCATCGTAACATTCCTCGCCCTACATGCACCTGTAGCCTATAAGAAAAAAAATCGAAAACCGGTTCACAATAACGAAAAGTCTTTACGGTAATGTCGCCAAATATAAAACCCCTTTTGTCTTTTATTTACAAAGGAAAAGATAAAGATATGACATCTGAATAAAAGAATTCAGGATGGCCGTGTCGGGATGAATTCCTAAAGAATTTCAGCGAGATTACGAAGCGACTTTTTTTTGTCTCTTACGATTACGCGTACAGAGAATAAGTATTTATTTTAATAATACGGTAGGAATTGGTATTGTAATTCGAAAACAATTATTATTAGGAACATCTTCGTGGTTTTGGCAGATTTCATTTAACATAGCTAATATTGAGTGTTCAAGGTTTAGAACATTCTAGTTTTACAACATTGTTTTTTTCTGCCAAAATTGTTGTAAAGTTAGTTAAGCGGAAATTAACTAAATATATACCTTGAACACTCGAAATGAACTTCCGCAAAATGACGCCTGAATCAACCATTTATAGCTTATATTAGTTAATTTTGTTTTAATAGGTACATTGATTGGGATTACTAATGTTTGATTATATCGTCGTATTTGCCGTGGTGGTGCCAGCGTAAGAATTGTACCCCACCCTCTCTACCCGTGGTTGCCGTAAGAGTCGGCTAAGGGATGTAATCTGGAAGATGGGCAGCAGCGTCTTCCTTGAACAATCACACCTAACTGCGCTCGCCAACCCGCCTGCCAAGCGTGGCGAGTATTGGCTAAACCCCCCAGGAAGAGGCCTATGTCCAGCAGTGGACGTCCTATGGCTGATGATGTGAATTATATCGTCGTAGTTCGTTATACCATCTATAGTTTAGACCATAACTGGTGGCCTTCTTCATGGAGACAAAGCTGAATACAACGCGCGCGCGGCCTCGCTTTGCTTCGCACTGCGCGCCTCGCATTTGAAGACAGCGGTTGATCGCAATGTGTCCAAACCACGTCAGTTTCCATAATAATAAATTGGTTTTGTACGCCAGTTAGATAAATCGTAAAAGGTTTGCGACGCAAAACGAAACGAAGCCTAAATCACTTCACAATATTGTAAAGGGAGGGTAATGTTTTATGTGAGTTTCTTTATTCCACCATAATATTTAAATGTATGAACAGATTTGGATGTTATAGGATATAGGTACAATCCTTACATCAATACCGAGTGACACTGACAATAATAATAAACAAGTGCGAGTCGGACTCGCGCACGAAGGGTTCCGTATTATTATCTATGAAAAAAGCAAAAAAATCGTGTTTGTTGTATGGGAGCCCCTTAAATATTTATTTTATATTGTTTTTAGTATTTTTTGTTATAGCGGCAACAGAAATACATAATTTGTGAAAATTTCAACTGTCTAGCTGTCGCAGTTTTGAATATATTTTTAAAAGTCACAATTTTACAACTAGATAGCGAATAATTACGAAATAAAGTTTATTTTATGAAACTAATTTGAATATTTTGGCTTAATATACACATCACATCACATCATCAGCCATAGGACGTCCAATGCTGGACATAGGCCTCCTCCTGGGGGGGTTTTGCCAATACTCATCACGCTTGGCAGGCGGGTTGGCGAGCGCAGTTAGGCAAGGAAGACGCTGCTGCCCATCTTCCGGATGACATCCCTTAGCCGACTCTTACGGCAACCACGGGTAGAGAGGGTGGGGTACAATTCTTACGCCGGCACCACCACGGCAAATAACGGCTTAATATACAGTAATTGATTTATAATACGTTTTCAAACTTTTTGTAGCTATGACGTCATAAAGTAGGCTGAATATTATTTCATGTAAAACAAAAAGTATAAGTAGCTATTGTGAAACATTTGATTGACTTTAACAATTGACACGAAGTAAACAAATCTTGTATCAAAGCCTCATAAAAGCGATATCAGAGTCCGAGTAACATTAAAAGTAAAATAACCCACATATTTGTATCAATAAAGCGAAAAACAACTCGACGTACGTGTATGAAAGAGGTTAATACGTCTGCCGTTGACTTGATATATTGACAGATTTTGTTTTGGTTCGCTATTGCTTTTTTAGGCACTGAAAATAGCCTATACAGCCTACTATGTGACGTCATTAGAGGGCAATTGAAGTCACGTTTATTATAATTATGTATTTCATTAAAATAAACCCTTTTACTTTTCACTATAAACATCGATGAAATACATTAAAATACTCTTTCATCTGACTTATTATTTCTTTAATTTTTCTTATGGTAACGAATTACAAAACAATTTAATGATGACAAGAAACCTCATTACCTCTACAGAGGTAACTAAAAACAGGAAAATAAGTGTTAAAAAGGACATAAGTTAGTTTATTTATTTAAAAACATACAAAACAGAATGTATTTATATTAATTCCAGTACAATATACATTTAACAGACCTTTTTTACGGTTCCGTACCTCAAAAGGAAAAACGGAACCCTTATAGGAACACTTTGTTGTCCGTCTGTCTGTCTGTCAAGACCCTTTTTCTCAGGAACGCATGGAGGTATCAAGCTGATATTCATATTAAATACTCAGGTCTACTGTCCCTTAGTACAGTGAAAAAATCAAACTTCTAAGCCAACGCAATCAAAAGATACAGCCGTTTATGCTGCAAATTTTTGACACTCGCAAGGGAATCAAACCTACAGGGTACTTCTCGTGAACTCAGATTCTTGATATTTGGTACGAAGCAACGTCTTATAGCACAGATAAAGGAAAATTGTGAAAAGCATAAATTACCATAAAAATATACCATAACTTTTACTTATATACCTACAGGTTTGTACGGAACCCTCGGTGCGCCAGTCCGACTCGCACATTGCTGGTTTTTTTATACGGAATAGGTTTGCGTTTGACTACATCCTATCTGATGTTAGGCAACAATGTGGTCTAGAATGGAACTTGCTTACCTAGAAGGAACCTGTTTACTCTTGATTAGAAGACACTCATATTGTACTTTTTGGGAAACACAGACTCCGGCAAAGAGTTCGACATCCTTGTTGTGCGAATAAAGAATGTGGATTCGAAGCGCTTAGTGCGCACATGGGGATCGTCCACCATGTACCTACAGGTGACGCCTTGGTAAACGTTAGTCTGTACATCTGTATCACATTCCAATACCATGTATGCTACGTGCATTTAAAAAGTCACTCAAGCGTTGATGGTTCAGTGGTTAGCGCGGTAGGTTCGCATGCCGAAGGGCGTGGGTTCAAACCCCAACAATGAGCTTGAGCTGCCGGTGAAGGAAAACATCGTGAGGAAACCATAGCGTGGTGGTAGGGTACTTTCTAGTACTCGGCTGGCTAGCTACCACCCTCAAGTTGAAAATCTGCCGCCAAGCATCTAACGGTGTGTTCCGGCATCCTCACTTAAGAGCCAGTCCCATTCCAGGCTAGGTGTGCTCTACCATCTTCGACCATACCGTCACTTAACATCAGGTGAGCTGTGGTCAAACACCAAGCCTGTCAGCTATAAAAAAAAACAAGTTAGTCAAAGAATCAATTTTGTTAGCGCAAAATAAATAATAGGTAAGTAAGTTCTATAGGTAAAAAACATAAAAATTTCAACTGTATTATACACGGCTTCAACAGTATTAAGCGAAATCAAAGAGTAATTACTCGTATACTTTACATAGTCAATAATTAAAATAACTACGACTTTTCTAAAAATGCCAAATGTTTGAATTTTTTGCAACACGTATAAATTCACATTTTGGGGTAATGAAAATATTTACCCGCAATCTGGGGTAACGCCGCATTTTTCCACGGTCCCAATTCTAATTATCATTAAAATCTTCGCGGAGGATTCCAGTGGCGCCCGGAGACCTCTGAAATCCGCCTCCAAAGGACCTTTGGCACAGTTAAAATTAACACCAGACGAACAATTTAGTTCTAAAAAGACCTTTAAACAAACTCTACCAACAACTCGTCTGATGGAATGCGACGGTGCGGCCGAGGATGGAACACGTTGATCTAGAATCTTTTTTTTTATAGCTGACATACTTGGTGTTTGACCACAACTCACCTGATGGTAAGTGACGGTGTGGTAGAAGATGGTAAAGCACACCTAGCCTGGAATGAAACTGGCTCACAAGTGAGTTTGCCGGAACATACCGTTAGATGCTTGGCGGCAGATTTTCAACTTGAGGGTGGTAGCTAGCCATCCGAGTACTAGAAAGTACTCTACCGCCACGCTATGGTTTCCTCGCGATGTTTTCCTTCACCGACAGCTCAAGCTCATTGTTGGGGTTTGAGCCCACGCCCTTCAGCATTTAATCTCTGTCACCAATAATCCTTATAGCACGTAGGACTACCAGTTCCAAAGCTTCCAAGTGATATTTAGGTGCTCCAAGAAAACCTACTTAGACGACCTCTGAGGATATCTACTACCATTAAGATTAGGGAAGAAGATTTGGATTAAAAACGATCTCATGACTCAGTAAAATAGTTACCTTACTACTAACCAGTGAACTGTGAGATTAAATACAGCCCCGCAGCCCAAGCATCCAAGGACCAATTACATGATATGGAAATGAAACCAAATGTACCGCGAAATCGTTCCGTTTTACTACGACAGGGAAAAAATGTACTGCAAATACACACGTGACTTTACGAGCATTTAAAAACAATGTTCTCTGTGTTAAAGTATAAATTGAAATTCTTAGATATGGAACTAGATGTCGCTACGGGCGATGGTACAATTGTTAAAACGCGGTAGTGTTTAATTCGAGATTCAACAGGTGGAGGTAAGTTTAAAACTGATTGGGGAAACAAATCTTGTGGCTAGAAATGCCTCGTTATTTTATTGCTTTGTAATTAATTTAATTTGTTGTAGTTTTATAAGTATGTATTTACAACAATAAATTACTTATCTTTCAAAATCAAAATCAAAATCATTTATTCAGTTTAGGCCCTGGTAAGGCACTTATGAACGTTAAGTTACATGTTTGAATCTACCACCGGCTCGTAATTACACTTCAACTGAGAAGACTCCGGCAAGAAACTCAGCGAGGCATTTTTTTGTGGATCTTTATTTTCATATTTGGTTACAGTTTACAGTTTTAAATATTAACACATTATGCTTACTACAATTGTCACTTAGCCAGGGGGGTGCTAGTGCAGAGAGAAGCTACAACAACCATATATTCCTGTCTTCCACGTAATGAGCCACCTTATAGTAGGCTTTGTCAATTAACATCTCTCTATTTCATCAGATATCTGACTTCCATAGGAAACAACAACAACAAGCTTTGCTTAGTTTTTTTTTTTTTTTTTTAATTATTGATAGGCTTACGTTTGTCCGCCATCTCACCTGATGTTAAGTGATGATGCGGTCTAAGATGGAGCACGCTTGCCTAGAAGATACCGATTCACTCTCGACTTGAAGACACCCAGATTATATCCATCGGGGAACACCCACTCGGGCAGCGCATTCCACTGTCTAGAGTTTGAGGTCAGATAGCGCTGTGTGTAATGTCCTACGATATTTATTTTATTTTTTATTTTATTACAGATAGATATTTTATTATAGAGCTATCGGTAGAATACTTAAACTGCTATATTAGCTGTTTTGGAGTAGATCTACTTCTTGAACTGTAAGGCATGGATTCCATTCCCATCCAGAACAAATATTTATAAAATTTAATCATAAATATTTATAAGATTAAAAAAATTAAATGTTTGTCTCGTTTTTGATAGAGGCCTTTTTCGTTTATTTTATTTAAAATTTATTGATTTGTTTGTAATATGTAGCTTATCTGTAAGATAAATGTTTGTTTTATAAATAGGGTCTTATATTAGTTGAATATAAATATTCTAGAGATAAATTGAAATGATCTAATGATTGTTCTATGCCTGGGTGCTCTAAATGTATTTACAAAAAAAGTATCTAAGTTATTTTGTAGCGATGATAGCTCAGTAGTTAGCGCGGTAAGTTCGCAACAATGAACTTGAGCTGTCGGTGAAAGAAAACATCGTGAGGAAACCATAGCATGGTGTTAGGATACTTTCTAGTACTCGGTTGGCTAGCTACCATCCTCAAGTTGTAAATCTGCCGCCAAGCATCTAACGGTATGTTCCGGCAGCCTCACTTGAGAGCCAGTTCCATTCCAGGCTAGGTGTGCTTTACCATCTTCGACCACACCGTCACTTACAACAGGTAAGCTGTGGTCAAACACCTAGCCTGTGAACCATAAAAAAAGATATACCCCCAATGAATCAACAGGGCTGTCAAATAAATGGACATCTACATGTGTGCACATGAGTTAATTAAGGGTTGAAAGTTTAAATAGGAAGTTATCCATGTCAGCAAAATCGCGGGCAACAACTAGTATCTAATATTCACGTTAATGTGGGACACACAATTGTGTCAGAATGTAACAAAGTCAGTAGAGTCGTATCCGACCCGAGGTTTCACGTCGTTTAAGACCCCGGTAGAAATGTTAGCACTACAGTGACATTAATCCGTGAGTGGAACTCTCGATTTACCTCCTCGAGCCATATTTCACTTAACCCTCCTTCGTTCCTTGTGGACCGTATTGAGGATGCTGTGGTTATAGTGGTTAAGAAACGAAAACTATTTTCTATAATTGTTTGTGAATTGAAAGATGACGTTCCTCCTAATTCCTTTATTATTTCTTTCTCTTTCACACATAACTAAAACTATTTATTCCTTTCACGCGTTATCTAAATTAGCTTTCTTTTTCATACATACAATTATCTTGTATATAGGCATCTCTTTCATATTGACGTTTCGTTCCATTCATGGCTTCATATCCTTTCGCTCTTTCAAACATATTAATTGCTCATTCATTCTATCTCATTCTCGCTACCTAACGTTACATTTCACGCAGTGCCTAAAAGCAGTTCACACAAATATAAATTAAAATTGACAGCCCTATTGGTTTATTGGTAGTATATCTGATTTAATTAAGAGATGTAGGGCGTGGGTTCGATTCCCACCTAAGTAAGACAAGCATTTTGTGGTATAAGCAAAATGTTTGTTTTGTGTATGTATTTACAAAAAAAAAAAGGTATTTAAGTATTCCATCAGTTATCTGACTTCCATAGTACAAGCTTTGCTTAGTTTGGATTCAGACGCCGCTGTGTGTAATGTCATACGATTTTTATTTAATTTAATTTTAATTGTTTAAAATATCGTCGCAAATTTGCTAGTTTATAGGTTTTTTTCGATTCATTTTAGAGAGTGTTCTTCAGATCTATATGGTCAAATTGTGTACATGTACATTCATTTTCTTTCTTTTTTGCCCTTCTTAAGTTTCAAAGTAATGAGCTTCAAAATAACAATACTCTGAACTTTTTTTGCTACTAAAAGTTCTGTTTATTGCTGCAATGGTTATAGATAGATGTTATCTCGTCACATTATTCTTACATAAAAATAAAATGATATAATCTTCTATCGGACAGCCAGAAGCTTGAAAAAATGACATCGGTTCATGGTCAACGTCTCAAAAAATAAAATGCAATAGCTAATGATGAACGAGAAAGCAACCGAAATCTAGTCAATTCTCCCGAGGTGACATTTCTAGAGGAAGCCACGCATCGATATTAATTCAAATTATATCACGACGACAGCGTGCTTTCCCAGCAGGATAATAAGTCACTTCTGAAGTGTCGACACAACAAAAATAAAGCACGGTCCACACTCGCGCCGAGCGCACATTACTCAGCGAATTTTCACCCGACCACGGAAAAAATAAATATTTTTAAATGGGCGTCATTTGGCAGAGCTTCAGTGCTAAACATTGGCGGCATTTTAACGAGCTACGAATTTCTCTTTTAATCATTTGATCGTTCACGGTTTGATACGAACATGAATTACAACTTCGGGACTCTTAGCGGTTGGTTGGTCATGTAAGTTTAGATTAGGCGCTGGTTTTAACTGCCAAGGCAAACACGGGTGTTTTGGATAAGTACCTAGAAGACCGGTATTTTTAAGGAACTTGAAAAAAAAGGGAAAAGAAATTATCATCTGGATTCAAACCGGGGTCTTCTGGATTTGGGATTTCGCCCGATTTTGCAGCTGAGCTATTATGTCCTTGTAGAAGGTGGCGAAATTTACGTTCGTATTCTAATGATGAATGAATGAGGTAACCAAAATGTCCTATAATAAATTCAAAGATTTTATAAAGCAGAGGTTAATTGACAAAGCCTACTATAAGGTGGCTCATTACGTGGAAGACAGGAATATATGGTTGTAGTAGCTTCTCTCTGCACTTGCTGCACCCCTGGCTAAGTGACAATTGTAGTAAGCATAATGTATTAATATTTATAACTGTAAACTGTAACCTAATATGAAAAGAAAGATCCACAAAAAAAATGCCTTGCCGAGTTTCTTGCCGGAGTCTTCTCAGTTGAAGTGTAATTACGAGCCGGTGGTAGATTCAAACATGTAACTTAACGTTCATAGGTGCCTTACCAGGGCCTAAACTGAATAAATGACTTTTTGATTTTGATTTTGATTTGATAATGATATTGTAGCAATTTTTTATTGCCTGAAAACACGGATAAAACGACGTTTAGATTATAATTATATTCACTAACATGGCAGTGAACCACAAGTCCTTAAATATAGTTACATATGACTGTCTATCTAATCTCATTCTTTTTTATTTATTGATGACAAGTATGGTGTTCGACCTCAGCTCATCTGATGTTAAACGACAGTGTAGTAAAAGATGATAAAGCACATCTATCCTGAAATGTAACTAGCTTTCAAATAAGGCTGCCGGAACGCACCGTCAGATGCTTGGCAGTAGACTTTCAACTTGAAGGTGGTAGCTAGCCAGCCGAGTACTATAAAGTACCCTACCATCATGCTGTCGTTTCTTCACGATGTTTTCCTTCAGCGACAGCATAAGCTCGTTGTTGGGGTTTGAACTCACAGCCTCCGACGTGTAATCCGACCCCGCTAACCGCTAAGCTATCATAGCTACAATCCCTATCCTTCCTTTGTATCCTTGTTCCATTTTTATGTTTCATATATAAGGACACTAGCGACCCGCCCCGGCTTCGCACAGTTAATAAGAATGGATATAGTAAGCTATCCATAAAATATATATACCACAGCGGACTTTTTTGTAGGTAACAGAGGAATATCCCACCATGCTTTTGTTTGTTATATCTCAAAGGTATTAGGCAGCGTTTTCGATGAAAGCTTGATGGTGGCTTGACTTTTTCCGACACTCGCAACAATTATTTTCATATTTCAACCAATTTACACAAAACCTTAATAAATTATGTACTTAAACCTTCCTCATGAATCACTCTGTCTATTGGTGAAACTAGCATGATAATCCGTTCAGTAGTTTTTAAGTTTATAGCAAACAGATATGCAGGCAGACAGACAGACAGACAGACTACTTGTGAAGATGTTTTATAATATGTAGTGATAAGTAGTACATATTTTTTTTAAATTCATAACTCTACTTTTGTGTAGTAAAAATAACCGCTTTCGCTTCACCACAGTATCATAACCGTAGCGTTAAGTAAATCTAGTTTCTCGATCGGTTTTGATTCAACCCTCTCAATAGTAAATTTATGCGATCCCTTCGTTTCAAAGGTTTACAGAAATCGCGTTGATTCTTCCTGAAGTATTTTATTTATGTGTTGCTAGATACTCCACGTAGTTTACCCACGACTTATCATATTTCCCAACATAAGTAGTTGCTTATACTTTATTTATAAGGCTAGGTGATTGACCACAGCTTCCGTGATATAAAGTGACAGTGTGGTCGAAGATGGTAAACACACTTAGCCCGGAATGGAACTGACTTTCAAGAGAGGTTGCCGGAACTCACTGTTATATGTTCGGCGGCAGATTTTTCAACTTGAGGGTGGTAGCTAGCCATCCGAGCATTAGATAGTAACATACCACCATGCTATGGTTTCCTCACGATGTTTTCCTTCATCGGCCGCTCAAGCTCATTGTTGAGGTTTGAGCCCACGCCCTTCGGCGTGCGAACCGACCGCGCTAACCACTGATCTATCATCGCTACAAATCACTTACCACATAAATCACTAGTGAGTTAAGCTAGACTAATACCTGATTTGGCAGCTAACAGAGCAATAGATATGGAGTACGCTCCCAAATTAAATACCCTTGCGCCCTTAACAATGGCAATTATTAAACAATCTCAACCCTTATTAGACAATAATACACTACCCTTACCACTAAAGTACCATACAACTATTCGCAGTATCACGCCTAACTACTCGACCAATCATCATTACCTAATTTTTGTATACATATGTACAGAATAAACATAGGGTACCATTCTTCCAGAAAAAAAGTATAGGAATAGATAAATATTTATATTAAACCGAGCGAAATCGCGGGAAAAACATAGTGATATTTTTTTTTAGGGTTCCGTACCTTAAAAGTAAAAAAAACGGAACCCTTATAGCAGGGAACACTAATTAGTTTCTTCAGAGGTACGGTTTTTTAAATAAAATTACCAGTGCGGTCCGTTTCTACTTGAGTTTATTAAATAAGCAAATTTAATGTATAGAAGAAAAATTAAATTTTTACAAAAAAAAAAAATCTGAAAAATTAAATTTTTTGCTTTGAACTATTTGTCTATTTGTCTGACAATAGCTTGCAAGCAAGCTCCAGGATTTAATGACAATAGCTTGCTTGCAAGCTATTGTCAGACAAATAGACAAATAGTTGAGAGCAAAAAATTATTTTTTTCAGATTTTTTTTTAATGTAAAAAATTTATATTAATTAAAAAATTTAATAATTTTTTTTTTTTTTTTTTTTTTTTTTTTTTTTAATTATTATTAAATCCTGGAGATGTTCATCAGTAAGTCATAATTGAAATTTATTATTATTCAGTAATACAAGTTGCTGTTTATATAAAGTCCGCACAAAATCAGTCGGCGGTCCGGATCCGGTCCGCTATTTGGTGACCCCTGTCTTATAGGATCACGTTTTCGTCCGTCTATCCGTCTATTCGTCTATCAAGACCTTCTATCTCGGGAACGCGTGAAGGTATCGAGTTAAAATTAAAAACATATACACAGATTTGTAGTCCCTTGCAGCTGAGAAAAAAAAAAACTTCTCAGTTATCATAAAAAAAAGTTACAACCGCATATTTCGACACTCACAGAGGTATCAAAACCTATAGGGTACTTTCCGTTGATCTAGAAGTATGAAATTTGGCAAGAAGCATTGTCTTATAATACAAATAACCGCACACTTTAAATTTAATCACAAAAAATAGGGTCTTTATGCAAGGAATAAGAACAATAATGTATCACACCTACTAGTTTGTACGGAACCCTCGGTAGGCGAGTCTGACTCGCACTTGTTCGTGTTATTTTTTTGTTTGACTACACTTCATCTGATGTTAAGACGGTGTGATCGAAATTGGTAAACACTCTTAACCTGGAATGATACTGACTATCAAGCGAGGCTACCGGAACACACCGTTAGTTGCTTGGCGTCAGATTTTCAACTTATGGATAGTAGCTAGCTACTCGAGTACTAGAAAGTACCCTACCACCACGCTATGGTTTCCTCACGATGTTTTCATCATCATCATCCATCACTGCGCGGGTAAAACCGCGGGGCGCAGCTAGTCGGACATAAACTTAAATAGCATTAATATAGTCACTAAAACTTCTTTTAATAGCGATATAACTGATAAATATAGGTACGTATATCGAGAACGCTCAGACACAAAACAAAGACTTATAATCGTTACACAAATATTTTTGTCCTGTAAGGGAATCAAAACCACGCCCTACAGCTTTTGAAGCAAATACACTACGAAACGAGCCAACAGGGCTTTTAAAGGTTAATGTGCCAGCGTTAGTGTTATATATTTTGTAAAACCCCTTACTGCCATTAACTTATATTCCACTAAGTGGCGGAACGCTGTCCCTTCTCAACAGAGACAAATAATTAATTAATGCTCTCAGATCATAGCTGACGAGGCTCGGGGTGCCTCCTGACAGATGGTGAGTACGCAACATTTATTATCGAATGTTTATTATTTATTATTTGTATTAATAACTGAGCGCTTGGCTGTTTTATAGCATGGGATGTATCCGTTCCCGTTACTCCTATTTCAATACAAGCGACCCGCCCCGGCTTCGCCCGGGTTAGTAAGATTGGGTATAGTAAGCTATCCTTAAGAGGTAGATGTATGCCACCAAGGACTTTTTTGTAGATCTATAAAAGAGGAATATCCCACCATGTAAAACGTACAGGGCATTGTTTTCATCGAAAACGATGCCCTGTACGTTTCTACACACATCTGTATCTTCGATTTCGTTGTCATCAGTTTACGGTATTGCCTCCCGCTGTGAAACCAAATTATATTGATATGCTTGGAGACTGTTCTGAGCGCCAGACCGGCGTCAGATGAATGCAGATTTTGTACTTCCCATTACTTATTCTGCGGAAGCGTGCCGTGTTCGTGGCGCGCGACTAAAAGTGTCAAAAGAATACTCACTAGGACCACGAATTATTACGATATTTTTTATGGTTACTTTAGTGACGGGATGGTCTAAAATGGTAAACAAACCTAGCCTGGAAAGTACCCTACCACCACGCTATGGTTACCTTAAGATGCTTTATTTCACCGGCAGCTCAAGCTCATTGTTGGGATTTGAATCAACGCCCGTCGGGGTGTGAACCGACCGCGCTAACCACTGAGCTATTATCGCTACATAAACATAAGTCGGGAAAGACAACGGGACAGGACGAACCCTAGTCGAACCCTATTAATTAAGCTTTCCTGTGTATTTATTTGTCTGCCCAGTCTAAGGTCAAATAACAAAGTTTCATGAAAAATCGATACGGCTTTTTACAGGACTGCCAAAAAAAGGAGTGTAATGTTTTCAGGGTTCATATATTTATGTGACTTTCTTTACTTACTACCACTAGCGATCCGCCCCTGCTTCACACGGGTGCAGTGTAAATGCTAATGCAATAGTGCATATACATGTATTATACATATAAACCTTCCTCTTGAATCACTCTATTGATGGAAACCCTATTAAAATCCGTTGCGTAGTTTAAAAGATCTGAGCGTATAGACGGTAAACCTTAAAAGGTAGATAATTATATCCCACCGTAGACTTTTTTGTAGATCTATAAAAGATAAATATCCCACCATGCATTGTTTTGCCTCCCAAGTGGCTTGATTTTTACCGACACATCCAACAATTATCATCATATTTCAACCAATTTACACAAAACCTTGACAAATTATATACCTAAACCTTCCTCATGAATCACTCTATCAATTGGTGAAACTCACATGGTAATCTGTTCAGTAGTTTTTAAGTTTATCGCGAACAGACAGACAGACACGACGGACAGATAAACATGAACAGATTTGATTGTATCGTTAGAATCTTGTCAGTATCCCAAAAAAACACCGAACATAATTTTTTTAGTTTTTTTTTTGTAATGCCTGTTTTAAATTTACCCTTCCAAATCGCCAACGACGAATGCCTCGGGTAAAAGCTAGTATAACTTCATATATAGCAGCCCTGTTTTGAACACGGGTTGCGTGTAAAACTATAATGCATGCCATGATTTATGTAGGGTGAAAAACACCGTAACTTTTTCTTGGCGGTTTATGAAGTTGCTATCAGAGATTTTATGTCATGTTTGTTTTATTTAGTAGCTGATGTTTATAATCAATCATTATTGTGCTGGAATTTTATCGAAAAAATTAAGGTTCCATTCTATGTATACACATATGATGGACAGGAGTTATCTCTTACCATCAAGAGAGCGTCACATTGAATATAGAATGTTCATTCTATATGAACACGTAGAATGAACATGAGAAAGTAATAAGACGAACGTGACGCTTTCCTGATGGTAAAAGATAACGCCTGTCCATGACCATTGCAGCGATACACAGAATTTTGAGTAGCAAAACAAAATCCAGGGCGTCGCTGCTTTGGCGCTCATTACTTTGAGACTTGTTATGTTAGTCTCAACAATCCTGTAGTTCCGCTAGCTGCAGTACCCTTCAATCCGGAACACGATGTTTACACACTACTGCTTAGCGGCAGAATATCTGGTACTGTGGTGGTATCTACCTAGACGACCTCTTGCTAAGGAGATCTACCACCAAGTAAAACTATGCGAGTTGAAAAATTGTGTAACGAACGTTCATTTAAACTAGAAAATTATTATAAATTGGTTTTTAAGTACATTATTTACAATATGTAAAAAGTCTTTATTTAAAAAAAAAAGTCAAACCCTTCGTAATAGTAATGCAAAGTTGAATCCATTAATATCTCGGCGAAAACATGTCCTTGCCTCGACTATGCCGCAGCAAAGACTTATGACTTGAAACTTATGGCTTATGGCTTATGGCTAAAGTTTAGTGATAAAGACTCGTATTGTCCTCAAAGATATGATTAACAAAGGCGCCAAGTTTTGCATACGTTCTCTTTGAAGAAGCAGTTAAAAGTATTCATGGACTTACTCAATGAAAACATTCGATTGTTTGTGTGGAAAATGTTGTCATAGCAGATATTTTTGTTCTCACCTTTTTAATAAATCTGACTTTTAAATAATTTATAGAATTTTTGTTTACTTTTAAAATAAAATATGTTGGCCACACTTGCACCTGATGTAAATCAATAGAACGATCTAAGATGGAGCACGCTTACCTAGAAGAAACCAACTCTACATTTGAAGACCCATATTGTACCAAACAGGGAACGCAAACCCCGGCTCAGAGTTCCACGAATAATTTCTTAACATTCCACTATTGAACTGAGGCCAATTTTGAAAGCTTTAGTTGACAAATCTAAATTTATTAAAAGTATTGCTATCCTCTTGTCTATTAGATTATCTTGTCTATCAGTCTATTAGACTGTAATTAAATAGACGGTGACATTTTTAGTGTAGATTCTATATTATATATACACCCTCATAACACTATATATATATATACACTCTACAATGTAGAGTGTCGATTATTATTTACCAAAATTGGTCTTAATCTGTAGATAATAATAATCATAATTAGCTTCTTATATGTGACGATTTTATTCCATTTCATTGTGCGGTCCAATGCGCTCTTTGAATGGTGGAAGATCTCCTTAGCAGAAATTCCGCATTAAGTACCACCGCAGTACCAGATATTCTGCCGCCAAGCAGCAGTAGTGTGTAAACATTACTGTGTTCCGGTTTAATGGATACTGCAGCTAGCGAAATTACAGAGCTGTTGCGACTAACCATCGAAAGTCTCGAAAGTAATAAGCGCCAAAGCATCGACGCCCTGGACTTTGTTTTGTTATTCAAAGTTCTATGTGTCGCTGCAATGGTCATGGACATGCATTGTCTCTTAACATCAGGAGAGCGTGTCATTCATATCATTACTTTTACATAAAAAAATGCGTTAAAGAAATTAAAGCCAAAAAAAGCCGTACGGAATTTTCGAATTTGTATAACGTATAAGCCTTTTTGATTAAGCTTTTGACGTTAGCGGAACTTGCGATAGTGGAACTCCGACGCTGAAATTAGGTGAAGAACATCATCAAAACATTCTCCAAAAAACAAACGGTAGATGGTACAGACCCTCGCCTCTGCGGAGGCTTAGCGGATCCAGCTTGTCATTTCTTATATAGTCGACTACAACGCGAATTTCTGAGCATCTTTATAGAATATCAACTCTGTGGTCTCAACCCCAAATCCGCCAGTTGATGTTTCTCAAACGCCTGTCATTCAACCGCCGTCTCAACCTTTCGAGTGAACCGCCATAAAGACAGCCGTTGTTCCCAGATAAGCAATGATAAAACAAGGCCTTGTCTCGCTCTGGGGTATGCAGAACAAGGCGGAATGGGAAGCGTGGACGCGGGCACGGCCCAATAATGTTTGTATGGGGCAAGTTATAGGAGATAATAATCTAGTTTTGTTTGAACACTGTTCTTTTATGTAATTACTTGGTGGTAGATTTCCTTAGCATTAGGTCGTCCAGGTAGGTACCACCGCAGTACCAGTTATTCTGCCGCTAAGCAGTAGTGTGTAAACATTACTGTGTTCCGGTTTGAAGGGTACTGCAGCTAGCGAAATTACAGGGCTGTTGAGACTAACCATCTAGTCTCAAAGTAATGAGCGCCAAGGCAGCGATGCCCTGGACTTTGTTTTACTACTCAAAGTTCTGTGTATCGCTGCAATGGTCATGGACAGGCGTTATCTCTTAACATCAGGAGAGCGTCAAGTCTCAAGACAAGTCCAGGACATCATTGCTTTGGCGCTTATTATTTTGAGACATTCAATGGTTAATCTCAACAGTCTCGTAATTTCGCTAGCTGCAGTACTCTTCAAACCGGAACACAGTAATGTTTACACACTACTGCTTGACGGCAGAATATCTGGTACTGTGGTGGTATCTACCTAGACGACCTTTTGCTAAACAGATCTGAGATGACAAGCTTACCTTTATTACCTACTGCGATTAAAATAACTATAATTAAAAGAAAAAAACTTTTTAAACAAATTTGTTTTTCCTAATTAAATTTAAACATATAACATATATATTTTTGTGGTCCCTTTTAATTGCCTTTATTAAGATAAACTACTTGATAGGTTTGATTCCACCATCTTGATTTTTTTAAGGACACTTGGGTTATTGAGACAAATCAAACGATGCCTAAATTGTCGTAATCCATTCGGCCGTTTGGAACATACGAGGTAATAAAGAAATTAACATACATACACAATACAATACAATACAACTTTATTATACACCAAACATATTTTTTTTTTTTTTATATTTAAAATTACTCTCCACAGACACTGGGGTCCGTGACCTTTGACAACTTTGAAAAACATTTTTTTTTTTCACCAAAAAAAAAAAACAAATAAATGGTGATTAATACGAGCGAAAAACATTTTTTATTTATGTCTGACAGGCTAGGTGTTTGACCACAGCTCACCTGATTTTAAGTGACGGTGTTGGCGAAGATGGTAAAGCATACCTAGCCTGGAATGGAACTGGCTCTCAAGTGAGGCTGCCGGAACACACCGTTAGATGCTTGATTTTCAACTTGAGGGTGGTAGCTAGCCAGCCGAGTACTATAAAGTACCCTACCACCACGCTACGGTTTTCTCACGATGTTTTCCTTCACTGGCAGCTCAAGCTCATTGTTAGGGTTTGAGCCCACGCCCTTCGGCATGCGAACCTACCACGCTAACCACTGAGCCATCATCGCTACGATCGCTACATAACCCTTCCTTAGCAGTCGGGTAATAAAAAATAGTAAACGACCTAATGTAGAGTTCATAATATTACCGTGTACCACGCTGTCAAAGTAAAAGCTAGCTGTTAAGTAGCTTTACTCCATAAATCCTTCCAAAGGGAAATGTAGTCTCAAAATATTATCTTTGGATGACGAGATCTCGGCCGTCAGTTGCTCTGGGCGAGTACCAGTTGCTTAGACCATCTGTCTGTAGTAATCCTAGACTTTGCTGTGACTCGACCAATTTAATCCAGGCTTGTATTGAATAACTGAATTTATTTTATGCAAATATTTGAAACTTTTTTTTTTTAATGTAAAAGTAATGAGATGTACGAGACATTCTGATGGTAATATATAACGCCTGTCCATGACCATTGCAGCGATATACAGAACTTTGAGTAACAAAACAAAGTCCAAGGCATCGCTGATTTAGCGCTCATTACTTTGAGACATTAGATAGTTATTTCGCTAACATCAGTACCCATTAAACGGGAACATAGTAATGTTTACACACTACTGCTTAGCGGCAGAATATCTGATACTGTGGTGGTACCTACCTAGACGACCTCCTGCTATGGAGATATATAGGGTACATATTAAAAAAAGTGTTTTAGTTTCTTAAACTAAAAGTACCTATTTTACTATGGAAACTGATTCATTTTTGTTTTACTGAAAAACTGCTTTTACTTGTGAGTAATTCCACATAAGTAAAACAAAAACAAAAGTATGTTCGCATAAGAATAACAACATACTTATTTGAAACAATTTAGTTTAACTACTTTAAGTACATACTTATTGTAGCTTGACATGCAACTTTATCATTATCAATAAATCATGTCTAATGTTTATTTTGAAAAATAAGTCGTGTTTGAGTATGTGTACTGCCACATACAATAAAATAAATAAATAAAGGACATTTCACACAACGCCATCTAGCACCAAACAAAGAAAATCTTGTACTATAGGAACCAGATAACTCATAGTATACATACATACTTTTTTATTATGGAAACTGGCGTGGTTTTGACACATTTTTGTTTTATTTATGCGGGATTACTCGTGTTTAATTTTATCGGAAACTACGACTATAGTTTCGGCTACATCCAGCAGGAGGCCTATGTCCAGCGGTGGACGTTCTATTGCTGATGATGTGTGTTAGGTGAAAGCAAGTGTACGGGTATGTGTTTTCGTATGTATGTATGTATGTGTGGGTACGTGTGGGTGTGTTTGTGTGTGGGTGTGTGTATAGGTGTGTGTGAATATTTGTCGTATCTGCAATGCACAGGTTCAAGTTTCAAGCGTTGTCTATTGTCTATTATTAAGGG